>CM070874.1:3030000-4230000 GCA_036365515.1 Torymus aiolomorphi | reverse complement strand
AGTTCCCAGGTGACTTGTAGCGGGTGCCAGCGACAGTTTCACCCTGGAGGGTTGGGTCGCATAAGGCTTGGTGTCTCAGTGTGCAGCGGGCACGCGAAAAACACTCCTCGTAGAACGGTAAATGTGCTTCCATCGGTGCGGCCACGTTCTCCATGGTTCTACGCCTTTGAGCCGTGTCAGCATTGTTTCCGTGGCCGGCAACTTCTCTTACCGCTGGGGCTTTTTTATGCACTGTTGCCACTAGGTGATACACGCAATTTCTCTGATACAAAAAGGCGGAGCGCTTCGTGACTTGTTCAGTATTCGCTATTCGCTACAACCGATATCACGCACATCATGGTTTTCACCGTTCGCCTGGAGGTTTCTGGCCTGGGAGCCAGCCGCCAATACGAGATCGGAGCTCTACAGCTTATCTTCCAGCTGCATCCGGTGACGGAGGCCGTTGATGCTTGGTCTCTACGGGCTCCTCTTCCTGTTGCTAAAATGGGAAGCATCAGTTCTACAGTTCGGGTGAGGAAACAAATGTTCCTTTTCTCTCTATGAGTGCTTTCTTTTATATATATATATTGTAAATCGTGCTTCTCATTTTCGTGCCTGTCCTTTTCTTTAGTTCCATGCACGAAGCAAGAGAGAAGGAGACGTAACTCCATACATTCTGACAGGCAAAAGTGTAACCCCTTTTTTTGCAAAAGATAGCCAGGTTCGCTCGGCGGAACAGTCACCACTAACTGACTTTTGCGCCCCTCGCGACAAACGCTGAACTACGTAGCCATGATCCATTGCATGATTTATGACTTATGACTGACCGATGACAGTGAGAAAGACTAAAACGTTTTCAGCGGACATTTTATGAGAAATTTGCATGATAACTGTAAATAATTTATTTATATAAAGTAAAAATGTATAAAAACTTAAAGAAATTCAATTATACCGTAAAGAACTCTTATCCCCAAGCGGGGAGTGATGAACATGTCATTTCGTGCTATAAATTGTAAGTTGAAGTGATAGCTCAGGTAGTTAAGGCGCATTGATTTTGCCAGTTGCTTTTTGCAGGACTCGAGTTCAATCCTAGGCTCTGAAATTTCTTTTTTTTATATTTTTCAAACTTTATTTCCAAAGATTATTTTAAAATAAAAAATTTAGTTTAAAAATAAATTTAGACATTTTAATTTCTTCTTCTAATAATTAAATGGATTAGCGAATATAAAATTTGAAAAATGACAATTTATTTACAATATTTATGTGAATAATAAAGTTATAATTAATTTAGTGAGTTTGAAAAGTAAATTGATATTAAAAAAACCTTTATTAATTAACATATAAAAAATTAAAGAGTATTTTTTAATACTATAACTTTTTAAATACAATAAGCTTTTAATAAAATAATTACTTAAGGGCGTTCTCCGACTCAAATTCATTAATATCGTGAAAATTGTGATTTAAAAATATTATTTACCCTTCATGAGTCTCTATACATTACTCCAAAAATTAAAAAAAATGTCAGTATAAGATAAAATTCAATCAGGTGTCAATATGATATTTAAATAAATAGCACTTACATAGGGTGACTATATATAGATATGCAAATAACATGGGAGTTTTTGTTTACGTTGCTATATCTCTGAAATTAATATCGCTTGCTATATTGAAAATTATACCATATTATTCCTCTCTATTTCTAGTTTTATGGCTTACGGTTGAAAAAGAAACACAAAGAAAACTTTTTTTATAGTAAATTAAAATGTAATTTTAAAACTAGCTTAGATAGAAATCCCGTGTTAACACAAAAACTTTGAAGTTAAATATTTCTATTTTGAATACCGCTATGGACGTGGGGCTTTCAAGCATGTACTAAGCACACAAAATCAAACGTTCTCTGCAAGTTTCAGGAAAATCACAAGAAAATCGTTTTTTCGGAGAACGTCCTTAAGTACACCATTATTCAATCCATCATTTTAAATGCCTTTTTAATACAATTCTAAAATACAATACGTCCAGCTTAAAACTGAGAAGAAAATGTTTACATCGCGGATTCAACCGCCGCCGCGAGATTATTTCCTAAGTATTAGCGGCGCAAAAGTTTCTAAAGAAGCGTTTGTTTTTATTTTATATATACTTAAAAGATTTTAGAAATATTCTATGCATAAGTTGTATTTTACTTACCTTCTTCTTGTACAGTGTTGTTTATTCTGCTTGAATTAATATTTTGTTACATATAAAATTATATTAATAATCTATTTTTAATAACTATTGACGAATAATAATAATTATTTTATGAAACAATTTCCATAAAAATGGTTTTTCACAACGTTTACAATAAAAATTTCATATTGTAATTGCCTAATTACACGAAAATCTGACAAGCCTCTAACAATAAAAAATACTATACAAATTTTATTATTTTTAATTAAATTAATTATTTTAAAATAATGTTTGTATATAACAATTGAAAAAATTATTATTGAAAGAAAAAAAAAATTTCAGAGCCTAGGATCGAACTCGAGTCCTGCAAAAAGAAACTGGCAAAGCAGTGCGCCTTAACTACCTGAGCTATCCTTCAACTTACAATTCATAGCACGAAATGACATATGTTGATCGTTCCCCGCTTGGGGATTAAAAGCTCTTTAAGGTATTGAGATCCGGGTTTCTTAAAGATTAAAGAAGGCTTTTATTTACATTTTACTTTATTTATATACATAAATTATTTACGGTTCTCATGCAAATTTATCGAAAAAAGGTCCGCTGAAAATGTTTCATCATTCTTTGTACTGGACGATGGCTCTGTAGTTCAGCGTTTGCCGCAAGAGGCGCTGAAGCCAGTTAGTGGTGGCTATTCCGCCAAGAGAATTTGGCGATCTTTTGCAGAAAAGTGGCTCTACTTTTCGTACACGGGGTTACGTCTCCTTCTCTCTGACTTCAAGGTTCCGTGGCTTCGAGGAGGGTTTGCCCGAGGCCGTGGCGTCGCGATGGTGCGCGGGCGCGGCCGTGTGCCGCCGGAGGCGGCAGCCACTCCTGGGTTGTCAAGGGGCGGCACTGATTCACTCTGGGATGTGCCTCCAGTATCCCGACAGTTCTCGTTTCGGCCGGTTCCTTGTCGTAAACGAGGTCGAAGATCTTTCACCAATTATTCACGCTGCCGATCGTCTTCACCTAATTCACGATGCAATCGGTCCAGTCAACGGCAGAACTCAACATCGACGCTCGTGAGGGGAGAGGCGAGTCCCGCCTTGCCTCCGAGTCGTGGGGGCATAGTTGGTTCCTTTCGGGGGCGCGTGCCGATGTCTAGCTGGTTCAACATCCCTTCTGGGCTGCAGACTTTGGCTGAGCGCGAAGCCAACATCACCGCACGGGTAAAGCAGGCTGCCCAGCGTGCTGCCGCGCGCCGTCCGGCGCAACATCAGATGTTTCGTCCCGAGGATTTTGTGGGGCCTGGTCCGCTCTCTGACAAAGGTCGTTCATTGTAGACCCCATCTCCTCCTGTGTGAGACACCTGCCAACGGACTCCGCAGGTGGCCCGTCGTGGGAAGGGTGCCGGCCTACTACACGGGATTGATAGACGTGCTTCTCCTTGTACTTCAGTGAAGCGGAGTCACGTGACGGCGATGGCGTCAGGGGTTAAGGTATATATGACACCTTTTTCTCTATGTTTGCGATTCTTTCTATCTGTTGATACTATATATATATATATATATATAAATACATCAAATGCAGCTTTTGAGGATCTATGTCAGCACGGATTCGATACTTTGAGGATTTTTCGGACTTTTGAGGACATCCTCAAAATTCCTTCGGTATGAAACGGTGCTTTTGAGTATTTATATTAGCATATACGAACTCTGGAGAAAAAAACTATAGATCCTCAAAAGTAGCGGTTTCCGAAATGTGTGTATATATATATATATATATATATTATATTATATACACTTATCGGGGTTTATGTAGCCCAAGACTGTATATTAGTACCTACAGTCCAGAATTCCCTATGGCAAGTGACTAAAGAAATAATGGACTCTGGGGTTATAGACTCCAGGTCGGGCCGCATAAACCCCTATATTTACAAATATTATGAAGCCCGGGCGGCATAATCAAAACCGGGCTTGATAAACCCCTACATATAAAAAAACGGGGTTTATAAACCCCTTTCGAGAAATGTATTGTACGCAAAAATGTATATAACTGTTATTTCTGGGACGCGCTCCTTATTTCCGGGACGTCCCGGAAAACCTGTGTCTGCAACTGTTATTTCTGGGACGTGGTATTAGTCCCACACCCCAGGGTCCATTATTTCTTTAGTCAAGTGTATTGTCTCAACTCTGGAAAAAGAAACTCTAGGTCCCGGAAATAACGTTTATAGGTCTTTTTATATATATATGATTGTTTTTTTTCTTAGGTTTTGTGTCGATGACTACTTCTGGTGATTATTCTGCAGTTCGACCCTTTATAGTATTCATCATATATTCCAGAATTTTCCATTACTATTATTTATATTTGGACAAAATCGTCTTTTGTATTGCACACATAATTGTTTTATTTACTTTTCAATATATTTCGTTTTTTTTTCTTATGTCTTTCTTGTTTTTCTTTTACTCGCCTCCAATCCCTTTCCTCCTTATTCACACGCTTACAAAAGGGATTCAAAAATTCGAAAAAAATAAAAAAGTGTTATAATTGCTTGTACTCTGTTTGATTTATCAATTTATTTGTTTGAACTAAGTAAAAATATTCATTAAGTTTTTTCAGGGCATCGGCCAAATTCGCCTTTCATGAAATTAATATTAGATATGTTCTCTTGTAGTTTAATAGTGTTACATTTTTTTTTATAACTTTATATACCTATATATATTTGATTTTTATTATTATCACTTCAATATTTCTGTTACTTAATTGACTTCCTTTTTCTCTTGTATTATATTTTTTTTTCTCCTTTTTTTGCATATACTTGTTAGTATCACCTATTCTATACCCTGAGAGAGAAAAAAATGATTGCTACGAGTCAAATGTTAATAATTAGTCTTATTGTCACCGTTTTGGCTCTCGGAGATGAGCCATTCTCGGGACAGAAAGAATATAAACCTGAAAGTTAGACGAAAACAAATGGTGCTACTAGATGATAGATTTATAAAGGATACCGTGACTTAAAAATATTCGATTAGCTTAATTAAATGGAAGCATTTTCCTTTCATAGCAATTATTATGATACAAAAATAATATAATTCCCTTAAAAGTTCTACTATTGCCCGAAGTACTTATATATTATGTAGTATAAATACTACTATTTATTTCGGCTTGGTCCCTAATTTATGAAATACAAGCTTATGTTCCTCTTCCTCTCTTTTTTTGCCATAAGATTATAACTGAAAAAAAATCGCTAACCCATGGTTAATATTTCGATCTTGGTTTTTTTTCTCTTATAATAATTACGGAAGAAAAATAACTTAATAAGGTCAATTTATCTAATCTTTATTTTCGTACTTGTCTACGCATATTACCTTCCGAAATGTAGGCTAGCGTCACCAGACATCCAATCAACATTATGAATAGATAGTAAATAAGAATATTCCTTTTTTTTTGAAGTAAAAAAATGTACTTATTACTTGATATACTTGGTTGATTTTACTGTTTTTATTTTTCTCCCATGTAGTAATATTCCTATAATTAGTGGCAGGCGGTATGTTATATTTATAGTAACCTCACACATTTTTTCCTATAGATATGAATTAACCTTAAATGAACTTCTATTGTCTGTATGCAATCTTTTTACTTTACACCCCTATTTGTGCCAGGAAAAATGCGTTCTCTTTTTTCATTACGTTATTTTGGTGCGGCGTCTGAGGGGCCGTGAAAAAAAATTTTAAAACAAAGAATATAGGATATTACTCCATTATTCCGAACTTATCCTTACTCGGCAATATCGAGATTCTCATTCTCGTTATTAACTGTTAATCGAGGTAATTCATAACTACGTTTTATCAAATCCATGTGTACTACCCGCGTCTGTTCCCCCTTTTGCATTTTTACATTATGAGTTTTGTGGTTAATCTCTATGATTTCGCAGGGACCTATGTATTCGCGGTCAGTTTTACCGTGCTTAGGTTTCTTTAACACGTACACCATTTCTCCTTCGCGGGAATGTGTAACATTTTGTCGTTGATTGTAGTAAAACTTGGATTTATATTTAGATTGCGCGAGGTAAATCGCAGCGAGTGTCCTCAATTCTGCTAGCGAGTATGCTGTATCAGCTAAATATTCGTTATACGTTAATAGATGTTCTCGTGATGGAAAGCTCGAAAGTGTTCGTGCTCTTTGACCGAATACTATTTCGTGTGGAGAATAACCTAAGCCTTCGTGTACTGTCGCGTTCTAGGAATGCTGTGCCAAGGGTAAAAGTTCGTCCCAATTTTGGCAACCCGGCAGGTATAGATTTAGGTACTCATTGAGGGTGTGATGCATCCTCTCGATTTCTCCGTTTGATTGTGGGTGATAGGCAGTCATACAGAACTTGTTTATTTTAAACATATGCGCGAATTCTTCCAAGGTTCTATTCATAAAGTGCGAACCTTGGTCTGATGTCAGCGTAACTGGTGGTCCAAAGTAACTAATAAGTTTATCCATTAAGAGTCGGGTTACCTCTTCCGCCGTAGCTTGCTTGACAGATGCTAATATGCAATATTTGCTAAAGTTATCGTGTATTGTTAAAATATACTGATTATGGGCTTCTGTCGGCTCTTTTCGTCCCACAAAGTTGATTGATATCTTGCTGAACGGTCTTGATGGCGTATTGGTAATTATCATAGGTAGCCTTGTTTTTACGCGCACGAGTTTCTGCGTCTGACAGTCAGGGCATCATCGCACAAATTGCCACACGTCCGATTACATATTTCGTCAGTAGAATTCATGGGTCTTTGTTATCCCTTTATGATTGCCTATAGCTGATTCATGGTACTCCTTGATGATCCTATAGCGATCTTCGACCGTCGGTACCGGCAGATTATTTTTGAAGAAGACTACAGAGATTTCCATTCCTCCAAACTCCTTATTACATTGTTCCACCAGCATACTCCATTCCGACACCGATAACACAGCAAGGTCTCGATGCCTATGGATCGTATTTCCAACTGGGTCAGCAGCTGCTTCAATCTTCGTATACATCGTCTTATGTGCGATCGCAGCGGTCTACTATTCATGTGTTCTTTTACGAAAATCCCAAACATTTTACCGTTCGTTACTTCGGAAGCGCATATATCCCCAACGGTCCGGGGCATGCTCCTCAATTCGTCCTCTGATACATATTTTCTTTCTACTAAGGCTCCTAGCATCTCTGTTTCTAGAAATATATTGGATGTTAATAGGTACACTAAGTTTTCTTTGTACGCAAATGGGTGTTCGTCCACTTGTACGTGCGTACAAACTTCAGTTCCTTGTGTCCAGGGGGGCAGTGTGTTCGATGGCCTTGTTTCGGCGGTGAGGTAGCGGGTCATTGGTTTATCGTGCCGTGGCGGCGTGACAGCTGGCACGTGTCTCTCGCTTGCTGATTCTGCTCCCTCTGCTTCGCCGTCTTCTATCATACTGTCGTGATGCCGACGTGATAAGGAAAAGGTATTTCATGTTTCCTTTCTACTGTTGAATTTCCTCTTTGGGGAAAATAAGGCGTATAATGATTCCCTGCTAAGTGTAAATGTATGAATTCTCGGTTTTTATTGGCTTTATAATGATAAAATTCTTCCTTGCCCTCTGGATGAAAGTGTACGCATATGTTTTTGTCGTACTCTAGCGAAAAAACGCACAGTCGGCGTCTCCGTATTCGTTTTGTGATGATAGAATCTTCACAGTTTCCTCCGGGCTACCGCATGCCCCTATTGCTGGGCTGTTTAACAATATGTTGCGTAATTCTATGACCGTCATGGGTAAGCCTAGAATTTCTATAAATGAATAAAACAGACAGTTGCCTTCCGTAGAACTCAGTATATCGCTGTCTTGGAGAAGAATGATATCTGGTTGTGCGCATTGCTGTTCTTCTGTGTAAACGTAGAATTGCCAGGCCAGATCATCTATCGAGGCCATGGCACTGCTTTCCCTTACTTCGGGCGCTTCCCCCCCATTCTCCTCTAGGGAATCGAAGTCCATTTCGACCTCATAGGGATATACTCCGTGATCCGTTAGTGGTGGAGCACTCTTTTCTCGTGTCCGAAAATTTCCCTCGTCTTCATTTTTTGAGTGCGGCGATGCCTCGGGTATAGCCCGCATACTGGCATCGCTGTCACCACCTGGGGTGAGATGGTAGAACCCTTTTCGCACACGGTGTTCTCGCGTTGGTCCCGCCTCTTCCGGTGAGTCGTCGGCGGAGGGCATTCCGTTGACGATAGCTAAGTTCGGATCGTCCTGATTTCCTTCTGAGTTGCATGTATTTTCCCGGTTCTTTGTTGATCGTTTTCCAAGCCTCTCGGCGTGTCTATATCCTCGGTTTCGTTTACTTCACCCTTCATTTTGTTGGCTGGGGGTTTCTTGCTGATAGATACCTGCTCGACGTCTGATTGCTTACTTTCTACAGTACCATCCATGGATGCGAGCATGTTGGTGTCTTGGTTGTTTGCTTCCCATACATCGTTATTCGAAGTCCGAGTCGTCCTTTGTGTTCTTGTTACTCCATGTCGACTGTGAATTTTATTTTTGCTTTTTCCTTAATAGAGTTTCGAAACGCTTGACGTATTCTATTTAGCGCTGAGTCATCTTCCAGGTCCGCGCTTCTCACATCGGTTGCTACTGCGTGGGCTGGTGACTCTCCTTCGTTAACTACGCAGGTTGGATCGTTGACAAGACCTTCGCTCCCTTGGATGGCCACTTTGTCTAACTCATTGTTTCTGCTTCCTTGACATGCAGTCATTCCGTCGTCGCTTACAACGGTTGCTGTTGCTTCTATAACTCTATTAGGCTGTGGGTGTGGAGGGCTGGCCCTGTGACTCGTTATTAGTGCTGCCTGTTTTTCGACTTCTATAGACTCCCTTAGTATGTCCTGGATACGAATTTGTTTTTGTTTTGGTAAATGATATTTATTAGCCAACATTTTCGTATGTCTGACATTCGTTAATATGCAACGAACATCCACGAGTTCATGATAGTCTAATACATATACCTGCTCGTTAGTTTCTGATTGAGTGAGCCAATGGGTTCGTATGAGGCCTCCGGAGCGAGATATTTTTCTCGTTGCTCTGCATAGGAAAAACCCGTCGTCGATGTTACGAATTGCCAAAAACTCATCTTTATCGTATATGATATCGGGTTTTACTTTTTCTCTGCTTTCGGAGATTATCCCCGTTTTGTCGCTATTCGATTTCCTTTGTTGCGCGTGTAGCTCTACGAATTCGTTAGTAAGCCCACTGGATCCGATGGCTTCATTAAAGTTCGTCCCGCTTCCTGTGGTAGGATCCGTTGGTGTCTCGCTAAATAGTGGTTTTTGTCTTAACGTATGCTGGCGTATTGGGTCTCTGTCGGATTGAATAATCATCGGATTTCCTATTGGTGTGCTCACGGCTTGGATCCCCCTTCTCATATTCATCTCTTTTTGCATGTAGGACAGTTTCTTATCCGTTTCTTTCTGGATCAACAATGGTTCGTCCATAAGTACACTTCTCTCTCCGAGTTTCTCGCATACAGGAAACTTCCGTCCTGTCTTCTTGTCAGCCTGCTTCGTATACTTCCGCCGTCTGGTGTACCCATTGAGTGAGTTGACCTCGTCGTCGGAGTCGTTGGGATCATCTGAGTCGATCGATGTGTCCAGATTTGGTATTTTCCTCTCCCTAGGATTTCCCGAGCCCTCCGTGTCAGTACTGTCGGTAGACTCTTGATCGTCGCTGACTACTCTAGTCTGACCATGGCTTCTTTTAGCGGCGCCTCTTGTTATATAGAGTGCTCTGGCGGATGGATCATATTCGTTGTAGTTATCCTGTTTTTCCTGTTTCTCCGCTAACTCGTATAATTCTACTCTATGCCGATCAGGGTTATCTTCGCCGTCGCGTATTATCGGATTATGTGATAGTGCGTCCACGTTACAATTGCGTGGTCCTTGGCGATAAATTATCTCAAAATCATACCCGCATTGAAGCGTAGATCGGGTGTTTTCATTTTGTGGAAATGTTTAAGGGGTTCGTGGTCGGTAATCACGGTAAATTTCCGACCATACAAAAAGGGCCTAAATTAATCTTTTGCGAAGACAATCGCAAGGAGCTCTCTGTCATACGTCGAGTATCTTAGCTCGGGCCCTCTCAAACACCTTGACCCGTATATGCAAGCGTGCTCTTTTCCAATTTCCCCTCGGGCCAATATTGCTCCGAGGGCAAAATCGCTGGCGTCAGTAGTATCTATGAACTCCTTGGTCATGCCTGAGGCTATTAGCAGTGCTTCACGGAGCTTGTCGATCGCTTGTTGTTGTTCTTCGTCCCAGATAAATTCTTGCTTACTTTTCTCCTCTCGTTCTCTTAATATCTTCGAGAGTGGCCATGCAATTTTTGCAAAATCTTTCACAAATCTGCGATAGTATTCGGCTAATCCTAGAAACTGTTTTATTTTCTTTTTGCTATTAGGGACTGGGAAATTGCGAACAGCTTCAATTTTCTTTGGATTGGGTCTGATTTTTCCATTTCCCGCGATGTGTCCCAAGAAACTAGCCTCTCTTTGTAAAAATTGACACTTGCTCGGTTCGATGGTTAGATTTGCTTCGTCTAGTCTTTTCATCAAGTGCCTAAAGCTTTTCCCGTGTTCCTCCAAGTCTGCCGCGAAAACGATGATGTCATCCAGATAGACGTATAACTCAATGCCCTGCAAGCCACTTACTACGAAGTCCACTAGCGCCTGAAAGGTGGCGGGAGCATTTCGTACCCCCATGCCCATCCGGGTATACTCATAATGCCCATATGGTCCTGCAAAGGCCGTCTTGTGAGCTTGGGGTACATTGCGATCTGATAAAATCCCGTTTTCAGATCTACGGCAGTGATGTACTTAGCCGATGCTACTGATTCCACTATATCCGTTGTCAATAGGAGCGGGTAACTATTACCGACTGTTACCCCGTTTAATTGGCCAAAGTCTGTCACCATTCACCATCTCTTCTCGCCATTTTTACCGCTCTCTTTTGGAACAACCGACATCATTGATGCATATGGGCTGTCTGATGGCCTAATTATCCTAGCTTCTAAATATTGTGCGATTTGTCGCTGCATTTCTTCTTTAATTGCAGGTGCATGGTGATGTCTCTTCATGTCTCTACGGGCTGATGTGTCCATAGTCGTCACAATCTTATGTGTGACCAAATGTTGGCCTTTAACTCTTCTCCTGTGTTACGTCGGATCTACCAAAGAAGACCCAACTGGTTGTTTCTAAATAGAAAAATAGAAACTAGTTGCTCACTTTTGAGCCTAGATTCCGTGGAACCTAATAGCTCGGGCTTGAGCTAGATACTACTAGATGTAGGGGTTGGGTGAGATATGCAGCAAAGGGCGCGATATAGTTAGAAGAATTGACTCAGAAACGCGGATTCGAACGTATGTCAGTATTTTGCCAACTTACCTAGATCTACCGAGAAACTGAGGACGAACCCCTGTACAGTCGGTTACTAGGCCAGATTTGGCTTGTGTATTACGCGAATTTAGAGGTGAATTGTTTAAATAGAATAATAATAAAAAAAACACTTTTATTTTAAGGGGGACGCGGTCAACAAAACACGAATTAAATTACAAGAAATGGGGACAAATGTATGGGGAAAATCACACTAGCTGTAGAGAAAGTTAGATAGCAAGATAAATTTCAACTTACTTTTTTTTCTGGCAGCTTCGGATGTTCTCTGATGTCGATGATGGTAGATAGTGTATAAAATAATTGACACAAAAACAAAATAGAAGGAAAAAAAAATATTAAATTTATTCTGGCACACACGAGTTACCCTTGCTCGGTAACTTGTACAAAATTTCTAAATTTCCGTAAAAACTTCAGAGTGGCGCGGGACTCTGAATAAATTTGAAGTAATAGATGCGAATTTAGAATAAACTCCGAGAGTTGTGAAATGAGAGAAGAAGACCTCTTCGGTTGAGGGTTGGAGTTCGAAAATGCGACTGAGCGGACGCGCAAGTGAACGAGCTGCGCTAGCGAAGGGACGCCAACACTTTACAATCTTAGACGTAGAGGGATGGTATTGGTTGCTCGTGTTGGGACCTCCCTTGGCGTTGTAAGGGGGGGATACCTTAATCTACCTAAACGGTTACAATTGGTTCCGGGTCGTCTTGACCACTCCTATTTTCGGAAATTTTGAGTGAGAAGTACTTAATATTTAACACACGTTTAAAAATAGTAGACAATAATAATTAATGCAACATTTCGCCTAAATCATAAATTATAAACAATTGAATTGTTCTGCAACTTAAATTTTTCCAAAATATTAATTTTTACTTGGTGAAAGCGTTAAAGAAGGCGTGGTTCGTACAAATTATTAAATATTTCAACAAATAATAACTTTGTACATAAATTTTTATATTGAACCAATGGATAAACAGATATAGGAACAGATTCTAATATGATAACATGAAAATTATTGGTTAAAAACTGGAAAAAATTTAGTTAATTAATATATTGAAAAATTTAGTTGCTTTACATGGTAAAAATAACATTGTAGTAATAAAAAGTTAAAACAAGTATGGATAACGCATTTGTTTATTCTAGTCTCTGTTTATAAATGTATTTTTGCAACTTATGACTATTTGCGTGGTTTTTCATTGTAACTTAAATGTAATATCCTAGCAATGAAACATAGCTTATGTTTAAGCTAAAATTATATTTATGAAGTATTTCATGATCAAACATTAATTATGGAATAAAGGTTTAGCTTTAAACATAAGAATATAATGTTATAAAGTACACAATTATTTTTAATTCATTTTTAGAGAATTTGTCCATGAAGCGAAATTTTAAGTGCTTAATGAAAAGAAAGGCTTCGGAATTGTAGCATTTTGTTCATTGTTAGACAGATTTGGATAGTGTGCGTTTGGGATGTTGGGAGCGGATGGCTCAGGAAATTTATCATTTGTTGAGGAAATGGGTTGTGATACATTAACCTCTTGTAGTTCAGTTGGAGGTTCAGCAGGGGGCTGATTGTTCAGATGGATGATTAGATGGGTAATGGACCCAAAGAGGGCTCCAAGCAATCTTATGGACCATCCATAAACAGAATGGATAGTATATCCATGAACAATTATGTTAATGATGGCTTTAATGAACTCGAATATCATTATTAAAGCGAGGAAACCAGCGCTGGCATTGCCGAAAACGAGGAAGCGTGACCAAAATCTTTGCCAGGTAGTTATAACGATTTGCTCAATGGCATCTTCGTTTAGTAGCTTACTAATGGCAGATTCTTCATTATCAAGAGGGTGACCCCTCATTTCGCGAGCGATGTCATTTAAAAGTCCAGGCCTTTCCATTGGAAACATAATTCTGTCCCTGAGCTGATCCAGATCGTGCTGGTTATAGATACCACTAGTGGCGAGCTCGGCGGGGTTAATATAATTCCAAGTAGGCTTGGTCATGGGACGAATGATAGCTGGTGGTATAGCCTCTGTTGGGGAAGGCAGTATTTTATACCAGGCACTTCCAATGAAGTAGTACGAAGGTAGTAGGGAATTACAAGGAATTCGTGTACCCTTTTGCTTTAAGACGTGGGTTCTAGGGGTGAGGAAAAAAGTGTGATTTTTACGGGTCACTTCTAATTCTGCGTAACAATATTCTCCATGCTGTACCTTTACTTCGACCGGCACACATTTTACTATATGGACAACTTCACCGGCTGAAACTCCCATATAACCCGGTCCTTTCATAAGATCAAAGGCGAAATCATCGGGTGATTGTTTTGCGATGGATAGTGAATTTTGAATCGTTTGACGTTCTAAATTGCATCTTTGTATAAGAACATCCCTGTATAGATTTTTCATCTGTTCACGAATGTGCTTTTCCACGTAAACAAACTTGGAGTTTACATATGAGAATATATCTAGATTGGTGACACTTAATTTGTCGGAAGTCGCAAAACTATTTCCCTTTGTGGTTTCAAAAATTACTAATTTCGGATGTTCGGTTGTGATTACCTGATAACCGCAAAGTAATAAACCCGTGAGTAGCTAACGAGTATACAATTTGATTACTACCTCCTAAATCAGAATCCGACATTTTATTCGCAAATCCCTCATATAAGATTCCATATTGGTTAAATCTACAAATATCGGTAGGTATTGTTTGCCAGTATGTATATCCTCCCTCAATATCTAAACAATTACCGGATGTTAACGAACAGACTGTTCCGGAGCGTAGATTTACATGATTACTACTTAATTTAACTTGGGATTCATAATCGGTTAGGGTAAACTTGACTGTTCCTTGCACGACTACATTTTCCCAAGTACCATAAGGGTCGGAATAACCGGCTCCAGAACATTTACCTTCAGTGGTAAGGGAACCTGCTAAGATAACGCTATGGGTGACAGTTGAATTTGATCTTATACCGGTTATAATCTTGGAATTGGGTAAATTATAAGTACCGTACCTATGTAACATCTCGCACGCATTTTTAGATATATCTTGAATATATTCGTTTTCCCCATTCAATACAATTGAATTATGGGAAAAACTACCGCAATGATATATGGTACGATGGATTTCAATCTTGCATTGTATAACATGTGTAGCTGCGTATTCATTTATCTGGAGCAGCTGAACAAACTGTTGGGTGATGTTAGGCTTGTAGTCGGGTAGTTCACATTCGCCTACATCCTTGAGAGATAATGTAGTGACGTTTAATTGGCGAGCTCCGCAATCGTAGCCGATTAATGCAGAAACTCGAGTCAGCAAGATTAAAACAATTAAAACTACAAAGCTCATTTTTACTCTGTTGAGTCTTTGAGTTAGTAATTGAATAAGAAAAAAAAATTCTTTACACAACTTGGTTAAGATTTTTTTCTGTAACAGAAAGAAATATTAGTAATTGAAATTTAGGTTTTTTTTTTTTTTTTTTTTTTTATGAACTCTATACAAATTAGAGCTAAATCTTAACCTTATAAACCAATCTAAAGTAGAAAATAATCAATTATACAAAAATGAAAATTTTAACCATCTGTTAGTTATATTATTTTCATCTAAAAATGAATCAAACCCTTAGTATAGAATAGTAAATGTTTTTAACTCAATTGATCATAGAATTAATAATGGAAATAGTAAAATAAATCTAAACAAATTAAATGGATTTGATAATATTTTAATAAGTTTTTTTTTATAACAGGAATCTAGAAAGTTCTGGGTTAACCATATTTTCAAACTGTAAAGAACTAGTCTAATTTTATTATTGATAATAATAATGAATTTAATACCAATTTACCTAAATATAACCTCATTCCGAAATAAAGCATTAGTTTGCTCTAAAAATGAATTAAATCCTAAGTATCAAATAATAAATGTTTTTACTTGTGTTTTCAATCTTTGATTTTTTATTTTTATTTTTTTGTTTTAATTCTTGATTAATGTGCGAAATACGTAAACGATTTGCATGCACTATCTTACTAGATTTATTTAGAGAAATTCTGACATTTATTTTGTCTATTATTTCCAATATTTTATGCGGACCAGTATAGTGATCCCCAAACTATTTAGGTTTAGGACCCTTTAGTAAATATACATAGTCCCCTATTTTAAAATTTCTAGGATTAATACATTTATCATAATATTTTTTTGATCTATTCTTTGCCTCAACTAAATTATCATAAACTGAGGTTCTAATTCCAGTGAGTCTTGTGACTAAATCAACTAAATATCCATTATACGTGGGAAGCAAATCCAATTCCCTAAGGGGATCACTGGAAGGCAACCGGGCTAATTTACCAAATACGACCTCATATGGAGTATGCTTTGTACTTTTCTGTACACAAGTATTATAATTTAGCATAGCCAAGTCAAGCCATTCATCCCAATCCGAATCGGCATTGGTATATTGCTTAAGAAATTCCACTAAAGCATGATGGGATCTTTCCAGTGAGCCGTTTGATTGTGGATGAAAAGCAGTGGTTCTTATTTTTTTTATTTTAAACCGTTTGGAAACTCTTTCCATGAATTTACTTAAAAAGTTTTGTCCTTGGTCTGTTAGAACGATTCTAGGGGAACCAAAAACACAAATGAATTTTTTTATAAAAGCATCTGCTATCGTGGTTGATAGAGTATTTTTCAACGGAACCGCAAGACAGAACTTAGATAATTGATCCTGCATGGTGATGATATATTCAAAATCATTTTTAGTTTTCTGCAAAGGACCTACGATGTCCATGGCAATTTTGTCAAAAACAGTGCCAGGAGTATCAGTAATTATCATTGGTTGTTTAGTTTTTAGTCGAGTTAATTTTTTTAATTGGCAATTAAGACATTGCTGAATCCGTCGTTGGATGTCGTCTTTCAAATTTTCCCAGAAATATTTAGTTCTTATACGATTATAGGTTTTACATACGCCCCGATGACCACCAATTGGTGAATCGTGCATTTCGTAAAAAATCTTATCCCTCAAATCGGGTTCTACATATCGTAGTGAATTCTTACATATTACTATTTTAATAGGTACTTGATTAAATACTCGTCTTAGTAAATTAGTTAAATCTATCCAATCAAAATTTTCTATATCTTTACTATATGATATACTAAAAGTTTTTAGTTTTAAATTTATTACAATTTCCTTTAAATCAGTAAGGACCTTAAATAAGTTTTCTTTAATTTTAGAAATGGAAACTTTTTCCTCTTCGCGTATGCATAGGGAAAAGTAATAATAACCATTATATCTTTTGGAATAATTTATATTAAGATAATTCAAGATTTATTTAGGTTCTATTTTATTGTTTTCTATTAGTTTTAAGGCCCCATCATCACATGGATTGCCATTATTGTCTACAAAATATATTATATTATCTTTCCGGTAATGGATTAAGTCCTTTACCTGAATTATTTGGCAATTTTGATTTAAATTTGTAGATTTTATTTCAAGCTCCGAGGGTTCGGATTCGATTTTAGAAGAGGATGAATAAGAAACCTCGGATAGGTTATCAGTATTCAAAATTACCCGTAATTCAAAGGCGTAATTATCTATACAAGAAGGTATAGTCTTTTCAGATTGTGGAGGTAACATTGCTTCTCCTTGAAAATCATCATTTAGACTATTGGATTCTATATAATTAGGCTTTGGTTTATTAATTACACGTTTAGAAACGCGTTTCTCATTAACTTCGGGTATAATTAGATTATTATCTTTCTCATTATTTTTTAATTCAAAATTTATTAGTTGAGATGTATCTATATTTTTTTGTATTTTAGTAATTTCTTGAGAATCCTTACTTTTTTTAATTACTTCTTTATGATTTATATCATTAGGTTTTAATTTAGTATTAGCTATGGTATTAGGTATTAGTTTGTCTTTTGTAATTTTAATTTCGTTAGTAGCATTATTAACTATGTTATATTTTTCATTAAGTAATTTAGATTGTTTCCTAGTGATTACATTGCATATGGGATTTCTAGATAATGCATCCGCGTTAGCATTTAATCTCCCAGGTTTATATATAACCTCATAATCAAATTCAGAGAGTTTAAATCTCCATTTCTGAACCCGTGTATTACAATCTGCGGTTTTGAACCAAACTAATGGTTTGTGATCTGTTACAAAAGAGATTTTTCTGTTATATATATATGATCGAAAAATTTTTGCGCTATGGATCATAGCTAAAGCCTCTTTTTCGTATACTTCATAATTCATTTCCGGTCCTCTAAGAACACGAGAGGCATAACTTATTGGGAGATCCTTGCCAATTTCTCCTTGAGAAAGTATTCCACCAATAGCATACCCTGAGGCATCCGTTGTGATAATAAAGGGTTTAGAAAAATCAGGGTACTGTAAGATCGGAGGATTACATAATGCGTTCTTTAGTGTTTCAAAAGCTTCATTTGTTTTCTCAGTCCAGACAAAATCAGTATCTTTTTCCAGTAATTTAGTCAATGGTTTAGACATTGTAGCAAAGTTTTTAATGAATCTTCTATAATAGCCGGCTAACCCTAAGAATTGCCGAATATTTTTAACAGTTTTTGGCTGGGGAAAACATCTGACCGCCTCAAGCTTTTTAGAATCAGGACTGACCCCGTCTTTGCTTAAGACGTGGCCCAAATAACAAATTTCACCCTTTAAGAATTCACATTTGTTAATGTTCAATTGCAAGTTGGATTTATCTAATCTTTCCATGATTAAATTTAGCTTTTCTTCATGTTCATCTAGAGTGTCAGCAAAAATAATTATGTCATCGATAAAGGTGAATAAAATTTTTCCTTGTAATCCTCTAAAAGTTTCATCGATATATCTTTGAAAAGTAGGAGGAGCATTTTTCAGTCCAAAGGTCATACGAACATATTCATAATGACCATATGGTGTGCTGAAAGCGGTTTTGTGAGCATCACGGGGATCCATTAATATTTGATGGAAACCGGAGGCTAAATCAAGAACCGTATAATACTTATGTCCCCCGACCTGATCAATGATTTGTGTTATATCCGGTAATGGGTAGGCATCGGTTATTGTTTTTTCGTTAAGCATACGAAAATCCGATACTAAACGCCATTTTTGTTACAAGGATGCATCCAGCTTTTTAGGAACTAACCAAAGAGGAGAGTTATAGGGAGAAATCGAAGGTTTAATGATTCCCTCTTTCAAAAGCGCATCAACTTGTCTACTAACCTCTTCTTTAAGAGAGATTGGAAACTTATATTGCTTCATATTAACAGGGATATCATCAGTGGTTATAATCCTATGCATTACTGTATTGGCGGCTCCTAAATGTTGGCCTTCTAAAAGAAATCTATGTTCAAATTTTAAAATTAGTTTATTAATATGATCTTTTTCTAAACTATCCAAATGATCCAATCTCAAAAAGTCTAAAATGGAATTATTGTTGAACTCTACATTAATACTATGAGCAGATAAATCTGTAATTGCTTGATAATTTTCAAGTGTATCGAAAGCATCTTCAACTTCTTGATCTGACATAACAGGTATACCTATCTCAGCAAAAGTTTCAGAGTAAGCAATCCTAAATAGATTACGAATTGGATTAACATCTTCATTAAATACCTCCGTTTTAGCATCTGAGTCTAAAATGGCAATTTTGTAATTGGAGTAATAATCCTCCAAATCAGATGAATCATCAGAATTTTTTTCAAGAAATTCTGTTACTTCGTTGTCAGTTTCATTTCCGAAATTGGCATCCATACTAATATTGGAAATTAAACTTGAGTGGGAACTGGTTAAATAATCTTTGCATAATTCAGTGTTATTGGGAATCTTAAATAGCAAGGAGGTAGTGTGATTTCCTACCTTGGGGCATTTATTCTCATAATCAACCAAAGCTTTAGCTTGAGTTAAATACGTGGAACCGAAAACTCCATCGCAAGGAATAGGGAAATCATCCGGTATTACATGGAATAATGAAGAAATCCCGTAAACCATAACTTCAATGGCACCAAGAGATTTAGTTGTTTCATCACGTATTCCCTTTAATAAAACTGAGCTAGCTGGATTTATTTCTTGATCTTTAGGTGTTAATTTTAATTTAATAAGATTGGCTTCAGAGCCACTATCTATCATAAAATAACCCTTGGTAAAGAAAGGAGAATTGAAAATTTCGATAAATGGTAAACAATTTAAAGCTTTCTCAGTTATCATATTGGTAACTGCATTGATCTCTACTTCATAGCAAGGATTATCATTTTGACAAAAATCTATTTTTCTGTCTCCTATTGTTAGTAATTTATTTTTAAAGTCTAGTTTAGCATCGTGAGTTAAAAATAGTTGTGATCCCAAAATTCCAGCAAATGGAATTTGAAAATTATTAGGGACTATTATAAATTCTACAATTCTACCTAACATTCTCTTACTGACTATAGCTAAAGATAAAACCGAATTTTCGGAAATACCCATAATTAGTGTTGGTCTTGTTGTATCAATAGTTTTTATATCATTGATAAAACTTACACGAAGAATATTTATTTCTGATCCCGAATCAAGCATAAAACTAAATAATACATCATTATTATAATCTTTAAAGGAGACATAAGGAATTAATTTGGACGCAAAGTTGAGCTTAATGCTATTAACTCGTCCGCTGTGAACCCCTGTATTTGGGCCGCATGTGTTGAGCGCTGAGGAATCGGCTGAGCCCCTTGAGGTGCACTCGGGCCTGAAGGGTTCTGCTCGTTTCCCGACCTTTTTGCCTCATTATAAGCTCTTTTTCGGCATGAATCGATTGAATGTCCCTTGTTCTTACAATATGCACAAGTAATGCTATATCTACAGGAAATAGCCGAATGGCCTGTATTCCGACATAGCTGGCAAATTTCACTATTAGCTGCAGGTTTATCATTTTTATTGGCCTCACGTAGGTGGCACTTATCTGCAGTGTGACCGGCATTCAGGCATAACTGACACGTAACTGCTTTCTGGGTTGCGGTAGTCCCATCAACCGACTTACATAAGCGAGCAGTGTGCCCCTGGTTACCACAAATTTGACAAATGGCTACTTTGTAGCACTGAGCAGCTAAATGCCCTGTTTTTTTACAAGTTTGGCATATCATGCCCCTTTTACATTGGGCAGATGAATGCCTCGGTTTATTACAAATACTGCAATTTACTTCAATTTTTCGAGCTCCTGCAACTAATAACTGACATTTGTCAGTACTGTGTCCTGACTGGTTGCAAATTACGCAACTTAGAACACGGTTTGCGGACATTAAATTACAATTATTGGCCTCATGCCCTGATTGTTTACACAACTGACAGAGAAAAGTTTTCTTCTTATCGATTTTTCCTATACAGGACTGATCCTTCCTTATGGCTTTCCTTGCCAAAAGCAATTTTTCAGTCTTTATCGCTTCTTTAACTATGTCATTTACAGTTGCAGCTTCCCCTAAGCGCTGCTCGATTTCTGGTTTTAAACCTGCTTTGAAACATTCTACCAAACTGTTTTCTACAGAGGCGCTAAAGGTATTGGGTAGTGTGCCACTTTCTAATTTCTTTGCTTCAAGAATTCTAGCCCCTAGAATTCTTACTCTATTCGCAAAAGTTATAACGGACTCCTCATTCCGCTGGAATTCGTTGCCTAATTCTCCTAATAATTGTACAACTGACTTAGAAGGAGCATAAATTTGTTTAAAATAATCTTAAAATTTTCAATGGTATCGAAGGTTTGTCCAGTGATAGCCTGTCTGGCTTCTCCTGTGACTCTGGCTCTGAGTAATTTTACAAGACTAGGTTCAGCCGTAGCATCAATCATAGCCAATGCCTCAGTACAACCTTCTAAGAACTGTGATATGGGAATATTTTTCCCATCAAATTCAGGAACTATTTTCAGTGCGTCCTTAATATTCACAAATTGCGGTGTGGTTGCCATTTTAATATTAACTGGGCCTTGAGGAACCTCGGAATCACTTTCACTTGAATCTACCGATTTTTGGGTCGGCAAAGTCTTATTGTCTTTCCCAAGTTCCAGTTTAGAGATATCAGTCTCCAACTCTGATCCGTCCTCTGTTTCAATTCCTGACTTTGAGGTACTGGGTAATTGATCCAGTTTATCCTCTATTTTTACTGGGGAATAAGGAAGTTGTTTGCTAGGTGCGAAAGGATTGAATTGATTTATCTCATCAATTTTTCCTTGATTATTCCGGGCCTGTTGCCGAGTAATTCGCTGGTCACTCATAAAGACTATTAAATTTTTAGAGGACCGATGTTAGATGAGCGCCCGAAAGAGAAAGAAATACCTACTTTATAAAGGTAATTTTTATTCTTCATTAAACTTTAGCATCCACTCCAACGGTGGTTGTGGAGGTAGTTTTTTAAACTTCCTATTTTTCATGAAACAATTGATGCAATTTTTGGTTGTTAATTGTCCTTTGATACACTCTGAACATTTGTTTAGGGGAGGATCAACTGGCAAAGGTATGTCTTCCACCTTCAGTTCCGCTATTATAGGAGGAGGTGGAGTCTGCTCCAATTCTTTCTTAACCTGTGCCCAAAATTCTTTAATCTTTTTTTCCTGTCTTCGTTTCCGGTTTAATCTTACGATCTTTGAAGGATTACCCTTTCTACCGGGACGATTTTCCACTGCAAAGAAAGGAGGAGAAAAAAAAACATTAACCGTTAAGTTTTCTTTCTAAAAGAAAGTAGTCATATTAAATACAAAATTGGTTAAAAGGAGAAAGAGAAAAGAAAAAAAAAATATTTATGTTTTTCCAAATTACTCATAAACAAAATTTGAATTTCATCTCTTCCAATTCTGGTAATTACTTTGTAGAATTAATATAAGAATAAACTCTTTACTATAAGGTCACTTATAAAGTAGGAGCATAAACTTAATGAATGGACAATTTGCGGAAATCTAGGGTAAGCTTTAAAATTTCTTCATCTAGTTTCGAAAATCTTACTTTTACAGATTTTTCAAATTTACACAATCTACTAGTTACTATGCTTAAATGCATAGAAAACTTCTCATTCTTACAAGTTAGTTTATTAACTTCACTGAGTGTTTCGCCAATCAAGGTTTCTAGACGATAGTTTTGATGTTGTACAAACAACAACTCGTCATGTAATCTGGAAACCGTAGTCCAACGATCGTTATCAAGTTCTTCGAGAGCTTCTACTCGTGATATTAACTCTGCTAAATGATTTTCAATACGATGTTCTAAAACAATATTACCAATTTCTGGAATCATTATTTACTCAAAACAAACATTGTTAAAACAATATCGACGAGTATGAATAGGATTCAGTTTTGTAGAAAAAAAACTTGAAATCTCTTTGTAATTTGTTTTGTTTGTTTGTTTTTCAAAACATAGACTTACAATATAGTTGATTTGATAATAGTTTTTAGAATTTAGTTTCTTTAAATAATAGAAGATTTCTATGATTAGTAGAGATTGTAATAAAACCACTATTCTCCAATTTTATAGGGGATTTTTCCCCTTTTTTTTTTTTATTTTTCAAATTCAGTGTTTAGTAGATTTAATATAGTTTTGTATAGAAGTTTAATGAAACTTCCTCTGGTTTTATATTATTCCACTTAGAAAGAAAGAGAAAAAAAAAAAAATTTTATTTAGAAAAACTTGTAAAATTTTAGATTTAGAAAACTTAGTAAAATAAGTGAATATAATATTTCCTTTATTATTTCACTCTCAAAGACTTAGAAAAATTTGTAAATTTTTGATTTAGAAAAACTTAGAAAAATTCTGATTTTAGAAAAACTTAGAAAAATTTTGATTTAGAAAAACTTGTAAAATTTTTAGATTTAGAAAACTTAGTAAAATAAGTGAATATAATATTTCCTTTATTATTTCACTCTCAAAGACTTAGAAAAATTTGTAAATTTTTGATTTAGAAAAACTTAGAAAATTTTTGATTTAGAAAAACTTAGAAAAATTTTGATTTAGAAAAACTTAGAAAATTTTTGATTTAGAAAAACTTAGAGAAAATAAGTGAACATAAATTCTTTTATTATTTCACTCGCAAAGACTTAGAAAAATTTGTAAATTTTTGATTTAGAAAAACTTAGAAAAATTTTGATTTAGAAAAACTTGTAAAATTTTAGATTTAGAAAAACTTAGAAAAAAATTTGATTTAGAAAAACTTAGAAAAAATTTGATTTAGAAAAACTTAGAAAATTTTTGATTTAGAAAAACTTAGAGAAAATAAGTGAACATAAATTCTTTTATTATTTCACTCGCAAAGACTTAGAAAAATTTGTAAATTTTTGATTTAGAAAAACTTAGAAAATTTTTGATTTAGAAAAACTTAGAAAATTTTTGATTTAGAAAAACTTAGAAAAATTTTGATTTAGAAAAACTTAGAAAATTTTTGATTTAGAAAAACTTAGAGAAAATAAGTGAACATAAATTCTTTTATTATTTCACTCGCAAAGACTTAGAAAAATTTGTAAATTTTTGATTTAGAAAAACTTAGAAAAAATTTTGATTTAGAAAAACTTAGAGAAAAAAAAAATTTGATTTAGAAAAACTTAGTCGAGAGGCCGTTGCGCATAGTCATCCTTTTGTGACTCAGAGGCTTTGAGGCGTAGACTTGAACTTCGAAAAATTAAATTTTTATTTTAGCGTAAATTAGTTTAATTTTTTTATTATTTTCAGTTTACTGGTTAGTTTTTTTTTTTTTAAATTTCATTCAACACATTTGTTTTTTTTTTTTCACTTTTGAGATTGAAAACACAATGAATCCTAATTTATTCTTGCCCTAACTTAAATTGATCCTACCTAACATTCGTATCTAATATCCCTCCGGGGCCTCCAAATTTGTTACGTCGGGTCTACCAAAGAAGACCCAACTGGTTGTTTCTAAATAGAAAAATAGAAACTAGTTGCTCACTTTTGAGCCTAGATTCCGTGAAACCTAATAGCTCGGGCTTGAGCTAGATACTACTAGATGTAGGGGTTGGGTGAGATATGCAGCAAAGGGCGCGATATAGTTAGAAGAATTGACTCAGAAACGCGGATTCGAACGTATGTTAGTATTTTGCCAACTTACCTAGATCTACCGAGAAACTGAGGACGAACCCCTGTACAGTCGGTTACTAGGCCAGATTTAGCTTGTGTATTACGCGAATTTAGAGATGAATTTTTTAAATAGAATAATAATAAAAAAAAACACTTTTATTTTAAGGGGGACGCGGTCAACAAAACACGGTTTAAATTACAAGAAATGGGGACAAATGTATGGGGAAAATCACACTAGCTGTAGAGAAAGTTAGATAGCAAGATAAATTTCAACTTACTTTTTTTTTCTAGCAGCTTCGGATGTTCTCTGATGTCGATGATGGTAGATAGTGTATAAAATAATTGACACAAAAACAAAATAGAAGGAAAAAAAAATATTAAATTTATTCTGGCACACACGAGTTACCCTTGCTCGGTAACTTGTACAAAATTTCTAAATTTCCGTAAAAACTTCAGAGTGGCGCGGGACTCTGAATAAATTTGAAGTAATAGATGCGAATTTAGAATAAACTCCGAGAGTTGTGAAATGAGAGAAGAAGACCTCTTCGGTTGAGGGTTGGAGTTCGAAAATGCGACTGAGCGGACGCGCAAGTGAACGAGCTGCGCTAGCGAAGGGACGCCAACGCTTTACAATCTTAGACGTAGAGGGATGGTATTGGTTGCTCGTGTTGGGACCTCCCTTGGCGTTGTAAGGGGGGGGGATATCTTAATCTACCTAAACGGTTACAATTGGTTCCGGGTCGTCTTGACCACTCCTATTTTCGGAAATTTTGAGTGAGAAGTACTTAATATTTAACACACGTTTAAAAATAGTAGACAATAATAATTAGTGCAACATTTCGCCTAAATCATAATTTATAAACAATTGAATTGTTCTGCAACTTAAATTTTCCAAAATATTAATTTTTACTTGGTGAAAGCGTTAAAGAAGGCGTGGTTCGTACAAATTATTAAATATTTCAACAAATAATAACTTTGTACATAAATTTTTATATTGAACCAATGGATAAACAGATATAGGAACAGATTCTAATATGATAACATGAAAATTATTGGTTAAAAACTGGAAAAAATTTAGTTAATTAATATATTGAAAAATTTAGTTGCTTTACATGGTAAAAATAACATTGTAGTAATAAAAAGTTAAAACAATTATGGATAACGCATTTGTTTATTCTAGTCGCTGTTTATAAATGTATTTTTGCAACTTATGACTATTTGCGTGGTTTTTCATTGTAACTTAAATGTAATATCCTAGCAATGAAACATAGCTTATGTTTAAGCTAAAATTATATTTATGAAGTATTTCATGATCAAACATTAATTATGGAATAAAGGTTTAGCTTTAAACATAAGTAATGGATATAAAATGAATGATTCGGCATTGTACACATGCATGTTTAAATAATGCATAAACGATATTTCATTTTTCATTATAATTATTATAACAATAACTTAATTACAATGTTATTGTAATTGTAAGTATACAGAGGAAAATTCAGTTGTTAACAAGGGTTTTTATGAAGTAACTGAATAGAAAAATTGGATTAAACCAAGACTTTGTGAAAAGGTGATAACTAATAAAAAAAAATATTAGGTTGAACACGGTTCTTATTTAGTCGTTAAAATAAGTGAAATAAGGTTATCAAGTGAATTTTCCCTGTGTTATCACCATTGAAAATTTTCAATTTTTTTCAATATGAGTGATACAACGATGGACATTCGCCCTCAAGCAAGATTTATTTTGGTGAAAGCTACAAGCAGCTACCCATGCTTCCCCGAAAGAGATGCTATGCTTCTCGGAATTCATACCTGGATTGCGAATACAATTGATCCAATGAATTTCGTTACTTATTCAAACTAAGCTAATGGAATTTGCCATTTAATTGAATTCTTACAATTACGCAAAATAGAGCTAGACGTATTATAGGAAGTGATGTTTAATGAGGGGAAAATAACCTACACGTATTTTATATTTTATCGAATTTTTCCTGACTCAATGTTTAGAGAAAATGATAAGATTGGCCTATTGCCCATTGTTATTATATCTCTGTTATTTTAAACACATCGAAAGAAAAATATCCGGCGTAAACGTGGATAGTGGAGATTCCAGGAAACAAGCGAGATAGAGAGAAACAGATGCAGCCGTAATCGCTGGGTTTCCCCAGTTAATAAGTTTCGAGTGGTGAGAAAAATTTGAGATGAGGGAGAGAAAGCGAGAGAGAGGCAGGCACGTACGCCGACGTTCCTAACTGCTGGGTTTCCCCGGTTTATTGTTTTTTTTTGTTTTCTTTTGTGACGACTGAGAATTTTCGATGCGGCTCGCAGGCCGGGGACTTATCGCTTGCTGATGTTTGGGTCTTCAGATTGGACCTTGGGAAAGCGTTGAAAGATTTTATTACTCGGGGAAAGAAATGCGCGTTCAAGCCGATAGTCAGCAAGACTATCTTGAAGGATGGAATGCAAACTTTACAACCCTCGGCGAAGAAGAGAGCGTGGTAACCTTTCTTATCGAGTCTGGCCCTTCCTGCAGCCGAAAATTCGAGACCTGTATTTATGGGTTCGAAACTATTTTCGTTTCTAGTTACTCTAGAACTGCTATATGTTCCGAAATTTAATGCCAACATTCTTTTTTTTAAATTTTTTTTTTTTTAACAAAATAGCCAGATGTAACACCTGGGAGTCCAAAAAGGTGCGGACGCTCTTTTATTAAGTTCTGGATATGTTGTATTTCCTCCGCGTTCAAATCTTCCAATGTATCAGAATCTAGTGCTTTAAATATTTTTGCAGCTCTGCCTGTTTCTTCCTCAGAGTGCACTCGAAGCACATTAGCTTGGCCGAGTTTTACATCTTCATTATTATTAATATAATCCATATCAAGAATTCCGTCTTTTTCTCGCATCGCCTCGCAGGGCTCCAATGTGACGGTAGGCGCTTTAATCGTTATCGGTTCTTCGCTAATATTATAGCATAATGCGTAGGCCTTGCCTTCTTTATTCTCGGATACGAAGTTACCGAAGAATAGCCCGGGCCCTAAATTCTGCAATGGGATGAATCCAACTTTTTCATCCATATTCTGAACGCGTGCGTAAATAACTTGCCTCGTCTTTGGAGGGATTATGAACTCTTCGTCCTTTTCAACGGTACTACTAATTGGCCGAGTTCTAAACATCTGTTGGCTGCATTAATTTTTCGTTTATGTTGAGTCAACATATCCCAACCTAAAAGTCCATCAGCATCGATGGGGAAACTGTCGGGCACTATATACGCCTCGCATAACAGTCCATTCAAACTTATATTTGTGCGTTCGAGGGTCACGCATTCTCCCGGAGTAATACCACTTATGGCTACCCTACTATACTCGTCTACGTCGACATCTTTTTTTATGCAGCGTTGTTTAATTAATGATACGTCTGCTCCCGTATCTATATAAAATTGGCCTCTGTTTCTGTTTAGCGCTGGGCTTCTCAAATTTACTATCGGCGGCCTCCGTCCTGCCTGACCAAACCTTACCATCCATCATATCTACGTGGTTCTCGTCTATCGGAATTTCGTGGCTCGCTCGGCCTACGTGACCTTGGCAGTGGTGCTATGTAGGCGTTCTGTGCTAGTGGAGGCACGGGATATGCCGTGTAAATGACCGGTGTCTGGTTTACGTGTGGCGCGGTTTCAGATTTCTTCTCGGCCTTTTCTTTGCTGACGTGTCCGTCTCTTAGAGCTCTCCGTAGCGAGTAACTTTCCTCATATGTGTGACCCCGTACATGGCAGAATACGCACGATTTTGCATCGGCATTCCCTCTCTGGCATTCTTCGGTTCGATGATTGGTCATATTACAATGGCCACAAGCGTCTCTAGCAGGTGCGATCCTGATTTTCGCATCCTGTGAGGCGTTGGCATTTAATGAGGAATTTTTTGTGGCAAGCTCTTTTAATACCGTTTCTGTAGATATGGCTTGCTCCGAACCTTTATAGGTATAAGTCCATTCCCTCCGTCGTGCTCCGGTCTTTTGTTCAATCCGGACGGCCTCCGTGATAGCCTCCCGCAGGTTCGTTGGGTTACTTGCTCTGACCTAGTGCTGTAATTCCCCCTTTAGTCCAAATAGAAACTGCTCTAAGGTTTCTTGCTGTCTTCTCTTTTTGAATGTAAATCTCTCAAAGTTTATGAGTGATCGATCAGCGTCGTAAGAGTTAAATAATCGGTTGAGTAGAATTTCTACTCGCTGACCATAGCTGCCTGCGCTTTCTGCGGGGCCTTGTTTGACTACTTTTATTTCTGATAGAGTTTTATCTGTCCCTCCGATATGGCTATATTGAAGATTCATGTCCTCCAAAAGTTTTTTCACCGAAACATATTGCGTCAACCGCGTCGTGAAACCTTCGGCTGCCTGACCGCGAAATTTTAAGGCTAAAATGTTAAGTATTCATGGTTCTGCTCCCGATCCAAAGGCGTAAAGTATATTTCTTACGCCTTGGCAGAAAGTAGCCAACATGTCGGGATTGCCGTCAAAGAGTGGAATAAAATTTAATGCTTGGTTCAGCGTGAGTGACCCTAATGGATCTCGTGTTCCTGGCGAAGGTCTTTCCCGCGGAGTGTTCTCGGGAAAATTGCATGTTGGTGCCGCCGGAGGCTGATACGCTTGCGGATATCCGTACCTGTTAGCGAATTGCCCCAAATAGGCACAGTCCTTATACCCAGAATTCTCAAAACCCGAGGGCATCCCATAGATCTAGATTGTAGTCTTCATTTCCTTGTCGGGCTCCGAAGGCCGCTTCCTGGTTGATCATGGGAACCCATGGGCCGTGTGCGTGCAGCGGTGCCATTTGAGGGTCGAATTTTTCTTCGTTTTTCCAGAAGTCAAAGTCTTGACGTGCTTGAGGTGCTACCCTGGTTCCGTAGGTCCTACCTGGTCGCCTATTATCCGCTATCTCCGGTGGCCTATTATCCGCCGGGTGGAACGTGTCTTTTTGAAGCCCGCTGAATGTGTCTCGATCTCGGGACTGCGGTTGCTCGATCTTGAGCGTTGGCTTACTATCCAGTGTATTCCCGAAGGACGGGGATTGAGTGGGCGGTCCTCCGGCTCCTTGGAGACCTTGGTTCTTAGTTTTAGTTGTCCTTTCATGGAATCCTTTGAATGATGTAACTGAGGTAACTTCGAGACTTTTCTCTATTTCCCGCTGCAGTGTCTCTAGTTGGAGGCATGTCTCAGTGCCCATTACTATCACTTTATCGAGCTAATTTAGTCCTCGCTCGATTACATCCGGTGATCTAGGGCGGGTGATTTAGGGCGACCTCGGCGGTCGTCAGCGCACATTGCATATCTAATTGTGCTCGCACGGTCGGTGTTATTTCTACATAGCGCTGCTCACCGAAAACCTTCATATATTGGGAATCCCGCGCGAGTTTAGGGTCTAATTCGCTGGCTTGTTCTTGTAGGTGAATGAAAGTGCTCTCCTTCTCGCGGTCGGTTTCAGTAGCGTCTGTTTTACTTTTCTTGAAGTCAAACATGGTAATGTCAACTCTCTACGGTATAGGATGACTTTGGACTTGCGCCGTGCAACGTCTTTCTATTCTCGCGGAGGTTTCCCTCGGCAAATTCTATTAATAAATCAAACTACTGACTAATAGTGGGGGCGAATTCCAAATTCTGAGGTAGATTATTCGGCGTTACCCTTTGCTGGGGAGCTGAGACTCTACGTATATTAATTTGCTCTCTTATGACCGGTAATCGTGTTTCTAGTACAATTTTTTCCACGAGTAATTTATGGAGAGTCGTCCGCCTTCCTCCTCTTTTTTTTATTTCCCACCGGATATTTTTACCGCCGTAGTTCATGGGAGAACTCTGGTGTCACGTGTACGATTGTCTATCTTCGAAGGAAAGAGTGGTCGCTACGAAGCATATATACCTCGGGAGACGTCGCTACGAAGCTTACGCCAGGGATGGAGTAGGGTGACCGCTACTAAGCTTGTCTAAGGAAGCGTGGCTACTAAGCATTCGCCAGGGATGGAGTAAAGTGACCGCTACTAAGCTTGTCTAAGGAGGCGTCGCTACTAAGCATACGCCAGGATAGGAAAAGGTGGTGTGGAAAATAGGACAATCGTTTTAGTCGAATTAATCGCCGCCGACACTTTCTAAATATTTTTTTTTTTAAATTCCCGATTTACGTTTATAATTCGATTCAAAATTAGTTTTAATTGTATGGAAACTTGTGCCACGCGTCTGTTTCCCCACGAAGGACAATTAATGCGATAATTCAATTTTTACTTACCAGTAGATGTCGATGACAATGATCATCCACTTCGCGCTCATTCTTCGTTTCGTCCTTCCTGTCTGACGAATGCGCTTCCACGTGGCGCGTCGCTCGCGATTATACGAAATATATAATAATATAAAATACTTCACGCGAGAACTCCACACGTAGCACCAGAAAATGTTACATGTGAGAGGGTTCTATTTCTCGTGGCCAGTCCGGGTGGTAAGTCCAGAAAGGTGCACAATGAAGTATACGATATTATATATGTATAGAATAATTACTTAGAGTTTATTGTAGTTAAACGGTTATCGCGAGAGAGAGACGCTCCTAAATCAATTGCGCGACGCGGTAGTTTCTTTGTAGTAGAAAAGGACTTGGTGGCACGGTGAACTTGGTTGTCAGTCGTCTCGGCATGTCGATGTGGTGGCTGGGTTGATGATCGTCGTGACTTACTCTCGTGGAGCGTTGGTCGTAGCCTCCGTCTCTCTCTTTAGCTAGGCCCGCCTCGTGGTGTGCTACTGCTTTTATAGTCAAAATTGGTGTAGCCCCCTCTTTCCTCAATCACTTATAAGTGGGACTATTGTCGATAAGTCTCCGAACTCCGGCTTAGCGACCAAGTCCCTATGTCAGCGTTTTCATGTTTGGGCGAGTCGCCGTGACTATTTCGCTCCTCGCCTATATTGCTAAGTTGCGGCTATCGCCGCTTCGTTCTTGTGCTTCAACTATGTACGCGAAGCTACCACCCGTAACAGATGTCTTTAGCGGGTTTTTCGCTATTCTATTGCCAAATATTGTTCGTAGAAAAAATTTGTTGTTTTTGACTTCAAGTTAATTTTGTTCACCGTATGTCCAAAAATAGATTTTTTCAAATTTTTATTTGCTCTGCCGCTTTTTTATTTGTCAATGAATTCGGCTCGATAGAGAACTGTCAGTTACCTATAATTAAACAAGTATCTGCGCCAAAGTTCGTTTGGATCTATGAAAAATTCGTTGAGATAATCTGGAAACTTCGATACATACATACGTACATCTCAGAAAACACTTAAAATGAGCTCATTTTGGGTGAAATATAGTTTTTATGTTGTAAATTATAAGAATCTGAAATGTTACAATTTTCGCCCTGATCAAACTGTAAGGCTCTCCCGAAAAGCGGTCGTACCCAAAAATGTCGATAGAATTTTATAAATACACATTTCTATATATTAAAAAGAGGCAAAAAAAATACTTGTTTGCCATTCAAAAGTATTATTGCATCAAATAAAGTAAGTTCAAAATTAATGAGACAAAAAATAATAAAATTAATAATAAGATAATAAGATTAATAGAGAAAACTATATAAAATGTATCGCGTATTTTCATTACGCGTAACTCCGTCGACATAGATTTTGCTCTTGTATGCTAGTATTTAAAATGGAATAAAATACATTCATAGTTTGGATACATGTACGTTTACTACAATTTCACTATTTTACATGATTTAGTCCATCATTGAAAGCCGATAATTGCTTCATAACTTAAAAATTCAGTAACTTCGTCGACACAAAAAATTTTATATGAAAAAGAAAATATACATATGGGAGCGTCCGCCAGAAACCAGCCAGCGGGCGTGCGCGACACATTTTTCGTGCAAAATACGCTCTGTTCAACTGGCTCATAATCGTATATTTGTTTTTTCTGAGTCTCTCAGAAAAAACAAAAGACATATATTAATAGATTGTTCCTGCTCTTTCCAACGGTGCTATTGTTTTTACTCTGAAACTCTTTCTTCTGGTCGAAAATTCGAGTTGAATGTTCAGAGCCATTTTTCTCAAAGTATATCATGTTTTTTTTTTCAAAACGCATATCATCATTCAAAAGCACAAGTCTTAAGCTACAAAACCCTAAATTTTCAAATTGAAAAAATGAAGGACTCAAAAGTAACAAGATTAAAAAGACAGCGGCGAGTGGCCGCGTGAGCTCTTCGCGCTGCGCTCGGATGCGCCGCACGCTTGGGCTTGGTCTAATGAGCTTGTAATCGTATTTTGAGTCTTACATAGAAAAATAAGAAACATATATGAATAGATTTTGTCCAGCTCTTTCCAATGGTGCTATTCTTTTTACTCCCTAACACTTTCTTCTGGTCGGAAATTCAAATGGAAAGTTCAGAACCATTTTTCTTAAAGTATAACATATTGTTCTTCAAAATGCATAACACCATTCGAAAGTAGAAGTTATAAGCTACAAAACCCTAAATTTTCAAGTTGGAAAAACGTAGAGCTCAAAAGTAATAAGATTAAGAAGACAGCGGCGAGCGGCCGCGTGAAGTCTGTTCTGCGCTTGGACGCGCCTCTGTATGCGTATATAATATATATTATACTTTAATCGTTGCACTTTCACGTGTTATCATTTCTACCACTAGAGGGACTGAGACCACAGAGTCATTCCCAATACTTAAAAAAGCTCCTGGGAAGGTATTTATTACCCACTGCAAATGTTTTCTTCCTCAATACTTATTATTTTAATAATAAAAGAACTTTCAAATGTCAACGATTTACAATGGCTGTTGTAACCCTTTTGATGAAGCAAATCATTCACGTAAACTGAGGTTGTTTCTAAAAAGATGAAAGCTCGTTTTTCGAATTTACAAGATAAAGATAAAATATATGACTCTTGTCGATTAAAATTTGATGCGAAAATTGAGGAAGAAAATGTAGTGTCAATGAAAGAATCTAGAGAAATTATTTCTAATTTACAAAAATTGTTTAACAATGAAAATTTGTCAAAAAATAAAAAAATATTGCTTTTAAAATTACTCCCAAAAAACTGGAGTTCTCGTAAAGTTGCTAATTTTTCTAATTCATCCTGTTGGCTTGTAACAAAATGTAAGTTGTCAGATAGTCAATCCCTTTTAGTTGGTAAAAGGGGAAACCGAAAAATATCATGAGATACTGTAAACCAAGTAAAACTTTTCTATGAAAATGACGATAATAGTAGAATCATGCCAGATTATAAAGATAATAAGTATATAAAAATGATTATGGCACAAAGACCTATGTTCAGAAACGACTTGTTTTGTACAATCTTAGAGAGTTATATTTACAGTATAAACAACAATACTCCGAATCAAAAATAGATTCACTAAATTTGCCGAATGTCACCCTGAATATTGTGTTTTAGCTGGTGCTAGTAGTATGCATTCAGTGTGTGTGTGCGTTTATCATCGAAACGTCAAAGTCCTCTTAGCTGATTTAAGAAATTCAGGAGTTTCTTTTGATAAAATGGATACTTACAAAGATTGTATAGCTGAAATAGTTTGTAAAACACCAATAGCGAAATGTTACTTAAATATGTGTCAAAAATGTCCTGGTATTGAACCTCTAAAAACGCGACTTGAACTGTTAAAATCAAACAGGGTTCTTCAAATAAACCACACAAATTAATAGTGAACAGTAATAAACACGAATTTTATTTCCTCAGTCTGTCTCCAGTACAGATCTCTCTCTCTCTCTCTCTCTCTGTCTCTCTCTCTCTCTCTCTCTCTCTCTCTCTCTCTCTCTCGCTCTCTCTCTCTCTCTCTCTCTCTCTCTCTCTCTCTCTCTCACTCTCTCTCACTCTCACTCTCACTCTCTCTCTCTCTCTCTCTACAACAGCTCATGGCGGAGGACGACAGCGAAGTAACACTTCCGCTCAGTCTCTCTAAGCCTATACTTTAATGTGTAAGGTGGCGCTCCACTCTCTTATTCTATCTACAGTATAAATGTACCATATATCTTAAGACGCCTCCTTACATTTATACTATTCGCAATACAATATTTCTTAAATTAAATTCAAATACATTCTTAATTTTACAGATCTTATTTTGCCAAGAGACTTCGTTGATAAATCAGCTAAATTTTTTTAATTAACTTTTGCATCATTAATCAAACCTTTTACATAATTCTCGCTTTTTAAACATTTTCACTTTTCTTAATATAAATCCATTTTAAATCAAATACCTTTTCATTCTTTGGTTTTTCTACCGAGCCCCATGTCTTATTCTTCTTTAGACAATTCATTTCTTTGTTCGTTGCTTCTATCCAAAAATTAGACTGATCACATTTAATAGCCTCATCAAAATTTTCAGCACTGCAATAACTTACATAAATACAACCACTGTATACAAAGTTATCATCAAATCTACTAGGCTTTTTAATACTTCATTGTAACCTTCTTAAATCAGGTACATTTTCAATTTCATTTTCAAGGTTTTCATTTAAATTTACTTTCTTAAAATTTACTTTTTCCTTATTATTTACATTTTCACCCTGATCAAAACATTCATTTAAATTTTCATTCTCATTTTCTTTATTGTTTACACCTTCAACCTTCTCCTTCTTATAATTTAAATCCTCATTTTCAAAATCACTATTATCTAAGCCAATACACTTTATATCTTTTTCTATAACATCAACCTGTCTCGCAACAATGACTCTATTTCTTATCAAAACTCTGTATCCAGTAACATCATAACCTATTAAAATTCCCGGATCCGCTTTTCTATCCCAATTTGTACACCTTTTCCAGACCAACATTTTTTTGTCTACTTTTGACTCTGCTAATAAACACCTAGCACTATCCATAATAGTTCTATTGAACCTTTCCGCGGTACCATTTAACTCATGTACGTAAGGTGGACACGTTTCTAATTTATCTCATCACATCTCAATTTCTTAATTTTCTTGCCCGTTTGATTCTCAACTAGATTTATATATCCAACAAACTTATCATATACTTCATCTTTTGATTTAATTGGATAGACTTTAGCTAATTTACTGTAATCATCAATGAAAGTTACAAAATATTTTTCCCCTTTATAACCTTCAGAGTGTGGCCCATTTAAATCAGTGTGTACTATTTCCAATATGTCTTTCGCTCTTTTTCTATTATTATAAAAAGGAATATTGTGCATTTTATTTTCAATACACGTAGCACATTTAAAATAATCTGATTCTATTTCATTAGGCAATGCTTCCAAGACTTTATTTTTACACATCGTATTCAAATAACTAAAATTGACGTGGCCTAAAATTCTGTGCCATTTTTCTTTTAAAGTTAACTTATCATTAACTTTTCGCATTGTCAAACTAGATTCTTTATCATTTTCAAAAAAACTTGTCATGTTATAAATTCTATTTTTTTCCATGCTATTGCAATTAATCTATTATTTTTATTATAAATTTTTGAACTATCCCCTACCGATATGAATTTATAATTACTTGTCACCTTGCCAAAGCTAATCAAATTTTTATCCATTTCTTTAACGTAGAAAACATCCTTCATCTCGATATTTATCATATTCTCATTAAATGTTTCAAATTTATTATTTATAATTCCTACTTTAGTTGCTTTTAACACTCTACCGTCACCTACTTTTACATTAATTGGCTCTTTTAATACAACGGAATCACAAAGATATTTTTCATTATTTAGCACGTGATCCGTGCAACCACTATCAAGAATCCATTTAATTTTATTATTGTCTCTTACTTTGTTCACCGCAGACCTAACCTGAACTTCCGCCGCAAACGCTCCGCCATCTTCATTGTTTCTCTGATCTTGGTTGTAGCTGCCTTTGTTGGCTCTCGTATCTCGTCCACGCTGCCCGTAGCTGCTTCCGCCGCGCCGACTATATCTTGTGCCTCGCTGCTGACTGCTTCCGCGTCCGCTAGCGCCTCGCTGTGGCACGTAGCCTCTGCCGGTGCCCCCTCCTCTTTATGGCGCGCGGCTTCCTCTGCCGCCTCCTCGCTGTGGCGTGAGATTCCCAGAATTGTTTTTCGTCGGGCAATCGTACTGTATATGTCCTATTCCATCACAAATAAAGCATGTCTTTTTCTTTTCTTCACTTTTCCTTTTTTCAAACAAAAATGCATTTGTCTTTGAACTTTCACTTTGTCTTTTCTTGAACTCTAATTCTAGTTTCGATTTCACAAATTCCACCGTTTCGTCTTTTTCCTGTATCGCGTCTACGATATCAACTATATGCGACAGACTTTCTGTTAACGCCAACAAAAAATAATTTAACTTGTCTTCTTTCGTCACATTTTCTCCAGCGTTTAATTCATTTACTAACTTTTCAAAACTATTGTAAAAGTCTGTAGGGTTTTCGCTTCCTTCATTTTCAAGTCGAGTAACTTTCTCTTACACAACAATTTTATTGTACTGCTTTTCACTAAATAATGTTCGTCCAATTTATCAATCATTTGCTTTGCCCTTCCTTCTGAAATAATTAATTCTAACTGTGTATTTGTCATGCTATTCACAATATAATTCTTCGCCTTTATTTCTTTCTTTTTCTACTCGACTTCAGTTATCGCTTCCGGTCTTTCATCATTTTCAATAACTTCACTGCATTCTTTGAATTCTAAGAACAACTTTAATTTATACTTCCATTTATCGTAGTGTGTCCCGTCAAATACTTGCAACGTGATTCCTTTGTTCTCCGGCTCCATCTTGTTTTCGACAGGAACTTCCTTTTTTACTTCTTTGTGTTCTGTATGAAAAAACTCTTCTTCACTTTCACTCTTAGTTTTGTGAGGCTCTTCTTTTACGCTCATGCGTCTTCCTTTGTTCTCGCGCTTACCACGCGCTTAACTCGTGGCTAATCAACCACGTGCTCTGCTATCATGTTAATATCAAACAGGGTTTCTTCAAATAAACCACACAAATTAATAGTGAACAGTAATAAACACGAATTTTATTTCCTCAATCTTTCTCCAGTACAGATCTCTCTCTCTTTCTACAACCGCTCATGGCGGAGGACAACAGCGAAGTGACGCTCTCGCTCAGTCTCTCTAAGCCTATATTTTAATGTGTAAGACGCTCCACTCTCTTATTCTATCTACAGTATAAATGTATCATATATCTTAACATGAACAGGTCGTGACCTGTTTGAGCCAGAACCAGCATAGGGTTTCTGGCTCTCCCGCAATTGGACGGGTGCCAATAACCCAAATCAAGTCGTGGTTAAATCAGAACCCGTCTACTGATTCTAGATCATGTCAGGTTTTGCCCGTTCTAGGCCAGCCGTAAAGTCAAATCTTGTTCTGGGGGGAGCGGGTCGCCGGGAGCGAACGGTCAGCAAGCCAGACGTCGGCGGCCAGCTGTGGGTCAGCTACTGCTCTCATTCAACGGCTTTTATCTACTAGTAACCATTTAGAACTTTTTATAACCCTTTTACTCAGGCAAAGAATATGTGTTTGTGGAAATTGTTTCCGAACATTTTTACCACTGCGACTTTTTTGTCTCGTTTTGTCTCAGTTGTTGTTACTCAGGAGCAATGGTCGAGCTGCTTTGACCCATTATTAGGGAATAAAAGGTTCTAATGACCACAACACGCTTATATACGATCAATGCCTCGTCTCACTGCTTGCGAGAGCCACCTAGTGGTCAACTATATGATTAAAAACTTTTCTAAGGGGATAGGGGCCCCACCGCGCCCCTATCCTGTGAGGTTCTACCTGTCTGTCAACCCCTCCATAACCCTTAAAATTTTTTATTCATCAGTATCTTCCCATTCTATGGTGTCTTTCCACTCCATGTTTGAATCGTTCAGGTAAAACTGTTTAATGCGCTTTACGTTGTATCGAGCATAAGTAGTTTGGTATGCTCCATTATGGTTAGTACATATAGTCACTGATCTTAGATAACCGAACGATGGATAGCCCATTCCGGTGATATTAGTAACTTTAAAGTTGAAACGCTCTAACCACAACTTTTTTATCTCACCAACGACAAAAATTCTGTTAGCATCTTTCAATGCATTTCGAAGAATTTTTCCGATTTCAGTATAATCGTAGTCACCACCAGCCCACGATAGTCCATGGTAGTAAAGTTCTAACCACAAATTTTCACTTTTATACTTTTCTGTTAGTCCTCTCCAAGGAAATGGTGGTTTAAAGAGGTGCACTACTGGCTCATCCTCGTCACTGAGAGACACAAAAGCCAACTCTTTTAAAACGAAATCATTGCTAGACCTTTTAAGGCCCTGCATATCCACTGCGTAGCCCATGGCTGTACACAATTTCACTTTGAATTCCAAATAACGAATGAAAAGGAGCCGGAGGCTCGCTCACCTTATATACACCTTAAAGTTTCTGCACGTCGCCGCTTACGGAGTTGTATTGAACTATGCGATCGTGCAAGATCAAGTAGTAGGCTGAAGTTCCAGCAGAAAAATTTTCCTTTACTTCAAATTCCAGACAAATGTCTACAGGGCGCTCTTTAAGGACTCGTTTTGTTTTGAGCAGTCTATCACTATTAAAGGCACGCAAGTGAGATATTACGACTTTCTCAACATAGGTTCTGGATCTTTGCCGTAGAAAGAATTTTGAAAATTAGCGTACATATCGTAGAGCATGACAAATTGATTACGATTCAGATCGAGGTTAAGATTACCATACGAATATGACTGAGAATTGAGAAAGAGTTTTACATTTGTAAGATTGCAGTGACCAAAGCGGCTAGCGTTTACCGCCTTTTGATTTTTTGACTAGTTTGAAAACCTAAGACGACGAAGCGTGGTTTTTCAAGTTGATTTGATGTTTTTACAGTCCAAACATGTCTCGATGTAATCGGAAGTAGTGGGTACTCGTACAATTCCCACGTGCAAAAACTCATAACAATAGGACGGTTTTTTTCTACATAATCTAGTAGGCGAATTTGGTTAGAGTTCGATGCAACTACTTATGGCATAAGTAATTCGATTCAAGTTAATTCAATTTTAAGGTCCTCATAAACGTCTTGTTCAGCTGCCCGTGTAGCTGTTTGTACAACAGCGTTCAAGTCGTTTCTTTATCTCATGAGAACGAGTTCATGCTTTGCGTTTACTACAATTTTACGATAGTCCTCTGCCAAGCCAAAAATTATACTCAATGGAATCGATACATTGAAGTAACCAGCATTGTCAACAATATTCTGTGTTTCTTCTACATCGATCCAGTCCGCATTTTCAATGATGAAACTCTGAGTCGGAACGAGTGAGACTCAGCCTTTCATGAGAGTGGTTAAACCAACATTTTTAGACTTGTCTACCTCAATGGCGTTCAACTCATATCTGATTTCTTCAAACAAATGACAAATAGCATTATTCACAAGTTTTGTATTTGCAGTGGGAGTATTATTAGTTTTAATCAATCGCCCGCAGATATATAGTGCAGTGCGGGATGGTAAGAGACATAAATCTTGATGTTGAATAGATATGCGAATTTCATCGCTGTTGTTGAATGCTGTTGCTGTATACGGTTGGTGAGCGTGAATCTCATAGTGGGCTATGGATTCATCAAAAGTTATTTGTATGCTTAGAATTTCTTCCATTTCCTTGAATGCAGCAAAAGATGATACAATTTATTTTCCACCCAGTACTACTTTTAAGCCTAGAGTTTTTTGTTTTTGTATGCTCTGTCTTCACAGTTCGTTGATGACTGATGATTTTATACCCCGGAGGTAGTGCAGGAAAAAACTCGTGAATTGTATGTACTTTTCGATCGTTTATATATGCTCCCGAAGTGATATTATACTCGACTGTCAAAGCTTTGACTTTGGAAATTGTAACAGGTAAGTCTGAATTATAAACAACGTTCTGTTCGAGAACACGACTGGTGAAGCCCAGTAGATGACCAAGAGAATTTTCAGGTCGAAAATCTATAGGCTGACTACACTTGATTGTACAGCGAAGAGTATTACTTTTTGGCTTTAAATTGAAAGTAATGTCGTTGTGCGCTAATTTTTTAGGAAGGAATTTGTCAATATACTCAATTACGTAACTACCTATTGGAAGAGGGACAACGTTTCCACCTACGTAAAACTTATTATTGTTACTGTCTATATTGGGGATTGAATTAAATGTTAAAATTTCAATAAGCCCTAAAACGTAATTTTTGTTTGGCGATAACTCGATTAGTGGAAAATATTGTGCTTCTAGTGTAGAAGATGTACCTGAAAGTGTCAGAGTTAAGAACCTTCCATGACAGTTTAAATTAGAATGATGCAATGTTTCTCCTACCTCTCCTAATATAGCCCCGAACAAGAATTTTAAACAGAGGTGTCCGCAATTGTATGTGTCAAAATCTTGATATCTTTCATGATTATATTTAACTTCGTCAACCCCGAGATATAATATTAAATCTAACGGAGGACGGAGATCACCAAAACTATCGAAATATATAACATTTTTACCTCTTTTTCTATATGCAACCCAATGTGTCCCAGGACCGCTAGCATCATCTAGATTAACTATAGCGGATTCACTATAGCGCGGTCCAGAAGCTGATAATGCATTTCTCATAAATATTCCCCGAAAATTAGGTATTTTTAAAAGTTTTGCATATTTTAAGATGTCAACATTGGTAAGTGCACGCTGAGTTAATTTTATTTGGTCGAACTTTCTTTTTTTTTTAATGTAGACCTAATCCAACTTTATGTGGTTTAAGATACAAACCATTGTCCAACACTACACTTTCCATAGTTTTAATATATATTTTATTTGCTTCCAACTGCTCCTTAGCGGCTTTTGCATCGTTTACGGCTTTTACTATTCCAGCAGCCCCACCCGCTAGAGCACCAGTTGCACTCAAACCAGCAAATAGAAGTATGAGAAATGGTAACATACCACCTGTTTTCGCGGGGACTGGCAAAATGCGTGGAATTTTAATATTCTTTTTATCTCCAGGTTCTTTAACAGCGCCTCGAGCTTTTTTCAAGGCTGATCTTATGACTGTTACAGCACAGTTACTAGGTGTTAATTTAAAAGCCAGCTTTGAGAATATTTTTCAAGAAAACTTGCTTTCTCTTCTTTTTTCTCAAACCCATGCCAAATCTAGATTTTAATTTCATAGTATTAGTCACAGCGTATGCAGCCGCTTTTTCGCCAAAAGTAGAGTCTTTTGATTTAACGCGATTCCAAGTTTTTTCAGCTAAAATTTTATCTGCTTCGTTCTTCACCTGAACGTTTTCGCGATTTCTAGAATAAACTATATCGTGCTCTTTACAAGCAGCGTCTAGGAGATTAATTCCAAAACCTCCTTGAGCTAAACTTAGTTTTGCCAATTTAGTGCCGGGACCGCAGTACTGATAACCAGGTATGTGAAGCTCAAATTGAAGTTTATTGATAATTTTATTAACCAAACCGCGTCCGTGTTTGTGAATGATCATCACTTTTCGAAAGTCAACGGGCAACTGATGGTGAAAGCTATATAAGACCGCTATTTATACTTATAGCAATCACTTGTGATTTGGTTGTCATAGAGTAAAGATCACGAACTTTAAAGAGCAATCAGTAAAGCTGCCAATAGAAAATTTTGACGCACTCTTAGAACATGATAAAAGAGCAAATCGGCATGGCGATCTACTACTTCCTGATAGTATACGAGCCGTCTTCTGCGGCCCGTCAAACTGCGGAAAAACAAATAGTCTACATGCTCTCATAACACACCCTAAAAGCGTTTGATTTGAAAACGTATACATCTACTCAAAGTCTCTCAATCAGCCGAAATATAAAATTTTGAATGAAATCATAGAACCTATGGAAGGTGTACAATATTTTCCGTTCAGCAAGCACGATTCAGTAGTCGATCCTGACCACGCGCTTCCAAACTCTATCATGATATTTGACGATATTGCTTGCGAAAAACAAGATAATATTAGAGCCGTCTTTTGTATGGGTAGACTTAAAAAGGTTGATTGTTTTTATCTATGTCAAACTTATGCTCATGTCCCCAAACATCTTGTCAGAGATAATGTAAACTTACTTGCTATTTTTAGACAAGATGAAGTCAATCAAAGGCATATATATACGATCACGTAAATACTGATATGACTTATATACATTTCAAAGAATTATGCTCCAAGTGTTGGAGAGATGATAAGCATGGTTTTATGGTCATCGATAAAGATCGAGGAGTAAATGATGGCAAATTTCGTAAGGCATTCGACAATTTTGCTATAAATATAGCATGCACATAGTTGATAATCAGCAGTTTCAAACTGAACGTTGAAACGACAACATGGCCGACTTTCAACGAGAATAAAACATGCATCGTCAACTCTTTAAGGCACGAAATGTGATTAAACGTAAATATAAACTAGGGGGGCCGAGCCCCCCTGCGTGTCTTCGACACGCCACGCCACCACCCCCCCGCCCCCACACACACCTGCTCCTCGCTTCGCTCGTTGCCCCCCCTCTCCCTATGTAAAAACTTCGTTTTTACATAATAGGCACGACCGCAATGCTCAGAAGAACCTTATAATTTTATTATTGCAAAAATTGTAATACTTTATTTTTATCGTTTTTATCATTAAAATAAATATAAATTCATCTGCTATAAAATTTAAATAAAAATTATCCATTTACTTTTACACATTTGTTTCTTTTTTTCTGTAAAAGGTTTGCATTTTAATTCTACATATATAGATATATGTAAATAACTTTTTAATTAGCCTATGATGCATATAAATTTATTAAGTATTAATTGATATGATCAAAGTGCATATAGTAATATTAAATTTCATAATTTTTATCGAAAGTATAACAATCGTTTTTATTTTTATTTATGAAAACGTTAAATAGAAAAAAAGTTTTGTTTCAATGTTATCCACAACTTTTGTATTCGAAATTTTTGTATATAGTCAAATTCTGTTAAATTATTTGAGGAAAACTATTGTTTCATTACTCTAGATTAATAAAAAAAAACATAGAGTTAAATTTCCTACAGTTCTAACGAAAGGTGGAGACTATAGCTGCTCATGGGTGTTTCTAACTACATATACCCATACAATCTCAATTACGAAAAAATACTCGCGACACATGCACACATACACTAATACCACAGAAAGGAGAAAAAAACAGAAGAAAAAAGCCATGCACATTGATGCATTCAGCAACGGCAATCTGGCATTGCGCTGCGAGCATGAGTACTAATGCATTTGCAGCAGCCGTAACGGCTATCTCGGCTAGGCTGCGTTCGCGCACATAAGTATAGCGGAAAAACGCATGCGACCCGCGTGCCCGCGAACGCTCCCTGTGTATAAGATACATATCTATATATTATATATGGATCGCGCGCGCTTTCTGCTGTATGCTCTTAAGGCGAATAGCCCTAGTGAGTAGTGAGTACTTAGTGCGGCGTGCTGTGTGCGCGCGTGTGTCAATGGTGTGTGATGTCAACAATCACAACGTCTGGCTCCTGGCGTCCCCAGCGATGACAGCGGCTGCTGTCATATACCGCTCTAGTGAATTTCGTCCCTTTCATCGTTTTCGCCGGTTGATGATAATTTGTCGTATAGACAAGAAGGCAGCGTGTTAACGGCGAGAGCAGATTTAGTAAGCCCTTTCTCATTCCTAACCTCTATGATGGGTGAGATGATAGTACTTTCTGTTGTTGCAGGTATATCTGTGGCAGCGAGAGGAGTGTAAATGACGAGCACTGCTATAGGCTGTTTTTTAGGTGTAAAAGAAATGTTGCCTGGGTCATCTATTTATTAATTATATGTGGTTTTTAGGTGCTCAACTTTCCTTGTTTGCCTCTCATACTAGTGGCTATGTGTACAGTTAATCTGCTGCTTCCAGCAGTGAAACAACGGTTGAAGGTTTCCACCAGTCCTTCCTCTCTAGTTGTTACAGGTAGCTGGTATAGCGTGTGAACAACAACCATTGCTGTAGACTTCTGTTTTGTATGGTAATGTTTTTTTGTGTCATCTATTTAGTAGTTATATGTGGTTTTTAGATGCTCAACTCTCCTCGCTTGCCCCCAGAATAAGGACTGATCTGCTGTTCAGGTTCTTTGCTGATCCCTAGGCTGAGGCAGTCCTTGACATTGAGATACAATTGACGGTCTCTGTCAGTACTTTCCTCCCAAGTGGTATGGTTACTGAAGTTGTGGATCGCTGTTAGATGATTCTCAGCACACTGGCATCTATGGAGTAGTGCCAGCCTAGACCGTCCAACCCTATTTTGCTGCTTCTGCAGCTCTAAGTGATCTTCAAGTGTTTTTATTTTATAGTGTGAGGGAATAGGTATTTAGGAACTGGGGATATCATAAAAGTACTGTGTCTGTGGTTAAATGCGATATGGATAGGTAGTTATCGTTGGTAATATTAGCTCGACTGGTTAATTTCTAAGTTTAGTTAAGGTGTAAGAACTCACTTCAGGGTATCTGTTGTATTAAAATACATCATTATGTATTTCGCAGGCTTCTACCCAGTGAGACTTACCTATTTAATAATTTTCTAGCACACTAAGACTGACCGAGTCAGTTAAAATATTGCATTCTTTATACATTGAAATTTGCCATACTACAAAATTTATAGCGCATACATTACACAAAAGTTTTTTTTATAAATATGATATTACTTTAACACATACTTATATAATATTAGACAATTTTGATTCTTTTAGTTCAATCGCTTAGGTCCTGTGAACATAGTAAACAGGTTGAGCTGTGCAATCTTGTATCAAATTTCTTAAATTTGTTATCGAAACAGTAAGATAACATAATTATATATTTTTACCAACCCAATTTTTATACATTTTTCTAATTTTACTTCTACTACATTCTAATTTCTCTAGATCATTTGACAAGGAATTATAAGTTCTGACAGCTTCCATGTAATAGTTTTTGTTAGTTATTGATTGAGATTTTTTTTATTGGTATCTGTACAGTTCTATTTCTTGTGTATTAATTGTTTGTCTCTGATATTTAGTTTCTCATAATGATAGAAAACGGACTCAAAACAAAATAATTATTGGATATTTAAAGGGCATCTCTCAAACACAAAAGTATTTTTAAATTTAATTTTAAAAATTTTATTTTGTAAATTATTTAATGATCTTCGACTATTCATATATAAAGAACCACAAGATATTATTCCATAATTTTTAAGACTATTATAAAGAGCATAATATAATGTCAACAATGTTTTAGTTTGCATAATATATGTTTTTTTTTTTTTTTTTTTTAGAAAAAAGAGATACAGATATTTCGTTTCTTTAATTATTTTTTACCAATGTGTTTATCAGGTTGAATATTGTAATCAAATGTACTTTTGTATCTCATTATTATAGTTTTGTAATTATATTATCTTTGGATATCGATTTTTCCGATTTTATTGATAGCTATTCTATTTAATATTGCTGTATCAAATCGAATTCTGTTAAATAATAAGCGAAATTTGACTATGTAAGGTGCATCGATGCATTAAAAATCGTGTTTATAAGTTTAGATACCGAGAATTGATTTTACATGAAAATGATAAATGGAAAAAATTTTTGTTTTATTATAATCTACAATTTTTACATTTAACATATTTGTGTAAAATTAAATCCTATGACGTTATAGCCGACATTCATCCATTTTATGTATATTTAAGCCTTTAAAATCGTTTTTATAGGTCTAATTCGCCAGGTATTGATTTTACGGGAAAATGTTAAATGGGAAAAAGTTTTGTTTTATTATAATCTATAACTTTTACATTTAACATATTTGTGTAAAGTTAAATCCTGTGACGTTATAGCTGAAAATTGTCCATTTTATGTATATTTAGGCATTTAAAATCGTTTTTATAGGTCTAACTCGTCAGATATTGATTTTTAATGCAAATGTTAAATGGAAAAAAGTTTTGTTTAATTATTATCTACAACTTTTGTATTTAACATTTTTGTATAAAATCAAATCCTGCTAAGTTATAAACGAAAATCGACCATTTTAGGTACATTCAGGCGTTAAAAATCGTTTTTATGAGTTTAACTCATCAGGAATAAATTTTACATGATAATGTTAAATGGGAAAAAGTTTTGTTTCAATATTATCTACAATTTTTGTATTTAATATTTATGTGTAAAATCAAATCCTGCTGAGTTATAGTCGAAAATCGTCCATTTTTTACCTTCTTTCGCATTTGTGTTGGTAAATATTGTTCGGAGCAAAAGATTCCCAACAGAAAAAAGGTGTCTTTTAATTAGTTTTAGCAGATAGGCCTATAGATATTAGCTTAATAATAATTTTTCTAGACATTAAGGTTAAAAATCGATTTTTTTAAATATTTCTTTGTGCTCCCATTTCTAGAATTTTCCATCGATCATCTTCGCTAGGGAATTGTCAGTTACGTATAATTAGACGAGTATTTTCCCCAAAGCCCGTTTGGATCCATCGAAATTTCGCTGAGATAATCGGGTTACTTGATTACATACATACGTACCGACATACACACATCTCCAAAAACGCTTAAAATGAACTCATTGTGGGTGGAAAATAGTTTTTATATCGTAAACTTTCAGTTTTTGAAGTGTTACAATTTTCGCATTGACGAAAATATAAGGCTCTCCCGAGAAGCGGTAGTGCCTAAATATTAATATTTGGGAAAGACAATGCAGAAAAGATTTTTAGTGAAACTTTTAAACCAATAGTTGATCCGCTTCAAAAACTTGTAGCTAAGAAAAATAAGACTACTGAACAAAGTGATGAACAAAACATAGTCGAACAAAGTTTGGAGGATGTTAAAAAGAACGAAAGTTCTGACAGTGAGTTCAATAATAAGTTAGAAAACGTCCATGACACATCTTTTGAAACATCAGGTAGCGATTCCGATAATCCTCCGATTTGTATATTCAGGCCCTCAAGCTCAATCAACCCCAATATCTTGACAAAATTTATGGAATACGAAAGGAAAACGGTAAATTTTTTATTGGTAATTTACCGATTAGTTTTCATAATAATAAAATTCAAGTTAATGGAGAAGAATACCCGAGAATTATAGGATGAGTTAAGTTACTCATAGCGAAACAACCAAGGAAAAATAATAAGTGCAGATGATTTAAAAAATTATAACAAAATTTTAAAACTATCGTCTGCTCATAAAAAGCAGTATAACAAAAACGAAAGGATTATTTTTCATAATAGTAATAAATCATGACTGTATAAATAATAATATTGTTAATATAAAACTTTTTGCGAAAGTATAAAATAAGGCAAGTATAGACGTTTTTTCTGTATAATCTATAAAATAATATTATTTATGATTTTTTAAAATAAATCAAATAAATACCAGTCAAAAAGTCTTTCACTTCATTAAGTCATTATATGCTGAACAAATTATATGTAAGTAAGTACATTCACATTGTTCATTGTAAATCAAACAAACGAAAGTTGTGAAATCAATTACCGATAGTCAAGTAATGCAAACAATTCTCCGAAACAACTGTATGACTGCTCTCAGAAATGTGTTCAAATTTGTTCATTTTTCTGTACAAATTAAACACAAGAAAGTACTGAAATCAATTTATTGTAGTCAAGTACCCATAAGTTAACTTGACTGACATAATAGAAATTTTCGTACCTTGCGTGTAAAATTACATTTTACGCCAACGTTACGTGTAACTTAAAAATATTCAGTCAGCGGGCATAAAGTATTGCCTAACGTCTAAGAGGCGCAATAGCTCACATACTCCTATAAAACCTTATAGAACCTACGCACTTTACGCCCGTGTGGGTGATAATTATTTTATAACTATTATGCCTTCTTTTCATTTTTAAAATTCATAAGAATTTATACAAATATTTAGGAAAAGTCGCAACCTAAATAAAAAAATTACATAGTTACTCTACACATCCCTATTTTTCATTACTATTTTCAATTTTGAACTTTCTATAATATTACGCATCTTGGGAGGACAAGGGAAATCTATAGTGATGCTCCAGCAGGGGTGAACCTCCAATCTCCCACACATACTTGGTGGGCCCGACGGTTTGCAGTTCAAGGTGTAGACATGGTCAATTTCATATAAATATACATATGTTTAAAGATAAAATGTATAAATTGGTTGCAACTACATATTAAATACTGATCCATGAATCCATCAATCGGTTTTTAAATATAAATTGCCAACCCGCGTGAATATATATGAGATCTCATATGAGAATATCGGTCAGCAGATCTCATATGAGATTTCATATGAGATCCCATAATATATAAAATTGCAGATAACATCACACATATATATGAAATCTCATATGAGATCTAATGTTTGAGATACTCAGATGAGATCTGATATGATATTTACACGAGGGAAAAGGATACAAAATAGGTGGCTTATAAAATAGTTAGTAAAATCTAAAGCACTTTTGAGTAGATTTTTGAGTAGAATTTATATATGCATTTTTATTTCATTCCTGTGTAAAAGCGACGCACACGGAATAATATTTTAGGTAATGTAAGTAAATCATGAGATTCGGCACATACGAAGGGGTGATATATTTAAACAGTATAAACTAAAAATTAGAGCCATTATAATTATTTATTAATTATAGTGGACTTATAGGTATAACAATTTTTCATGAATTTATACAAAAATTTAGAATTCTTTACAAAGCCCACCCGTAAACTGCAAACCGTCGGGCCCGCCAAGTATGTGTGGGAGATTGGAGATTCACCCCTGCTGGAGCATCTCTATAGACTTTCCTTGTCCTCCCAAGATGCGTAATATTATAGAAAGTTCAAAATTGAGAAAGAATAATGAAAAATAGGGATGTGTAGAGTAACTATGTAATTTTTTTATATAGGCTTCGTCTTTTCCTAAATATTTGTATAAATTCTTATGAATTTTAGAAATGAAAAGAAGGCATAATAGTTATAAAATAATTATCACCCACACAGGCGTAAAGTGCGTAGGTTCTATAAGGTTTTGCAGGAGTACGTGAGATATTGCGCCTCTTAGACGTTAGGTAATACTTTATGCCCGCTGGGTGAATATTTTCGAAGCTACATAACGTTGGCGTAAAATGTAATTTTGTGTTTAATTTGTACAGAAAAATGAACAAATTTGAATACATTTCTGAGAGTAGTCATACAGTTGTTTCGGATAACTGTTTGCATTACTTGACTATCGGTAATTGATATCACAACTTTCGTTTGTTTGATTTACAATGAACAATTTGAATGTACTTACTTACATATAATTTGTTCAGCATATAATGACTTAATGAAGTGAAAGAATTTTTTACTGGTATTTATTTGATTTATTTAAAAAAATCATAAATACTATTATTTTATAGATTATATACAAAAAACGTCTATACTTGCCTTATGTTCACGACTCAGCGAGAGCGCCCCCCTATTCCGGCCACAGACACACACGCGAGAGAGTCGTGCCACTCGGCGCTCTCCACGTGTCTCTCTCTACCGCCCCTCCATCTACCAAGACGCCTGCCGGCGGTGCCTCGCCGCGCCGGCCGGCTCATTCAGACGGTATCACGCGCGACGGCCGAGAGAAAGAGCAGCAACATCAATGTACGCTGCGAGGCACAACGGACACGCATTAATAAAGTCTCTTGTCTCCACACGAAACGCCTACTATTTTTGAACCTCTACAATCCACGATCCAATCACATTCAACACAAAACATTTGGTCCTTCGAGCCGGATCGTGGGAGGAAATCTGCAGCAATGGCCACATCAAGAAGGAAAAGTCTTTCTTTCTTCTATGTCCACTCTCGAGTGGCATAGGGAAAGCTACCTTTCTCCCATACAGGTACGCATCAAAAGTGTTCGTGGTTGTGAGTGCCGAATAAGTCGCATGTGCCCGCATGCCGACTTCGCGCGTGTGTTGCTGTCTCTCTCTCTCTCGTTATCACGCCGTCGCGCGCGAGTAAGCCTATTACTAAGGCTTACTTGGGGAAATAGCATTCTCAATTGCTATTCTCCCCATCTCTAAAAACGCCTTGGAGTGCGTCGCTAACGACTCCAAGACATTGCCAAGAGCGTGCGCTGTAAAGCCAGCTCTCGAGTCATCGCGTTCGTACGGTGACCGGCAGCCATCTTGTCTTGTAGCCAAGAGCGTGCGCTGTAAAGCCAGCTCTCGAGTCACCGCGCTCGTACGGTGACCGGCAGACCACAAGACTCGGACAACCAGCGTGCATTGTACACGCTCGGGGTCCACAGCATTTCTCTACGGAGTACCCGCGTGCAGCGTACACGCTACGGGGCTCACATAAGCCAAGTCACGTAGTACCCGCATGCAGCGTACACGCTACGGGGTTTACACTCATCAAGTCAGGGTCTACCCACGTGGAGCCTGCTCGCTGCCTCTCCATCAAGCTGCGCGGTGCTTGCCGTGCATATAGCGAGCTTTCCACGAGGGAAGGAGAGACGTATACAAGAAGACGAAGAACAGGGCGCGCTACGTCCAGGACATCGAATACGTCTTCACCAAGAGGATTAGGAGGAGGACGAGTCCAACTTCGCCACAGGGGTCGCGCACATCAACGGATCAGAGCTGTTCTCGGACGAGTCCATCTTCTTCGCATCTATCGTCGATCCGATTGCGCTTGGATACTTCGTCCTAATACTTGGACACACGTATCGTTCCAATTTGTTTATTTAAAAATACTTTTCAACTATTGTCTAGTCAAATTAGTGCTTTTTTTTCATTTAATGAAAATTTAAATTTAATTGAGATTAATACAATTTGATTGAGTTTGAGTTTATTATAAAATTTATTTTAATATCTAACTAGTCTTGAGAAATTGAATGCAATTTCGACCTAGCAAATACTTATTTTACTTGCACCTTGCAGTTATACTGCTGCCAGTTGATTCAAATTTGGACTGCAACTTCGACTGTTGACCCGCACCTGGACGCATCTTCAACAGCTGACTACGTTGCGGAGCTAGCTGCGATCACAACGACTGCAGTAACTTCACTTCAAGTTCTTCACATCAACGTTACGGATCATCAGCTGATTCATCGTGGGAACGAAAGCAGACGCAGTCAACGTCGCGTCGTCAAGCGCATCTCAACTTTCACTGTAGCATAAGTATTATAACCTAGGTTAAGACTTAGATGTAATTACTCTCACTACTTCTTACTTTACTCTCGAGTGGGTAAGAGTAGTTTACTTAAACCTAAGCTCAAATAGTCAAATTCGTTACTAGTCTAATTAACTTGATCTCAAAATGGAGGGACTACATACTAGACAGTTGTTACTCCAAGCTAAAATTACAAACTCCTTTAAAAATTTCAAATCTAAGGGTAAAGATAACATGACGGAAGGTTACGCGGAATCATGTCTCGCCGGCCTTGAAGCGAATTATGCGACTTTTCAGTTACATAATGAGTCCATTCTAAAGCTTGAGGTTCTTGATAAAGATCATGTCTATTTTACTTCTAATATCTGTGATTTGGTTGAGGATAGTTTTTATGTCCGTCGAGGAGAATTTCTTGATTACTTAAAGGATATTAGAACTAGAGATACCAATCAAGGCTCCTCCAATTCTAATGATGCCCCAGTTGCTACTAGTCCTGCTCATGTAACTAACGTTTCGTTTCAATCTTTACCGAAGGTAGATTTATCTAAGTTTTCGGGGAAATTCTCGGATTGGGAAAATTTCAGAGACGTCTTTCGTTCAGTCATACATCGTCGCGAAGACTTAACGCCTGTTTTAAAATTGCATTATCTTCGCACTCACCTTACGGGTGAGGCACTGGAAAAAATCAAATCTCTCCCCATTTCTGGTGACAATTATGAACGCTCATGGACAACTCTAACCGAGTATTACGAAAATCAACGTCGTATTGTTAGTTCTCATATCTCGGAAATCTTCGCAGTCAAATCTATGAAGTCAGATATTTCATCAGAAATCAAACGGATTTATAGGGAAATTTTCAATCCCATCGCTAGTCTGACCTCTCTAAATAGAGCGGCTTCGTTAGGTAATGATTTAATTGTTCATTTTACGTTGAATCGGCTTGATTTAAATACAAGAAAGGAATGGGAAAGACACTTAGGGGATAGCGTCGATCCACCCACAATAAAACAACTTCAAGCCTTTCTTCGAAGTCAAACCCTCACCTTAGAGGCCATCGAAGCAGGTACTAGATCGTCTTCTAATACTAACCCCAAAGATCAAACCTCTAATTCAAAACCTCGCAAATCAGAGCATGACAATGCTCAGTCGGTTTATTCTCATCAGACTTCTCCGACGAATCCCTCAAAAAAGAAATGTTCATTTTGTAATCAATCTCATTTTACAAATCGATGTGAACGGTTTCTCAATAAAACGGTTCCTGAACGAAAGGGATTAATTAAATCTTCAAACCTTTGTTACAATTGTCTAGGGACGCACAACGTTAAAAATTGTACTTCCAACTACCGATGCTTTCTTTGTAAAGCTAAGCATCACACTCTGGTGCACTCTGACAACAATCAAGCAATCAGTTCGTTGCAGACTGATCAGATTGACTCAGCGACCAGCACCTCTAGCCCAAACTGTGGCAATTTCGTCATCACAAAAGTTGATGATAAATCTGCTTCTCAAGCATTCATCACAAAAGTTGATGATAAACCTGCTTCTCAAGCAGTCTCCCTCAATAGTGGAGACAGTACTAATTATACAGGAGTACTTTTAGCTACCGCTAGGGTTAACGCCCTTGGTCCTAACGGAACCAAAATTCAACTTCGTGCGCTGATTGACCCTGGATCTCAAATCTCACTTGTTACACAAGCTATGTGTAACTTGCTATCTCTAAATTGCAGAACCAGTCACACGCACATTCAAGGTATAGGTGAAAAGACAGCTGCTGTTTCTTCTAAAGTTGCTCGTCCTACTATACAACCGCATTTCGATTCAACTTTCTCCTTGGAAGTTGATGGCATTGTTTTGCCAAAACTCTCGTCGTATAAGCCTCCCGTCGTAAGGGGTAATACAAATTTCGAATACTTAAGAGGGCTGCAAATAGCAGACCCCAAGTATCTCGACCCTTCACGTATCGATATTCTACTCGGTGCTAGCGCTTATGCGCAAATCATTGAAAATCAAATTGTTAAAGGCCAAAGTCTTCAGCCGATAGCACTTAGTTCCAAACTTGGATGGCTCTTGACAGGTAATCTCGCATCCACAACTCCAGAAATAGGGCTAGATTCAATATCCCTTCATTGCTCAAATACCTGCGAGCAAGAAGCCAAACTATTGGAGCTCGTACAAGATTTTTGGAGGGCGGAGGAGATAGTCAATGACAAAAAATCTTACTCGCCAGACGAACAAGTCTGCGAGGAATTTTATCAAAAATCAACTCGTCAAGATGAAACAGGGCAATATATTGTAAGCCTACCCTGGAAAAATCGTGACCAGTTGAGCTCTGCTCATCTCGAGAAATCTCATTCAGCCGCATTACGCGCACTCACTCGTCTAGAATCAAACTTCGCTAAAGACGAGAAATTCAAAATAGCTTATACAAAATTCATGAAGGAATACATTGACTTAGGTCACATGTCTCTCTCTTCAAATTCTGATTCATTTTCGAACAACTCTCAAGCCTTCTTACCACATCATGGTGTTTGGAAGGAAACTAGTACGACTACCAAATTACGTACTGTGTTTAATGGCTCGAGTAAAACCAAGTCAGGTGTCTCGGTCAACGATCTTCTACACGTTGGACCAAATCTACTTCAAAATCCCGTCGCTTTGATCTGTGCCTGGCGTAGGTATAAGATCGCTCTATCAGCTGACGTGGAGAAAATGTTCAGGCAGATTGGTGTCGAGCAATGTGATCAACCCTTTCAGTCGATTTTATGGCGTTTTGACAAGAGTGAACCCATTCAAACTTATCGATTGACAACAGTGACGTATGGCTTGGCATGTTCGCCTTTTCTAGCCATACGCACGCTACTGAAATTAGTCGAAGATTATGGCAAAAATCACCCGATCGCAGCTGAAGCTGTTCGTTCAGAAATGTATTCTGATAATGTGTTGTCTGGAGCACACTCTCTTGAAGAAGCACTGCAGAAACAAGATGAGCTGGTTCAACTCTTTAAGCAGGGTCATCTTAATCTACGAAAGTGGACTTCGAATAACTCTGAAGTGCTTTCCTTCCTACCCTCGAATATGTTAGCTGCAGATACGATCTCTTTATTTGCTTCAGAAACATCTGTACCTATTCTAGGTATAGATTGGCAACCTAACACTGACTATTTTAGTTTTCACATCGAGAATTCCCCCTTGGAACTACCATTTACTAAACGTTCAGTTCTTTCGAGAATTGCTCGGATCTTTGATCCTTTGGGATGGTTAGCGCCTGTAGTGATCACTGCAAAAATTATTATGCAATCGCTATGGATTCTAAAGGTTAGTTGGGATGAGGATCTTCCTTCGGAAACTTCTAATCGTTGGCAAAACTGGTTACAAGATCTTCCTTCGATCCCAGAGATCAAAATCCCTCGCTGGAGTGGATACACACTTCAGTGTGAACTTCTCGAAATACACGGATTCGCAGACGCATCCAAATTTGCGTATGGTGCAGTAGTCTACCTGCGCTTAATTCAAGACCAAAAGGTACTTGTCACCCTTCAAGTGGCTAAAACGCGAGTAGCCCCGCTTAAAACTCTAAGCATACCTCGCTTAGAACTGTGCGCTGCGTTGCTACTTGCTCGTTTGGTGCAAACTTTCATCGAATCGTTCCCTATTAAGATCGCAAGTATTCATCTATGGTCAGACTCGGCAGATGTCCTCTTTTGGTTAAAGGATCACCCATCTAGATGGGGTGTTTTTGTAGCTAACAGGTGTTCGGAAATTCACACTCTATTACCTGAAGCCTATTGGCACCATGTGCGATCAGCCGATAACCCCGCTGACGTTATATCACGAGGTATTGAGCCTTCAAAACTAGCTTCACATCGCTTATGGTGGCAAGGCCCCTCCTGGCTCTCTGATAATCATGAACCTTGGTCGAGCTCTCATGACGAGCTCAACTTTACCGTAAATAGTTTGAATTTTCAACCTAATTACACTCTAGTCGCAAGTAAGAGCACTCCAAATTCTGTTGAGACCACTCTAGAAATTGGGAGCCTTATTAATAATTACTCTTCGTTAGATAAATTGTTACGGATGGCTTCGTATTGCTTTCGTTTCATTAATCGAGTCTGCTCGAAAATGGAGCGTGCGACATCTTCAAATTTAGGTGTTAGCTTTATCTCTGTTCTTCAATCCCTACTATGCCAAGACTCTTCGAGTTCAAAAGAGGTCAGCGCTAGTGAGATTGAGAACAGCAAACTTTGTTTGATCTACCTAATTCAGAAAGCCTATTTTAAGTTTGATATTTATCAGTTAGCAAGGACAGGTAAACTTTCGGCTAAAGCCCTCTGTCACCGCTAAACCCCATGATAAAAAATCATTTGCTCAGGGTGGGCGGTCGACTCTCTCACTCTCTTCTCGAAGAAGATGCTAAGCATCCTCTTATTTTACCTGCTAAGTGTCACTTTACTACTTTATTAATCAGGGACGCTCACCAACGTACGCTTCATGGTGGTGTTCAGTTAACCCTTGCTACACTCAGACGACGATACTGGATTGTTAAGGGACGAGCTGAAGTTAAGAGTCATCAGAGCATGTACTACTTGCTCTCGCTATGCTGCGCGAGTGCCCTCCCAATTAATGGGCGAGTTACCCAAAGCTCGTGTTTGTCAGTCGTCACCTTTCGAACGCTCCGGCGTCGATTACGCCGGGCCTATACATCTGCATCTCACTAAATCTAGAGGTAAAGGCACGATGAAAGGTTATATTGCCATCTTCATTTGTATGGCCACCAGAGCCGTTCATATTGAGGTAGTTGAGGATTATTCAAGTGAGGCGTTCATCGCCGCTTTTCATCGTTTCACGGCTCGTCGAGGTCATTGCAAGGAGTTATACTCTGACCAAGGTACTAACTTCGTCGGGGCAGATGTTCAACTAAGACAGATGGTAGATGCTTCGTCAGAATTCTCTTCTCGAGTTGTTCGGTCTCTTACAAAAGAAGGAACCTCCTCGATTTTCAATCCTCCCAGTGCTCCCCATTTTGGAGGCATTTGGGAAGCAGCCGTTAAATCGGCTAAACATCACATGCGCCGAGTCATTGGGGATCAAGTTCTCACTTTCTCTGAACTTGCTACTCTTATGTGTCGCATTGAAGCATGCCTTAACTCCAGACCTTTAACCGCTCTCACTGACGATCCTTCTGACCTTGACTTCCTATCACCGTCACACTTTCTCATACAAAGATCTTCATTTATAGTTCCTGAAGGAGATGTCACCAACGACAACGTTCCAGCAGGAAAGCGCTGGCTCTTGATCAGTCAGCTGGCCCAGCACTTCTGGAAGAGATGGTCAACGGACTACCTGACGTCCCTGCAATCCCGTCAGAAGTGGAAACATCCTCAGTCCTCCGTCGCAATTGGGGATTTAGTGCTCATTCGCAATGAGCTCACGCCATCAGCAAAGTGGCCCATCGCACAAATCACAGCCATCCACCCAGGGAGCGATGGCCACGTCCGTGTGGTTGATCTCCGCACGGCCACCACAACGCTACGACGCCCCATCGCCAAAGTCATACGTCTCCAACCTTCGGATTAGGGACCGTTCGCCAATCTGGCGAAGGTGGGCGGAATGTTCACGACTCAGCGAGAGCGCCCCCCTATTCCGGCCACAGACACACACGCGAGAGAGTCGCGCCACTCGGCGCTCTCCACGTGTCTCTCTCTACCGCCCCTCCATCTACCAAGACGCCTGCCGACGGTGCCTCGCCGCGCCGGCCGGCTCATTCAGACGGTATCACGCGCGACGGCCGAGAGAGAGAGCAGCAACATCAATGTACGCTGCGAGACACAACGGACACGCATTAATAAAGTCTCTTGTCTCCACACGAAACGCCTACTATTTTTGAACCTCTACAATCCACGATCCAATCACATTCAACACAAAACATTTATTAAACCTTATTTTATACTTTCGTAGAAAGTTTTATATTAACAATATTATTATTTATACAGTCATGAAAAAAATTATTACCATTTGTAAAGAGTGCTTATTGAATAGATGAGACTAGAAGAATTAAAAGGACTAGACAAATTGTGTTGTCAGAACGTACTTAAAAAATTAGCTTTTAAAAAACGTGATGATTGTTTTTAAAAAATATTTAAGCTCTCATTAAAGTTTTTGGTACTCAGTTTGACGAATGTTGAGATAGCGGGCGAGAGAGAGAGCGAGAGTGACAGGGGGAGAAAGAGAGGGAGTTATTTCTACTTTAATACTTATTTCTACTTTAATTTAGATACACCCTAGCGGAAATATTTTTGTTCAAAAATTTTAAAAACTGTTAGAAAGAGTTATAAACTGTTTAAAAATGTTACAAAATGTAGGATTTTGGACGTTATTAATCGTTTGTAACTGTTTGTAAAATTTTTCAACAGTTTTTTACAGTTTATAAGAGTTACTAAATTATTTAATAACTTTTAAATATTCATTAATTATTATTATTAACATAGTAATTATTAATTATTAGTATAATTAAGCACAACTTAGGCTTCTTCTGCATTGTTTGACTGTTACTTGCGTTCGGAGTGCTCCCGCGCTCCTTGATTCTCATGATTATAATAATGAGGCTATTAAATAATTATTAATTAATAATAATAATAATAATAATAATTTATTAATTCTTAATTTTTCCTGAAATATATCAAATTTAAAATTATTTGTAACTTTTGAAAGTGTTTAAAACTATTAAAAACTGTTTGAAACTGTTACAAAGTATTATAATTAGAAAAAATGTGTCCAAATCATACATTTTGTAACACTTATAAACAGTTTTAAACAGTTCTAAATAGTTATAAATAATTTTTACGACAGGGCTTGTATAAATCACAAAATATTTTCGTAAAAAAATGTTAATGCTTTCTTTTTATACCCCTTCTACAACCTCACGCAAAAACTGCGTGCACCCAAAAATTACTAGATCTTGCTGTAACTTCAAACATGATTGGTTGATACAGTGTTCTTGTATAGATAAAACTTTTGACGTCTTCCACTCTGGCAAATCATACATGAGAATAACTGAGCACTTTTATTTCTTGAAAATTCACAATAACACATCCTTTTCGTTTTTTTCATTTGACATAATCTTTTATGTTAGATATAAGTTCTTGAAATTGTTATTGATTGAAACTACGTAAATTATTAACTCAGCATTATACCTACACATAATCTTGTTAAAAAAAACACAACCAGTTTATAAACTGATAATCACTGAGAATCAAAGCTTTCTTGATATTCTTGTCTAGATAAAACTTCTGACGTATCACACCCTGGGAAAACCATACATGAGATTAACTGAGCACTTTTTTTGTTGAAATTTTCACAATAACACATCCTTTTCGCTATTTTCAATTGACATAATCTTTTAATTGGTGATTGAGTAAGTATGTATAACAGCATAGCACTGAAATCGACTAAGCATCTTGAAGATGACAAATGCTTTTCCATTAATAATATAATCACCAGGGTCATGAGGACAATCGTTCATTTTTGCTGATTCAAAATTAGATTTTTCAGATAGTACATAATTAAGACTCTTCAACATTATTGGCTATATCTCCAAAATGACTCGAAAAAATCTTGTTACGTAATATCTGTAAAAATTAGAACTTCTGAACATGTTTGGCTACATCTCCAAAATTACTTGAAAAACTCTTCTTATGTAATATCTCTATCTGTAAAAGTGAAAAATCACACAAAGTCCCACCAAAAATTATTATTGGAATCTTTGATATCTACACTACTATTCTACTAAACACAACAATTTTCGTATTCTATTTATAAATGTTATGAAATAAAATATATAAAAAATATAAGTATACTTGTACTCATCGTACATTTTATATAACTTACAAGTCAATATTTCCATGTTATAATAATTGGACTTATATCTGATCTGATAATTTATTCTTTTTGTTGTTTAAAAAAATTTCTGTCCTTCTAGTTCTTGTGTAGAATTTTCATCTTACCCAATTTAATTTGAAAAATATAACTTTAACTAATGAGGTTTCCTTCTTTTGTACAATCACGTATAAATTCAGATCATTCTTCTTGTTATCTAAGTCTGAAAAAAAAATTGTTGAAATCAACACAAAGAGTCGATGTTCTTTTCTCAACAAAAATTTAAACAATTTAAAATAAATATTTAAACATTTAATAGTTATCTGATGATTATTTTTGTTGTTGATTGATACGATTAAGCTGTTTTAATACTTGCAATGTTGACCTTTGTCTTCTATTAGTAGTTAATTTTTCAGACGTAGAAAGTTTATGTTTTGTATCCACGATATTTATTGTAGATTCTTGTTATGTAAATCTGAAAAAAAATTTGTTGAAATCAACACAAAAAGTCGATGTTCTTTTCTCAACGAAAATTAATAAATTTGAAATAAATATTTAGACATTTAATACTTATCTGATGATTATTTTTGTTGTTGATTGATATGATTAAGTTGTTTTAATACTGGCAATGTTGACCTTGTTCTTCTAGTAGTTAATTTTTCAGATGTAGAAAGTTTATTATGTTTTGTATTCCGATGATGTAGATAGATAAAAATTCTTCTCGTCAGTTGACTTTCTGACTTTATTAGTATAAATTATCTTCTTTATAGTATAGAAAAAACATAAATTTCAACATCTACAAAAACTGACATATTATTATATTAAGAGAGACAAGGTTAGGTCTCTCTTTCGCTTATGTGTGTGTGTGTGTGTGTGTGTGTGTGTGTGTGTGTGTGTGTGTGTGTGTGTGTGTGTGTGTGTGTGTGTGTGTGTGTGTGTGTGTGTGTGTGTGTGTGTGTGTGTGTGTGTGTGTGTGTGTGTGTGTGTGTGTGTGTGTGTGTGTGTGTGTGTGTGTGTGTGTGTCTATATATATATATATATATATATATATATATATATATATATATAATCATATGAACATCGACTTATGCTGACACCAATGTATAAGACCACGTGACCTGTCTGCATAAGTGTAGTACCGTTTATACAAGTGTCTGCACAAGTCTAGCGTGACTAAAGAAATAATCCCTCTACTTATGCTGACGTCTGCATAAGTCGGTCTCTGTCTGCATAAGTCTATTTAAATTTCGGAAAGTGTCTGCATAACTAGCGTTTCATATATTTATATTTATATATATATATATATATATATATATATATATATATATATATATATATATATATATGGGTCAGAAAAATACTTTTTTAAAAATACGTGCGCACGGGGGTCCCCGATTTTTCTGGTTTTGAGATATTTTATAAAACTTATCAAAAAAATGATCTCTGCCAATTTTTAGGGTCCAATATTCAAAATTGACGTCAGGAGCTCGTCATAAAGGTGCAAAAAAGGTCATTTTTTATGCGTTTTCTTGTGTTTTTCAAACTTTTTTTAAATAAGTTCATTCATATCAATTTGCAATTTATCAGTCGGTTTTTTCTTCGTCTTGACTTGAACTTTACAGATATATTTTTTTCGAAAACCAAAATTTACGTATATACATGTCCAAATTACCACTTTGCTAAAGTCACCTTTTTGACATTTTAACGATACTTTAAAGCGATTTTTCGTGCATTAGTTATAATCGCACCCCAATATACCCAAGGGCGTTCGAAAGAGGGTGAAAAAACCTTTCTATTTCACTGGGATATAATAAAAAAAAGTTTAAAAATACAGTGCGTGTGTTAGTTTGAATTTCGCAGATTTTGAAAAAATGGCCATTTTTACGAAATTCAAACCAGTACGAAATTTTTGTAACAGCTTTTATTCGGCTGAAAACTATTGGAAAGTGTTCTTAAAACATACCTGAAAGAAGTCCAATTGGACCGAGCATGGATATCAAAGGATTTCCTATTGATTCGAGCTGATGAATTATGATATTTTTTCTATTTCGGTGTCTAAATTACTAAGCACTTTCTGCATTTCTAGGCCATTTCCTTAAACTTTTAGGATAATTAAAGGAATTTTTTGCATTATTGATTAAAATGTACTTCTGAAGTCTTCAATAAAGCTTTGTGAGATACATCTATGTGGTCTTAAAGCAGATATAGCGGTTTGAAGTTTAGAAAAAGAAATGGTACCAAAAGATAAAATGCCTACCCCTACAGCACTGAATATTTGAGGAATATTTCCTCAATATTCATTTCCCATTTTCGCAATTTTCGCTAATATTCCCTCAACGTTAATAAACATGGAAGAAACCCATAGGGAATATTCCTGCAAACCTTGATGACCGTTTTTCTATTCCTTTTCTAAAATGATCAGGTAGGCTATCTATTATTGTAATATTGCAGCAATATTCGTACAAGATTAATTAATACTAGACGAATATATAATTAAGTTTCATCAATATTTCCTGGATTAAGCAGTATTGCAGCAATATTCGTACAAGATTCATCGACACGAGAGGAGCATTCAATATATTCCCCTATAACAAACAATATTGGAGCAATATTGCTTCAATGTTGCTTCGACATATTCGCCATATTCGACAATGTTCCCTTAACTTTAATATACAGGTAATGTTAGTATTTAAGAAATTTATTTCACATAGATAAGGTGTAAAATTTTAAGTCCCCACTCCCCCATTGTAAACGGGATATCAAAAACAGGGCAAGCCTTGTAATTCGGACTCTTCGAAAAGAGTCATTTTAACGGTTGAATTATACGGCTTATATACTCTCGGCCATCCAGTGTAACCACAGAAAGCGATACCGGCGCGCCACATGGCGGATAAATAGCCGAAGCTTGCTTATCGAGAGCCGCCCATCACAAGTTCCCCTTTATCACCGCTATGCGGCGCGCTGATAGCGCTTTCTGTAGAGACACTGAATGACCGAGAGTATATAAGCCGTGTAATTCAACCGTTCAAATGACTCTTTACAAAGAGTCTGAATTACAATTCAAATGACTCTTTACAAAGAGTCCGAATTACAGGCTTGTCTTGTTTTTGATATCCCGTTTACAATGGGGGAATGGGGACCAAAATTTTACGCCTTATCTGTGTGAAATAAATTACTTAAATACTATCTAACGTTACCTGTATAGTAACGTTAAGGGAACTATGGCGAATATGTCAAAGCAACATTGAAGCAATATTGCTCCAATATTGTTTGTTATAGGGGAATATATTGAATGCTCCTCTCGTGTCGATGAATCTTGTACGAATATTGCTGCAATACTGCTTAATCCAGGAAGTATTGATGAAACTTAATTATATATTCGTCTAGTATTAATTAATCTTGTACGAATATTGCTGCAATATTACAATAATAGATAGCCTACCTGATCATTTTAGAAAAGGAATAGAAAAACGGTCATCAAGGTTTGCAGGAATATTCCCTATGGGTTTCTTCCATGTTTATTAACGTTGAGGGAATATTAGCGAAAATTGCGAAAATGGGAAATGAATATTGAGGGAATATTCCTCAAATATTCAGTGCTGTAGGGGTATTCTTTTACTCGCCGCAGCGCCCAGGTCTGTATAATAAATAATACTTTTAGTTACTTAAATAATACTCTTTTATTATATATTTATTTTATAATACTCTTTTTATTCTAATTTGATTTAATAACTTAGTTTTGAATAGCCACGAATAAAAATTTAATTTCAAAAATTCAAATTTATCGGAAGTAGTGAAGTCTTAAGCATATCATAATTTAGTATATTTAGTATATTTGTTTCCAGAGTAATGTATATACATAATGTTTTTACAATATAAGTTACATTCCATATTGTAACCTGAAAGGAAAATGCATTTACTATAGAATAATCCTATAGAATAATTTATAATTTAATATTTTTAGAAACAACATTTATTAATTGAAGACAATATTTATCAATTCACGAATATATTTGAGAATATAATTTATGGCCACTCATAAATTTATAATATCTGATTTTGTATCATCTGAGTATAGTTTGGCGCGTATTTTGCGTTCATTAATAATTTCAAAATAATGATATTGTCGAGTGTTTTTCACAGTCTTTGCAGATGCAAATCTTGTTTGAAGTTTTTTACCTCTGGCTTCAACTCTGCTCTCGCTGACATAAAGAAATATGTAACATTATTTGAAAAGTTATTTATACATAATTTATTTTTAATTAATTGACCTATAGAATCAGTAAATGTATACACCTTATTCCTGTTACGTTGTCATTTAAATAATTGTACATTTGTTCGGGAGTCAAAATTGTGACACCTTGCAGTGAAGCTTTTTTTGCGGTGCGTTTTGCTACTGCCCCAATGCCATCACAGGCACTCTTACCATGTGATGTAGCAAAAAAATTGTAAGACATTATTTTTATGCCGAAATCTTCTTGAAGGTGACATAGATTAATAAAGTGGTTCCTAAAAAAAAAGTTATAAAATCATAATTATGTGTATGGATATTAAAATATCCAGAAAAATAGAAATACAAAAAGATAATATTTTCTACAATAGATGGATTTTTATGCTAATAGTCTTGAAATATTTTTTTAAACATATTTTATCTCCAAAATTCCTTTTTTTTGGTTCAGTTTTTTTGTAAAAGCAAAAATCTAATAAAAAAAAGTGGAAAGTAAAGGAATTAAATAAGATATGATTGTTTAATATGTTCTTACTTGTTTTTGAATTGTGTTGGTGCTCCATCAGAGAAATAAATCAGACTTTTTATCCAGGGATACTTGCTTTTAATTTCATTGAGTACTACTTCTTGAAATATATGTACAGAATATGCTTGGTGTTTCATACTATCTGAAATAACACAGAAACTTGCAACTTTCACCTCATTATTTATTTGATCTGCGTAGTACAAGGATACGGTAAATAACGAAGCATGAATATTATTAAAGTAAAATTCTTGGGTAGAGTTTTGACAGATAAATACATAATTTTCTGCGAAATCCATGACTAATAGTCCAATATCATTGTCCAAATGTTGCCTGAAGTGAGCATAACTATCTTTTTGTTTGCATGAAATAAAATGATGCTCAGTTATAGCCCATATGACATTACATATGTCATCAAGAAACTCTTCGAAAGGCTTTTCAAAATCTTGTAAAATCACTCGGGTACTTGATGAGCCCTCCAAGTTTTTACTAGATATAGGTGTAGATATCCAGTTGCTGTATTTTATACACCTATTGCTGTCAGTTTCAGTACTAAATAATAATTTACGTATCCCATCCTTATTTGGACATTGAATACATTTGTGAAACATGCAGTCAGGGTTTTCCATGGAGCATACTCCAACTTCAATTACTTATTTGTAACTTATTTTCACATTCATAGATGCAAGTTTTAATTTCACATTTTGATGTACGGAACATACGCATATTTTGTGCGTTCCTGGATCTCCAGCAAAAACACATTCCTTAGGTCTCAGCTGAGATAAAAAAGATAAGTAGGGAATTATATCGCATCTGGTGTCCTTTATCCAATTTTGATATAAATCTTTCAGATCATAGATCAATATTCTTTTCTGCACTGATGTTGAAGTTTGGCCAGGAACTTTTACTGTTACACATTCCTTTATTCCGCTACAATTTATGCTATTAGAATCATCCAAATAATATTTGACAATATCTTCCTTAACATCAGGTGAAATACGAAAATAAGTTTTTCTTAAACGTTGTCCTAAAATATCTGAAAAATGTTCAAATATTGAAAAAATTTGTTTTAAACTTATATGTTGGTAACTAATTAAATGTAAATAATAATTTTGCAATGACTATAACTTAAGATGGTCAGACATGTTTAAAATGACGAAAAATCGATTTTTTGTTTTTCATTTTTCACTAAAAAGCACTTGTAGAATATGAAAAAATTTTCTGGAAAAAACTTTTATAGTATAGTACGATACGTGTGACCTAAGTAGCACTTTTTAGCACGGCGTGAAATTAGGACCCTCGCTGTGCTCTGCCCCTAATTCCACGCCGTGCAGAGTGCTCTTAGGTCACAAGTATCGTATAGCATTTTATATCACTGCCTGCCCTTAGCCAACTGTCATGTGCCCTAAGTAGTCGTTTTTTGCACTGTGAGGTTAGCGATAAACACAGTGCAAAAGGTACTACTTAGGTCGCAGATAGACGTGACCTAAGTGCGGGCTTAGGCCATGCAGTGCTATCAATTTTTTAAATGTATAAAAACGTGTAAAAATGTATAAAAGTCGTTTCGCATAAAATGTCCAAAAACCAATGGTTTTATTTGGTTTTATACAGTTTCTTACAGTTTTGTACACTTTCTTACGGTTTTCAACATTTTCGAACATTTTTTTTTTTTCATTTGTGTATATACATATTTATATAATCGTATATTATTGATTTCTACTAATTCTTTTTCTTTATGTCTCTGTTCTTAATATATTTAAAATTCTCACACATATTTTGAGAAATCCAAAAATTATATTTTAAACATTCATATTGATATAAAAAATAAATACCTATAACATAATTTATGGACGGGATTTTTGACAAAAAAAATTTGATTCTGAAACTAAATCTGACTTATCGACAGCCACAATCCTTTATTGTAGCAGAGATGATTGTAACCTATATACCTAAACGTCTGCTAGCATCAGTGTAAATATGTACAGCTGTCATTTCATATAAACACTGTGAATCAGCACCTTCTGTACACAAAGTGTGACTTGATAACATGCATTTAGATTTTTGGATTTTTCAACATATTCTACATTAACCTCAGTATATGATAATCTAATATATGTAATAAAGATTATTAAAAAAATTCGGATTCAAATGCACCAAAGGATCTTTATGTTAAACCACTTAACAAACTTGACTGACTCATGTGGATATTGTTGCTGCTACGTGTGCTCATAGCTTACAAGTTTCATAGACTGTATACTGAGGTACCAGAATATTGGTCCCGAATAAAAAATATTTTTAAATCAAAACAATACTTTTTTATATTTCAGGGTAGAGACAAAGTTAAGAAATAAAGAAGAAGAAATAAAGAAGTATTTTAGTAATTGTATCTTCAAAGATATTTTCTATACGACGTAAAATTTTGACTCCGCCGTAACCTGCAGGTCCAGGATCTTTAAGGATTTTGATGATCAGCATCTCAAAATGTTGGTATTTTATGTCCCCATTCACTGAAGAGCTATATGAATTTATTTGAATAAATAATTTTTTACTGCCAAAAACAGCTCTAATTTAAGCTTTATTAAGTTTTTCAAGCAGTTCTTGGTCGTCAAAAATTATTTACTCATATAAATTTAAATTCACACAACTTTTCAGTTAATGAAGAGATAAAATACGAACATTTTGAGACTCTGATTATCAAAATCCCTTAAAATCCTGGACCTGTAAGTAACGCCAGAGCCAGAATATACATTTAGAATATTACTTTTACATATTTGTAATTATCAAAATTTATTCTTTTCAGGTCATTTCATGGAGAAAAATCTAAAGGTGTCTGACACCCTTAATTGCTTGTATTGCTATATATAAATGTTGATGGAATAAGTTATGAGTAGAAAAATCTATAAAATTGATGAATATATATCTACCTTTTAGTTTTAATCGTCTGGCTTCAGTGAACATATAATATGTGCATTTAATATACATATTGACCTTGAGAAAATTCCATTCACTAGTAGTCCAGGCGGTAGAGCAGTACAACCAAGCTTTGGTGGACCTTCTTTGAAGTAGAGCATATTATAACGTAGAAAGTTCCGAAATAATATGTAGAAAAAGAATCCGAGTTTGCCTATTCAAAAAAATGTCTGCTAAATTCAGTATAGCAACAAATGTACCGAAATAACGTAAAAAGGCCTATTTTTCGGCATATTTTCTCTTATAACTTGAGAAGGAAGCGTTTAATCGAAAATAGTCATAGGACATTTTTTGTTTATCTGATTATTTTGCGCTAACAATGAGTAAAAAACCGTTAAAAATGATATGTAAAATGTAACTAATTTTTAAGGGGCGTAAAAATCAATGAATGTTAATGAAAATTTGTGAAATGGTAGCTCATTATATGATAATACTACATAAAAAAATTCAGGATGATCGACGGTGTAGTTTTCCAGTACGGCTGTTGTAAACTAAAAATTTATAACAATTTTGTCGCGTGCCATGGGTTTAAATAAAGACTCCACGCGGACGCTGAATTTTTTACACATACTTTGGCTTATAGTTAATAATATGCAATATCAAAAATAGCCTTTTTTGCATTATACGGGTGCTTTAGAATTTTTTTAAATTTTTTCAATTTTTTTTTTTTTTATAAATAAATGCAATTACATCAAAACGGCTCGATGAAAATGCAATGTTAAAAAAGGCTTGAAAAGCTGATTAAAAAACGATTCAAATGATTACAACCGGAGATATTAGAGCTTTAAGTCAACCTAAATTTACGGCTGACTTAAACGTGAAGTACACAAATAAAAAATGTAGTGTTGTAGCTAATTGTAAGAGCTTTCAATATCCGTTGAGTGCATTTCCGGCACTTATTTGCTTCATTAAATAAAAATTATGAAAGGAAGCCTGATCGTTGAAATTTCTCGGCGAAACGGCGCGGGAGGCGGAGTGGGGATGATTGCGAGCAGCTGTGCTGCCGCGCGGCACTGTCTCTTCAAAACGGATATGCGCGATAAAACTTAACTTTTCTCGGGAACGAATTAACTTATAGACTTCATTTTTTTTTTAATTTGATATTGCGAAACGAGAGGAATAGAAATTTCGTATTTAAAATTATGTAAATAAATAAATTCTAAGTGAATTTTACGCATGAAGAATTAAGCAATTTTTTTTTTCATTAAAAATTTATTTATGACATGAAATTAATGTTTTTAAAATAAATTAATAACTAACAGATTATTCTAAATTAATGATTTTGCAATTTATTTGTAAAAAATGTGTATTTTTATTATAAATATATTTAAATTAAACAGTATATTTTTTCATTGTATGTAAATATATTGTTATGTTAACATCTATACAAACTGAATAACTTCAATTCAGGTAAACGAACTGTATTAGTGGATCGGCAGGTAAAAGCGGTCTATTGTACTCCAGGTAGGTAACCGTTTGTATTGACACGAAAGGTACGAAGGTCAACGCACTTTGTAATCCCCCCCCCTGTTTGAAATCTTAGTATATGTTTCGCTTACACGGCTACATGGCCAGTCGGGTGAGACGAACCAATCAGAGATGCTGTCGTTCTTGGAATGAACGGCATCCCGCAGCACTTATGAAAACCGTCATTTATAATAGTATAGGTTGTGTAGAGCAGTCTGTAACGTCTTTCAGTCGGTTAGTCTGGAAGCGTCCTTAGTAGCAATCACTTGGCGTCATAGTTTACCAGTTAAAAGTTAGTTTTCAAAGTGTATTTTCGCATACTTATATATAAAATTGGAGAGAATATATATATATATTCATGTAAGTATTCTGTTCCTATGATTGAAATACTAAAAATTTTAGAGAACATTCCTATATCAATAATATCATTTCAATAAATTATAAAGTCGCTGATAAATACTATATAGCACATATTATTTTGCAGCTTCTACTCTAATGTAATGGCTGATCAAGTGGATTGTATGATTTGTGAAAAGTCGCTAAATATCGGTGCTATTCGTACATTGAAAGAAGAAAGTATTCGAGTTGCGTCGCATCAAGCATAAGGAGACAAGACAAAAAACATTTGCAATTTCGGAAATTCAGTTCCATTAATGTTCATGCTAATTGTGCGAAATCTTATACATCAGAAAAGAATATACAAGCAGCAGAGAATAAATTAAAATCATTGCCAGGTATTTCTACACGTGCTTCTACAGGCGCCGATTTTAACTTTGCAAACTTTTGTTATATTTGTGGAAAAGATGCTAGCGATGATTTTATAGAAAAACAAAAAAAACTAGTTGCAAATATTCGACAAGTGGTTTATTTTATATCTAAAACTGGCAGCAGGACTACTTTACTCAACAAATTACAAGAAGTCGATGACAGAGAATGCTTAGAAGTGTATAATCGAATAATAAAATTTGAGGATTTGGTAGCTGTAGGCGCTCGATACCATCAAAGCTGCTATAAATTATTATATAATAAATTTAGAAAAGAGAGTAGAAATGAAGACACTAATACCTATAAAGCCGCAAAATTTATTGCAAATTATATAACGGAAAATAAAGAAGAATGCCAGTTTAGTGTACGAGAAATATTGCAGAATTTTGAAAGTGTCGAATGGCCCAACACAAAATATTTAAAAAATTATTTAATTGATATTTTAGGAACAGACATTATTATTCACACTTCCAAATACGGGCCGATAATCACATTTCTCAACATTGGACATAAAATTTTAACTGACAATTGGTACAAAAATAAATGTAAGGATGAAACAGCAGAGCGCAAACGAATTATCCAAAGTGCTGGAAAAATTATTTTGGAAGATATTCGCGGAAAAGTGTACGATTGTAACTCTTATCCGTCTCCAGATAACTTTCTTTCAGATGTTTCAACTATTATTCCAGAAACTTTACAAGAGTTACTAAAAGAAATTATTTTGAAAGATAAGCGTACGGCTGATAAATATATTACTAAAATTAATAGTATTGCGCATGCTATTATAGCAGCTGCTCGGCCGAGATCATTTTTATCGTCTTTGCAAATTGGACTAGCAGCAATGCTTTCAAAAAAATATGGATCGAAGGAACTCATACAAATATTGAACACTCTGGGTTTCAGCGCCTCGTATGAAGAAAGCCAGTTATTTGAATCGTCTGTTTTGTTGCACCCTCAAACTCTGCTATATAATAATTCTTATATCCAATATGTATTTGATAATGCAGACCACAACATAAACACCTTGGATAGCAAAAATACATTTCATGCGATGGGAGGTATTGAAATTGTAACGCCACGTTCATCTGTCACTGGTAGCACACCCGTTCCCAGGCTAAAGAAAATTCCCAGTGCTGATGTTATAGGATCGTTTGGTAAAGTAAATTTGCAAATTTTTCAAAAGCGTTCTAATATAGGCATGGAATCAATTACTGTTAAAAATTTAAATAATGTTCATTCAATGTCTCTGGATATAAAAATATCAGCAACCGAGTTATTATGGTTAGTAGGTAAGCGCAAATACGATATTGATTTTGAAGGTTGGAATGGGTTTATGCAAACGATAACTGACCATAAAACGTCTAGTGAGAGCGACGAAGAACCACAAACAGAAATCGAAGCAAACGATACACAGCCTGTAAAAAAACGAAAATTTGTATAAATAGTTAATAAATTTATTAGAATGTTATTTTTTATACGTACTTTATTTTCCAGTTCCTCTCTCCATGTTTAATAGATTCATATTTACCAATGTATAAACAGAAAAGATTACATTTTTTACAAATAAATTGCAAAATCATTAATTTAGAATAATCTGTTAGTTATTAATTTACTTTAAAAACATTAATTTCATGTCATAAATAAATTTTTAATGAAAAAAAAAATTGCTTAATTCTTCATGCGTAAAATTCACTTAGAATTTATTTATTTACATAATTTTAAATACGAAATTTCTATTCCTCTCGATTCGCAATATCAAATTAAAAAAAAAATGAAGTCTATAAGTTAATTCGTTCCCGAGAAAAGTTAAGTTTTATCGCGCATATCCGTTTTGAAGAGACAGTGCCGCGCGGCAGCACAGCTGCTCGCAATCATCCCCACTCCGCCTCCCGCGCCGTTTCGCCGAGAAATTTCAACGATCAGGCTTCCTTTCATAATTTTTATTTAATGAAGCAAATAAGTGCCGGAAATGCACTCAACGGATATTGAAAGCTCTTACAATTAGCTACAACACTACATTTTTTATTTGTGTACTTCACGTTTAAGTCAGCCGTAAATTTAGGTTGACTTAAAGCTCTAATATCTCCGCTTGTAGTCATTTGAATCGGGTCAGTTTTAGCTCGATTAAAGCGTTTTTTAATCAGCTTCTCAAGCCTTTTTTAATATTGCATTTTCATCGAGCCGTTTTCATGTAATTGCATTTATTTATAAAAAAAAAAAATTGAAAAAATTTAAAAAAATTCTAAAGCACCCGTATAATGCAAAAAAGGCTATTTTTGATATTGCATATTATTAACTATAAGCCAAAGTATGTGTAAAAAATTCAGCGACCGCGTGGAGTCTTTATTTAAACCCATGGCACGCGACAAAATTGTTATAAATTTTTAGTTTACAACAGCCGTACTGGAAAACTACACCGTCGATCATCCTGAATTTTTTTATGTAGTATTATCATATAATGAGCTACCATTTCACAAATTTTCATTAACATTCATTGATTTTTACGCCCCTTAAAAATTAGTTACATTTTACATATCATTTTTAACGGTTTTTTACTCATTGTTAGCGCAAAATAAAATTTTTCGATTCGGAAATACATTAACTTTGTAGAAAAACATCAGATAAACAAAAAATGTCCTATGACTATTATCGATTAAACGCTTCCTTCTCAAGTTATAAGAGAAAATATGCCGAAAAATAGGTCTTTTTACGTTATTTCGGTACATTTGTTGCTATACTGAATTTAGCAGACATTTTTTTGAGTAGGCAAACTCGGATTCTTTTTCTACATATTATTTCGGAACTTTCTACGTTATAATATGCTCTACTTCAAAGAAGGTCCACCTCGAATGCTCTACCGCCTGGACTATAGGCAACAAAGTCAATAAGCTAATTTTTTCATTAAAAGTAGAAGTAGCAAATTTTGTTTGAATATCTGAAATCATACTTCTAAACCACGAACTTTCATTACTCATTTCTTTTATATTTTTAAGTTCTGACAATTTTATATTATAAACTTTTTCAAACGCTTCTGAGGTCTGTTTCGTGACATTCTCTATAATACTAATACTTTCCTTTACAAGTACATTATCATTCATCTTTTGTCGTTTAAAAGGAGCAATGTTAAAAGTATCAAGAATTGTATCAAGGTTTCTTTTGTTCTGACTATTTGTACAAAATTCTGGTATTGGCGTACATTCATTTGTTGATTTAATGGCTATTCTGACTAGAATTTTCTTTACTCTCATCTGATAAAGTTGTAACTATCCTGACTTGGTTTCTGTACTCTAAAATATCTGATTTTATTCGAATACCACAAGTCCTACATAGTTTATGTTGAGAAGTGAAATTCTTATCATAAACTGTTTTTAAGTGTTCTATATCCTCATGATCTAAATAATTCAAGTCATTAACAATCTTTACCCTGTGTTTTTCAAATGGATCACTGCAATAAATGGATTGGTTTTGATAAGATTTAACTTCATCGTTTAGTTTGCTATAACAGTTTTTACAAACTTTTTGTCCTGGTATAATATTTACATTACAACCATATCCACCATTTTCTAAAAAATTTAAACTCACTTCTTTTAAATTAACTGTAACATTTTTTGAGTGTTGATTCCATGGATCAATACATTTTTTTTGGTATGAGGAATAGAAAAGTAAAAATATTCTATAATGATCATCACAAATGGATCCATCATCAATGTTTTGTTGAAAATTTTGAAGAAAAGTGAAGAAAAATGAATAAAACAATTTTTTTTTAATTCTTTTGCGATTGGAATTTGAACATAACAGTTAATAACTGAAAATAACTGATGAAAACTACAGATAGCTGTTGTCTTTGTCTCAATTCCGACCTTTTTCTGCAGTTATCTGCAGTGAATAACTGTTTTCTTCAGTTTTATTCAATTGTCTTCACTATTTTTTTTTGCTAGGGTTCTATGGAAAAATGGCGCATATCGAGATGCGAAATACAAGGTCAAAACAAAAACTTTACTGTGACAAATTTTTGTTCTTGGTTATCGATGAGTTCAATTAAACAAATTTTTCATATTTTTCCTGTGCGCGGACACTCTTACAATCAGTACCGAAATTTGATGTTTATTCAAACAAGTTGAAGAAAATTGAAACTGTGGAAAGTGTTAAGGAATAGGGTAGATGTACCGGTTCTGGCCACCATAAGGATTCTTTTTTCACCGGTTGGCCATCTAAAAATCCATTTAAGAACATGGATATGTGGCCAAAAACGGAGCAGTGGCCAAAACCGTTACGTCTACCCTACGTATCACTGTTGAAAAATTGTCGAAATAATCGAGAACATTTCAAAGTTGTATGTGGCACACCTTTTATTCGTGATTGGAAAAGTGAATTCGTAAGATTAGTATTATCTAATCCAAAATCAATGACAAAAAATGTTCAATTTAAAATTCAATCTTACAAGACATTTTTATACAAGCCGAACGGATCGATGGATATCTCAAGAAACTACACTTCAACTCATCTGTTACATTTTTCGAGTAATCTAGAAAACATTTTGTCAATAGATTTTTTGTTGTAACCAGTTTCAACAGCTCTTCTAAAAAGTGCTAAAATCAATAATTTGAAATGTCTGTTGAAATATTTAAAGAAAAACAAGGCAGAAAAACTTCGTCAGATTATTGAAACATAAGTAGTAAGGAAATTTATTTATGTAATGCCTTTGAAATATATTGCAATATTGTTTGGATATCATTTCAGTATCATTTCAATATCATTTCAATATCGTTTCAAATAATTTATTATATCAAAATTATATATTATTATAATTTGTTATTATACTTATTGCAGCGACGAATTTTTTGTATTAAAACCTTTTTCTTATACGTTTGTATTTATTAAAAAAAAATTTTGAAAAATATATAAGTTCAAGAAGAAACTTTAAATTCCCTTCCTTTTTAACAAAACCTGTTGAACAGAAAAAGGGGGTATCTTTAACATTTTGCTTTTTTGTAGAGTTATTATAGCAGCTTCTTTTTCAAACTCATAATAGTACATTTCGACACGGGTGGGGAAGTCGATTATTTAGCTGGTGTGACTTTTTGCACGAGCGAAGCGAGTGCGAAAAAGTCACACCAGCTAAATAATCGACTCACGCACTAGTTTCGAACGGTATTTTATACCACGAGCGCCGAAAAATCATACCAAAGTTGTGATTTTGAGGTTAGAGTGGTATAAATATGCTTTATAATTTTTCAGATAACGTAGATTATATCTGTAAGGGTTAAGCATTTTATTGATTTATATTAATACTACAGAAATATATAAAACTTTAAATATGATTTTCCCGAAATGTGATTTTTTGAGATACATCTTTTTTCCATAGAAGTCTTCAATTACTGTTATTTTAAATAACAGTTTAAACAACAAAAATTTAATATTAACCTTAAATTTTGCCTTCAGTGTAAATCTTGCAAATTTTTCCATCTAAATAGTCGAAATAATAACAGTTTAACAGTTATTAATGGGTTTCTGTATACCACATGAACATAGTCGGTTAGCACCATAGACTTGAAAGATAGACTGTGCATCCAATGAGAGGGATCGACATTAGAAAAAGAGAGGGATAGCCGATAGCGACAGGATTTCTTTCTCTCTCGCACAGTTTGAACCTGAAAGGAGTGTCCATGTTATATGCCGTATGCCGTTTACTGGACACAATGTATGAATGTTTCAAGTAAAAAAAAATGTCGAACTTCTAATAATCTAATGCAACTGTGAAGTCCGGAAATAAGTGGAAATAAGTAGTAATTGTTTTTATGTAGGTTTATTATATAAAATACAATAATTTATTACCAATACAATCTGCTGGCTTCTGGTAGATCGATGCATTGTAATTTCAATTACAATTCTTTTCTATAACACTTGCTTTTATAAATTTACTATAAATAACGTATACTATCTGCTTACTAGACGAGTAAGGCTTACGATTACAATTTCAATAACTTATAAAATCTGCTTACTAGATGTGTAAGGCTTACGGTTTCAACTTCTCGATGTCGTAGAGGTACACGGAGTTCGCCAGGTTTCTTGTACGCTGTGACTGATTCGCCTGACACACATCACTTCTTTTATAATACAAAATAATTAGGTTAAAGATGAGCCCGGTGACAGTAAATCGAGATCATCTTATTTTGCAATGTAAACTTCGTCAGTCGTATACGATTCGGCGATGGCATTGAGAAATGCTGACCTTAAAGAGAATATCGTACGTTGTTTTTCGCAAGTGTGATGACCTACTACGTCACGGCGCCGCATGAGCAAAATGCTGTGTTTGTAAAAAATTGCATTCCCGCTTTTATGTGTCAGGAAATCTCTGATATTAATTATGCTTTTTCTTTAAAATGAGAATACGTCTCCGGACGTAACACAACTACAGATCGACAATCCAGCGTCAGAACACGGTTCTATTTAATCTGTGGTTACATCGATTAATAGATGTTCGACAACATTTTTTTTTTACTCATGACACTGTAGACAGTACATGGCACACGGCACTTGATGTTAGCACTCCTTTATACATGTGAACTGCACTAATTCGAAAGGGAAAGAGATACTGCCACTGCCACTATCCCTTTCATGAAGGAAGATACCGCGAAAATGAGGGTTTCCATACGTAATAGAAACTGGTTACAGTGAATAATAAAATACATTGTTTCTATACCTACATATGTAGGTAAAATTAACATAGTTCGTGGTATACCTTACATAGCTATTATAAACTATAGCACAAAATTTATGTGCCTCTCTCAATTTCAAATCTAGCAAAATTGTAAAACTTAACTATAAATAGCAGAAAATAACCAATTTTACAGTTTTTTAAGGATGTACCTCAAGCTACTGTGGACCAATTAAGCTACAGTTTCGACTTACATATTACATTAATCAAAATATTATATTAAGTAATTAAGAGTATTATTTTAGTAATTTAAAACATTATTTATTATACAGACCTGGGTGCTGCGGCGAGTAAAAGAATAGGCATTTTATCTTATGGTACCATTTCTTTTTCTAAACTTCAAACCGCTATATCTGCTTTAAGACCACATAGATGTATCTCACAAAGCTTTATTAAAGACTTCAGAAGTACATTTTAATCAATAATACAAAAAATTCCTTTAATTATCCTAAAGATTTAAGGAAATGGTCTAGAAATGCAGAAAGTGTTTAGTAATTTAGACACCGAAATTGAAAAAGTATCATAATTCATCAGCTCGAATCAATAGGAAATCGTTTGATATCCATGCTCGGTCCAATTGGACTTCTTTCAGGTATGTTTTAAGAACACTCTCCAATAGTTTTCAGCCGAATAAAAGCTGTTACAAAAATTTCGCACTGGTTTGAATTTCGTAAAAATGGCCATTTTTTCAAAATCTGCGAAATTCAAACTAACACACGCACTGTATTTTTAAACTTTTTTTTATGATATCCCAGTGAAATAGAAAGGTTTTTTCACCCTCTTTCGAACGCCCTTGGGTATATTGGGGTGCGATTATAACTAATGCACGAAAAATTGCTTTAAAGTATCGTTAAAATGTCAAAAAGGTGACTTTAGCAAAGTGGTAATTTGGTCATGTATATACGTAAATTTTGGTTTTCGAAAAAAATATATCTGTAAAGTTCAAGTCAAGACGAAGAAAAAACCGACTGATAAATTGCAAATTGATATGAATGAACTCATTTAAAAAAAGTTTGAAAAACACAAGAAAACGCATAAAAAATGACCTTTTTTGCACCTTTATGACGAGCTCCTGACGTCAATTTTGAATATTGGACCATAAAAATTGGCAGAGATCATTTTTTTGATATGTTCTATAAAATATCTCAAAACCAGAAAAATCGGGGACCCCCGTGCGCACGGATTTGTAAAAAAGTATTTTTTTGACCCATATATATATATACGGTCGGAAGAAAAACGAAGTCTGAAAATGATGAATCTAGAAATCAGAGTAACGCAATCCAAAATTTAATCCTAATATTGCTATTTGATGAGAACATCTTTTTACATGAAATTTTTTTGTTTGAATGGACAATATAAAAAGTATCTTGTACATTAACTTCAATAAATTTAAAAGCGATTTAAAAGCGCAGTAAATAGACAAAAAAAATCGGGCACCTATTTCAAAGAATGAATAGCACGATCGACTCCTAGGCTCCTTCTATACTTGCCTTTGGTGCACTCCCGCGCTCCTTGATTATCGGTATCGTTAGAAGTTGGAGGATCGAAATCAACAGTTATGAGCTTCTTTAGAGGATTGACTATTGGTTCAAATATCTTTTTGCTGCCACTGAATTAGTTGGCTTAAGGTGGTTCTCCTCGGACTCCCTAGTCAAAGCAGTGCTAAATGTAGAAGTTACCTAGAATTTAAAAAAACCATAGTTGTAATGTGATTTATTTATTTAAAATAATTGAGAGTCCATATATTATAAATAAAGTGTATTTAACATGACTAAGATAACTTTTTTCACAAAATGGCGATTTTCGAGAAACTAGATATCGTCACTACAAACAATTGTTGATAAATCACTGGAATCTTTTTTGTTTCTCAACCGAATTTATTTTTTAAGGTCTCAATTTGCTCCTTAAGAAATTTCATGGCGCCTTGCCGAAGGAAAAATTAAAAATTATTCAAAACTCAGAAAGTTATAGATAATTGTTCATAAATTCATGCACGTTGTTAAAACAAAATATTCTTTTAATTGGCTATAACTTTCTAAGTTTTGAATAATTTTTTATATTTGCTTCGGCAAGTCCCCATGAAATTTCTTAAAGAGCAAATTGAGACCTTGAAAACTAAACTCGGTTGAGAAACAAAAAAGATTCCAGTGATTTATCAACAATTGTTTGTAGTGACGATATCTAGTTTCTTGAAAATCGCCATTTTGTGAAAAAAGTTATCTTAGTTATGTTAAATACACTTTATTTATAATATAAGGACTATCTCTATCATTTTAAATAAATAAATCACATTTACACTACGGTTTTTTTAAATTTTAGGTAATTTCTACATTTAGCACTGCTTTGACTAGGGAGTCCGAGGAGAACCACATTAACCATTTTACGTTTCACTTTTACGTTTTCAACTTCATTAACATTATTTTCTCGAGATAATGACGAGCCATTTTTAATAGATGACTTTTCAAACATTGGAGCAATAAAATTATAAAATGTCTTTGTCTTAAGTTTTCGAATCGACTGATTCACGCAATAGTGCTTTTTGTGAGCGCTCGAAACTTCAAGAGTCATACGATAATTATCCAAATCAACCGAATTGATAAGACTTTCATCCGGAAGTTTTTTTAATAGTAACTGCAGAAATCCTATAGACAAACGATAGTTCCGCTCGTTTACCTGAACAAAGTCATCTTCAAACTTTATTGGAGAATTTCCGATCGAGTAAATTTCCTCGCTTGTAAACGCCATAAATATTATCGACATATCTTCTAGAATTCCCGTTTAATTTCGTTACAAATTTCTTGACTAGATTTGCAAATTTATGATTATTGAAGCTAACAATTTTATTATGTCCAGGTCTCATATAAGATGGCATGGTTTCAGAAGTTTTCATATCATTAGCTGTATCGAACAATTCAGCACTCTTTGCCAAACGTAATAAAGACTGTGATTTTTGTACTTGGCAGCCTGAAATTTGCTAATAACATTCTGGGCGTTTGCCGTGTTTATGCTTCAATAGTTAAGTATCAACTGAATAAATATACAGCCAACATCATTTTTATACTTTTATGTGATAGAGCGACACTTTTGACATACACACATTTGTCATCGAATGACAACTTTCATAGTCTAGAATGATCCTTTTTATACTTTTATATCAGAGTGACACTTTTTATGTCTCAAGTTCCCCATTTTGTGTAGTAGATTCACACCTTTTAATACTTTTATGCCATAGAGTAACGCCTTTTTTATGCTATAGAGTAACACCTTTTTTATGCTATAGAGTAACACCTTCTTATGCTATAGACTAACACTTTTTGTATGCTTTAGAGTAACGCCCTTTTTATGCTATAGAGTAACACCTTTTTTATGCCATAGTTTGACACCTTTTTTATGCTATAGAGTAACGCCTCTTTTATGATATAGAGTAACACCGTTTCTATGCTATAGAGTAACACCTTTTTTATTCTAAAGAGTAACACCTTTTTTATGGTATAGAGTAATACCCTTTTTATGCTATAGAGTAACACCTTTTTTATGGTATAGAGTAACACTTTTTGTATGCTGTAGAGTAAAACCTTTTTTATGCTATAGAGTGATACCTTTTAATACTATAGAGTAACGCCTCTTTTAAGCTATAGAGTAACACCGTTTCTATGCTATAGAGTAACACCTTCTTTATACTATATAGTAACACCTCTTTTATGCCATAGAGTAACACCTTTTTATGCTGTAGGGTATTTGCGCTGCCCATCACTACAGAAACTCAAGTGTGATGTGTTGGAGCAATTATGTCCACATCATATATTCGCTTACAAGGCAATTTGTGCACATAAGAATGTACTGTTGCTCATAAAATGTTATCATGATAATAAGTCATCGTTCGAGCGATCCACCTTTATGAAGAGAATGTATACAATGTGTGCTTAATGCTAATATAATATCAAGGAGCGCGGGAGCGCTTCGAAGGCAAGTATCTGTCCAAATGTAGAAGAAGCCTGAGGGATGACCGTGCTACTATATACTTTGAAGTGGGTGTGCGAGAATTTCACTTATTTTATACGACTTTGCATTATGATTTATCTTATATTTAAATATATCAATGCACAGATTTTTTGATATACTACATGTATAAAAAATTTCAATTAAAAATATTGTGTCGTTTTGATGTATATCGAGTTTATAATTTCCGATGGCTGTTTTCATATCAGAAATTTTTCTTCTTCTTTCCTCTCGTCGATCAGCTGTTTTGTTCCGACCGTTGCTCTGTTATGATTGGTCAACAAGCTCCTATAAGTATCGTATATTATACATAAGAGGCGTTTCGCCTCAACTCTCCCAGCGCGGCGCGCGAGCGTCAAATCATGCTATTTTCAAGTCGTGTTTACGATATCAATATGAATTTCAAAAAATTATGTGATAAGCGTTTCCGACGTATTTTTTCCTCAGCTTTTCAATGGTGTAAGTGGTTTTTCCGAAATTTTCCATTTTCACCCTCAAAAAGTATAAAACATACTATATCTCGGAAAGTATATTTTTAATATTTTTTTTTATCATCTAGATCGAAAGCTGAGCATTTTTTACGTCGGAAAGGATTTTTTTGCAAAATTTGCTCGAATGTTTTTCTTAGAGAAACAGAACGCGAAAGAGCAGATGCAGCGTCTCCTTCGTGCGCGGTATGCGGCGCGCTATACAGCGCGTGGACTAGATGTATTTCGCTCTCTAGTAACCTTATTATTTTTATTTATCATTTTTAATTCTTTATGAAATATCTTTTTGCACTTCAAATTTCACTTATATGCACGATTGACATTTTCATAGGTTATTTCGCAAAAAAAAAAACCGCTGCCAATTCTTTGGCACTTAGCTTCCTCAAACTAATTCATCGTTTCCTAATTAAAAATTGAAATTCTGAAAATACATTTTTCATAAAAAGGAATGCTAAAGAATTTCAATAATACTTTGAACCGATGCGTCTTATACCAGTTTCTTGCAAAATAGTATATTACGTACCTATTTTAAAAAAAGCTTTGACAGACCACCAAGTTTAAAAAAAATTGAGATTAAAAAGAGATAAAAGAAGGGGCTAAAATGGCACTATTAATACGTTTTGATATTTTAATTTACTACATTATATAAAAATATTAAAATGATAGTTCTCGAAAATAAATGTATAATATATACATTTATAGTGCAAAATTCAACACAATGGTTCCACTGGAACAATAATCAAGCAACAGTTTTTACAACAGTGGTATATTATAACGAAAATCAAGATCTTAAACATATAAGCATTGCTATAATTTCTGATAATCTAAATCACGATACTGTTGCTGTTTATGAATATCAAAAAATTATAATATCGTATTTAAAAAGTAATTTCATAGTCAAGAAAATTTATTACTTAACTGATGGAGCAGGTCAGCATTTTAAGAACAAGTCTACCTTCCAAAATCTTCTGTTTCATCAAAAAGATTTTGGAGTTCCTGCTGAATGGCATTTTCATGCAACAGCGCACGGTAAAGGTGCGTGCGATGGTATAGGCGCAAATTTGAAAAGAGGGGCGAAAAGAGCAAGTCTTCAACTCTCTTCGAGTAATCATATTTTAACACCAGAAGACCTTTACAACTGGGCTTTACGTAATTGCAAAGAAACTAAAGTTTTTTACAGCACTAAAGAGACCTATGAAAAAGCCGTTTTGAAACTAAAATCAAGGTTAAGTAAAATTGAATCTATACCGGGAACTTTACAGAACCATGCCGTTATTCCAATGAATAAAACAACATTAATACTAAAAAAAACGTCAATGAGTTCAGAATATCAAATCTTCCCTAAAAAACCCGTAAAACAAAACAAAATAAAATTATCTACTTTAAAAAAAAAGAATTATTAATATAAATACTAGTTTATTGTTGCTATTATTAAGGAAATCAAAATTTGAAGTGGTTGTTAGAGAGCGAAATGCATCTAGTCCACGCGGTGTACAGCGCGCCGAAAACCGCGCGCGAAGGAGACGCTGCGTCTGCTCTTTCGCGTTCTGTTTCTCTAAGAAAACATTCGAGCAAATTCTGAAAAAAATCCTTTCCGACGTAAAAAATGCTCAGCTTTCGATCTAGGGGGTAAAAAAAAATATTAAAAATATACTTTTCGAGATATAGTATGTTTTATACTTGTTGGGGGGAAAATGGAAAATTTCGGAAAAACCACCTACGCCATTGGAAAGCTGAGGAAAAAATACGTCGGAAACGCTTATCACATAATTTTTTGAAATGCATATTGATATCGTAAACACGACTTGAAAATAGCATGATTTGACGCTAGCGCGCCGCGCTGGGAGAGTTGAGGCGAAACGCCTCATAAATATAATGTATACTCGGAGAGAGAAAGAGAAAGAGGGAAAGAAAGAAAGAAAGAAAGAAAGAGAAAGAAAGAGAAAGTATGTATAACAAAAACATATATAACAACAACGAAATTGTGACTCTACAAAATAGCCTCAAAATATCGTATGTCCTATTTTTAATTATACGTATAATTGGGTAAAAAAAAGATATGAATTTCAATCAGCTGATGGCATGAGCATACATTTATACATAGATAAGTATTAACATATATATATATATATATATATATATACATATATATATATATATATATATATATATATATATATATATATATATATATATATATATATATACATATACATATATATATATATATATATATATATATATATATATATATATATATATATATATATATATATATATATATATATATATATATATATATATATATATATATATATATATATATATATATATATATATATATATATATATATATATATATATATATATATATAAATATGAAATTCTGGAAGTTTGAGGATTATATTCAGCACCCGCTTGGAAGTTTGAGGGTTATGGGAAGTTTGAGGAGCCTCCTCAAACTTCCAATCTATATATTCAGCATCCGAGCGGAAGTTTGAGGGGTTTTCTAGAGTCTATTTGTCTAGAGTCGGTAACCTGAGGGTTATTATTTCTTTAGCCACTCTGACCGACCGGGGTTGAGCTCCTCAGACTTACTAGCCTAATATATATATATATATATATATATATATATATATATATATATATATATATATATATATATATATATATATATATATATATATATGGCCGAATCCATCTCAAATCAGACAGCCCGCGTATGCCTATTTCACCTATCATGTTGAAATAAAAATATTTATGTTCTACTCGAAAAAATATTTTACACGTGTTTTTTTATTTTTTGTTTCATCAAAATTTCATGCGTTCAGCGATGCCGAAAAATTCCGAGAAAATTCTTTCATTGAGAAAAAAAATTTTCAATGTGATTTTCAGACTGCTATTGTTTCAGCAGTTTTTCGAGCTTTTAAACGTGTAACACACAATTTCACTCAGTTTTGAGCCCTCTTTAACGGCCTTAATGTCATTTTCAAAAAAAATAAAAAATCCACGAGCTATGCACTTTTTACTGAAAAATTCATTTTTTAGGGAAGTGCCTTTTTCTCGAAAACCCCATGTTTTTTTTGCACAATTTTTGTTGTCGTGATAGAGGACGGTAATGCCTAGCTAGACGTATTTGTGAGATTCGGTACTTTTTCCCTGGGATAGCGATCACTAATGAGATAACACACAAACAAATTTTTCACGCCTAATGCTTATATATAGTCAATGATATTAGAGTCAATGTAAAGGTATTTGTCTTTGTGTGTATGTAATATACAGGTACACATAACTATGTATTTATTTGTTATTTGCGTCTTTTTGATTTTTGATTTTTATACCTTTTTTTCATTTGTATACCTATTTTACTACCTTTGTTTTTCTGCTTCATTGTTCTTAATTCAGTAAGCGGACGATCAGCGGTCTTTGCTGTCAAACAATGTATTTTATCGTCACATGTTTTTTTAACCCATATATGAGTTTTTTGAATTCCAGGATACTTTGGAGTTGTAAGCCAATCAATATTTTTTTCTTTTCTGAATTGTTCTATTTCAGCATCTTGTAAATGTATTATTTTAATAGCATCAGTATATTTTTGAACATGTATTGCAAAATCATTTGCGTTTTGAATAGCTTCTTCAAGGGGCTCTCGAAGATTATGCGAAGTAGCATAATGCTTTATAAGTCCACCCACACCATCTACAGCTCCTTTGCCGTGCCCAGTAGCAGAGAACAACCATTTTATATCACACGGTGCTCGTTTTAGTTCATCTAATTGAAAGCGATTTTTAAAGTGACTCGCAGCGCCGTCTGATACGATGGTAATTTTTTTAATTGAATCACAACAATTTTCTTTCAAGAATTTTATAATTTTTTGTACTGCTAGCAAAGCATACGCTGAATCATGTTTTCGGTCATCACTTATAACTGCGAAACTTTGTGTCGAATCCCCTTGATAAGAGACTGCTGTGAAAATAGAAATTTGATCATTAACCCAATGATTTCCTTGAACAGCTTTATTATGAATCACAGCCCAGTTTTCAGCGAAGTCTATTTGAAGAACTAAATGATGTGAGTCTTTTTTAGCACTTTCTCTTTCTGTTTTTATAGCTTTGCGTTGTATATTTTTTACATACATGTGAGTACTAACCCTCATGGTCCAAACCGAAAGTTCATCTTTAAAAGCAGAAATTGATAGTGTCTTTTTAATCAGGTTTCCATTATCCCACAAAGCATATGTAATTTCTTCTGTGCCTTCTACATCTTGCAGTTTTAAAACATGAAACGTAATTCCCTTAATCCCTGGACATAGTTTACATTCTTGTAAATAACATAAATCAGATGGCTCAGAACACATTGTTGCATTTATTATTTGTGACCGACTTTCATCCAACTCTGTGACGTTACTCCCTCTAAAATTAATTAAGCTCGTAAGAAATAAATCATAATTTGCGCAATAGATACAGAGACAAACTTCTTTGATGGGGCTAAGTAAGACATACTTTGGTCGCAAACTATAAAATTTCGATTTTCCAATTCTCAATTCTGGATAATCATTTTTAAATACTTTATACGTCTCTTTTAAACTTCGAGTAAGAAAACGCTTAACTTTTTTCTCTTTTTTATTGTTAACTTTAATTGTAACAACGTCACATTTATTAGGACTTTGTCTTGAACAATTAAAATCATCATTTAAATAATATTCCATAACAATTTTTTCCATGTTTTCATCAATCGGATGGCCTGAATATGCATCTGGTTCTGAATAAATTCCTTTTTCTTTAACAAGATTTCTCGATTTGTTGATCATATACATTGTTATTTCTGGAAATAAAGATAAAATTTCATGTTTTGTAAAGGATGAAGGTAGCAAAGTCAGAATTTTTATTTTTTCTGATACCGTAGAACACTTTTGCAAGGCTAGACCAAGATTTTGTATCCATTCTGTACAATGGCATACAGTTGATTCATTTGCTGTTATAGAAACGTCATAAACATTGTTCAACTTCACATCAAGGGTATTAGACAATGTTGAAAGTATTTTTGTTTTTTCTTCTTTGTTACGTAATTTTCAATTGATTTTTCATGTATAAGATTTTTTCTTTTAAGAGGCGATACAGAACCTAAGAAAGATGTACTTATTTCATTATTAAATTCTTCAATGCGTTCTGGAGTACTTGGTAAAAAATCTTCATCTCTATCAACTACGTTATCGGTAACTTCATTATCCGTTATAAATTCATTGTCAGTACTACTCACCAATTCTAAAGCACGATTGTAACAATGTTGACACAGATATGTAGAAGGTGTCAAAGGTAAATGAGGATAGAGGTGCTTCAATGGATGAGCAAGATTCTCAAGTTGTTTTAAACGTACGGAACTAGATTTGTAAATAATTTGTTTGTGTTTGTCTAAAAAGTCTGCACATTTGATTCTCTCTGTTGAGTAATATTGAGACATCGTAGTTGAGTTGATAAGGTGTAAATATGTAATAATTTTCCAAAAGATGATGGTTTTAAATAAGACGAGATGTGTGATATATAGCAGAAACCGAACTTTTCTTTGTAAATGTTAAGTCAAACCATATCCATCTAGCGGACAAATGTACTAGTACATATACTCCTATAAGTAGGCGCACGTACATGTATATTACATACGCACAAAGATAAATACCTTTACATTGACTCTAATATCATTGACTATATATAAGCGTTAAGCGTGAAAAATTTGTTTGTGTGTTATCTCATTAGTGATCGCTATCCCAGGAAAAAAGTACCGAATCTCACAAATACGTCTAGCTAGGCATTACCGTCCTCTATCACGACAACAAAAATTGTGCAAAAAAAACATGGGGTTTTCGAGAAAAAGGCACTTCTCTAAAAAATGAATTTTTCAGTAAAAAGTGCATAGCTCGTGGATTTTTTATTTTTTTTGAAAATGACATTAAGGCCGTTAAAGAGGGCTCAGAACTGAGTGAAATTATGTGTTACACGTTTAAAAGCTTGAAAAACTTCTGAAACAATAGCAGTCTGAAAATCACATTGAAAATTTTTTTTTCTCAATGAAAGAATTTTCTCGGAATTTTTCGGTATCGCTGAACGCATGAAATTTTGATGAAACAAAAAAATAAAAAAACACGTGTAAAATATTTTTTCGAGTAGAACATAAATATTTTTATTTCAACCTGATAGGTGAAATGGGCATACGCGGGCTGTCTGATTTGAGATGGATTCGGCCATATATATATATATATATATATATATATATATATATATATATATATATATATATATATATATATATATATATATATATATATATATATATATATGTGTAAAAAAATAAATATAACTTAAAAAAAAAATAAAGAATAGATAATTTGTGAAAATTTTTGCTTCCTCCTAGAGGAAGCTTTGTAATAATAAAATTTTCAACTTCGTTAAAACTCTCTATAAACATCATTAGAGGTGTTAGAAGTTTGTTTCACATGATTTTCGAAAATGTCTGTATGGATGTGTGTCTGTATTTATGTATACCGTTTTATCTCCGGATCTACGCGGTCGATTTTAACCATCAGGTTCTCATTTTTTTTGTTTTTTTATTCCGAATTCGGGAAGAAAATAATTTGATGATTTACTGATTCGTTTTTTTTTTATTTTAAATTTTTGATTTTCGAAAAATTTATTTTTGATTTTTTTTAATGATCGGGTTTAAATTTTTTACTCGGATGGGTCCCCTGGCAGAAAATAGTTCTATTTTTTTCTGTTTTTTTCTGTTTTTCTCTGTTTCTTCTTATTTGTTTCGATTTTTTAAAATTTTTTTCTGTTTTATTCTGTCTTCTTCTGTACGCATTGGAACATTGGATACAGAAAATAAACAGAAAAAAAACAAAAAAAAAAATAAAAATGAACAGAAAAACAATATTATATAAAGAAAAAGAAAAACAAATAGATAAAGACAATGACAAAATTACCAAACTCTATTTTATTAAATAATTAAATCAAACAGTAAAAAAACAGAAAAAAACAATAACATATACAGAAAAACAAAAATAAGTACATAAAGACAATGGGGAATTTTTTTTTTTAAATCATATGTTTTAAGATATTAAATAGTGGCATATTTTGAATTTTGTTCGTTTCTTATTTTCTTTAAGGAGTGTCTACATAATGTGCCTTGCGCCAAGGCACACGATTCAGTAGTTCGGTTTGTGAAATTCCTACTGAACAGGAACATAATATTGTCTGTCACTTTATGATTTATTAGTAGTTGCGCCACACAAGACCGTATACTCTTTCCATATCAATACAAATTGCTATAGAAGAGATTGGTTGATTTCGAAAGCATTGCATATGTTTGTTTAAGTGTTCTTTCGGAGCTCGCGCTGCTTTCTTTCCGCCGCACCTGGACGTTAGCGCCGCGTATCTGCGCGGCCGTGTGGAGTACTAACGCCGTAGTATCAACGGTCGGAGTTTCCGTCGTGCGTGCCGTATACATAAACACAAGTGTCGTCCGATTCCCGGTGTTGACTGCGTTGTATGCCCTTTTCGGCGATGACAGCTTCGATTGAAGTAAATACGGTATTCCGGCAGGTGTATTTCACCTCCTCGTGTCCGGAAATAAGAAAATTAATAGTGCATGATTTATAGGAAATGAGAAAATTAATAGTGCATTATTTATAAGAAATAAGAAAATTCAGAATGCATGATATTAGAAATAAGAAAATTCAGAATGCATGATATATTATAAATAAGAAAATTCATAATGCATGTTGTAAAACAGTTGTGTCTAATAATACTAGTGCATGTATTGTTGCCTTATTTAGTACTATTATGTATCAAAGAATTACTATTATAGTATGCAATTGCAATACATGATAGAATGTTTCTATACCGTTTGAAATGTATAATGTTGTTTGTAAACAAATTTCCAGTTTGAAAATAGATTTTAAAAAATATCAAGTTTACAAGAAAAGAATCTTGTACAAAAAGCTAAATTACAACTTCTCTTATATTGTGCATGCTCTCTCTGACTATTTTTTGGAACTAAAAGTTCCATCTACTGTTCCATATACAATAGTTGGCTCCACCTACATTGTCGACTAAACCCAACATGCTTTTGGTCGAGTATCACATGGCCTTAAATACCATTTATTAATGTATTTAAACGTATTCAAGTAACTTTAATAGTTCAAGAATAATTTAATAATTTTAAAAAATTACTATGATTGATTAAATACTACTGATTAATGTATTTGAACATATTAAACGACTTTGTAAATTTTATTATGAAAACGTTATAAGAATAAAATACTTAGTTTATTTAAAAAATGATTTATTTATTTCTAAAAAATCCTTAAATATAAAAATATAATTTATTTATTCGAAGTAAAATTAACTAACAAAAATTTGTTTCATAAATTGTGTGTTATATTTTCCTGTTACTTTCTATTTTTTATTATTAATTCTCGTTTATTTCTATATATTAAAATTTTTTTCTATATATTCAAATTTTTTTCTGTGTATTTTAATTTTTTTCTGTTATTTTCGTTTTTTTTCTATTCCTCTTGTTCCAATTCGTACTAAAAAAAGCAAAAAAAAAACACAACTTGGAATAAAAATAAATAGAGAAGAACAACGGTAAACAGAAAGAAACAGAAAAAAGCAGAAAAAAAACAGAAAAAAACAAAAAAAAATTATAAAAAATAGAAAAAAACAAAGAAAAGCAGAACTATTTTCCGTCAGGGTCGCATTCGAAAGAGCATAAAAAAACCTATAATTTCAATGAAAAAAAATTATCTAGCTATCGCGGTTCTCTTGTTATTAACAAAAACGTGTTTTTTTATAAAAAAGCTAATAACTCCTAAACTAAACAGTCAATTTTTTGGAGAAAATTCACGATAATGCAGAATATAAATTGCTATAATCTGTGAAAATTTTAATCCATTCTGTTGGTTAGTTTTTGAGAAAAAAATTAAAAAATGGAAAAAATGTGTTCTCTATGTCGCACGTTTTATGGAGTAAACCTGGATTAATCGCTTTGTAATTTCTTATAGAGGTAGATTTTGGATAGATCTCGGCTAAGTTGTTTGGGCTACATGATCGGTCCATAAATTTCTGAGATATTTGAGGTTAAAATGTTTTAACCTTTTCTTCAAATAGAAATTTCTCGAAAACGGCTCTATGTATCTGAATTGGATGGATGGCATTCGAAAGCGAATTTAAGTACCTATATTTTCTAAAAAAAATTATTTTTCTAGCTATCACGGTTCTTTTGTTATTAATAAAAACGTAAACATAGAAAAATGAAAAAAAATGAGTTTGGTACGTCTAACCATTGCGGGAGTAAAAATTGACTTAATCACTTCAAAATTCCTCGTAGAGGTGGATTTTGTATAGTTTTCGGTTGAGTTATTTGGGGAAAATGATTGGTCCATAGATTTAAGAGATATTTGAGGTTAAAATATTTTTAAACTTTTTCCAAATCGTAATTTCTCGAGAATAGCTCTATGTATTCGAAGGGAATGGGTAGCATTCGAAATAGAATTAAAATAGCTATATATATTTCCTAAAAAAAAAAATTTCTTTTATAGGGTGTTCTGTTATTATAAAAAAAAACGTAAGTATTGAAAAATGAAAAAATAAAAAAAATGAGTTTTGTATGTGCAACGATTGCTGGAATAAAATTGACTTATTCGCTTCAAAATTTCTTGTAGAGGTGTATTTTATAGATTTTTATGTCGATTTCTTGGGGTAAAAGGACTGGTCCATAAATTTCAGAAATTGAGGTTAAAATATTTTTAGTAAAATTAATAAATGAAAAAAATTGAGCTTTATATGTCTAGCGATTTTGGAAGTAAAATTGACTTAATCGCTTCTTTAAATCATTTATTAGATGCAATTAATAATGTATCAATACAAAAGTATTTATGTTCTGATATAAATAATACAAAATAACCTACCTACTTGGAACGCAACTAATACACATTCAATTCACGATAGATAAAAACCCTTTTCATAATTAATATTACCTCCAAATTATTTTACTGTGATATTTTGTATAATTAATAAATAACATTTCTGAATAAAATTTCACAAATATATTGGTTATTCCACAAAAAAATTTTTTTTATAAATTTCATTTTTCCACTTATAAAACAATTTATTATCGCTGTCAAGCGCGAATCCTTCTGCTATTTTCGTGTTCCGATGGTAGAATGATGTTTAAAATTTAACAATGTTCCGGGTTATACAAATTAATCAGACGTGTATATTTTTGTTTTCAAATTTAAAATACTTTATTTCTAATGGAAAAAATTGGCGGTAAAACCTGTGTAATTGTAAATTGTTTCAGACGCAGAAGACAAATTGTAACTATATACATTCTGTTAAAGACTAGATTGTTTTATTTAAACAAAGCCTGTAATACGCGTGACATATAAATTTGAGAGTGTACATTTTATCTAATCGTTTTTCCGTTTTTACTTTTTGTATCAATAACTACATATCAACTACAGCTGCTTGCAGATATCATTAACTACAGGTGCTCTATGCCGTTCTGCTCTTCATTCGTATACCGTCGGTTGTTTGTCACATTCGTTTGCTCGTAGATGTTGCAATGGTGATGTTCTTTGAATATCATTTTCAAAGGATACGAGCGTACGATTTAGTTTCTGGCAACGTAAGAAATAACGAAATTGAATTATTTTTGTGTTTAAACTGATTTTTTTGAATAATTGCTATCTAAAAAATGAATATTTTCTTCTACGCAATTTCGAGATAACAATTTTAAAGTTGAAACTTCTATGGGTTATTCTGATGATAGGCCATATTTATATTGGCACGATAAACTCTAACATATAGATATACAAAAGTAATGTATTTACAAATATGCCCTATCACTTGAGCCTACTGTGTCAGAATAACCTTTTCAGAAGTTTATAATATATCAGTAAATCAACAATTCTTTTACCATTGTTCCACAATATACATTTTTGACATCATTTGTTTATAATTACTGAATTTTTTATAAAAATATGAGATACATAATTGTAATAGAGTTTCGTAATTAGCATGAACTTATTTTTGAGTTTGAAAATATTATTATTAGATTAATATATTACACTTACTTGAAAGTATTCAGCTCGCTGCGATATTTCACTTCGGAGATATGGCTTTTCAAACAATCAAATTGTTTATAACTTTTTTCTCCCACTTTTTCGGCCGCGAACCCTCGAAATTCGGATTCAGCAGGCCAAATTACGCCTAGAAAACTTTGGTTCAGGCGGGGACAAAATTTGGCCACGAAATGTATTGTCGGCGCCTAGACTAATAGCTCTCGGTCGAGTTCTTTGCGCAAAATGATTGGTCCATAAATTTCAGAGATATTTAAGGTTAAAAAGGGTTAAGTTTTTTTTCAATTCGTAATTTCTCGAAAACGGTTTGATGTATCCGCTCCAAATTTATAGACAATTTTGTATGTATATAGATAATATGTGTGTAATATTTGATATTGAAAATTTTTGTATTTTACAAAGTTTCTTTCTTTGTCACTTGATAACTAGAGAAAAAAAATCGGTTTAATCATGTTGAAATTTTGTGAAAATGTAGAGTTTATATATTTATTGTATAAGTCCTTTAGGTAAAAGAATTGTCTCATGATATGTAAAGATATTTAGAGGTGAAAACTTGTTTACGTGTTTTTGATAATCGTAATTTCTAAATGACGACTCCATGTATAAGCTCATAATTTATAGGCTATTTTTTTGCCAGATAGGCAATATCTGTGTAAAATTTGATCAAGATTATATGGCTACTTTTTAAAATATTTGATATTTAACATTATGGTATTTCTGAAAATCACTTTCTCGGTTGCACAATAACTAGAGTAAAATTGTTTTAATTTTTTTGAAATTTTGTAGAGATGTTGAGTTTGTATATTATGTATTATATTAGTTCTTGTGGTAATAAAAGAATTCGTTTATGAATTTGAGAGATATTTTAGGCTAAAACTGTTTTAGCCATCTTTTCATATCGAAATTTTTCGAAAACGGCTTTATGTATTTGTTACTAGAAAGTGGAAATGACGCGCGATACGCACGCGTGTTGTTTACTTGCTTTTTCTAATTTAATAAGCTATTAGGTTCATTATTTAAAAATATTGCAACGAGGTATAATGAAGGTAGGTTAATGAAATTGTCGATCACTCAAAAAACATGTATTCTTTTATGAATAACTAAAGACGGTATTATTTAAATAAAATTAAAAATATACCCCTACAGCGAGTTTTAAATCATTATGAAAGCAGATAAGATTATGAAAAGAAACAATTTATTAAAATAATACAGATGTTTGTTATTTCTTAAAGAACTAATTATTTTGAAATATTTTCGAATACTTGTTTTTCAGAGAATATTTCATATATCGACTCAAAATTTTAACCACTTATTACACTTATTAGAAACTATATTTGGTTAAAATTTCAAAACATTTTCTTCATTTGTTTTTGAGAAAAATTATTTTATAAAAGTATAAAAAAAGGAATTGATAAATTAGTTTGAGGAAGCTATGTGCCAATGAATTAGCAGCGGTTTTCATTTTCAGGTTATAGAATTTTCATAGACTTTGAGCTGTGGAACAGATTCTTATCGAAGGAGCAGCACCAGTAGTAATGCCAGTAACTTCTCATAACATCAGTGGGGATAGAGTATTTGATAATGTTGTAACTGCCCGTGCATACAACTCTGACCACCAAACTCAACTTTTGATAAAAGCCAGTGCTATGATGTCAGAATCTAGATATGGGCTACTGATAGTAGACAGTGCCACTACCAGCGCCTATCTTACGTATTATGAGACCTGGGGCAAGTATTTATTGAGGAGCCTATTTAAGGGGAGGATTTTCCTAATGAAATTCGGAATTGCTTGAAAAAGTACAAATATTGTCAAAAAAATACAAATGTAGCCAAGGGAGTCGATGTATACATAAATACGATTATTTAAATAATTTTCAAACCCAAGTAGCCGAGGGATGCGAGGTCCACACATATTAGGGAATTACGTAGACGTGCAGCAATAAGCAAGACAATTATTTAAACAATATTTAAACCCAAGTAGGCGGGGGATACGAGGTCCACGCATATTAGAGAATTACGTAGACGTGCGACGTAACCAAGACGATTATTTGAATAATTTTAAAACCCAAATAGCTGGGGGACGCGAAGCCCACGCATATTAGAGAATTACGTAGACGTGCAACAATAAGCAAGACATAATAATTAACAATAATTTTTTATTTCAATGAATTTTGACTTCAGATGTATAGCTCATGTTTGCCCGATAATAACTTTCTTCCTACAATAAGCAAGACAATTTAAACAATTTTTAAACCCAAGTAGGCGGGGTATGCGAGGTCCACGCATATTAGGGAATTACGTAGACATGCAACAATAAGCAATACAATTATTTAAACAATATTTAAACCCAAGTAGGCCGGGGATACGAGGTCCACGCATATTAGGGAATTACGTAGACGTGCGACGTAACCAAGACGATTATTTGAATAATTTTAAAACCCAAATAGCTGGGGGACGCGAAGCCCACGCATATTAGAGAATTACGTAGACGTGCAACAATAAGCAAGACATAATAATTAAAAATAATTTTTTATTTCAATGAATTTTGACTTCAGATGTATAGCTCACGTTTGCCCGATAACAACTTTCTTCCTACAATAAGCAAGACAATTTAAACAATTTTTAAACTCAAGTAGGCGGGGGATACGAGGTCCACGCATATTAGGGAATTACGTAGACATGCATTATCAAGCAAGACTATTATTTAAATCATTTTTAAACCCAAGAATACGGGGGATGAGTGTTCCAAGCATATAACGGAGATACATAGACGTGCGACATAAGCAAGACGATTATTTGAATAATTTTCAAACCCAATAGCCGGGGGATGCGAGGTCCACGAATATGAAGCAGTCATAAAGACATAAAATAATAAGCAAGACAATTATTTAAGCAATTTTTAAACCCAAGTAGGTAAGGGATACGAGGTCTACGCATATTAGGAAATTATCTAGACATGCATTAATAAGCAAGACTATTATTTAATTAATTTTTAAACCCAAGTATCCGGGAGACGCGAGTTCCAAGCATATAACGGAGTTACGTAAACGTGGGACGTAAGCAAGACGACTATTTGAATAATTTTTAAACCCAAGTAGCCCGGGGACGTGAGGTCCACGAATATGAAGTCATGATGACATGAAACAATAAGCAAAGCGATTATTTAAATAATTTGTGTGCCCAAGTAGCCGGGGGATGCGGGGTCCAAGCATATAAGGGAGTCAAGTTATAGAGGTTAAGAATTTTGGAAATAAAGGACTTGTTTACGTCGCACGTCTACGTAACTTCCTAATATGCGTGGAACTCGCGTTCCCCGGTTACTTGGGCTTAAATAGTACATTATGTAACGAGGGGCTAAAGTCGCAGATTATTGCCGCGGGTGAGTTCACTGCCCGAGCGAGCGTAGCGAAGCGAGATGTGTTTTTTCGTAGCGACCACATCCACTGTGGCCATTTCAAAGATTTAAAAAGTGATGTTGTATTAATATGTTACATAATTTTCTTAGTTTTAACCCAATTCACCATAAAAGTAAAAAATTAGACTATGTTACATTATTCTCGCATGTACGGGAATAAAGTACTTTATAGAGGGATTCAGACGCGATTTTTGCGTCGCTTCTCAGGCTATAAAAGTGCCATTACAGTAGAGATGGGAATCAAATTATTTAAATAATCGTTTTGCTTATTTATTCATCTCTACATGACTCCCTTACATGCGTGTACCTCGCTTCCCCCGGATACTTGCGTTTAAAATTATTTAAATAATTGTCTTGCTTATTGTTGCACGTCTACGTAGTTCCCTAATATGCGTGGAGCTGGTATCCCGCAGCCACTTGGGTTTACAAATTATTTAAATAATCGGTTTGCATATTTTTTCTTGTCTACATGACTCCCTTACATGCGTGGACCTCATATCCCCCGGCTTCTTGGGTTTAAAAATTGTTTAAATAATTTAGAAATAATGTTAATGATTGTCTCGCTTAGTTTCGCACATCTACTTAACTCCGTTGTATGTGCGGACCTCGCGTCACCCGCGTACTTGTGCGCTCGCCGTTTGAATGCGCACACTATACTCATGCCGCTAGAGCATCTCGAGCTCTCAATCCATCAATATAGGAAGCGTCGCTGCCAACTTTTCTCCGATATCCGTGTACGATTGACTGAGCGGCCGGTTCCGCGGCCTTGGCCACGCGGCCTTGTTGTCCTAAGGCCACGCGGCCCACCGAGGGCCTGATTATAAAAATGTCTCACACTCGAGACACACAAAATCCGAGAACAACTTTGTCTTGGGAAACGCGAAATCGAGACAAAACTGTTCTCGGGCGAGAACAATTTTGTCTCATACAACTTTGTCTCACACAGTACGAATCGGCTTCGGCTTCGAGCTGTGTCGGTACTGTAGGATGTCGGTTGGTCAACGGCACTTGCACGGCCAATGTTTTTACTTCTGATGAAACTCTTTCCGCAAAATTCAAACGCATTTAGCGCATCATCATCGCAGAGTGTCATCACAAGTAAGAACACTGGTCACACAAGCGCCGTTGACCAACCGACACTCTACAGTACCGACACAGCCCGAAGCCCGAAGCTGACTCGTACTGTGTGAGAGAAAGTAGTGTGAGACAAAGTTGTTCCCGCCCGAGAACAGTTTTGTCTCGATTTCGTGTTTCCCGAGACAAAGTTGTTCTCGGATTTTGTGTGTCTCGAGTGTGAGACATTTTTAGAATCAGGCCCCGGGAGCTCTCCCGTATTCCCGATGGCCAGTTCAGCCCTGCATCGCGGGGCCCCTATCAGCGCGGGGCCCGGCGCGACTGCCCCTCTCACCCCGCCCTAAGACCGGCGCTGGCTACTGCATTGTACAGGACAGATTTTGCTGGAAGAGAAGAATTGGCAGCTCGCCGAATGCATTTAGCCAGATTTCTTCGATTATTGCTTAGATTAGCTGATGAATTTGGCTACGCAGTGGTTATCAGTAATCAAGTAGTGGCTCAAGTGGATAGTGCAGCTAGTATGTTTGAAGGTGATCAAAAGAAACCTATTAGCGGCAATATTATTTGACTCATACAAGTACAACTAGTCTTTATTTATGTAAAGGAAGAGGTGAAACAACGATATGCAGAATTTACGATTCATGCTTACCTGAAAGAGAAGCTACATTTGCGATAAATGCTGATTGAATTGATGATGTTAAAGAATAATATTATTATAGTAATAAGTATTATTAATTTTTTGAATTACATTTATTATTTCTGACTCAGGGTTTACTCCGTTTTTTACTTAAAATGCACATGCAATTTGAAGAAGATATTACCATAAAAACAAACACACTGATATATTCTACTTATTTTTAGGTTGTGAATGTGGTTTTTCTGAAACATTTTTTATTTTTGTAGCCCTTGTAAACACAAGTTTATATATTATAACTACAAGATTTGTGTACATCAACATAAAAAATAATCAGATAAGTATTAAATGACTAAATGTCTATTTTTAAAATATAAAATATCAGTTAGAGATGAACATTGAAACTTTGTGTTGATCTTTTATATTTTTTTCAGATTGTATTAGGAATATGATCCAAATTTGTAAGTGATTGTACAAAAAGAAGAAATAGTTCTAGTTCAGTTGAAGTTATATTCAAAAATTAGATTTTTTTATCTAGAATGGGGATTCCACACAAGAACTAGCAGGACAGAAGTTTTTAAACAATAAAAAGTCCACAGTAAACTTTTTTCTACTCAAGATTAAAATAATATTATAATTTCAAGAAGTTATATCCATAAATAAATGTCAAGAAAGTTTTTGTTCTCTCAGTAATTTTTAGTTCATAAACTATTTCAAAAGATTATATAAAATGAAAATTTCAATACAGAAAAATGCCAGAATGATGTGTTATTGTGAATATTTGAACGAATAAAAGTGCTCAGAATAATTTAATTTATGATTAGCTCATGGTAAGAGATGCTAAAATGTTTCAGAGTCTACCGTAAACTTTTTTCTCCACAAGATTTAAATAGCAATTTCAAGAAGTTATATACACAAATAATTGTAAAGAAAGTTTTTGTTCTCTCAGTGATTCTTAGTTCGTAAACTGTTTATTTTTAATTTTATAAGATGTGAGCAATGATAGATTATTAATTCAAGTGGTTTTGCATAAAAATTTCAACAAATCCAAGTGTTGAGAATAATGTAATTAATGATTGGTTCATGGTGTGGGACGCTAAATGTTTCAGAGGAGCCATTTGTTTAGTAAACATTATAGTTATAATATACAATATAAAAGTATTGTTACTTTATGAAATCTTTTTTTTATTTTTACAGACTATCAGGACCAAAGGATTATTGACAAGTACATTATAGAATAGAAGATTTAATTAACAAATTTAATATATATGGAAATTGTAGTCAACTTTGAACTTCAAGTTTTGTAAAAGTTAGAGGATCATCAGGTAATACAGAAATTTCAATTTAAATTCTGAAAATTGAACAAGAATAATTATGAAGTAAGAGAAACATTGGCAGCTGGCTAATGTCTAAATAGAATACGTGTATTCATGGAACATGTTCAGTTCAGGATCGCATATGTATTAAGGACTTACAGAGTTTAACAAAACAAGCAACAATGGTTACTTGTAAAGAATTTGCAGATAGGATGTACTCTAACCATACGAAGTCATTTCAAAAATTTGTTCATGAACCAAGTAAAAGTTTATGCAAAATGAACATTACAATGCTGAGAAATGTGTTATTGTGAAATTTGAATAAATACAAAACCAAGGTCTTATGTGAGTGAACCTTGGAACACGAGTTTGTTATATGTGGATGCGTGTGTGTGTGTGTGTGAAAAAACTATTTGAAATAAACTACCATTTGAATTTGAAAAAATAGTTTTTTCGAATATAAAAACATAACGCTTTCCATTGAAATACTTTTGTGGGCATTTATGTCAGTGAAGTATACATTATTTTGTGTATTTTGATAAAAGTTTTGTCAAGTGAAAAGGAAAAATGATTAAAATAGGACGGAATAAATAAGTGAACTTAAAAAATGCATTTAAAAATATGTTTATTTTTTCTATGGATCCAAGGTCTTATGTCAGTGAACCTTGGAACACGAGTTCGTTATATGTGGGTTGTACGTGCGCGGGTACGCGTGTGTCGGTGTGCGCGAACGAGACATGAGGCGAGTCTCGGCACACCGCGTCGGCACGCACTAATATCCGAAAAGTAAACACCTCTCAACCTTGCGCGAAGGACAAGGCCGAGAGATGCTTGCGCGTGCCGACGAAGCAGCAGGTGGGCAGTATCGTTTCGTCCATTGCCGCGAGCAATAGCCCGCATCGAGAGAGAGAGAGAGAGAAGAGTGCGAGTGTGCCGAGAAAGTGCACGCGAGTGCAATCGAGTGCAGTCGAGTGAGTGAGAGAGAGGGAGAGCGCCGTCAGCCTCGCGGCAGGACTGTCAGCGAAGGAGAGAGAGAGAGATTGATTGATTGATAATATTTTATTTTCGATAAGGTCCATTTGGACCATATATCACCGTAAAATAAGTAAATACAATAAAAAAGAATAATACAATAATACAAAAATAATATATCTTCCTTAACAAAAAATATAAATTTCAATAAGTCGCAATACACAAAAGTAAATTTCTATAAATCGCACAGATAGATATCCGCAAATGAGCTTACAAATAATCAACTATAATTTAGATCTTTAAAAGTAAATTTAACAATAATCCTAAATCAAATTAAAGCTAACGCTATCCTCATAATGGTTCAATTTAACTTACAAGAAATACTCAAATATCGCAGATTTGAAAGCTTCGACTGACGGTTTGAGTTTTATGCTGCAGGGAAGGGACTCCCAGAGCGCCATAGCTTGTAAGCTAAATGAATGCTCATAAGTAGTGGTGTTGGGGGTAGGTATATCAAAAGCAGCGGAAGGCGTTCGATTTGACCTTCTAACCTCAGCATTCGCTGCTGGTAACAATGAAAACAAATAGCTAGGCTTCTGAGTTGTTAGCACCTTGTAAGTGAGTACAGCCATAAAATACTTCCTTCTATCAGCAACTGAGAGCCAATTTAATCGCTTGATGTATGGTTCAAGCGCAGAGTCTTTGCGTAGACGAAAAATAAACCTGACTAGATGGTGCAGAAGTCTTTGCAATTTAATATTTAAATAGTTCGGTAAATCGGCGTAAGCTAAGCACCAGTAATCGAATCGTGGAAAAATAATAGCAGTAACTAACTGCTTTTTAATAGTGTGCGAAAGAAAGTTAGCTCGAAAACGAAGGCATTTGAGATCACCATGTACTCTCGATATGATTTGTGAGATGTAATTGTTCCATGACAAGCTAGGCGTGAGAGTGAGCCCTAAATTCTTAATCGAACTTTGAAATTTAATGGCCTGCCCATTAATAATGATAGGTAATACCTTAGTCATATCAATTCGCATAAGCATTTGATCCGATCCGAAGATCATAGCAACAGTTTTGGACAGATTTAGCGTGAGATTATTGCTCTTAGCCCACTCAGCCACATTAACAACATCCCTATTTAATCTCTATGATTTTATCCAATTCAGAACGTTTACACTGCAGGTAGATCTGGAAATCATCAGCAAAAATCATACACGAACCTTGGCAAAACTTTAAACACTTAACGATACTGTCTATTAACATAAAAAAAGCTATTGGTCCAGGGCTAGAGCCTTGCGTAATGCCCGAAGTTAGTTTGATGAAATCTGTCAATAAACCACTAAGGTCAACAACCGCTTGCGATCTGCCCGTGAGATAAGAAGAAAACCATTTAATAAATTTATACGAGCAGTTCATCTCTCAGAGAGAGAGAGAGAGAGAGAGAGAGAGAGAGAGAGAGAGAGAGAGAGAGAGACGCCGAATCGATCCTGCGCAGCGGCGAAGGAACTCCAGTCAGCCAAGCCAGCGGCAAGAGAGAGAGAGAGAGAGACGCCAACGGCAACAGCGACGCGGGTAACCACAAGGTAGGTCCTGGCCAGGGACGCGCGCGCGCTCTCCCCGCGGATAACGAGCGTCCGAAGAGCGAGACTCGGGCGAGCGAGCGAGGCTCACCGACACGCGTGCGTGTGTCGGTCGCGCGCGGCGATCGACCCATGTCGGTGCGAGCCGCTTTTGCGAGTGCGTGCGCGTGACGGCTCGGACACGTACATATAGCGCGGGCGCACCACCCATATCGGCCCGTATAAAGGATACGCGCCTCGTGTATTAAACTTATTACGCCCGCGGGACAATAAAGTTACAGTTTTTTTGTTAAATTCGAGTACGCGTGTGATTGATGCGTCGTTCCCTTCCCTTTTCCACGTCGGTGGCGTGGCGGTATAGAATACCACCGGCCTCCGCGGGCGCGAGTACGCAATACTCGCGCGTTTCTGAGCAGCCGAGACAGCACGCACGAGAGAGAGAGCGAGACAGCGAAGTCGCGCGTTGTAACGCCGGCAGTTCCGGCTGCCGACGAAGGCAGCCGACGGCGAGCGGCGGCGCGCAGCCGTGTAAGAGAATACACGACGCCGATAGTTTGCACGAGCCAGTGCTCGCGCATGTAACGTGTGCTGCGCCGCTCATCGGCAACTCAGCTTCGGAGATTTACCGCGCGGAGGGGAAAACCTACCCCGTTACAACTGATGCCCTTAACGTGTGGATACACGGATACCTGCCACCGACGAGCGTGCGGGAAATTAGATTGGGAGAAAGACTTTTTTTCTGTTTTCTTTTTCCTCTAAAAATCGGGATTAAAAGTTAAAATTAGGAATTTGACTAAATCAAATCAGGGTTTTTTCAACGGATTGTAGAATCGGGTGGTGCGGATAACCGCGACGCGCCGCGTACGAAAATTTCGCGAGCGCGCGATAAACCACGAGTGTAAGCGTGTATATGCGCGAGCGATAAACATCGCCTTCTTAGGCGAAAGACCAGCATATACAAGCTGAGTAAAGTAAACATTGACGGGACGAGAGTTTAACTTTTAATTGCCCTTTCTTTTGTCGCGTTAGTTAATAGAATAACTAGCAAATTAAAAAAATTAATTAAATATTAAGTAGGATAATCGAAATAGAAAACCGATAAACAGGATTAAAAAGAGAAAAAAAAACAACCTGTCCTTTTTTTTCTTTTCTCGTTATTCGACAGTTAAAAATTTTTTTTGTTGGTTTTTTAGTTCTTTTTTTTGCGCTTCAGCGGTTTTTCGTTTTTTTTCTCTATTAATTCCTTTTCGGCGGTTTTTGCCGAAGGGAATAAAGGCGACAGAAGGAAGCGGTTCGTCGTCTCTCAGCGGTGGTAGAGAGATTGTGAGCCACAACTGAGAGTCGAACCGGAATAGACACACACATGCACCTGATCGGAGTATACCTGATAGGAGAAAAATTATTTTGTATATTTTTTTTTGTATTTTTGGTGCGCCCATTCGATACGCGAACGTACCCGTTTAGCCGCGCACAGGTATACTCCGGGAGAGGTTTAATAGTAAACAAACGCAACGATGGGAGAGTTTGCAGCCAAAGCCATCGATAATTGGTGCAGATGCCTCACCAAGGACGAAACATAGCGCTACACGCAAGCGCTCGGACTGAAGAGAAGCGGCGGAACGTTCCTGAAGCTAGAGCCCATCAGTAAGTGGCTGGCAGGCGACTATGATCCAGAGGATTTTGAAGGCGTAGCCGCCGCTGACGAGCATTCCGCGTGGGTGGAACGCGCAAATGCTCGCCGTACGTTCCTGGATCGAACGTCCGGTTCGGAACACGACATATCGTGGGCAAACTCCACGTCGGACGATCCGCACCCTCTCGAGATTTTAAAAACGGACGGTCTAGTCCAGAAAAATCTCGAGCGCAGTCGCGAATGGGCATCAAACGCAACCACAGTCGACAGCGAAGAGGAAACGACGGGCCAGGGTGACAACACCAACAATGAGGCGGAGGAGAGCGAACGAGTCACGGCCATGAAAGGACCGGCAATGTTCGGAATGTCAATGGCGGGTGGCACGACACTGCAAGTGCCAACCGTTTGGGCCGTATACATGGCCGCGGTTGACAAGAAAATTCGGCAAATCGAAGAGTCGACGCGGATCCTAGCCGCCAACTCAACTCAGCATCCAAACGCCCACAGCACTCGCCGGGAGAGCGCCGAAGCAATGCGGCGAGTGACGTTCACGGACATCACGCCTGCCCGCCGGAATGAAGAGAATCTGCGAGAAGAGGCGCAGTTGAGAGGCCTGTCCTCTCGGCTAGACATCGGCGGACGGGGACTGCCGACCCCGATACAGCAGCCCATTTCGAGGTCTCGACAGCCTTCGGCGGATGAGAGGCCGCCACCACCTATTACCCCGCTGTCGCGCCGAACTGGGTTCGGTGGCGCCTGGGGGCGGGGGGGGGTGGATCACAGAGCCAGCCAGTTGAATCGACTGACTCTGAGATAAGGCGCGAACCAAGAGGAAGGTCGATGCCAGGATCGTTCGAAGAATCGAACTGTGCGACAGGCGGCGGACTCCGAGATGTCGGCCAAGTAGTGCGCCGATGGGGATTCAAGTTCGCCGGCGATCCTGGCGAAAGCATCGACACCTTCCTCGAGCGAGTCGAGGAAAATTGGGAACTTACCAAGCTTACGGAAGGGGAAATACTGAGTGCCCTTCCGGAGCTATTCGTCGGCGTAGCCGGTACCTGGGTGCGATCCAACAGGATGAGCTGGATCACCTGGGAGGAATTCTGTCGCCGGATACGGTGATGGTGCGGCATGACGGACCGTGTACATCAACGGCTGAGGCACGAGGTCGCTTTGAGAACGCAAGGACCGGAAGAGTCCGTGCGTGATTATGTTACGTGCCTCGAAGCAATGATGCGGAAGATTGGGCCACTGCCGACGCTCGATTTCAAGCTGGGAACGCTACACCGGAACATGAAGCCGCGGCTGCAGCACCTCATTCGACGAAGCGACTTCGAAGACATTGAGACATTGCTGGATTTAGCAATGGAGGCGGAGCTTGCAGTGGACACGGAAAAGTCCTTCAAGCCTCCGCCGCCGCCGGAGTCGTGTGTGTACGCACAGTTTGCGTACAAACCCCACAAACCGGCTCCACCTAAGGTGGAGGCCGCGGCGGTAGAGACAAAGCTGCCGCCGACTCTACCGTCACCGAAAACGCCGACGATAGACGAAACGATCGAACGGTTCGCGAAGGTGATCCTGGAGGGGATGCAACGCATGTAACAGAAGCAACCGCCCCCTCCTCCACCTGCACCTCCTTCGACGCGGGACCGGAGCGGAGAGAAAGGGGCACGGAGAAAGAAGAGTAGCTCCAAACGCCCCAGCAGGAAGACGAGTAGAAGGAGCGAGAAATCAAACTCCAGCGGAGATTTGAGCGAAGAAGACCGAGTCAAGAGGTCGCCAAGGAGGACAGACGAACCGAGCGCATCGGCACCGGGAGCATTCAGCTGTTATCGATGCGGCGCTCCCGGAGTAATTCGCCGAAATTGCCCGAATTGCGCGGGAAACGTACCGCAAGTGAAATAAGCGGGGTTTCCGCTTCGTCTGCTGAAGGCCCCGCACTAAATCCGGAGCCGCAGCCGGGCAAATAACGGCTGAGCCGGCAGCCGAGCACGAGCAGGAATCGCGGTGGGGGCTACAGGTGGAGATCGGAAATTACAGACTCCGCGCCCTCTACGATACGGGAGCTTCACGCACCGTAATGGGGGCGGTAGAACTTCAGCTCGCCTTCACGTTAGGGCGACCGCTAATGCCGAGCTACCGTCGCCGGGGGAAAGTCGTCGGAGGACAGACGGCGACGATCGCCGGTTACGTCGAGCTGCCGTTCGAGGTAGCTGGCGTAAAGCGAGACATTCGGGTAGCGGTGCTGCCGGATGACAAAGTGGATTGTTACTTGGGCGCAAACTTTGTCAGAGCCTTCGGTACGATCCACGACCCCGTCAACAACCAGTTGATCGTGAGCGCGGCGGATAAGCGCGTAGACTTGGAAGTCGCGGGGGTCTCATCCGTCGAGGCGGTAGAGGTATCGTTGATCGGCCTGGAAGACGTCTCGGATGGACAGCGCCAGGAGATGGCAGAGCTGGTAGACCGAATTCTCGGCGGAGAGGACCAAGCTCTCGGCCGCACTACGTGGGCGAGCCACCACATTGAAGTGGGGAGCGCACGCCCCGTGAAGCAGCGTTACTACCCGATGTCCAAGAAACTCCAAGAGGATATGCACCGTTAAGTGATCGAGATGCTCGAATCCGGGGTAATCGAGCCTTCTACGAGCGCGTGGTCGAGCCCCGTCGTCATGATACGGAAAAGCAACGACAACTACCGTTTCTGTATCGATTTCCGTAAATTGAACGCGGTTTCGAAGGCAAACGCGTATCCGCTACCGTACATGGACGCGATATTGAGCAAGCTGAAGAGCGCGAAGTATATCTCGACACTTGACCTAAGCTCGGCGTATCACCAGATTCCGCTGGCGCCGGAATTGAAGGAGCTGACGGCATTCCCAGTGCCCGAATTGGGCCTGTATCAGTTCACGAGAATGCCATACGGCCTATCTCAGGCCGGAGCGATGTTTCAACGCCTTGTGGACAAAGTCATCGGCCCCGAGCTCGAGCCGTACGCCTTCTCGTATCTTGATGATATCATCATCGCGACAGAGACGTATGAGGAGCACTTGAAATGGCTCGAGCACGTGCTAAAGCGCGTCAAAGAGGCCGGGTTGACGATCAACCGCGAGAAAAGTGTGTTTGGCAAGACTGAAGTCAAATACCTCGGTGTGCTCGTCAACCGAGACGGATTCCGGCCGGATCCTGATAAGATCGAGCCGATGATAAACTTACGGGTACCAAAGAACTTGAAGCAACTGCGCCGCTTCATGGGAATGGCATCTTGGTACCGAAAGTTCTTGAAAGACTTTGCCACGATAGCCGAACCGCTCACGGCGCTAACAAAGAAGGATCGACGATATGAATGGGGCGACGCACCGCAAGAGGCTTTCCAAAAGATCAAAGCCTTGGTGTCCTCGGCTCTTGTCCTCGCCAGAACCTCGTTCGATGTTCAGTTCGTCGTACAGACAGACGCGAGCGAAACCGGCATCGGCGCGGTGTTGTTGCAAGTAATCGAGGGACAGGAACAACTCCTCGAATTCGCCAGCCGAACACTTTCGCCAGCGGAGCGCAATTACAGTGTCACGGAGCGCGAATGCCTAGCGGTGATCTGGGCGATTAAGGAGTTCCGCCCATACATCGAAGGATATCACTTCTTGGTGGTAACAGACCATAGCAGCTTGCGATGGCTGCACAGCCCGCACAGCCCCACAGGAAGACTGGCGAGATGGGCTCTCGAGCTGCAGAGACACTCCTCCGATGTGGAACATCGAAAGGGCGCGCTGAACCACGTGCCCGACGCGCTTTCGCGCATGTACGAAGAGGAAGACGACCTCGAAGTGTACGCGAGCACGTGGTCCGACGGTACCAAGGATGAGTGGTACCGGACCTGGCTGGACGAATTGACGCGCGACCTCTCAAACCACCCCAGGTGGAAAGTGGTAGGGGGTCGATTGTTCTACTTTCTCGCGGATGAAATAGTAGAAGGGGCGGAATTTTTTTGGGTATTTACGAAAAGTCAAAGCCTATATAAATAAATTACATAGTTACCACCACATCATCATTTTGCATTATTCTTTCTCAATTTTGAAATTTCTATAATATTACGCATCTTAGGAGGATAATTGAAGTCTATAGAGCTGCTCTAGCAGGGGTGGTCCTCCAATCTCCCATACATACTTGGCGGGTCCCACGATTTTCAATTTACCGGTGGGCTTTGTAAATGTAGAAATCTAAATTTTTGCATAAATTCATTAACAATGTACGTATAAGTCCTCTATAAATAATTACATTGGCTCTAATTTTTAATTGATACCGTTTAAATATAATATCCCTACATTTGCAGAATCTCATGATTTACTTTCATTACTCAAAATATCTGTCCTTGTGTCCGTCTTTTTTAAACGGGGATGGGATAAAGAAGGCATATAAATATATAGTCTACTCAAACGTGATATATATTTTACTAACCATATTATAGGCCACCTATTTTTTATCATTTTCCCACGTTTAAATATCATATGAGATCTCATATGAGTTCTTCAGACATCAGATCTCACATGAGATATCATATACGTGATGTCATCTGCAATATTATATATTATGGGATCTAATATGAGATCTCATATGAGATCTCATGATATTTTCATGCGGGTTTGCACTTTCTATTTATAAACAGAGTAATAGATTCAATACGGATTAGTATTTAATATGTAGAAGCAACCTATTTATTCATGATATCTGATTTTTAAACATATGAATATTTATATGAAAATGACCATGTCTACACCTTAAACTGAAAACCGTCGGATCTGCCAAGTATGTATGGGAGATTGAAAGACCACCCCTGCTGGAGCAGCTCTATAGACTTCTATTATCCTCCTAAGATGCATAATATTATAGAAATTTCAAATTGAGAAAGAATAATGAAAAATGGTGATGTGATGGTAACTATGTAATTTATTTATATAGGCTTTGATTTTTCGTAAATATCTGAAAAAATTCTTATGCATTTTAAAAATAAAAAGAAGGCATAGTAGTTATATAATTAAAATAATTTTCGCCTACACGGGTGTAAAGTGCGTAGGTTCTATAAAGTTTTGTAGGAATATATGAGCTATTGCGCCTGTTAGGCGTTAAGTAGTACTTTATTTGCGCTGGCTGAATATTTTTGAAGTTACAACGTGGGCGTAAAATGTAATTTTACACGTAAGGTACTAAAAGTTCTTTCATGTCAGTCAAGTTAACTTATGGGTACTTGACTACAATAAATTGATTTCAGTACTTTCTTGTGTTTAATTTATGTAGAAGAATGATCAAATTTTAATACATTTCTGAGAACACTCATACAGTAGTTTCCGAGAGTTGTTTACATTACTTGACTATCGATAATTGATTTTACAACTTTCGTTTGTTTGATTTGCAGTGAACAATTTTAATGTACGTCCTTACATATAATTTGTTCAGCATACAATGACTCAAAGAAGTAAAAGACTTTCTCACTCGTATTTATTTGATTTCTTTTACAAAATCATAAATATTATTATTTTATAGATATTATACAGAAGAAACGTCTATACTTGCCTTATTTTATACTTTCGCAGAAAGTTTTACATTAACAATATTATTATTTGTAAAGTCATGAACAAAATTATTACCATTCATAAATAGTGCTTAATGAATAGATGAGACTAGAAGAATTAAAAGGACTAGACCAAATTGTGTTATAAGAACATACGTAAAAAATTAGCTTTTAAAAAACGTTTTGATTGTTTTAAAAAAATATTTAATCTCGCATTAAAGTTTTTGGTACTCAGTTTGACGGATGTTGAGTGACAGTGAGAGAGAGAGGGGAGGGAAAGAGAAGGAGGGAGAGAGATGTAGGGAGATCATTTATTCGTTGAATCCCTTTTTATAAAAGTAAACGAAAATAATTTTAAAGGATTGAATAGATTTCGGAAAATAAATCTCTTTTTACGATTTTCAAAAGTTCTTATAAAACGATTGTGAAGGTTTTAGAAAATAATTTTTCATTGCTTGCAAAAGTTTTTAAAAGATAGTCCAGATTTTGTAAATAATTTATCAAAACATTTTTTAAAAGATGTAGTGTTATAGTGATAGATGATTTTTGAAAATAAATTATACAACAATATTAATATTTAGTTATAAATTATAATCATTCATATCTGTTATAATTAAAAACTTACATGAAACTTGTAAAAATTATGTTCAATAAACTTCACGAATGTCTTACATTACACGAAACTTATAAGAATTATGTTTAATAAACTTCTTGAATATTCTACGTTAGTCTATTACTTTCTTTTATCGGTTATTTGTTACAACTTTAAATTTGAGTTACAGTCACATCGTACATGCAAGCCACCTCGAAAAGTCTCTCTCTCTCTCTCTCTCTCTCTCTCTCTCTCTCTCTCTCTCTCTCTCTCTCTCTCTCTCTCTCTCTCGGAGTATTTATTCTGTAGTGTACAGCAGGGTGACTCTCCTCCGATTCTGATAGGTGTCATATACAGACCCCCTAAGATTCCCATGCAGAAGGACACCGATTTATTTAACATCTTACGCGATCTCTGCAGTGACTTTAGTCACAAAGTCATCATGGGAGATCTGAATGCGGACCTATTATCTGAGTCCGATGACGCTAACACTATTAAGCGTTTAACGGAGGAGCTAACCTTGCAGTTAGTCCGCCATGGCCCGACTCATCACACCCCATCCTCTCACACCTGGATTGACGTGATGTTGACAGACGAAAACGATACAATACGGGACTTTAAGAATGAATGGTTGCCCAATCTTGGTAAACATTGCATCATAGATGTCACTATAGATGTTTTTACTCCTACTCTCCCTAGAGAGTCTTTCACTTATCGAGATTTCAAAGGTATTGACACACCATCCCTTCTAGATGTACTCTCTCGAAGTGATTGGGCGGCCATGAATTCTATTGAAACCGATTTGGAGGGAGCGCTGAACATTCTTAATGAGAATCTAAATGTAGCTATTAATAATTTGGCGCCACAAAAGGTGGTTTGCCCTAATAAGAAACATGCTCCTTGGTTTGGACCGGAGTTGAGGCAACTCATTGACAAACGTGATGCTACGCACAGGCGCTACAAACGCACTGGTCGAGCGGATTTGCTTGATGAGTTTCTTCGGCTCAATAACGAGGTACATGCGCGATCATCTCAAGAGCGAAGTGCCTTCCTTATTAAACATCTTTCGGAAGCTCTTGATGATAATAAAAACATTTGGAAGGAAATGCGTAATTTTGGCCTCATACCTAAGAAAAAAGAAGATGAGTTATTTGGATTTTCTCCGGATGAGTTGAACAATCACTTTACGGGAGTCTCAGCCTCTCCTCACGAAAATCTCGAGGAAGCAATGGATACGATTTTATCAGCTGATGATGAGGGATTCTCTTTCAGTCCCATTAACCTCAGCGACGTTGTCCTTGCTATATCCCACTTTTCCTCTCAAGCGAAAGGTGCTGATGGGATTCCGCAAAACGTGATAGTGAAAGCTCTACCGATTATTGGCGAGTATGTTGTTAAAATATTCAATACCTCTTTTGCTCAGGGCGTCTTTCCGAGTACCTGGAAACAGGCACAGATCTTAGCTTTGAAAAAGTCCTCGACTCCAGAGAGTGCTACGGACTTTCGTCCGATAGCACTTCTCTGCTTCCTTTCCAAGGTGCTCGAAAAGATTGCCCACGGACAAATCACGGAGTATTTAGAGAAAAACAAAATTTTAGATCCCCTCCAGACCGGTTTCAGAAAACACCACAGCACACAGACTGCGTTATTAAAGCTGACTGAAGACGCACGCATGGCCATGGACAGAAAGAAGGTGACGCTTTTGCTCCTTTTTGATTTTAGCAAAGCGTTCGACACCATCTCACCTACGAAACTTATATGCAAGCTTAGACGACTGGGGTTCTCTAGGATGGCTCTCCTGTGGGTAAAATCATATTTACAAGGCCGGACCCAGATGGTGATTTCTAATAAAAATGGAAATTCGGATTGGTTGGACACTAATCTGGGCGTCCCACAGGGTTCAGTCCTGGGACCACTGTTGTTTAGCTTGTATGTAAATGACTTACAGGACTTACTTGACGGTCGCGCGGTAAGTCACCTTTTCTACGCGGATGACCTCCAGATCTATCTACATACGACCAAAGATAAATTCCGCGAGGGCATGGCTCGATTGGCGGAAACGGCACGGCTTGTTGCTGAGTGGGCGGGGAGCTCTGGCTTGCGTCTCAACCCAGGCAAAACGAAGGCAATATTTTTTGGTACAAGAAAGAACGTGAATGATATAAATTCATGGAACTTGCCTGGAATTGAGATACAGGATGGAGTGATCGTCCCATTTAGTGACTTGGTCGTGAGTCTCGGTGTTACACTTGACAGTAAACTCACTTGGAAGCCGCAAGTTGACTCCATTACTAAGAAAGTCAATAAATCCCTCTACAGCTTGCGGTTTATTAGGGATTGTACCACCGAGACTTTACGGAAGAGGCTAGTCGAGTCCTTAGTCCAACCGTATCTGGATTATTGTGCTGTAGTATACCTCGACGCTTCGGACGAACAGAAGCTACGTCTACAACGACTTAGTAATTCAGGTGTGAGATACATCTTTGGGGTTAGGCGGGACGAACACATCACTCCCTACAGGAAGCGTCTCGGCTGGCTACGTATGGACTCGAGGCGGCTCTATTTTGAAGCCCTTTTGCTTTTCAAAATCACTAGACTACGTGAGCCGGAATATTTAGTACAGTTCTTTAAAGCCCATGTGCCGAGGCCTTCCAGTAGAGGCGTCCCGCCTGAACTCAATATTCCCAATGTGAGTACAGAGACGGGTGTCAGAGCATTTCAAGTCCATGGAGCCCGTCTCTGGAACTCCCTCCTCCGGCCTCCGAAATTCTCCATCGTTAACATCTTTTAAAGGGGCGGTGCGCCGTTACCTTCTTGGTCTTGACACCTAGCTCCCTGTTAGTGGGGGAAAGTGACATCTCGTAACCAAACTGTATAGTTAGTTATAAGATTATTTGCTGTGATTTTTCTTAATATGACTTGGCTCATCGAGCCTTAACACTGTGATAGTATCCTTCGCGGGGGATAAATTAATTCAATAGCTTACTATAGTAAGTAATGCGACGTGGCCTAATGGCCTGATAAAATAGTCATTTTATCTGTGATAAATATTTTTACCTTGACCAAAAATTGAATTGTGATCTATGTATTTTTATACTTGAAGCTTATAGCTGTATATTAACAATTTGTAAATAATTGTAATTTTATTTTTTAGCCCTTGTGGCCGAATAAAGGTTGTTCTATCTATCTATCTCTCTCTCTCTCTCTCTCCCCTCTCTCTCTCTCTCCCTCTCCCTCTCCCTCTGTCTCTCTCTCTCGTTTCCTCAGTAGCTTTTGAAAACAATGGGACCATTGACATGGATGTACATTTAAAACTGCGTTGGGTGTGTGTGAATTATTTATAAACATTAATATACTCCTACCAATCATACTTTATGCAATACACATGCTGGGATTTTATACATATTAAACTGAAATACATGGAAATTGTGTTTAGGTCTGCAGCTTGCTAAGTCCATTGATGTTGTCAATTAAAATTTTTATTAAAATTTTTACTAACAATTTAAAAATACTTGGACCAGGCAGCGGCGAGGCGCAATAAGATGGAGCGCACGCGCAAGATGATACGCGTAACAGAAGGCACGTTTTAACCTTCACAGCATGCGATGATGTGTAGAGGTCCGTGTAGAGGTAGCATCTCGTCGGATTTTGCGTCAGCGTCCACCACGTGAGCACATTTTCTTCGGAATTTTACTGAGATTCAAAATACACATCTTATGAAAAAAGGGTCGGCATCGAAAAGACTAGCGGCACTATACACGCACTCCAGATATGAAAAAGGAGCAACGCTTCGTCAAACGTGCACGCGCACGTACGTGCATGGGTCAGCATCGTAAAAATACAACCCTATTGACGCATGAAGCACACTCGAGATAAAAACGATACATCCTGTTGTGTCGGACCAACCGGGTTTACAGTTCAGTATGCTATAGCCGAAATATACTTACTGAGTTAGAGTCACATCATACATGCAAGCTACCTCGAAAACTCTCTCTCTCTCACTCGCTCTCGCTCTCTCGCTGTAAATATCTTACCAGTGACGATAGACTAATGCCCGCAAAATACTCGTACCAGAACTCACGTTTCAACCTGTACAGCATGCGATGACGTCGCCCGTGTAGAGGTTGCTGGCAACAGTTAAATACTCTTCGTCTTATCTCCTTTGTATGGGCGACTTCAATAATTATTATATCTAGGATTTCCATCGACGCTGTCACTCTGAATAATATTAAGTTTTGTGAGTCGTTGTCAGGAAACGATTGCAAGAAGAACACAATTGAAATACTCTGGGGTTCTTAGAATTAATAGCGATAAGGCAATTACGAATATCTGAACAACGAAGAGATGTGATAGTTCAACATGCTATAGCCGAAATACACTTACTGAGTTAGAGGCCACCTCGAAAAAATAAACGCGTGGTAAATATCTTACCAGCGACGATAGACTAAAGTCAGCTCATCAACGTGATAAATATACTTACACACGGGCGGTATATGCTAATGACCGCAGAAATCAGCTAACCACCGCGCGAATCAACTCATCCCCGCGGTCGTCCATGCTTGTCACCGTGGCGATTCAGCTCATCACCGCGGTAAGATGCTAGTCCCCGCGCGCGCGCCGCCGCCATCGCCGCCCGAGAGTCACTAGTAAATAAACATTTGACCGCCATGCAAAAATGTGACAATAAAATACGGATAATTTTTATTCGATGACGTCATTACAAATGGAAGTGTAGAAGCTTCTCTAAAGTGGGCGGGGACTCACCTCCCCGTCTCAATCAATCAGAGCGCTGCACATGTCGGCTGGTGGGCGAGTGGTGGAGGAGGAAGAATCGGTCTAGCTATACTACTTGATTCAATTATCTACAAGACTTGATTCTGGATATCTGATTAATTCTTATTCAATGTTTACTCTAGATGATCTCATGGAAATATACGAACTTTTGTAACCTGTCCAGGTGTTCTTTCAGGATGTAATCTTTTTCTCAACTTTCTGGAGGGGGGGGGGGGGGGTATTTTGTTGGTTGGTTTATCGTTTGTTACTTCTCTATAAGGCTGTTGAGTTTCTTCGTCTTGGCTGGTAGATTGCGGCGAAAACACAAGCTCCCAAATCTTATTGTTGACAATAAATTCTCGTGGTATATTTGCTTTAAGAAGTGCCTATGCAAACTAATCATAACCATTTGAGAACGCTTGTATTTTACTTCTCACAGTATCGTTAATCGAGTCTACTATATTACCACCTTTTACAATACTTTCATGGTATTTTTACAATAATGCATATCGTAATCTCGAGCATCCCATGTGACATCACTAAACTCATGCAGTCGTCGTAATAACTGTTTGGTCTTAGATTGAAACTTTGGTGGTACACAATTCATTATGCTCTTATCTACTTTCTTGATTTCTTCATCATTTACTCTTCTTACTTCGTCGGTATCTCCAGGGGTATTTACTCCGCTCACTTAAAACTTTCTTGTACCATCATTTCTGTTATAATACATAAAACACTCCAATGCTTGCTTTTACATTGCATATTTTGTTTATCATCTTGAATCGATGTTGAATTTATAATTTTACTTATTTCTATGTCTAATCGCGACGTAGTTGTACCAGGTGTTTGTTCGGTAGTCAATTTCTCACTTGATAAACGATGGTGTAAGTGGTTTATACTTTCTTCAAGGATCAAAATCATTTTTCTTGCATGCTCCATAGTTTTATCACAGGTGCCAAGATGAGGGCTCAACAAGCCTGATGTTTCATAATCAGCTACTTTTTATTTTTCCTACTTTGAGTAGAATTAAATTTTTAAGAATGAAGCTTACTTTTTTAATTTATTTTTATAGTTTTTATTCAGAGGCACGTTACTACGTAACATATTTAAGCACTTTTGCAAATGAGAATAACAAGTTTTTTATCTGCTTCACATAATATAGTACATCATTGACTGTTATCAAAATGAAGCAGAGCTTTCAAATTATTTACATTTTTTGTCTAAGAGCATTGCATCTACTTGAAGCCCTTACAACCATATGACGAATATATTGTTTCCAAGTTCGTTACCTTCCATAGATTTCTTGGGAACATAAACATAGTGATATTTATCAAACGGAAATATATTACTACGAAAACGACAATTATCATTCGTATCTTGACGTAAATCAAGTAATTAATAGGAGTGTGCATGTTTAGTTGCATCAAGATAAGTCTCTTGTAGAAATTGTGGCTTCTCAGGACACATCTGACGAGCCAGATACTGTATCTGAGATTTATCCCTAGGATATTTGAAAATAACTATGTAATTATGATTTAACGAGATTGCACGTTATCCCAGATGGAAAAGATTTGGCGTGATAAATATTACGCTTAAATTTGTATGATCACTGCCCTTGGTAAAATGATTGGAAATAACAACACTGTCACCCGACAACTCGCGTATCAAGTCGTCTATAATTATCAATTTGGATCTGGGATCGTCGATATTGTCTGAATTTTTGGGAAAGCCTTCATGAAATTCAATATTATCACCCAGCTCTTTATAGGTTGATTGCCATTCGGAATAGTAAACTATTATTCGATGATAGTGTACGTCACTCATACTATCTATATGGGTGAAAATCATCTATCCTGCATATTCGAGATTTAAGTAAAAACAATAAAATGAAAAAATTGCGTTTTCTTGATTTATATGTTATCCTGTTGGAAATTAGCGAATGCGTTATCTAGGTGTTTAGGGTGGCCGACGACAGAGTCTAGATAGTGCGCTCTGCAGTTTTTTACGTCTATGTGTCGGAATGCGTTCCGTGCGTGGTCTAGGTGGTTGGGGTAACCGATAACGGTATCTAGGTGATACTCTCCGTAGTTTTCATCGTCGAAAACGGTGTCGATGCGTTACAACACCTAGAGGCAAAAAACTACGGAACCCGCCACCTAGACTCCATCATCGGCCACCCCAAAGTCCTAGACCATGCATTCGAAGCATTCCAACACCCAGAGGCAACAAGTTACAGAGTGAACCACCCAGACTCCATCATCGACCATCCCAAAAACCTAGACCACGCATTCGATGCGTTCCAACACCTAGAGGCAAACAACTACGGAGTGTACTACCTACACTCTATCATCGGCCATACCCTCCCCTCCCCCGCAACAACCTAAAACGGCTTTCAATAGGCACGCAACATATGATATCCACGAGACTATCGAAAAAGAACATAGTTGTAAACAATGTATTGTAACGGCCCTAAGCAAGCGCCTGCACTACCTACAACCCACTAACTCCTGTGCTAGTGTGCACGTGGCACACGCAGTAGCGTGTAAAGTACGTGTGAGGGTCAGCGCGTAGCAAGCACATCGGCACATGCGCAAGCCCACAGACCTGCGTTCCCACTCCAGACTGCCTACGCCGTGACGTAGCTTCCCCACCGGCTCTCCGACTCCGGCTATCCTTATATACTGTGTGGCTCTTCCACTTAAATACAGTGGTGCCGTATGAAGGAGAAACATGCGAGCGAGAGAGATGGCGAGACCACTCTCTAGTATAAAAGAGGTAAGCAGCGTACGACGAGCACGCATACGCTCGAGGAGCAGCCATGGCACCGAGCTCTGCTCTGCCTTAGCTTCTCGGACGCCGACCAATGTACCGACCAACAGATAGCGTCAAATAAACTCATTTTTTATAACATATATTCTTTTTTCTTATTTTAATTTACATGTACAGTCGGTCACCAAACCTCTTTGTGACTACCGAGCCCTGGCTTGAAAAGGCGGCTTATTTAATCCGCCTGAGTAGATCTATCCCCTCTCCCCTACGGCTCATCGGAAGGGCATCTCGATCCCCTACCATACGATCCATGTCTAGGCTCGAAAAGACGACTCATTTGATCCATCTGATTAGATCCTCCAACGGCTAAGTGGGGAGGGCACTTTGGCTGCCCTCCTCCCCCTTATCAATTTTACTCTCTTCCAGGGTAACAACTCGGGTCCAGCACACGAACATATTTGTGTTACAATCTTAATAATAGCGTTATATGAACATTTAATACTACATCCTTTCAAGCATTAGAGACAGATATTTTCAATAAATTTTCATATAGCCCCTAACACGTGCCTGGCACGTCACAGTGTAGTATTCGTCAAGACAGAAAAGTATTTATTGGTCGGCATCGCTTGTTTCCTATGAATGAAATTATGCTACAGGATATTACAAACCAGGGGGCATAACAATTTATGATTTCTTTTACTTTATTATAATAAAAATTAAATTTTCCAAAACTGACTAGCATTATTTGACTTTATAATCTGACAGGGAAAATACATTTAGAAAGGTACCAGCTCTATTAACAAAAAGTATTTATTATGTAACACCTTGTAACAATATTAAAATTGATGTTTTTACGTTTAAAGCAAGTCTAAAGTTTGTAATCGTAACATAGTTGTTGAGTAACAAAAATTTGTTACAAAGTTTAGCAGGTTCTGCACACAAAAAAATTCATTAAAGTGCTGACCTTGAACGTAATTCAAATTGTCGATATCAAAGTCAAAAATTAAGACTTACAAGGGGAGACTAAGGAGTCCGGAACCACAATTTACATGACACCTGGTCTGAGAGGTTTCTTTTATTATAAAAGAGTCTGTGCCAAGCAGTTCATTCCATTGGACTTTGTGTCAGAATCTGCAGCAGTTGGAAGTTTGAAATTTTAGCTATATTTTATGATTCATGGTATATTTACACTAATGTTTGCACTAAAATCTATACCCATAATTTAGATGTATTTTTTTCCAAGGTACTAGATGAATCTTCTGGGGCATCCGTCCTTACTTTCAGCAGACAGGCCCACTAAGACCATCACGGAGCGTCAGGCTTCGTGGTGTGGGGGGTTTCTACCCCCTAAACACCTAAAACTTTTCCCTCGGCATTTATGTGCGTTTGATCTGTCGATTTTTCGTCTTCTGTGTCAGTTTTCATGGCAACCATCAGTTTTTTTGCCTTGTAGTACGCGATTCACGTAGCATACTATGTCGTCCCAGTTTCGTCTGCTTGATAGCATTAGTGTCACGATATTGTCCGGTGTTATGTCACCTGTCTTTGTCTGTAGTCTGTGTCTCGCGACTGTCCAGCTGGGACACCCGAAAAAAGTGTGCTCCACGTCGTCTCTATCATGTACGTAGTACCTGCAGGACGGGGTCGTTACCTTCCCCATCTGGTGCAGATACTGGCGGAAGTACCCATGTCTGGAGAGAAACTGGGTCAAGTAAAGTTTCACTTTCCCAGCTCCTCTCTTCTACCAAAGCCGCACGTCCGTTATGAGGCGTCTAGTTCACTTGCCTTTGTCGCTGTCCGTCCATCGGATTTGCCGGGATGTCAGTGTCTCCATCCATTCGTCTGTCGAGGCCCTCGCTCTTCCCCTATCTTCGCTGTACTCGTAGATCCTCTTACGCTCGAGAGCTAGGAGATCCACTGGGCAACTCCGGCGATCGCCAGCATCGCCGTCTCTGGCGCAAGATACCCCGGCGAAAAAAATCACGTGATTAATCATACGATTTATCACTTGATTTCCCACGCGATTTCTCACGTGATTTCTCACGTAATTCCTTAGGTGACGATTTGGCGCAACTTCTCACGTGATTAATAGTGTGAAAAATCACGTGACAATGCAAACATAAAAAATTATATATAACGCTTATTCTTTAATAACACTTGTTTCCTCAATGGATAGCAAATACATTATCGCAGAAAAAACGATACATTAAATTTTCGATCCAACCGAGAATCGAAGTCACGAACTTTTGGTTCCTGCGCCGGCACGCTATCCATTACGCTATCACTCGCTTGAAAGATTGTGGTTATTTTCACCTACATAAGCTGCATTTTCCATATTTATTGCTATTTCAATTTCATTATTTATGTAAAATATCAATGTATTTCTTAAGGGAATCGATGAAATAATGAACATGGGTGATAAAGTCAACTACAATAAAATATCAATGGTTTATAAAAATTATTTATTTATACACTCTTTTAATAAAATGCGTAACTTACATTAAAACATTAATTCATTAAATTCCAATAACTTAAGAATGTAGTGCCAGTAAAGTAGGAATCAGGTAAGTACAAAATTAATTTTTCTTTTTTTAAGCAAAATACCGAATCACTTTTTATAAAATGTTATGTATATAAAATTGTAATTAATGATCATTACGTTTTTAAAAATTTTTATTATTTTTGAAAAAGTTATCGAATTTAATTATTTAATATCTCAATATAAATTCCTTATTTTCAAAATGATCAAAATTAAGTAACAAATTAAATAATCGAAATTAAACAACAATTAAATAAATATGAAGGACGATTATGTATCTAGAATATCAATGATTTCTAATAATTATTTATTTATATACTATTTAAAGAAAACGAGTAACTTACATCAAAATATTAATTAATTAAATTCGAATAACTTTTTCAAAAGCAATAAAAATGTTTAAAAACGTAATGATCATTATTTACAATTTTATATACATAACATTTTATAAAAAGTAATTCGGTATTTTGTTTAAAAAAAAAAAAGAAAAATTAATTGTGTACTTACCTGTTTTCTACTTTACCAATACTACATTCTTCAGTTATTCGAATATAATGAATTAATGTTTTAATGTAAGTTACGGATTTTATTAAAATAGTGCATAAATAAATAATTTTTACAAACCATTGATATTTTACATACATAATCAAATTGAAATAGCAATAAATATGGAGAATGCAGCTTATGAAGTTAAAAATAATCACAATCTTTGAAGCGAGTGATAGCGTAATGGAGAGGGTGCCTGCGCAGGAACCCAAAGTTCGTGAGTTCGATTCTCGGTTGGATCGGAAATTTAATGTATCATTTTTTTTGCGATAATGTATTTGCTATCCATTGAGGAAACAAGTGTTATTAAAAAATAAGCGTTATATATAATTTTTTTATGTGTGTACTGTCACGTGATTTTTCACGTGATTAATCACGTGAGAAATCGCGCCAAATCGTCACGTGAGAAATCACGTGAGAAATCAAGTGATAAATCATATGATTAATCACGTTTTTTTTCGCCAGGGTACACAGCGGCCCTCGTCTTTGTAACGCTGCGATCTTTTTGCGCTACTTCTCTATTCGCGTTGCGTCTGCCCATATCTTGGCCCAGTATAGGAGCATCGTGTGGGTCACCGTCATAAGTAGTCGTCGTACGCTCAGCCTCGGTTCCTTTGTATTCGCCATGAGGCAGGCGAGAGCGGCAGTCTTTAAAACCGACATCTTAGCGACGCCACGTATGTACAACCAGAAGGTCATCCTCGTATCCAAGGTCACTCTCAGATATTTGGCGGACCGTCCAGGACACATAACGGACGTCCCCGCCGGCATGGGTCTCGTCGTGTCTATTCGTCTCCTCATTAGGTACAGTAACTCCGTCTTTTACATCGCCAGCTGTAGTTCCCGACTTTGCATCCATCCGCCCATCCGTCTAGTGGCCTGGCTCAGTCTGATCTGCGCCAGTTGTGTGTCCTGATCATGATGACGATGATCAGGTGATCTGCGTAGCGGATAATATAGACCCCCGGCGGAATCGGAAGGTCCAACACCTCGTCGTAACCCACGTTCCAAAATCGGAGCCAAGGATCGAGCCCTGCAAAACCCCGCCGCCATTTTTCTATTCTTGACCCCAGTCTGCGTGATGTACGTAATGTGTCTGTCTCGTAGGTAGTCCTTCAGAACTCGGAGAAGTTATGGGAGCATCGGAGAATGCCTTCGCGATATCCGCCTACCTCACCGAGTTTACCATGAACACTATTGAACTGTTCTTGAGGGGTCTAGTCTGTGCTCTGTCAAAGGAGTCGACCACGCTTCCGATCGCTTCTATCGTCGACCGTCCTTGTCTGAAACCGTACTGTCTGTTCTTTAGGCTGCCAGTGTCCTGAACCACCTATTGGAATCGCCAGCAGCGTTTCGAAGAACGTGCCAAGTGTATTCAGTAAGCTCAGCGGTCTGTAGGATGATGGTGATTCTGGATCCACACCCTTTCCTTTATCGATAAGGATTTATATTAATATAAATGTAATGTGAATTTATATGTATTAATTGGCTTCTATATCATACAAAAAGATCAAAAATATACCTCTTACGAGTAAACAGAACCATATTATTTCTTGTTTTTCATTGATGAACTCAAATTTAATATTAAAATCTCATTTAATTCCAAAAATCAGCAAGATTCTTCTTTATCGCATTTTGGAAGGACTATCTGTCAACATAACAAATATTTTTTCTAAAATAAAAATTAAATATTTTCCTATAAAATATCTCTAAAGATTGAATTATTTGTATCAACTTTTAATCTCAATAATATCTAAAAAAATTTTTATTGTTGTCATTATACGAGACTGTAAGTATCATAGATGCTGTAATGTTTGATTCGATAAATATATAAACTTCTTGCCCTTGTATCATCCGTAGAATCCTTACATTCTGTATAGTTTAATATTAATTGTATCACTTACGTCAGAATATGAATAAACAAAGCGCAGGTGGAGTTTTTTTATTCAAGTTAGCATAATTACAGCATGTTTTCCATATCCTTTCTGTAATGAGATAATAATACACAAAGTTTGGTGCCCTACATGCTTTAATACATAATAATATAATATAGAAAACTTTTGAAAAACGACTTGTCTGGTAACCGTACTCCAACTATGATAGAATATTTTCTATATGCCTCTTATTATTTACAATGTCTTATATCGCTGAACATTGTAACGGACACAAAGCCGTACATTGACCACCAACGTCATTTCAATTGAGATCTGAAAAGTATTAACTGAAAGGGAATTCTGTTTACTATTTGAAAACCCCGAAATGATGCAGGCAGCCAAAAAATAGTACACGACGAGCCATCTACCATGACGATGAGTAATTAGCATAACGAATCTTTAGAAAGAGCCAGCCTTACGCATCACGGCGGGAAATTCAATATCAAAATCGCTTTTGTTCGTTATTATTAATACTTCGCATGCATAACTAACCAAAGTAGGGCATGAATCTCGTGGTTAATCGTACTTTCAGATGAACAACGTTAAACCTTCTTATTGCTATCCACGAAATTCCCAATATTCAAATCTCACGCCCTCTCGAGACAAATGGAACCAGAGATAGGAACTAGCTAGTTGTTTTGTCTTCCACGTGGAGATGATGCAATCAGAGAGAGATAGAACCATTGGGATGTCGGAGAGTGCGAGTGAGAGGGAAGATGGAATTTGTTCTTATAACATATATCAATGTTTATAGCACCCCCAAGGACCAGCCAAAGCATTTTTTATATGTATTTAAGTATTGTGTACTCGATTTCCTACATATCTACTCATATAATTCCACATTTAAGAAACTTCTCCGAAATGCAACTCCCTCATATATTAACACTAATAATCCTTTTTACAGAAAACTATCTAACGAGCATGTGTGGTTGTCATATCTCCCTCAATATATGTTTATTATCAATAAAAATGTATTATACGTCTCGTTCTTGCAACAGATAGAGTTCCAGGGCAAGCAGAGGGGTGAGGAGGGATGACGATACGCCAGGATGAAGAGGATGACACCGACGGGGGGTGCGCACTTACAGCGCAATACTTATGGAAATTAGCCATCTGTGCATTCCCTCGGGAACAGGTGGTTATGGGGGGTATAAATAGAGGTGCGCTCGCTGCGAAGCACACTCTCTCAATCCAGGATCGGATTCCAGCAATAAGCCTTCTTTAAGTTTTTATTTTTTTACACGTGGTCAGGAGAACGGGGTCGACACGAGTTAGTCCAAGGAGTTGCGAGAGATAGTCAGATACTTAAGGTAATTTAGGCCTGTGATTAATCCTTCGGGACAAAGCAGGCCGAGTCGTGTTGGTACGCCGAACCAGGCACACATTTAGTTATTATTAATCGGGCATAGTTGATGTAAAACTAGAGACGGTATAGCCTCCCTCCCATCAACCCGGCTCGTTTTGATCCTAGATCAGAACAGCATACGGATGAATGGGTTTTTACTGTGTCTCGACGTGACGCGCCACGAGGACCAAATGAATTGTTGTTAGCCGAGTATAAATTTATTCTTTGTTCTACATTTTCGCGGGCCTCAATAAAATTTAAAATTTCTTTTTTTATGGGGGCGCGTGGGTCACGGGACTTACGTATGCGCACGCGTGTACATAAACCTTAAAGCGCGATAACGCGAGACAGGTTAATAGTAACCAAGAAATTCCTGTTAGGTATAGATATACATAGTGTAGGGACTGAATAACCGCGTAGTAGCAAATAAATTTTAAGGGGCCATATCGCGGTAGGTTTTATAGATAACGGAGAATTTCTCACCGAGTACCATTCGATACCTCGCGGAGATTGATTTTCCGTATAGCAGTAGTTAACCTTTTAAACGACGATATCTCCGCGATTTACAGTCGGTTTTGAAAATTTCTTGGTTTTAGTGGCACTGGGGACCGTGGCGAACATACCTACGTGATTAGGTCGGATAAAATTTTTTATACCTGATCAGGTTTTTTTCAGACCTAATTTATATTTCCTCTTTTTCAAGAGCTTAGAAGATGCCTCGCTCTAGGTACGCCGCTACGGAGGCATTTACGAAGCAATAAATTGTTTATTTTAAATTATTCACAACAAAATAAAGTTTTTTCTTTCTTTTATGATATTTTCTATTTGATTTAGCTAAATATTACAACCTCTTCTTTTTTTTATATTTTGCTAAGTTGCTCCTTTTTTTTGTATTCATTTTTTTTATGTATGAGAAGTTTGAAGCAGACCCAAGTAAGGGTATTTAAATTCATTTTGTTATAATTTATGATTATTATTATTATTTACCTGGGCGTTTTTCCACCACCTATCCTATCTCCTTTCATCTTCACGATAAATATAAGTAATTTATATTAAATAAATTAAAACGAGATTACTATTATTACCTTTTAAAGCCATATTATTTCACACATATATAATTGAACTGTAACTTTTGATCAATTGCTAATTTCACTATCTATATAAGAAAAACTATTTCTTATTTTATGATTTTAATAATGCTTTGGGTTTTTACTTTCTATATTTTATTATTTTGTTTCTTTTTAGATTAAACATAATTTAATACGCGACTATTTCGGCGGCGGAGGACAACCATAGGCGTGATCTTCAATACGTCATCATCACTTGCACTAAGTCACCATTGCACTAAGGTGATTCTTAACCTAGATCTCCCTCTCCTATCCAAAGAACCCTGGCAACATATATTTTATCACACTATTTTACTTGACTTTCCTTGGCTTTTATTTTCTCTTGCCCAGAACTTCATACACTTGTAAATACCTTGTCTTCTTGTAGATAAACAGTATAAATAGAAACGATGCTATTAGCTTCTGCTTCCGCTACTGTTGACAGTTCGGATATGATGTTAAAAACCGCTGTCAATTCATAGGCCCGCGGCTTCCTCAAACTTAATTTGCTTATTCCTTTACTGAATTTTTAATAACATATTTTATAATTTTTGCAACAATTTATGACATAATTATAATTAAATTCATTTATGAAGATTAAAAATTATTAATTTTCAAATTATTTATAAAACATGAATAAAATAATAGGTATGATTTTTTTCAAATTATGTGTGAAAAATAAATAAAATAATTGATTGTAATATTGTCGTCAAAACCTTTTAAAATTCCTAAATAACCTTTACATCAAATTATATTTTCTTTGTGAACTTTTACACATAGGGTACTTGTCTCTAGTAGTATGCCTGTCCGTATTTGTGTGCTCTTTCTGGAATTTCCGATGTAAGAAAAAGGTTCTAACCTTAACAATAACAAATGGCTATTACAAAACAAAAGCAGGTATACAACATGCGCGCATCGGCGCATAGCGCATGTCATTTCCATTTTCTAGTATACATAAATGCATTCCCGAATAATTACGATTTTAAAAGAGGGCTAAAATAGTTTAACCTCAAATATCTCTGAAATTTATAAACGAATTCTTTTACCCTAACAACTTTTCTAATAAATAATATATAAATTCTACATCTTCACCAAATTTCAACGAAAGTAAACCAATTTTAATGTATTTATATTGTGCGACAATAACCAAAGTCATTTTCAAAAAGACTAAAATTTTAAATATCAAACATCTTAAAAAATAACCATATAATCTCGATGAAATTTTACATAGGTATTGCCTATATTGCATACAAAATAGTCTATAAATTTCAAGCTGATACATGAAGTCGTCATTGAGAAATTACGATTTTGAAAAAAACCGTAAAAGAATTTTAACCTTAAATATCTCTAAAAATCATGAGACAATTCATTTACCTAAAGGACTTATACGATAATATATAGACTCTACATCTCCACAAAATTTCAACATGATTAAATCAATTTTTGTTTCCTCTAGTTATCATGCGACAAAGAAAATAACTTTGTAAAATACAAACATTTTCAAAATCAAATATCACAAAAAGTAATCGTATGTTCTTGATGAATCTTCGCACGCATATTATCTATATCACATACAAAATTGTCTGTAAATTTGGAGCTGATACATGGAGCCGTTCTCGAGGAATTGCGATTTGAAAAAAAGGTTAAAAAAATTTTAACCTCAAATATTTCTGAAATTTCTAGACTAATCATTTTGCCCAAAAAACTCAACCGAGAGCTATTCAAACCCTATCTGTACCAGGAATTTCAAAGCGATTAAATCAATTTTACTCCCATAATCGTTGGACATAGAAAACTCATTTATTTCACATTTCAATTTTTTTCTCAAATACTAGTCGACAAAATGAATACAAATTTTTACAAATTACAGCTATTTATATTCTGCGTTACGATGATTTTTCTCAAGAAAATTGACTGTTTAGTTTAGGAGTTATAAGCTTTTAAAAAAAAAACATGTTTTTGTTGATAACAAAAGAACCGTGATAGCTAGAAATTTTTTTTTTCTTTACAAAATATAGGTATTTTAATGCTCTTTTGAATGCTATCTATTCGATTCAAATACCTCGATCTTATCATTAAAAAGAAGCAAAAATCAATTTTGAGAAAATTGAATATTCGAAATAAAAAAAAAACGCATCGGCGAATCAAAAAAGTAAAAAAAATGAGACCTATCCGGTCAAAATCGATCGAGTAGAAGCTGAGATCCAGGCGTACACACACACACACACGCGCGCGCGCGCACGCACGCACGCACGAACACATCCATAGACATTTTTCAAAAATCATGTATTTTGATTCCTAACACCTCGAAAAACAATTATAACATGTTTTTACAATCCCTCTATAAAAAATGCATCCTTGGCATGGTCGATGCCATGTTGCAACGCCATGTTGATTTTTTCTCGAATATCTCGAATATCTCGAATATCTCGAAATCTCAAATTTTTTGGCGCATGCGCAAATGCACTATAGGGAGATTCTACAACCGTGCGCGCGTGTGTGCGCTCGCCGTGTATAAGGTATACCTATAGGAGAGCGCTATACATAAGTATACCTTATACACGGCAGCGCACATGCACGCGCAAGGTTGTAGACACTCTTAGAATTATGGTGGAATAGTATAGAGATAGTACATGTGTTGTGAGCGGGAAAATATGATATATATTAATTGACAGAAATTGATAATAAATTGATAAATCGATGAAAAATTTTTATTTAAAAAAAATATTTATTCATTAATTGATCAGAAAAGTAATATTGGTAAATATTGAATTAATTTTCTACGTTATATTTGTATGTACATATATATTTTTTATATAGGGAATGTTATTTTTTTGTAATGGTTTTAGAGGGACTTTTATAGATAAATAAAGTTATGTTTATATTAACTTTTATTTTATTGTTTTGAGTAGAAATATAAATTTATATCTATTTTGATTCCCCTTAGAGGAAGCTTTGCAACAAAAATTGATAAATTTTGTCAGTGACAAAAATTTTCGAGAAAAAAATGTTCAAAAATTTAGTTCAAGGCGATAATGTTGAAATTTGTCAATTTTGAGAAAATTTTGTGTGTGTGTGTGTGTGTGTGTGTGTGTGTGTGTGTGTGTGTGTGTGTGTGTGTGTGTGTGTGTGTGTGTGTGTGTGTGTGTGTGTGTGTGTGTGTGTGTGTGTGTGTGCGTGCGTGCGTGCCTGCGTGTGTGCGTGCGGGCGTGCGTGCGTGCGTGCGTGCGTGCGTACATGCGTATGTGTGTGTATGTGTGTGTGTGTGTGTGTGTGTGTGTAAACACTCGATATCTCTAAAATCATTTCACCTATTTTCGTCGGAGAAAGCTTATTCTCTTGATCCCAAAAAATACTCGGTTTTAATTTTTTATCGATTTTCTTTTTTTTTTATAACCAAAAAATCTTTAAACTACCTACGGGCGTATTTCGAAATGCGAAAACTCGGGTACGGATTTTCGGAACGGCATGTTAAATTATAAAGCGTTCCGAAATGTGTAACCAACCACGTTCATGAAAAGGCCGGCTACACGCAAAAAAATATAAGGAAAATACAAGAGAAAGATACAGTAATAACATGGGTAGTATATCTATACATACCAGGAACAGAAGCGCTGTTCCTCATATATATAGATATAGTAGCTCATGTTATTACTGTGTCTGTTCGTGTAACGGGCCAAATACCTCTTATGTCTGAACCTCTGTCGACGATCGTAGGATCGGTCATACCAATGGTCATTCCCAGCAAGTTAAGGCTCATTTACAACATCCAGTTTGTCTTATTAATTACGGAACGTTCCGTAACCTCACAGCACCGGACAGATAATTTTGAAGCGATCCGAAAAGTCGTACCGGAGTTTCCGCATTTCGAAATACGCCCTACGTTTTCTGTTTTGAATTTTCAAATTATCTTTAGTATGTCATGGAAAATGTTCTTATAATTCATAAATTAATTTTTCAAAAAATATTTGATTATCGACTCAAAATTTTATTTACTTATTACGCTTATTTAAAATAATATTTGGTATAAATTTCAAGAGATTATCTTCATTTGTTTTTAAGAAAAAAATTATTTAAAAAAAAAACGTGTTTTCACTGACACACGATGACAAGAACAAAAATCAATTAATCGTCCTGAAATTTTGTATAGAAGATATAGATTTTTTATATCTTCAAACTGAGTTCGTTGCGCAAAAAAATCGAACTGCCACGACCAAAGATATTTGAGGTTGAAAATTTGTTAAAAATATGTTCTAATAGTGTTTTTCAGACAATATTTGATAGATAGAGAAAATTTTGTATAATACAATTAATTATTGTCATATAAAAAATTAAAAAGAGTAATAAATACATTAGTTTGAGGAAGCTAAGTGCCAATGTATATTGGGAGCGGCTTTTGTTAGTGATGATGGTGGGATTAGTGTAAGGATCTTTTTATTTAGTTAAAATTAAAAACATGGTTTTCTCAATATAAAAATATTCATCTTGAATTTTATACTTTCACTTTATCTTTTTACATGTTTAATATTATTAAACACAGAAAACAGATATTTTCCTAATTATGTTATTGTTTATCTATCTTAGTGGCAATTTTACTTATTGAACAAAATCACAACATGAAAAAAGCTTATTTACATGAAATTAAACTTGATTAATCTTTAACATTGTAGTGACATTCTGATACTATAGAATTGAATGAACCTTTAAATTTGTTAACCCTTAGATGGCCGGGATGACGCCTTGAGGCGTCATGGTCTGACTCGCCAACATCCGACCTTGGTTTGGTTCTAACTTGAGGACCTCAGATCACTTTTCAGTACAAATTATGAAATCCCGGCCCTCTAAGGGTTAAAGCAGGAAACTATGGAATGGAATGAATCACTAGAACTAAATTCAAAAGATAAACACAAATCATATATTAAAATAACAAATACTTCTTCATACATATATTTTTTCGTCAATAAAACTATAACAGAGCTTGATGAAAAACGTTATAATTTTTAAATGAATTCAAAATAAGTGCATTAAGGTTGTATTGGCCATAAGGTCTCATTCAAAAATTTAAGACAAATATTTTGGTGGTATAATTCGTCGAAAACACTAATATTTTACAGTATTAAGAGCAAACGAATATGTAAAATGTTTTTTAGAACTATGAAGAAAACTTTACATTGGTTTTGGAACATTGTAATGCTCATTTCTTTCACTTATTGGTATGACTGTACGCCGTATTACACAGTTTTTATGCTATAACTTTAATACTAGCTCGTAAAAGCAATTCATTTCAATTGCAATCGATTACAAAGGTTTTCTTTTACGTATACACAAATTTACAAGAACTAAACACTATTTTTTCAACTTAATTTTTTCAATAACTACGAGACGAGTCTAGCCATATTCAGAAAATCTCCGCAAGAACCCATGTTAATTTTAAACTACAATATCTCGAGAACTAGCTCGCAAATCATATTCAAATTTGGCAGAGACGTTTATAATGATATTATTGACCTACTGACGAGACTTTATTGATCTGACATTATTTTTTACATATAGCCCATACAACCTTAAATAATGAATTGAATAATAAAATTTCTCTTGTAAATAAAAAAGAAACCGTTCATTAATTATACAGCTTCTTTTGTAACTTAAAAAAAAACAATCAGCGCGCGAAGCGCGCGTGTCGAACTCTAGTAACTCAAAAAGTTACTATCAGATAGCTTCCTCTAAGATGAAGCTAAATCATGAGGTGATCCTGCAATGAAATTCTACGTAAAACTTTATCTTTCTAGCTAAATATCTTTACAGCTGCTTCTACAATGCCAATATTGTACTTTATACAAATAATTTGAATATTTTTCCGGATTTTAATTTGAAATTCGGATTCGGTAAAGACGGATGAAGGATAACAAGCGCTATTCTTTCTTACGTACGAAGGCCCTTCCCGTATAAATAGAAAATGTCATAGATACGACATAGAGAACGAAGAATATTTTAAATCGGTTTGCAACAGCTCATTCAATCAAAAAGGCAATAGAAAATGATTAAATTACATTTTTATATCGTTGAGAGACCAATTTAATTGTTTCTTATAAACCAATCGTATAAATGACGCAAATGGCAGCGATGAATAATTATAGTTTCACGAGTGTTGGGCAGTAGAACCATTCGCTTCCACTCGTGAAACTGTTTCTTATAAAAACTATTCACAATGGTATAATTATTGTTATAACGAAGCTGATAACATTGTTTGTATTCATACTGTTTATCTTCAAGAATACAAGATATTTTCAAATATATATTTTTTACAAGTGCATGGCGTTTTGGACAAGAGAAAGCAAAAGCCAATAAAAATCAAGTAAAATAGTTTAATAAAATATATGTGCAGCGATATAAGACACTGTAAATAATAAGAGGCATAAAGGAAATATTGTCTCATAGTTGCAATACGGTTATTAGATATGTGGTTTTTCAAAAGTTATCTGTATTATATTATTATGTATTAAAACATGTAGGGCACAAAACTTGTGTATTGTTACTTCATTACAGAAACGATATGCAAAAACATGCCGTAATTCTATCATCTTGAATGAATAAATCTCCACCCGTACTTTATTTATTCACAATCTGATGTAATCCGATTGTTAAAAATCCACAGTACTATAACGTAAATTACCGTATGTTCCTGCAAGTTTATCTACGTTTACATACGTTGGCGTACCTTCACGTATGTTCGCGTACGTTTGCGTAGATTTAAGTCACGATTCAAACATTTTGTACAGGATTATACGTAAGCGTACGCAAACGTACACGAACGTAGGCGAACGTACGCTAATAACATACGTGAAAGTACGCCAACGTATATGAAAGTACGCATATATACGCAAATGTAACAGGAACGTACGGTTTATATTTCCATTTGGAAAGTGATGCAATTAATATAAAATTAAATATAATATTAAATTATAAAGAATATAAGGATTCTACGGATGATGCAATGGTAAAAAGTTTATATATTTATCGAATCAAACATTACAGCACCTACATACTTACAGTCTCGTATATCGACAACAATAAAAAGATTTTAGATATTACTAAGATTGTAAATTGATATAAATACTTAAATGTTGAGAGATATTTTATAAGAAAATATTTAGTTTTTATTTTAGAAAAAATATGTGTTAAGTTGACAAGATAGATAGTCCTTGAAAAGTGCGATAAAGAAGAATTCTGTTGATTTTTGGAATTAAATGAGATATTAATATTAAATTTGAGTTCATCAGTGAAAAACCACAAATAATATGGTTCTGTTCACTTGAAAGAGATATATGTTTGGTGTTTTTGTAGGTATGATATAGAAGCCAATTAATACATATCGGTAGTATGTGTACCACTATAGCGAGATAGATAGGTATCAGGTTACACTTCCGGTGTCATTTTCAAGTGGGCACTTGACTCAAGTGTTTATATAAACATCTCTTATCTTAAGTGTTTGTTTACATAAACAGAAGCAACACAGTAGCAAAACAGTAGCAAAACAGTAGTTAATTAGTGTTTATTTATATAAACAATGATTAATAGCCTATTATTAATGAGCTACTGTATAGATACTGTTAAAGTGCCCACTTGATGGCCCCGTAATCTGATACCTCTGGGCGCACTATAGCGGTCATGGCGTTACGTGATACCTGTTGGTGCGCTATACCAGTCATGGCGCCCCCCACTCCTTTGCAGACAGCTTGAGCGCGTGGCACCACTGGCGCACGGGAGGGGCGGACTACGCTATACCCGTCACGAGCGTTCAGCTAGCTGCTATCCCCACTCCTTTCTCCACGGGCAGGTTGAGCGCGGTGCGGGGGCGTGGGGACTACACTATATCGGTTACGTACATGTTCTCTCTCCGGGCGGATTGAGTGTACTGGTGTGTGGATTTGTGCGTGGTGAGAGAGGAGTGGGGTAATTTGATGTGTGGCGGTGCGGGTGGATGCGAGGAAGTGGATAGGGATAAAATAAAAATAATTTTTATATTAAAAAATATTAATTTTTATTTGACACACACACACACACGGACGCGAATGTACATATATATCGTTGCACACACAAATGAATATTTGACATACATATAGGTGGCGTTGCACACGTACACTCATACATGCACACACAAAGGAATATTATGCAATATTACGCGGACGCGAATGTACATATATATATCGTTGCACACACAAAGGAATATTTGACATACATATAGGTGGCGTTGCACACGTACACTCATACATGCACACACAAAGGAATATTATGCAATATTACGCAAGATCAACACACACACACACACACACACACACACAGCCGGTACAATTGCGGTAAATATAAGATCACATTGGGCAGTTTCACACACTACTCACACTACACTTTTTGCTGTTCTTGCTGGTGGTGGTGGTGATGTTGCTGCAGCGATCATGACGGTGGCGTTGGCGATCGCGGTGCATCCATTTGTTGGAGACATCCGCATGGGCTATTTCTGCACGTGGCGCACCTGAATTGGCTACAGCGCCAACACTGCTCCCACGTCAGGCCATCTGGATTGTGTCGCAGAGGGCGGAATATTGTTCTGCATGAATTGCAGTATATTCCCGCTGGCGGCCTGGTTTGCTGTTGTTGTATTTGTTGTATTTGTTGTTGCTGCTGCTGTGCGATGGCCAGCATTTCTTCTTTAATATGTTCTACATCACGGGCGGTGCGGTTCTCACCCGCCATGTAGCGCTCCAGTCGGTTGCGTGCGATGGTGAGCCGGTGCTGCAGAGTGGCAATTCTTTGATTTGTTTGCTCCATGGTCCGAGCAATACTGGCGAGCGGCTATGCTGGCGATCGGCGGTACGGCGTGATGTCGCTGGTGACGGTGGCTGCAGTGGTGGGGGCCTTGGTGGTAGGGGCCTCGGTGGTGGGGGCCTCGGTGGTGGGGGCCTCTGTGGTTGTGCAAATGGGTTTCGGGGCGTTTCTTCAATTTCCACGCGACTCATGCACCGAGTCCGTACACACTGCTGCTATGTTGGCAGTATGACGCGATGGCGTTGGTGTCGTCGGCGGTGGTGGTGGTGGCGGTGGTGGCGGGGTTCTGTGGTGGAGGCCCCGCTAGCCTCACTCTATGCATCCCGCTTTTATCGGCGGCGATGCATACGTAATGAGTACGGACTTTGGCGTATACGCCTCCTGCACCGCGTTCGTCCGCACTGTCTCTCGATACGTGATGAGTACAGACTTTGGTGCGTATCTGGAAGCCGTATACGGCTCATGCACCGAGTCCACACACGCTGCCAGGAGTACCGCTATATTCGCTGTTAGGCGGTCGTACACGTCTTGAGCGTCTTGATTATATTTTCGCTCGTTCCATAAACGCTGCGTGGCACAATTTAAACAGCGGACACACTTATTTTCTATGCTTTCGGTGAGCTGTTCGAGGTCTCTGTCGGATGCGGCTATCTTCTTATACACCCGGTAATGCTCATTGAAAACAGCTTGCAAAATGTTTTCGATGAATTTAAAATTTTCTAGGGATTCCATGGCGATGCTGATGATGACGACGACGACGGCGATGGCGACGATGTGTCCGGCTAAGCTTGGTTGGTACTGTGGTAGTGCAGTGCGCACCCCGCTCTTTTAAGTGTACGGCCGTGGAGGGTAGAGTGGGGAGAAACTGGCCAGGGCGAGGAAGTAAGTACGAGCGTTTCCTACAGAAACTCTCAGTTTTATAGTAGTGTTATAAATTTCTCGGGGAATAGTGTGAGCGGTGAAAAAGTAGCAGATTAAGCGCAAGGGTTTATGGTGGATAAAGCGATGAGAATCTGTCCAGGGGGACAGAGTAAGCACACCCGTTTCCTACAGAAACTCTCGGTTTTACGATTTGTATTAGGTCGACAAAATTCTCAGGGAACAGCGTGGGTTGCGAAAAAAAAGTGCCAGAGTCTTGAGGCCACTTTTCAAGTGTTCTCAGGGCAAGAAAATTTTCAGCTGTTGGTGTGCGCTCCGAAGAAAGTGACCTGCTCGGGGAAAGCCTGTACATTTTTGCCGTTGTGAGGTATTTACGACGTACTTACGAGCGATAAACAAACTAGCAGACTCACAATGCTAGTCTGTATTTAGAGTTTTCTCTAATTTCGTCAGGCCGGGTGAGTAATGTTTTGTAAAACAATACCCCCGACTGGGGCGACACAACGGGCTGTATAGTTTTTATCTCAAGTGCGCTTCTCGGCATTCTCGCATCAATAGGGTCGTATTTTACGGTGCTGGTCCTACGCACGTACGTTTGAGGAAGTGTTGTTCCTTTTTCTCAGCTGGAGTGGCTGTATGGCGCTGCTATTTTTTTCGATGTCCACTCTTTTTCGATGGCCACTCTTTTTTCATAAGATGTTTATTTTGACTCTCGGAAATGTTTCGAAGAAAATGTGCTCACGGGGTAGGGCGCTGTCGTCAACTTCTTCGAGATGACTAATTTTTTTTATCATACGTTTGTTGGGGTGCGTTTCAAAGATGACGTGTGTGTGTATAAGAAGTCCAAGCTTGCATGCGACGCGCTCAATCTCTTCAGTCTATAAGTTTCGAGATGGATAATCAGGCAAATAGTTCGTTGCGGAAAGCTGTGTTATGGCTCGCGGCTAGAGCCCGTCACGGCAGAAATCCCGCGTGGCTGCGGCGTTTACAGCGTATGTCGTGTGAAAACTTATCAGTGCAATTACGGCTACTACTAAGAATGGCAGGGTATCGCGCAATAGTGCGACTTTACAACGCATTCGCTTGTTCGCGCGAAGTACAGACCGTCATTGAAGATGATGTCTTCGAGCGCCGATTAAGTGGATTGCCCGTGTTTCGCAGTATTGCGAATGCACGCGCGGAACGTTTAGGTAAGTCTAAAACTTTTTTTCAAAATAATTTTCCTTTACTTTTTTTTTATTTACATATTTTTATTTACAGCTTACGAGAGCCTCATTCGCGATAATTCGGATACGGATCTATCTGATAGCTCGAGTGCGGCCAGTGATGAGACGCATTTCGAGTCAAGTGTGGCAGCCATGTCGCCACAGTATTCGGCGCGCACGGCAGGCGCATTTAATCCTGTAGTGCGGCAACTCAACTTTGACTACACTAATACGGAGAGCGAAGGTGCGGGCGAGCAGCTGGTTGTCGCGGCCGACGTGCACAGGTCCGAAGATGACCACCCCGAAGATGACCACCCGGAAGAGGAGCGAGTGGCGCGAATCGAGGTTGATAAGCGCCTAGAAGAGATGATGCACAGGGACCTCGAGATAGCCGACGCGCTTGAGATGTACGATCGTCCGCTAGTGACAGAAGCAGAACGGCGTCTTATCGCGAGCCATCCGCCCAACGTGAATGTCGAAGATAACAGCACAGCTGCAAACACTGTGCGCGCCGATCGTGAACGGCTATTGACGGGTTTGCAAGGCGTGGCAAACATGGTTACCGCCGACTACAATCACCATTACCCGTCGCATCGCCGTGTCAACGAATGTAAGTAAAAATATATTTATTTAAGAGCGTTTCTGATTTTGTTTTTAAAAGTCAAATATTTTTTATTATAGTTATCCGCACGCGCGATCTGATGTATCGGGAAATTCGTTCGTCGCTCCCCGATGTCGACGGTTTGCCGGAGTTATATGAGCAAATAGCGCATAATCCGCAGGCAACGATTCAGCGCTGGTTCCGCGACCTAGCGCAAGACGAGACTTCGGCGTTATATACCGACGCAAACATCAGAGATCTTATAGCGCGATTACTCGAAAGTTTTGCCGGTTATTCTGAGCCTTAAATGTAAAAAAAAATCAGAAACGTTTAAAAATAAAAAAAGTTAAGAAAATATAATTTGTTTTTGACTTTTTTTATTTAGCGAGTCCCGAGTCCCATTCCCTGCCGCTGCTGCCGCAGGTAGGTGGTGGTGTTTATAGCAGCAGCAGCAGCAGCAGCAGCAGCAGCGACAGAGTCATGGCGGCCAGCCCCGAGCCCGAGAACAATGAAGTTATACAGCCCGGCGGCGAGCGCTTCATCGTTGCAGCCGAGGGGCAACAGTACCTGCGGCGGTTTGGTGTCCAAGGGCGCACGATTTTAGAATACGTGAACCGCGTGAGGGAGAAAATGTTGTATTATGGATGGAAGCGGCGGTTAGCGATATCCATAACTACATAACGGAGCATGTTCCGGGTAATAATTTAATCAGTGTGAGCGTACGAAGCGAGCGGTTTGTGCAAGGTCCCGGTGGGCTCTCGTTCAGGCCTATCGAAAATTTCACCATCGCTGATTTATCGAATCTAATTAGTTCTATATGTCAGAGTAATGAGATTATAGGCATTGACGACACGTTCATTTTACAAGCTTATTACGTTCAAATGCCCGTTGGTGCAGGTAGAATGCGCGGGAAAGGAGCTCTGACGGCGACCAGCCTTCAGAAGCGCTCAATAGTGGCTATACAATATGACGCCGATAATCTCTGTTTACCGCGCGCGCTCGTAGTGGCGAAAGCCCACTTGGTGCTTAAGGGGTGGGATTGCGCGGAGGCCCGTAAAGAGTGGAAAAACATACGCGATTCACGTCGCGCCCTGCAGAAACAACGCGCGGAAAAACTCGTGCGTGACGCTGGTGTGTTTTTACCGCGCTTGGGGTGCGGGTTTCGCGAGCTGTTAGCGTTTCAAAATTTTTTTGTCGCGTCGGGAATCGCAATCGTTGTTTTCGAAATTGAAAAATTTGGTAATGGCGATGCTCCGCTTTTCGACGGCCGAAACACGTTCGAAGAATTAAATATTCCTCTTCACGGTGTAATTTATTTAATTTTTGAAGAGCGTCGGCGTCATTTCAACGTAATTACGAATTTATTTGCTGCGGCAGGTGCGCGGTTTTTTAGTTCTTATTGCAACAAAGGGTATCGCTGTGTCGACTAACACACTTGTCCGTGTACTTGTCAATGTAGTTTCGTAAGTCCGCCCTGTAGGAGCGACGGCGTGGAAATGATTGAGTGTGCAGACTGTGGGCGCAAATTCTTTGGACACGAATGTTTTGCGAAACACAAGCAGCCGGGGTCGTACAAAAAACATAATAAGAGAGTCTGCGACATCGTGCGACTGTGTGCACACTGTTTAAAGATCGTGAATATTTTCAGACGGCAACACGAGTGCGGTGTCGGTTACTGTAAGCAATGCATGAAATACCATCTGTTTAACGATCAGTGCTTCATGCAGCCTATTATTGAAAATGACGCGAACGCGACTAAAAAATATTTGTATATTTTTTATGATTTTGAAACACGTCAGGACACGCCGTACGCTCAAAACATACAGCTTCACGTGCCGAATCTGTGCGTCGCGCATCAGGTCTGTACCGACTGCATGGCTATCGACGATATAAAAATTATCTGCAACACATGCGGGGCGCGCGAGTTTGTTTTACGCGGGATCCGCTGAGAGAGCTGTTAGGTTTGTGCATTCGGGTAAACACTGCTTTCGCGGAAATTATATGCATCGCCCACAATGCCAAAGCTTTTGACACGCAATTTATTCTAAAAGAACTGGCCGAAAATCCCGAGTATAGCTCGCCCAGCGTCATTTTGAGCGGTCAAAATGTAACACTGCTTAAATATGGCCGCACCAAATTCATCGATAGCATAAACTACTTTCAGATTAAATTAAGCACGTTGCCAGTGACCTTTGGTTTACCGGAGAGCGTTAAAAAGGGATATTTCCCCCATCTGTTTAACACTCTCGTCGCTCGAGACTACATCGGTCCTCTACCGCCCGTTGAGTTTTATGGTCCTGACTCGATGAGCGTAGCCGCTCATGAGGATTTTCTTGCCTGGCACCGTGAAACGAGTCCGGACTATATATTCGAAATGAAAAAGGAGATTGTCTAGTACTGTCAAATGGATGTAGAAATTCTCAGGCGGGCATGCATACAATTTCGGAAAATTTTCCTAGATGTGTCTGATACGGACCCGTTCGTAACAGCGTGCACTATAGCGTCGGCGTGTTCGCACGTTTATAGAAAAAACTTTTTGACCGCGAATACCATCGGTATAATACCGCCCAACGGTTATAAACGTGCCGACAGGCATTCTCAAAAATCTATAGAGTGGCTACTCTGTTGCGAGCGTGAAATCGGCCGAGAGATTGTACGCGCGGGGCGCGCGCGCGCGAGTTTCGTTTACCGGAGGGCTATTTAATGGATGGTTACCTGCCGGCAGCCGCCGCCGCCGCCGCTGCCGCACCAGACAAAGGAATTGTTTTCGAATTTCAAGGCTGCTATAGGCACGGTTGCCCGCAGTGTTTTCCAAATATACGCGATTCGACAAAAACTCGTTTCAATCAAACTTTTGCGCAAGCTTACGAGAGCACATGTGAAAAAATTATACACATGAGGAGAGCCGGTTACGAAGTGCGCGAGATGTGGCAATGCGATTTTGAGCGGTTAAAAGCTCAGCAACCAGATATCGAGCGTTACATCAGCAATCATCCTATAATGTGTAAAATCACGCTTGACCCGCGCGACGCGTTTTTCGGTGGGCGCACAGAGAATATCGTCACCTCGTACAGAGTCGCCGCGGACGAAGAGATCAAATATACGAATATTTGCTCTCTTTACCCGTATATTTGTAAAAGAGGTCGTTTTCCAATTGGCCACCCACGTATTTACAGCGGGGGAGAATGTGCCGCGCTAACGGGCAGTCAAAACAACAATCTCGCGATCATCGAGGGCCTGCTTAAATGTCGCGTGTTACCGCCGCGTGATTTATTACTGCCTGTGCTGCCTGTAAAAATGCACATTCGCCTTATTTTCGGGCTATGTCGTTCTTGTTGCGCCGAATTACGCGAGGAGGATTGCAATCACGAACAAGCGGAAGATCGTGAATTTACAGACATATGGGTTGTGCGCGAGCTGCGCAAGGCGGTAGAACTGGGCAACAATATCACCGAGATTTACGTGATATGGCAATTTGAGAGCACGTAGTACGACCAGCGCACGGGCGAGGGCGGTTTGTTCGCCAACTATGTAAATACTTTCCTTCGACTTAAACAGCAGGCCAGCAGGTGGCCGATCTGGTGCATCGACGACGTGTCGAAGCAGCGGTACATTGACGAGTACGAGCGCGACGAAGGGATCAGATTAGATGCTTATAAAATTGAAAAAAATTCCGGTTTGCGCTCGCTCGCCAAGTACTGCTTAAATTCACTCTGTGGCAAGTTTGGGCAGCGCTCTAATTTAAAGCAAACGGAAATTGTAAAAACGCGCGAAGACCTGTTGAAACTGTTAGCGGCGCCAGAAAAAGAGGTTTTCGATGTACTGCCAGTGAGCGAAAATCTCTTGTACGCGAATTGGTGCTAGTAGATGACGCTGTAGAATCTGCCCGCAGCACATGTGTTGTATTAGCCGCGTACACGACAGAGCAGGCACGACTAGAACTTTACAATTACATTGAAAAGCTCACAGCCGCGCGAGTTCTCTACATGGACACCAATTCGTGTATATTTAAATGTAGCCGAAATAATCCAGACGAATACAGGCCTGCTCTAGGAAGTTTACTCGGCAATATGACAGACGAGCTCAAGGTTTATGGCGAGGGCTCATTCATCACGGACTTTATCTCCGGGGGGCCAAAATTTTATGCCTTTCGGGCGTTTGTCCCTTTGAGCGACGAGACTGTCGAGTGTTGTAAGGTGAAAGGCGTCTCGTTAAATATTTCAAATTCGCGTAAAATTAATTTTGACAAAAATGAGCGATACCGACAAGAGGCGATTGTGTAGACATAAACACACACTTAGAAAGCTGAGTGACGTACACCGGGGAAACACCGATTGGCGCACAAAGAAACGATCGATTGTTCAGAGTGGTGGATCATTTTTACCGCTCTTGCTCGCCCCAATACTCGAATGCTAATCTCAAAAATATTTGGATTGGGTGGCGGCGCCACGCGATAAGATGGAACGGGCACGCAAGATGATACGCGTACCAGAGGACACGTTTCAACATACACAGCATGCGACGACGTCATCCACTCCAGCCGATACAACGCAGCCAAAAGAGTCGGGAGAAAAAAGTTTACAAACACAGGGTGATAATTTTTCACGATTAGACGCCGAAATGTACGAGGTTCTACGCTCAAAAACGGCACGTGATGATTACGAAAAATGTCTAAATTATCTACAGATTTTACGCCGCTATCTTTTCTTCCGAGACAACGAACAAGCGACGGAGCGCGAGAAGAAGCGCGAAATCGACGAAATAGAGGAGGCGCTCGGACCGCTCAGCGAGGAAGCTATACTCGAGAGCCTGCCAAAAATACACGCACCCAAAGCACGACGCATGCTAGACATCTGGAAAACAAGAGTGCCCAGTCGCCTGAAATGGAACAATACAGGCACTGTGAGCATCGATGGCCGTGTGATACCTCGCACAAACATAACAGAGTTACTGCTCGACGCCCTGCAGAAAAAGAAAAAGACAGCAGCAGCAGCATCAGAGGACGAGGCGCCCGTTGGCCGTTACGAATTTGTGAAATTTCTCAAAGCGAGCGACACGCCCGCCGATTTGATCGGAAATCCAAAAGTTCTGAAAATAGGACAAATACTAACAGCCAAGCGGCGCTTGCCAGTGCAGCAGTAGTAGCAGCCGTCTGCAGCAGACGACTCGACGCGATGGCCGATTCTCACCCGCAATAAAAAGTGCGTCAGACAAGTGAAGGGAAACTGGCTCAAATTTGACCTGGCGTGAGAGAGCAATGGCTTACGAAAAAAAGTACTACGACCTAATCTCCTACGTTTGAACGCAGCCACCACAAAGGCAAAGAAAAAAATTTACAACTGGCTGAGCAATCAAGACGCGTACACGCTTCATCACCCGATAAAAAGACGCTTTCCACGGCTCACCTACAACGTGAGCAACGTCGACGACGTGTGGGAGTGTGATTTACTGCAACTCACATCGATAAAGGATTATAACGACGGTCACTGCTACATCCTCGTAGTCATCGATGTACTCGGCAAGTTTGCGTGGGTTGAACCATTGATGGATAAAACGGCGCGCAATATTGCCGACGTATTCGAACGCATTATCGACAGAGCACAACTGCGTTTACCCTTGTGCGTGCAGACCGATCGAGGCAAAGAATTTACCGGGGCAGCGTTTCAAAAACTTCTTGACCGGCGGGGAATTGACTTTCGCGTCGCCAGGAATCCCGATATCAAGGCAGCGGTCGTTGAGCGTCTCAACAGGACACTGCGCAAGCGAATGTGGCGATATTTTTCCCACCAAAACACCAAACGATATACAGGGTGTGTCAAAAGTTCCGGGACGGCCAGTTATCTCAGCGGGAATGCATTTTCGGAAAAAATGTTTCATACAAAAGATGTAGGATTTTTCCCTGGCTATCTGATGGTGACCTTGAATTTGACCTTGGGCTTGACCTTCAAGGTCATTTGAAGGTCAAGTCGAATTTTTTAAATGGGAACCCTCCTTTTTTATTACGCAAACCGAAAGAGAGAAAAATTCTCTTTCCAACGATATGAGACACATACGCGGTCAAATGTGATCTAGAGGTCGTTTCAAGGTCAAGTCGGTAAAATGAGGTCAAATTGATCTTGGGCAGTCCAAAGCATGGAAACTAAGGGCGTTGGGAAAAAACTTTCCATACGAAAGTTTTCGCAAATCGAATGGAGTATCTGATGGTGACCATGAATTTTACCTTGGGCTTGACTTTCAAGGTCATTTAAAGGTCAAGTCGAATTTTTTGAATGGGAACCCTCTTTTTGTTGCAGAAATGCGGGAAAACTTACCTTTCCAGGGGTGTAAGATACATACGGGGTTAAAAGTGAGCCGAAGGTCATTTGAAGGTCAACGTTCTTATACTCCGATCATCTGGACACCCCATCGAATTTCGTGTATCAGGGCGTTAAAAAACATTTTTTGTGCAAACGTTTCTGGATCAAAACCCAGACCTGGGATCTGGCTAATCACCGCTGACCTTGGAACGACCTTGGGTCGACCCAACGGGGCAAACCGACCCCAGATACGGGTTCAGCGACCCCGAAAACCCATGGGTCCGTGGTTTTAAGCACCTTCTGCAATTCCTTCTAGTTTGACCTTGGAACGACTTTGGGTCGATCCAGCGGGGCAAACCGACCCCAGATACGGGTTGAGCGACCCCGAAAACCCATGGGTCCGTGGTTTTAAGCACCTTCTGCAATTCCTTCTAGTTTGACCTTGGAACGACTTTGGGTCGATCCAGCGGGGCAAACCGACCCCAGATACGGGTTGAGCGACCCCGAAAACCCATGGGTCCGTGGCCCGCATTTCTGCAACAAAAAGAAGGTTCCCATTCAAAAAATTCGACTTGACCTTTAAAGGACCTTGACAGTCAAGCCCAAGGTCAAATTCATGGTCACCATCAGATGCTCCATTCGATTTGCGGAAACTTTCGTATGGAAATTTTTTTCCCAACGCCCTTAGTTTCCATGCTTTGGACTGCCCAAGATCAATTTGACCTCATTTTACCGACTTGACCTTGAAACGACCTCTAGATCACATTTGACCGCGTATGTATCTTATATCGTTGGAAAGAGAATTATTCCCTCTTTCGGTTTGCGCAATAAAAAAGGAGGGTTCCCATTTAAAAAATTCGACTTGACCTTAAAATGACCTTGAAGGTCAAGCCCAAGGTCAAATTCAAGGTCACCATCAGATAGCCAGGGAAAAATCCTACATCTTTTGTATGAAACATTTTTTCCGAAAATGCATTCCCGCTGAGATAACTGGCCGTCCCGGAACTTTTGACACACCCTGTATAGACGTTTTACAAAAAATTGTCCACGCGTACAATCATTCTCTACGCAGTGGCACACGGATGCGCCCCGCCGATGTTGACATCTACAACGCTCCGCAGGCGCGAGAAAACTTGGCCAAGCGCGCGAGCTCCAATTATCGGTGGCGGCGGCGGTGGCGCCCCCACCCCGTCACCGCGACACATGGTAAATTCAATGTGGGAGATCTCGTGCGCATCAGTCGAACAAAAAACACCTTCGAGCGCGGATACGAGAACAATTTCAGCGAGGAAATTTTTAAGATAACACGAGTATCACGACGGCAAGGGCTGCACACGTACATTCTTCAGGACTTGAACGACGAGATCATCGACGGCTTCTTTTACAAAGAGGAACTCGTACGCGTCGGGTGCGAGCGTCTGGCGGCCGATAAGAATTTCAAGATCGAACGCGTCATGCGCGAGAAAGGGCGCGGCGCCAACAAGCAGCTACTTGTCAAGTGGCTCAGCTTTCCGGATAAATTTAATTCTTGGGTAAAAGCGAGTCAGCTCGAAAAAATCGCGTAAAAAAAGCAAGCATGAACACGTACGAAGATTTTTACATGGTGCTGCCTAGCAACAGCAGTATGAATTACTTTCCCGATAATAACACTAGCTGCTTCACGACACACATACCGCGCGAGATCAAATTACACGGCGAATAGTTCGTCGGGCTGGTGGAAATACACGTACCATGCAGCGTTGTACATTTTCAAGAGGAGGACGCCTTCTACAAGTTTTCCACGTACGACGACGACGCGCAACTCGTGGAGGAAAAATATTGTAATATACCCGTTAGAATTTATGACTCACTCTTTGAGCTGGCGGACGCGATAAACAGCTCAAATGAAACCTATCGGCATCAAATGCTCGAACCCGTTAAAACATGCCTCGGCTATTACGCGATAAGACGCAAGTGCGACTGCGCGCAGCTACACGAGACTCATTTCAACGAAAAAATGCGACGTATATTTGGCTTCGATGACACACCGGAAAAACGAAAAATACCTTTTACCACTCTAAACGACGAGGGTAAAAGGGACATAGTCGCCGCGAGATCTGCATCGCTCTTTCGAGCAATTCCCGACCAGTTGTATGTTTACACAGACATATGCGAACCCTACACAGTGGGGGATACCCAAGCGGTACTCTTGCGCATAGTTTCCATGGATACCTTTAAATTCAGATATGGATGCAGCACTGTCCAGCGCTTTGCACCCGCTCACTACATACCGCTTCTCTATCACAATTTTAATAATGTTATTATAGATATAAGAGATCAGCACGGGCGGCGCATACCATTCGAGTATGGTACGTTGACGGTAACGCTAAACTTTGGGCGCAATCGCTAACATGGCGCATTATACTCGCTATTACGACGAACAGATCGGGGGTGGCGGCGTAAGAAACGTTTTTGCCGGCTCACCATTTCAGAGGGGCCCAGGTGCAGGCGCGTGGCTAGGTGGCCTCTTTCGACGCATTCTGCCATATGTCACGAGCGGCGCTAGGGCAGTAGATAAGGAGACGCTGCGCGCAGGTATAAAAGTTCTCGACGACGTTACCAACACAGGTAGCAGTTTCAAGGAGGCTGTAAAACCGAGGGCCCGTGAATCCGGTCGAAATCTCAAGCGTAAAGCGGCCGAGAAAATAACAGAAGTTATGAAAGGTTCAGGCTATAAAACAACCAAACGCGTCAAACAGCGACGTCAGTCGCGAGAGTCACGCAGCGCTGTTCGCATCGCACATACCAAACCAAGAGGGCCATAAAAGCACCGGCTGCAGTAGGCGGACGAAAATCACGCAAAGGAGGTAGAAAAAAACGCAAAACACCGACTTTTCGAAGCCTTAGCGATATTTTGGGGCCAAAGTAAATAGAAAAAAATGTCTATCTTACACTCGCACTCGTCAGAGTGCATGTCGAGCGAGCTGGACCTTTTTACACTCCCCGCGACTCAAACTTCGATCGAAGGCAGCAGTTTTCTGAACTATAAGCCGGTGTCATCGATCAGCGATGAAGGCGACGCCCCGATCGAATTTGTCGTACCCAGCGCCAGCGAGCATTACATCGATCTCGCGCATACCATGCTATATGTAAAGGCACAGATATTACCGCTCGCCGATCCCGACGTGAATTTAAAAGTCGCGCCGTAAACAACCTTCTTCACTCAATGTTGAATCAAATCGATATTTTTCTCAATCAAAAACTTGTCTCGCCGCCAAACAACGCGTATCCCTACAGAGCTTACATCGAGTCGCTGTTGAGTTATTCGCCGGCAGCCAAAGAGTCTCATCTGACGGCTAGTCTCTGGTACGATAACACACCGGCTTGCTTCGAGGCCACCCCGCAAAATCAAGGAGTGGGCTCTAACAAGGGACTCGTCAATCGTCAAAACTATATGCTCGGCGGAAAGACATTCGACATGATTGGCCATCTGCACTGTGACTTCTTTTAATCAAGATAAAATGCTTATCAATGATGTCGAAATGCGCGTGCGCCTAGTGCGGAGAAAAGACGCCTTTTGTCTGATGGACAGCACAGACGAGAGGCAATTTGGCATAAGGATAAAAGAAGCTACGCTCATTATTCGCCGCGTGAAAATAAACCCCGGTATTTTAATCGCGCACGCCAATACATTGGCCAAGGCAGCTCTCAAGTATCCCATAACGCGCGTCGAAATCAAAACTTTCACGCTTCACGCCGGTATACACAGCGACAGCATCAATAATGCAATTCTAGACCAACTGCCGAAACGCGTAATTATCGGTTTCGTAGATAACAGAGCATTCAACGGAAATCGACGACTTAATCCTTTCAACTTTCAACACTTCGACATAAATTACCTCTCCCTCTACGTCGATGGGATTCAAATTCCGAGCAAACCATTACAGCCGCACTTTACCAGGAACAATGCATCGTTTATCGAAGCCTTTCAAACACTCTATTTGGGCACCGGTATACATTTCCTCAACGAGGGTCTCGGCATAAACAGAACCAATTATTCACAGGGCTATTTTCTCACAGCTTCGATCTCACGCCTGACTTATCGGCTCACTGTCACACACACTGGAATCTCGTGCGGTCTGGTAGCGTGCGTATAGAAGTAGGATTCGAAGTCGCGCCGACAATTACGATAAACTGCATTGTTTATGCCGAATACGATAACATTCTCGAAATCGACTCCACTCGACAAATTTTATCGGATTTCAGTGCCTAATTGCTGACGTCAGCACTACAGGTGGCGCCAGTCTCGGCGGGGGCGTAAAAGTGGGGGCGTAAAAGTGGAGGGAGCACTAACGACGTACGCTCTGTGCCATCTCGCGTCACTTCGTTTTTTCTCTCGCACCCGTCAGCATACCTGCACTTTTGCGCGCGTTCCAAACAGTATGGACTACGTAATAGATATTCAAGGCTTCCGTGATGCCGAAAAAAAATTTTTGCCAAAGGAGGTGGCAATCAATTGTCTGCAGAAAAAAATTATGGATCACTGGATAGTACAGCCGCCCTGCAGCTTCGATGACTTGCCGGATGAGGTTAAACAGACCAATACTTACTGCGCGGTTGACATTCACGGACTTCATTGGTTCGAGGGGGAAGTAAGCCTTCGCCAGTTGCATCGACATCTTTACAATATCGCCCGAGGGGCGAGAAGAATTTACGTACGCGGTGAGGAGAAGGCCCGCTACATTGAAACACTATTTGGGCGCTGCATATGTAACTTGGAGAAATACGCTTCTCCAACATTTGAAAAGTTCAACAGTATTTTTCCAAAAAACACCGTGTGCGCCACGCATTCGCAGAAAAAGAAAAAAGAATTTTGTGCCTTATACAAGGCTAATCAAATAAAGAAATGGCTACGCTCGCTACTACCCGAAGAATGGAAACATGCTTCGAAGCAAAAGGTGAATAGTGAAATGTATTTTTTAGCGCTTCACGAGTACCACAGCAAGGAGAAGAAAAAAACTCTGCGGATTGCAGAGAAATCGGACGATGATGACTACGAGGCAAAAGATACAAATAGCAACGATTCGAATAGTTACAACATATACTTCACAGCTGGCGGAGACTCTGCATCATTGTCTCAAGAATCGATCAGTCGGAGTCTACGCCGCCGATCATATACCATGGCGCTTGAGCCTTCCCGCAGCCATCATGACTAATATCGACACGTGGGATAAACCTGGATCTCATTGGGTGGCATTCTACATAGATCGCCATGCAAGAGGTATCTACTTTGACAGCTACGGTCTGGGACCTAAGTCGCGCTGGCATCTCAACCGACTCGGAAGAAATCGCAAGCGATTCGTGTGGAACAAGAAAAAGTTGCAGAGCATCGATTCGAAAGTCTGCGGTGAATATTGTATTATGTTTCTGTATTTTATGTGTAGCTGGCGTAGTTTACACACTTTTTGTCAAGTCTTTACGCGCGATTCTCACGCGGACGACAAATTAGTTGCCAAGTTTTGTAAAAATGTCAGGAGAAAAGGCCGTGGCCAAAAACTAAGAAAAGAAAAAAAAATGCGTCGCGTGAACAATTTTCCGCGGACAACTTCCACAGGGGCAGGATTTTGTATGCAATCGTGTAAACCAATGTCACAATGATGATGTCGCCGTTCTTTGTACTAATGTATGATGTTGATTTTAATGATTTTTCTTCTTTTTATGTATGAATAGTTTGTAGGCTTTTCTATGCGCTTTGTACTTTTAACCTTTAGTTTAATATCCCTGGAGCAAAACACATTCAATTTTAGTTTGTAAATAATCAGTCTCGGTTATACGCGCTGCTTCAAAAATTTATGTAATCATAGTTTGTAAGTTTTTGTGTATTTTAACTATGTAAGTTTTTTCTTAATAATCTGATCGATCGATTAAAATTTTTTACCAAAACTACTTCTTTCATTTATCGAACCCACGCTCTTCCAGTAAATTATCCAATCCACTTTGTTTCCTTGAAAAAAATAATAGTCGAGTTTCATTTTCATTCACACACATGACTAAAAACACGATTTAACACGCTGCTTGCAAGTCTAGCTCTGACTTTTCTTGGAATAGTTATCGATATTTACGCACTGATCGCGTTTCTCTCTATTGAACAAAACTTATCTACACGTACGTGACTAAAATTGATGAACTCATTTCCACTGTTACCGAATACTCAAGCGTAATAAAATACCTCTTGAACTACGATATGCATCGATTTATCACAGGCAACGTTAAAATCTCGCTTATCGATAAATATTTTCAAAACAAAGATATCTTTCTCTTTGAGAATAGATCGCGTTTCTCTCTTGTACAAAACTTATCTACACGTACGTGCCTAAAACCGATGAACTTACGCGTAAAAAAATACCTCTTGAACTACGATATGCATCGATTTATCAAAGGTACCGTTAAAATCGCGCTTATCGATAAATATTTTCAAAACAAAGATATCTTTCTCTTTGAGAATAATTTTTTCCACAATGACTTCCCCCCACCACCACACTCCAACAATATGTATACGTCGCGCTCTGCCATTGGCTAAAGGTTTACCAACACCCACTGCACAAAGGAGCAGAGGGAGGTACACCCTCGTACGTGTATAAAGAACCATAGGGCATCGCGGACGGAATAATATAGTAGAAGCGCGACAGCTGAAAGCACCACATCTCTACCGTCAAGCAGTATTTTCTTAAAAAGAAAGTACGAACCGCACTATCTAGAAAACACATCATCATCAGCATCTCGGGCGTTGCCGACAGTATTTTTTATTAAAAGTGCGCGTAAAGAGTGTTAAAATGAATCAAGAGAATATTCCGCACACACTGCTAGTGAACACGAGCTACGCTCTCAATAAATCGCACTCAAAGTTTGTCTATCTTGGCTTACAATACTTCGGCAAGCAGTTTCGCCCTGTTATTCAATTTGGCGGCGGCGTTTCACCTCACAAATACGTCACTATGGACAAACCTAGCTCGGAAAAATTCACGGAACATTTTTTCACCATTCAAGAATATCTGATCAACGAGAATCGAACACCTAGAAAAATCATCCTACCCGCTCACGACATTTCATTGATGGCCTGCTACAGCTCAAAAGCCGTATCCGTCAACCATAGTCGGGAAATTACACCACCTGACTTCTCGAGCTGCTATGAAAACGAGGCGCAGGACTGGGATACCGTCGATGGACGCAGTCCCTGTGTCACTCACGGCATAATCCACGACGACGATGATACCGTCAGCACCACCACCACCACCACCACCGCCATCACCGCCACCGACGACGACGAACCGCCCAAAAAGAAGAGAAAGATCGACATTTTACCAAGTATTGTGATGCAGTTAAAGACATTTGCGCACTTGAAAAAATTACGCGAGTGTATAAATTTTAGATTCAAACAACTAGAAAATATCGCGGTATTTGTTAATTCGGTGGTAGAGATAATTATTAATAATAATAAAATACACGTTCGTGAAAAAAACGACGAGAATATAATACACTCATTTTTGACGGTATAACTTTTATAAAAATATTCGACGAACTAAAAGAAAATTTAAAATCTAATGTGAACAAACGCTTAAGTTATTCAAACTTTAGAGAAACCGACGTAGATAGATTGTTTTTAGAACTACGCACTCTGTATTTACACATTCTGGAAAAAGAAGTACACGAAAGCATCCAATAAATATACATTATTGTCACATTTGCTTTTTCACTTGTACGAACCTTTCCTCACTTGCGTTATCATCATCATGCCCATCACCCACGGCATAAATATAAGTAAAGCGCAACACTGTGATAAAACAGTAGGCCTGCGATCCTCACCGAGACAACATCATGGGCCCACCGTTCAGCAAACCAGCCGGCAAGCCGGAAGACAAACAACCTCTCGTCGATAAAAAAGACCATTCCTCCACGGATAAAGATTCTGCCCGTTTTAAATCTTTTTCCACCAACACCCACTCTTTTCCCAAAAAAGAAGGCTACTCCAGATACAGCTAGTCACCACCACCATTATCATTAAAAACTAATAACAACCAAAGAAAGGAAGGCTCAAAGATACTACACTATGCCAGACAGCCCACTACGCGCTCCGCGCGACATTTACCACCGACCGCGACACTACAACGACAACAAAACTGTAAAATTTCTTAATGTCTGCGTACACTATTATGTGTTACTTATGTAAATGTGTGTGTATGCATGTATGGTGTGTTAATAAAATGGGGTGTATGATTTTTACCAAAACACTTGTTTTCATTTATCGACCTCACATTCGTCCAGTAAATTATCCAATCCACTTTGTTTCCTTGAAAAGAATAATAATCGAGTTTCCCTTTTTTCACACACATGACTAGATAAATACGATTAAACGCGCTGCTACCTGCAAGCATATCCCTTGCTTTGTATAGCTATAGAGTACTTTTCCCTCATCCACACAAGCGAGCGCCTACTCATCTCTCTCTCACACACCAAAACTCCCCACTCCTCTCTCTTGCTAAGCAGCTTGCAGGCACGCATACAGAAACGCGCACAGCAGTACGCTCACACCGCGAGCACACGCGTGCCCGATATAGTGTAGTCCCCACACCTTCGTCCCACGCTCAGTGGGGATGCCAGCTAGCAGCACACGCGTGACGGGTATAGCGTAGTCCGTCCCCTCTCCAGCCAGTGCTGCTCAAGCTGACTGCGAAGGAGTGGGGGGCGCCATGACTGATATAGCGCACCAGCAGGCATCACGTAACGCCTGACCGCTATAGCGCGCCCAGAGGTATCAGGTTACGGCGCCATCAAGTGGGCACTTTAACAGTAGCTCTTTAACAATAGGCTATTAATCATTGTTTATATAAATAAACACTAATTAACTACTGTTTTGCTACTGTTTTGCTACTGTTTATATAAACAAACACTTAAAATAAGAGATATTTATATAAACAATTGAGTCAAGTGCCCACTTGAAGATGACACCGGAAGTGTAACCTGATACCTATCTGTCTCGCTATAGTGGTACACATACTACTCATATCAATTATCGGTATATGTTTGAACATGAACATTAGTAGCAAATATAACATGAATCATAAAATATAGCTAAAATTGAAGACTTCTATGGAAAAAGAGCGAATCTCAAAAAAATCACATTTCGGAAAATTATATTTTAAGTTTTATATTTCTGTAGTATTAAAACAAATAAATAAAATGCTTTAAAAAGCATTTCAGTAGTATTAAAATAAATAAATAAAATGCTTTTTAAAGTATTCTGGCATGAAAGCGGATTTAAAGTTTTTTCTTGAAGTTATATATTTTTCAAAATATTTTTTAATAAATAATATAAGAAACAGGTTTTAATACAAAAAATTCGTTACTGCAATAAGTATAATAACAAATTATAATGATATATAATTTTAATACAATAAATTGCTTGAAACGATATTGAAATGATATGAAGAAGCGCGGGAGCGCTCCCAAGGCAAGTATCTGTCCAATGTAGAAAATGCTTGAGGGACGACCGTGCTATTCATACATTGAAATGGTGAAAGTGCGCGAGAATTTCATGAATTTTTTACGACTTTGCATTATGTTTTATTTTAATATTTTTTAAATGAATGGATAGCTGCTTTGATATACTACATGTATAAAAAATTTCAATTAAAAATATTATGTCATTTAGATGTATGTCTCGTTTACATATTGGTTATGGCTGTTTTCAGATTCTTTTTTCCTTCTTCTTTTCCCCTCGATCAGCTGTTTTGTTCCGACCGCTGCTCAATATATAACTATATACATAGTGTTCCCTCTATAAAAAATGCATCCTTGGCATGGTCGACGCCATCTTGCGACGCCATGTTGACTTTTTCTCGAATATCTCGAATATCTCGAATATCTCGAATATCTCGAATTTTTTGGCGCATGCGCAAATGCCCTATAGAGACTTAGGGAGTCTCTACAACCGTGCAGGGCGCGTGTGTGCGCTCGCCGTGTATAAGGTATACCTATATATAGGAGAGCGCTATATATGGGTATACCTTGTAGGAGATCACTATATATAGGTATACCTTATACATGGGAGGACATATGCACGCGCAAAGTTATAGAGATACCCTTAGAGTTATGGTGGAATGGTGTAGAGATAGCCAGATAGCGCATCTGTTGTGAGCGGGAAAATATGATATATATTAATTGATAGAAATTGATAATCAATTGATAAATCGATGAAAAATTTTTATTTTAAAAAAAATATTTATTCATTACTTGATCAAAAAAGTAATATTGGTAAATTTTGAATTAATTTTCTACGTTATATTTGTACATACATATTTTTTATATAGGGAATGTTTTTTTTTTAAATGGTTTTAGAGGGACTTTTATAGATAAATAGAGTTATGTTTATATTATTTTTTTTTATTTTATTGTTTTTTAGTAGAAATGTAAATTTATATCTATTTTGATTCCGCTTAGAGGAAGCTTTGCAACAAAAATTGACAAATTTTGTAGGTGACAAAAATTTTCGAGAAAAAAATGTTCAAAAAGATAGTTTAAGGCGATAATGTTGAAATTTGCCAATTTTAAGAAAATTGTGTGTGTGTGTGTGTGTGTGCGCGCGCGTGCCTGCGTGCGTCGTGCGTGCATGCGTGTGTGTGTATATGTGTGTGTGGGTGGGTGGGTGGGTGTGTGCGTGTAAACAGTCGATATCTCGAAAACCATTTCACCTATTTTCGTCGGACAAAGCTTATTCTCTTGGTCCCGAAAAAATACTCGGTTTTAATTTTTTTTCGATTTTCTTTTTTTTTTATAACCAAAAAATCTTTAAACGACATACGTTTTCTGTTTTTAATTTTCAAATTATCTTTAGTATGTCATGGAAAATGTTCTTATAATTCATAAATTAATTTTTCAAAAAATATTTGATTACACAGGCAAAACAAAAAAAAAAGTGGTATGTTACTGAGACTTGACATACCCCCTCTTATGCATTTTGACGCGCTGAATCCGAATCCGAAGCCAGAATTGCGCCAACACCCCTCAGTTTTTTTTAAATCGTGTAAAACCACCCCTAAATCGAAAAATCCGGGATATTCCGCTTTTAATGTTGGGAAAATTTTTATAAACTGCCTAAAAATTGCTGCAGATCTAAAGCTATACACATTTTGAAGCGCTGAATCCGAATCCAAAGGCAGATTCGTGCCATTACCCCTCAGTTCTTTTTAAATCGTGGAAAACCACCCCTAAATTGAAAAAGCCGGAATATTCCGCTTTTAACATTGGGCAAATTGATACAAACTGCCTAAAAATGACTGTAAATCTACTGCTATACATATTTTGAGGCACTGAATCCGAATTCGAAACGAGATTTACGACATTCCCTCTCTTTTTTTCAATCACGGAAAACCACCCCTAACTTAGAAAATTTCGAAAAATTCAGCTTTTGACCCTTTCTCAAACCCGGAATCCTTGAACTTATAACCCTTAAACCCTAAACCTTGAAACGTTCAACGCTTAAACTGAACCCTTAAATCCTGAACCCATAAATCCTGAATCCCTTAAACCTGAACCATTAAATCCTGAACTCCTTAACCCTGAATCCTTTAATTCCAAACCCTAAAATCCTTAATCATTAAACCCACAACCCTCAATCGTTTAAACCCTTAACCGTTGAACCCTGAACTCTTGAACCCTTAAAATCTTAGATCCTGAACCCTTAAGCACTCAACCCATGGACGATGAATCACTAAACTCCGAACCCTTATATGGTCAACAAGAAATGCGCTCAATCCTATCCGAACCCAAAGGCACATTTATGCCATCACCCCTTAGTTCTTTTTAAATCGTGGAAAACCACCCCTTAATCGAAATATCTGGAATATTCCGCATTTAACATTAGGCAAATTTGTATAAACTGCCTAAAAATGACTGCAGATCTAATACTATACATATTTTGAGGCACTGAATCCGAATTCCAAACGAGATTTACGACATTCCCTCTCCTTTTTTTCAATCACGGAAAACCACTCCCAACATCGAAAAATTCGAAAAATTCAGCTTTTACCCTTTGAACCTTTAAACCCTGAACCCTTAAACTTATAACCTTTAAATCCGAAACCTTAAAACCCTTAACGCTTTAATCTGGAACCTTTAAACCCATACCCCATAAATCCTGAACCCCTTAAACCTGAACTTTTAAATCCTGAACCCTTTAACCCTGAATCCTTTAATCCCCAACCCTAAAATCCTTAAACATCGAACCCATAACCCTTTAACCCTTAACCGTTGAACCCTGAACTCTTAAACCCTAAAACCCTTAGAACATGAACCCATAAGCCCTCAACCATTAAACCCTTATACGATGAACCACTAAACTGTGAACCCTTAAAACATCAACCTTGAAACCTAATGGTTTGCTGTCCCTCAAAACCCTTAAGAAGTGAAAACTGAAACCCTCAGCTCTTAAACCCTCAACCATTAAACCTTGCGTCTTTAAAAAACTAATTCAATTCTCTCTTTTTCGCTTATAGCGGATTCTCTTATCCTCAAATGACCTGTGTAAAGGATTTCTGGATCTTTTTTTATCAATTTGATTAGTTTCTCTTTTCAACATCCAGCAGTAGTCAGCCATCATATTAACACCCCAAGTGCCTTGATATCTCCTCTCCATTTCTTTTAGGTCTTGGTGAAACCGCTCACCTTGCTCTTCGCTGTAGTCACCTAAGTTCTCAGGAAAATATTGCAAATGTGAGTGCAAAAACTGTAATTTCACACTCATCAAACAACCTAAACGTTCGTAGTTATCGAATAAATCTGAAACAATTTGTTCATATTCCTGACTTTTCTGATTACCTAAAAAATTTTTAGCAATACTTTGAAAACTGAGCCATGCTAACTTTTCTGTTTCGTTCATTGTGTTGATGAAATTAGGATCTCGAAACATTCTTCGAATTTGAGGGCCGTCAAAAATTCCTGCTTTTATTTTAGCGTTACTGAGACCTGGAAAATGATCTGACAAGTATTGGAAACATGCCCCTTCTTTATCTAATGCTTTAGTAAACTGCTTCATTAAACCAAGTTTAATGTGCAGTGGAGGAAGAAGGATTTTTAATGGATCGAGCAATAGTTCTTGAAGCACGTTGTAAGTACCTGGATTAAGCGCATTTCTTTTTGGCCATTCTCTCTTCCTGTAATGATTTATGCGATCTCTGCTGTCCCATAAACATAGAAAGCATGGAAACTTTGTGAAACCTGACTGTTGCCCTAATATGATGGATATCATTTTCAAGTCTCCACAAACTTGCCACTTGTGTTCTTCATATTTTATTTTCTCTAGGACATGCATCATATTTTCAACTTTCTTTTAGTTTCGTGGAATGAGCTATTGGGATGCTTGCGTATTTATTTCCATTATGCAGCGAAACTGCCTTTAGACTTTGCTTTGAAGAGTCTATGAAGAGTAGCCATTCACTGGACTTGTAAATATTAGGTTTTAATTCATTAATCAGACTCTTTACATCTGTGCAATAAACTAATGTTTTATTCTCATCTACAGTGAAATATTTTGTAAACTCTTGTTCCCGTTTTCTATAAATAGAAGATTTAGTTCCAGGTTCTACTAATTCCCGCCTCTTAAATTCCGCTGCCATGAATTCTGCAACATCTTTAGAGACGCCAGTAATTCGAATAAAATCGTTTAAATCTTTTTGGTTAAATAGTTTAGGATTCCATGGCTTAACAGAATGTGGAACATACTCGTCTTCACTTTCATCCATTTCACTTTTACTAATTCCCATTGATTCGCTCTCACTGTCATCTTTATTTTTTCTTATGTCGTCTTCTTCAATATATTTTTCCACAAAATCTTCTTCTACATTCATAAGTTCACCAGCATCACAAATAGTTTCCTCTCTTTCAAATTCATTGGATGTATGAATATCTGATTCCATGATGGGTTTTATCATTGAAGAGACATTAGCATATTTCATTTTAGATTTATTTTTTGAGTTGAAGCCACTTGTAATAGTTTTGCAAAAATAGCAGTCATCGCATGACTGTGGTTTCTGCCATATAGTTGGCGTGGTAAATTGTAACACTTTCTTTCCTTTGCTTTTCTTCCATCGATTCAACATCGTTAGACAAGTACAGCACATCACATGAGGAACCCACCATGTATTTTCAACAGGTATCTGCATTTTGAAGCAGTCAAGAAAAATTTTTCTATTTAAATCCGTAATAGGTCTGCGGTACTTTGCTACCTCAAATTTACCACATATGTAGCAAAACCGATTTGGTTCTCCAAGGCAATCGTGGTTACTTGAGGGGTTTATTGTGGCATTATACTCAACACTGGCCAAGTTATCCACCTGTGAAGAGCTGCGGTCGTATGATGACGACAACTGCGGGCCCGCTTGCTCACCCTGACCAGTCGCCGATACTGGATTTCCGAAGCCCTGCATCGTAATAGATATATTACTTATATCTGCCATGACGGCGAAACGCCCTTTTCCAGGAACTTTGCCAGAATATACAAAAAATTTATACAAGAAACCGAAGTGAAAAAAAAACCAGCAAAAAGTTTATCCGTTGCCCACCGTCACCACGGGGAGGTGCCCTGGGTGCAGATATAAGTGATATATATTCACGATGCAGTGCTTCAGAAACCCAGGGCGACTGGTCAGGGTGAGCAAGCGGGCCCGCAGCCGTCGTCATCATACCACCGCAGCTCTTCACAGGTAGATGACTTGTCTAACGATGTTGAATCGATGAAAAAAAGCAATGGAAAGGAAGTTTTACAATTTACCACGCCAACTATATGGCAGAGACCACAGTCATGCGATGACTGCTATTTTTGCAAAACTATTGCAAGCGGCTTTAACTCGAGAAATAAATCTAAAATAAAATACGCTAATATCTCTTCAACAATAAAACCCATTACGAAATCAGATATTCATATATCCAATGGATTTGAAAGAGAGGAAACTATTTGTGATGCTGGTGAACTTATGAATGTAGAAAAAGTTTTTATGGACGAAGATATTGAAGAAGACGTCATAAGAAAAAATGAAGATGACAGTGAAAGTGAATTAATGCAGATTAGTGAATGTGAAATGGATGAAAGTAAAGACAAGTATGTTCCATATTCTGTTATGTTATGCAATCCTAAACCATTTAACCAAAAAGATTTAAATGACTTTTTTCGCAATACTGGCGTCTCGAAAGATGTTGCAGAATTCATGGCAGCAGAATTTAAAAGGCGGGAATTAGTAGAACCTGGAACTAAATCTTCTGTTTATAGAAAACGGGAACAAGAGTTTACAAAATATTTCACTGTAGATGAGGATAAAACATTAGTTTATTGCACAGATGTAAAGAGTCCGATTAATGAATTAAAACCTAATATTTACAAGTCCAGTGAATGGCGACTCTTCATAGACTCTTCAAAGCAAAGTCTAAAGGCAGTTTTGCTGCATAATGGAAATAAATACGCAATCATCCCAATAGCTCATTCCACGAAACTAAAAGAAAGTTATGAAAATATGAAGTATGTCCTAGAGAAAATAAATCATATCCATCATATTAGGACAACAGTAAGGTTTTACAAAGTTTCCGTGCTTTCTATGTTTATGGTACAGCGGAGATCGCATAAATCATTACAGGAAGAGAGAATGGCCAAAAAGAAATGCGCTTAATCCAGGTACTTACAAAGTGCTTCAAGAACCATTGCTCGATTCATTAAAAATCTTTCTTCCTCCACTGCACATTAAACTTGGTTTAATGAAGCAGTTTACTAAAGCATTAGGTAAAGAAGGGGCATGTTTCCAATACTTGTCAGATCATTTTCCAGGTCTGAGTAACGCTAAAATAAAAGCAGGAATTTTTGACGGCCCTCAAATTCGAAGACTGTTTCAAGATCCTAATTTCATCAACACAATGAACGAAACAGAAAAGTTAGCATGGCTCAGTTTTCAAAGTATTGCTGAAAATTTTTTAGGTAATCAGAAAAGTCAGGAATATGAACAAATTGTTTCAGATTTATTCGATAACTACGAACGTTTAGGTTGTTTGATGAGTGTGAAATTACAGTTTTTGCACGCCCATTTGCAATACTTTCCTGAAAACTTAGGTGACTACAGCGAAGAGCAAGGTGAGCGATTTCACGAAGACCTTATAGAAATAGAGAGGAGATATCAAGGCACTTGAGGTATTAATATGATGGCTGACTACTGCAAGATGTTGGAAAGAGAAACTAACCCAGGTGATACAAAAAGATCCAGAAATCCTTTACACAGGTCATTTGAGGATAAAAGAACCCGCTATAAGCGAAAAAGAGAAAATTGAATTAGTTTTTTAAAGACGCAAGGTTTAATGGTTGAGGGTTTAAGAGCTGAGGGTTTCAGTTTTCACTTTTTAAGGGTTTTAAGGGACAGTTAATGGTTTGAGCTTTAAGGGTTGATGCTTTAAGGGTTCAGAGTTTAATGGTTCATCGTTCAAGGGTTTAAGGGTTCAGGATAGAGGGCTTAAGGGATCAGGATCTGAGACTTTAAGGGTTTAAGAGTTCAGGGTTCAACGCTTAAGAGTTTAAAAGGTTGAGGATTAAAGGGCTATGGGTTCAATGTTTAAGGATTCTAGAGTTGGGGATTGAAGGATCAGGGTTAAAGGGTTCAGGATTAAAGGGTTTTAGCGTTGAGGGCTTCAAGGTTTAGGGTTTAAGAGTTATAAGTTCAAGGGTTAAGGGTTTAGGGGTTGAAAGGGTCAAAAGCTGAATTTTTTGAATTTTTCGATGTAATGGTGGTTTTCCGTGATTGAAAAAAAAGTAGAGGGAATGTAGTAAATCTCGTTTCGAATTCAGATTCAGTGCCTCAAAGTATTTATAGCAGTAGATCTGCAGTCATTTTTAGGCAGTTTTCACAAATTTTCCCAACGTTAAAAGCGGAATATACCGGATTTTTCGATTTAGGGGTGGTTTTCCACGATTTAAAAAGAACTGAGCGGTGATGGCACAAATCTGCCTTTGGATTCGGATTCAGCGCCTCAAAATGTGTATAGCTTTAGATGTGCAGTAATTTTTAGGCAGTTTATAAAAATTTTCCCAACGTTAAAAGCGGAATATCCCGGATTTTTCTATTTAGGGGTGGTTTTACACGATTTAAAAAAAACTGAGGGGTGATGGCGCAATTCTGGCTACGGATTTGGATTCAGCGCGTCAAAATGCATAAGAGGGGGTATGTCAAGTCTCAGTAACAGACCACTTTTTGTGTGCCTGTGTTATCGACTCAAAATTTTATTTACTTATTACGCTTATTGAAGATAATATTTGGTATAAATTTCAAGAGATTATCTTCATTTGTTTTTGAGAAAAAATTATTGAAAATAAAAAATGCGTTTTCACTGACACACGATGGCAAGAATAAAAACCAATTAATCGTCCTGAAATTTGGTATAGAGTATATAGATTTTTTATATCTTCCAACTGTTCATTGCGCAAAAAATCGAACTGTCACGACCAAAGAAATTGAAGGTTAAAAATTTTTTTTAAATATTTTCGAATAGCGTTTTTCAGACAATATTTGATAGATAGAGAAACTTTTGTATAATACAATTAATTATTGTCAATAAAAAATTAAAAATAGGAATAAATACATTAGTTTGAGGAAGCTAAGTCCATTCATAAAAAGATGGCTCCGTCGGACGGAACGGAGCCTCCCGACGGGAGCTCTTACAAAACTTATAAGTGCTGTAGTAAAACTAAAGCAAAAACTCTAATTTGTATAATATGTGAGATGCCGTATCATGTGGGACATTTTAAACCTATAAATGGAGCTAAAAGGATTAGTGATGCATTCATAATTTGTGATCAGCACACAAAATTGGATCGAACCTCTAAATTTGACCATGTGCTCGTGGCAGCAGAGGTTAGAACTATGATTGCACAAATAAAACTGGAAGCAAAAAACTTGATAAGACAAGACTTATTAGAAGAAATACACGAAGAGACCAAGAAAGCACTCACCGAAACTATTGCCGATGAAAACGATGTCATGGAACAAAATTTATTAATAGAAACAACCTTGCTGAAACAACTAAACGCTGAATTGATAGACAAAAATACCATTCTCAAGCAGCTTAACGAAGAATTAACAGACAAAAACAACCTGTTGATACAAAAACTAAATTACAAAGGTAATAATCTACAGATATCTAATAGTACTTATGCACAAATACATACAAATACCAAACCAAAACCAAAACGTGTGCCAAAAATTGTTATAAAAAAAACTAAAAAAGAAGAAAAAATGGAAAATTTGGAGAGCGCCGTTATTCGCTGTCTAATTCAAGAAAAATCAATACAGGCTAAAAAAATATATAAGAAAAACAATGATGAACTAATCATATCCTGTCTAGAAGAAGAAAATGTTAATACAGCGCTCAATCTCTTAAAAATCGAGAATGAGGTGTAATCTGTGAAGTACAAAAGGAACAAATTTTAAACCCTAAAGTGAGAGTGACCGGCATAGATAACATCCTAGAATTGGATGTCTCAGCACTCGAAGAAGATATCAATTTGAGAAATTTCAAAAACTTTGATAAAAAGTGCCACATACTACATTCATATACGAACAACAAAAGTAAATTGCAATCAATCGTCTTGGAAGTTGCAGGTGACATGCACAAATTTATTAAAGAAAATAACAATAGAATTTTTGTGGGGTATGAAAGTTGTAAAGTGTACATCAAAATGCAGAAATGAGCATGTGTGTCTCAAGTGCGCAGATAAACATGAAACAAGTAAGTGTAATGATGAAAAAGAAAACAAGTGCATAAATTGTGACTATACAAATAGAAAATATGGAACACATTATGATACGAAACATATAGCAACGGATAGCCACGCATGCAAAATTTTGCTAGGTAAGATACAAAAGTTAATCGACGCCACTGACTACATCATCAAACCCACGATTCCAAGACACATGGGTAAAGTAGATAACTACCAGTATCAATATATTGTAACGAAGATCTCTAACTTATCACCGGTAAAGGGGACGTCCAATTTATCACCGTCAAAGCTAAAGTTAATGAACGAGAACATCGTAGCTAAGCAGACTGGACAAACGACACCAACACACCACAATGGATGAAGAAACTCATTTCAAAGATACAAATCTCGGAAATCAAGAACTATTTGATAGTGAAAATATTATTTTGAAAGAAATAAGCGGAAGTGATACACAGAGTCTTAATAAGAAAATTAAAAATAGCTGCAATCTTATATTATCTGTAAATATTAGAAGCTTAAATGCAAACTTTTCTAAACTTGAAATGCTTATTGAAAATCTTATTACAAAACCAAGTGTCATAATATGTTCTGAAACCTGGAACTTGGAGTATTATCAATACTACCAAATACCAGGATATAACATTTATTATAATGAAAGTAAAATAAACCAAAACGATGGCGTTGTAATGTATGTAAAAAATAATCTAATTGTAGCTACTGAAATAGTAATTATTGGTAAGCTAAGTATATTAAGCGCTGAAATAAAACTCGAAAGCAACTTATTTGTAAGAATATCTGCAATGTACAGATGTCATAATATGACGAAAACCGAATTTAATTACAATCTTGAGAAATATCTAAAAATTAATAGGATTAAAAATACAAAAAATCATATTCTTGCTGGTGATTTCAACATAGATATTTTGCATAGTAATATTAAGAATAATGAAGCGACTGATAATGCAAATAATCAAGAATTTATCAATAACTTATTAGAAAATGAATTTTCTCCATGCTTCACAGGCATTACTAGACCTGGAGATAATAACAGAGGATCTTGCATTGATAATATATTCATTAAATCTAACACTTTTGAGACTACATCTTACAAACTAACAAACCCTATTACAGATCATTACACACTACTCGTAAATGTAGATAATATTACATTATCAACTGATACCTTTCATAATTTGAAACCTATAAATTACGGAAAACTAATACATATTGCAAATAGTACTAACTGGAATGAGATATTGTCTATACAAGATCCTGAACTTGCTGTAGAAAAATTGATTGAACTAATACAGGAATGCACAGATAAAGCTACAACATTCAATAACAAAAAACGGTACAATAAAAGTCTAGTGCCAAGAAAAAAATGGATCACAAGCGCAATAATGAAATCCTGTCAAACAAAAGAAACATTGTACACTTTATGGAAAAGCAATACTGATAATGTAACATTAAAAAGTGACTACAAAGCCTATATACAAATTATTAGATAAGATCATAAAAGATGCTAAAATTAAACATGAAAAAGATCAAGTGGAATCTTGTAGTAACAATCCTAAAAAATTATGAAAATTTATAAACTCTAGCTTATCTAAGAAAAAAAAAGAGGTAAATAGTATAAATAGCCTCAAAATAAATAATGAAATATTAGATAGCAAATGTGATATAGCTAATTAGATGAACATATATTTCTGTGATGTAGGTTTAAATTTAAGTAACAAAATTAAACGTCTTACTAATGCAAATATCAAATTACCTCGAACAAATCCAAAAACAATCTTTATCAATCCTACAAATCAGCTCGAAGTTAATAAAATAATCAGTGAAATGAAAGACAAAACAGGAGGGGTAGATGGCATTAATAGTAAGACCTTAAAAACGATCTCCACTTATATATAGCTACCTTTAAAATATATTTTCAATTTATGCATTGTTAATTCCAAATGGCCTCGGGTATTAAAAACTGCAGAAGTGGTTCCCATATTTAAAGCTGGAGACAGGTCATGTGCCTCCAACTACAGACCTATTTCGCTTATTTCAAACATTGCTAAGATCTTTGAAAAAATTATATATAATCGATTATATGCCTTCTTAAGGGTATGTAACATAATTTCTGATAAACAATATGGTTTTGTTAAAAATAGGGGAACTACTGACGCTTTAAGCTATCTCACAAACATAATCTATTCTAATCTAGACAAGAGTATACCAATAATCGCGGCCTTTTTGGATTTGGCAAAGGCTTTTGATACGGTGAACCATAAAATCTTATTAGAAAAACTTGATAGATATGGAATAAGAGGTAATGCTCTAAAGCTATTAACTAGCTATCTTTCAGATAGATTGCAAAATGTTAAAATTAATGAATACATAAGCCCTTATAAATTAATTACAACTGGTATTCCGCAAGGAACTATCTTAGGTCCTTTACTATTTATACTATATGTAAATGATCTACTGGAAGATATGCCAAAAGAGACCATAATGTCATATACTGATGACACTGTTGTCATATCAAGTGACAGCACGTGGACGTCAGCACAAGACAAAATGAACAAATATCTTGAATATGTTGCTGATTGGCTCGCTTGTAATAAATTATCACTGAATGTAAATAAAACTGTATATATGACCTTTGGTCTCTACTGTAACAGTGTGCCCAAAGATCTATCTATTAAGACTAAAAATCAACCAATTAAACGAGACGAGTGCGTTAAATATTTAGGTGTACATTTTGATTATAATATGAAATGGGATATACATGTTGAACATATCATAAAAAAAACCAAATATTTCATATTTATTTTTGCTAAAATTAGAAATAAAATGAATACCAAAACCCTCTAATGGTTTACTATGCTTTCTACCATAGTCTCATAAACTATGGGATAATTGCTTGGGGTGCAGCAGGTAAAATCCTTATACGCCTAGTACAAAAAATACAGGATAGAATTATTAAATTAATAAATAGAAATTTTCTAGGCGATAACAATCCTTTAATTATTAACCAAGTCTATAAGTATACTTATTTTATTATATCATTACGAAACTCTGAAGAAAATATTTATAAAAACAGCGAGAAACGCTAGGTACAAAACAATTCAATTACCGACAATGAACAAAGCTGTCAGCGATAAGAGAAGCTATGTGGCAGCCATACACGCTTTCAATGATCTTCCAAATGAGTATAAAACTCTATCTAGTAATAAGAATAGTATTAAAATTAAATTAAAAGAATTCATGAGATCTAATTACGATGTTACAAATTATTAAAATTTTTATCAATTTGTTGTGTGCGAGTACACATTTTATATGAATTAGAAATTTGTTACTGCGAAATTAAAGATTTATATATTTATTTTTTAGTTTTAAGTATTTAGTTTTGTAAGTATTGTGCCAACCTATGTACTAGTATCTCGTATACTTCTATAGGATTTACCTATATAAATTTAATTTTGGTGAAATAAATAAATAAATAAATGTATATTGGGAGCGGTTTTTTATTAGTGATGATGGCCGGATTAGTGTAAGGATCTTTTTATTTCGTTAAAATTAAAAACATGGTTTTCTCAATATAAAAATATTCATCTTGAATTTTATACTTTCATTTTGCCTTTTTATATAAAAAGGCAAAGTTAAATAAAAAGGTAAGGTAAAAAGTAATGATCAAGTAATGAATAATATGTTTAACATTATTAAACACAGAAAAAAGAGATTTTCATAATCATGTTATTGTTTATATATCTTAGTGGCAATTTTACTTATTGAACAAAATCACAACATGAAAAAAGCTTATTATTTAAATGAAATTGAACTTGATTCATCTTTATCATTGTAGTGACATTCTGATACTATAGAATTGAATGAACCTTTAAATTTGTTAAAGCAGGAAACTATGGAATGGAATGAATCACTAGAACTAAATTCAAAAGATAAAGACAAATCATATATTAAAATAACAAATACTTCTTCATACATACATTTTTTAGTCAATAAAACTATAACATAGCTTGATAAAAAACATCGTAATGTTTAAATGAATTCAAAATAAGTGCATTAAGGTTGTATTGGCCGTAAGGTCTCATTTAAAAATTTAAGGCAAATATTTTGGTCGTATAATTTGTCGAAAACACTAATATTCTACAGTACTAAGAGTAAACAAATATGTAAAATGTTTTTTAGAACTATGAAGAAAACTTTACATCGGTTTTAGAACATTGTATTGCTGATTTCATTCACTTTTTAGTATGACTGTACGCCTTATTACACAGTTTTTATGCTATAACTTTAAGATGATGTGAAACCCTAATTGCAATATTTTTTAAATCAAAATTCAAACGTTTATTTGGAAAAAGACGGCTGTCAAGCGCTCCGTACACGTAAACACTATATTCAGGAATTTTTTTGAGTGATTTTATTAGTATTTTCATTAGTTATGCTCGTTTGAAAAGTAAATTAAATAAATTCTCATCATTTTTTTGGAAAAACGCGTTTGTCAAGCGCTCCGTATATGTAAATACTAAACTGACAATTTTTTTTGGATGATTCTATTGGTATTTTCGAGAGATGTGCTCATTTGAAAAATAACGTCGGTACATCCCCTGTGAGTGCCAGCCGTTACCGACGATTGCAGGGACCCGTTTTGCTCATTCAATTTTGAATTTTAAGAAAATATCGCTCTGGTACGTTATAGTTGACTATCAAATCTAACGTGTCAGAGAGATTTTTTGTCAAAATTCAAAATTGAATGAGAAAAAGGGATCCCTGCAATCGTCGGTAACTGTGGGGCCTCGCATCGCCTTAATACTAGCTCGCAAAAGCAATACATTTCAATTGCAATCGATTATAAAGGTTTTCTTTTACGTATACACAAATTTACAAGAACTAAACACTATTTTTTCAACTTAATTTTTTCAATAACTACGACGAGTCTAGCCATCTTCAGAGAATCTCCATAAGAACCCACGTTAATTTTAAACTACAATATCTCGAAAACTAGCACGCAAATCATATTCAAATTTGGCAGAGACGTTTATAATGATATTATTGACCTACTGACGAAATTTTATTGATCTGACATTATTTTTTACATATAGCCTATACAACCTTAAATAATGAATTGAATAATAACATTTCTCTTGTAAATAAAAAAGAAACCATGCATCAATTATGCAGCTTCTTTTGTAACTTACAAAAAATCAGCGCGCGAAGCGCGCGTGTCGAACTCTAGTATATAGAAAATTGAATGTATACTCGAAACGAGTGAGTGAGTGAGAGAGAGAGAGAGAGTGAGAGAGAGAGAGAGAGAGAGAGAATATATAACAACAACAAAATTGTCACTCTACAATCAACTCAAAATATCGTATGGTATTTTTAAATGTACGTAATTAGGTAAAAAAAAAGGTATTACGAATTTTAGTCAGCTGATGGCATGGCATGTGCATACTTTTATATATAGATAAGTATTATATATAGATTTTCAAAAAGTAACAAAAGCTGTTAAGAAGCAACACCTACTTAAGATGCTTTAGACGCAGTATTGTACTGATAGCAAATAACGTAGTGATCTGCCCGATACAAACATATTATTGTTGTATATTATTAAAAAGTGGCATTAATCAGTGTTTTGTGTAATAAATAAAATATAGTGGGTTTTTATGTCAGTGAATTATACCTCACTTTGTGTACTTTGAAAGAAGTGTTGTAAAGTGAAAAGCATAAATGAATAAAATAAAAGGAGTAAATAAGTAAGTGAATTTGAAAAATTCATTTAAAAATATGTTGACGGTGCGATATACACGGTGACCCATTTTAATCGCCGCACCCGGATTTCTCGGAATCTAAGCCAGATAGAGAAAATTGGTTCAGACAAAAGTTATAGAGGACAAAGGGGGCCACATAATGGGGCTAACGCCTTTGACCTTGAACTTGGCCTTTCAGGTTATTTCAAGGTCAAACTGGTTTTTTCATATGAAAACACCTAGTTTTGACCCCGGATTCGGAAAGAGCGGGAAATTTTACGTTCAAAATCATATTGGGAAATTTTTCCCAAGGTCATTTCAAGGTCAAATCTAGGTCAAACTCAGAAAAGTCCGTTTAAAATCATTTTTTTCCATGAACCACAGGCTAAGCTGGTTCAAATTGATCTTAGGCTTAATAGAGGAACCCACACACCCAAAACCGACATACCCCAAACCTACACACCCAAAACCGACATACCCCAAACCCACACGCCCAAAACTTACACATCCTAGTAAACAAAATTCAAACTCGCACATCCTAACCACATACACTTCATGCCCTCACATGCTGAACTGTTACACCCCGGTCCCACAACCATACCCCACACCCTCCAGTCCCACACATCCCACTACCCCACACATGCTAATCCCATACACCCTAAACCCACACATCCTGAACCCTGAAAAATTTTTGTCAAGGGCAAAATGATTTTTTAACGGAAACTTTAAGATCATTGAAGCTTCTGTTATAAATGTATTAACCTTACTTTTTGCGCTACCCAGAAACAACGACGTGGACGTAGTAAGGATTGTTTCCTTTGGGGTGCTTAATTAAAGTGAGTCCCCTTGCCTCTCCCTGGTCGGGGTGCTTGATTATAGTGAGTCCCCTTGCCTCTCACTAATGTAAATAAATTTTTATTTAACCTCGAAGCAAGTGTTCGAAATGACGACCATTTGCTTCAAGGCACATAGTCAAGGGGACTCACTATAATCAAGCACCCCGAACAGTGAGAGGCAAGGGAACTCACTTTAATCAAGCACCCCGAACAGTGAGAGGCAAGGGAACTCACTTTAATCAAGCACCCCGAACAGAGAGAGGCAAGGGGACTCACTTTAATTAAGCATCCCAAAGGAAACAATCCTTACTACGTCCACGTCGTTGTTTCTGGGTAGCGCAAAAAGTAAGGTTAATACATTTACAACAGAAGTTTCAACGATTTTAAAGTTTCTGTTAAAAAATCATTTTGCCCTTGAGAAAAATTTTTCAGGGTTCAGGATGCGTGGGTTTGGGGTGTATGAGATTAGCACGATTTTAAACGGACTTTTCTGAGTTTGCCTCTCACTGGTCGATGTGCTTGATCATAGTGAGTCCCCTTACCTCTCACTGTTCGGGGTGCTTGATTATAGTGAGTCCCCTCTCCTCTCACTAATGTAAATAAATTTTTATTTAACCCCGAAGCAAGTGTTCGAAATGACGACCATTTGCTTCAAGTCAACATAGTCAAGTGCCTTTGAAAATGAAGAACTGTGTTCTGCAAAGTTTGTCTCGGAATGACAGCGCATGCTCCACGAATCCTATCCTGCATATCTGCTCTTGTAGTGGGTTGTTGCTCAAAAATAGCATTTTTTAAATACCCGCATAAACAAAAGCCGGTGGTGAAGTATGGGATGAAGAAGCAAGCCATTTTACCGGACCTCCTCAACCAATCCATCTAATACTAAAGTGTTTATTAAAAAATGCTGTTATTATGAGCGTGAAATGTGGTGCTCCACTATCCTGCTAGAACCTGAAAAATAAATTTAAAAGAACCATTGACGGAACCTATTTTCTTCGTAGATGTGTATTTAATGATTACATTATCAAAATTAGTATTTCTGAAATTCGAACACTACTAATTCACATTATTTACATAAAACAAAAAAATAAAAGGAAGTTTTAGTTTTATTTGCAATTAAAATAAGAAATAATGCTTTATTTTGAATTGAATACCTTTAATGTTAGCATGCGTGGGGCAGGGATGTGTGGGACTGGGGGATGTGGGGTATGGTTGTGGGGCCGTGGTGTAACAGTTCAGCATGTGAGGGCATGAAGTGTATGGGGTTAGGATGTGCGAGTTTGAGTTTTGTTTACTATGATGTGTAAGTTTTGGGGGTGTGGGTTTGGGGTGTGTGTGTTCCTCTATTAAGCCTACGATCAATTTGAACCAGCTTAGCCTGTGGTTCATGGAAAAAAACGATTTTAAACGGACTTTTCTGAGTTTGACCTAGATTTGACCTTGAAATGACCTTGGAAAAAATTTCTCAATATGATTTTAAACGTAAAATTTCCCGGTCTTTCCGAATCCGGGGTCAAAACTAGGTGTTTCCATATGAAGAAACCAGTTTGACCTTGAAATAACCTCAAAGGTCAAATTCAAGGTCAAAGACGTTAGTGCCATTATGTAGCCCTCTTTGTCCCCTATAACTTTTGTCTGAACCATTTTTCTCTATCTGGCTTAGGTTCCGAGAAATCCGGGTGCGGCGATTAAAATCGGTCACCGTGTTTATGTATATATGTATATATTATGTTACACCTGGAACATTCTTGTCGGTTGATATAAATAAATGAATGAATAAATTTGAAAATTAATACATTTTAATCTTAAAAAAAAATTAAATTATAATTATGGCATAATTTCTTGCAAAAATTATAAATTTTGTTATTAAAAATTAATTAATGGAATCACAAAATTAAGTTTGAGGAAGCAACGGACCAATGAATTGGCAGCGGTTTGTTATTTAAAACACGTGGTGTCCGGTAAAGTTATTCTTATTCGACATGCCCTCAATAACTGTTTTAAATAAAACTAGTATAATATTTTATTGTAATGAGTATCATGCCCAATCTTATTAATACAATTAATAAATAAAATTAATGAAATCGTATGAGCGTGCGTGTGTAAGCGTGTGAGTGCGTGCGCGCGTTTGAATGTAAATACATATATTCAATTTCATTATTTTATGTATTTATTATATTAAACTGACACGATTCTCTCTACCATATAATAAACAAATAAAATAAATTAAATTATTTGTGTGTGTCACATAATATTGTAGTAATTATAATATTTTTATTTCAGTGAAATATAACTTTATTTTAAAAAGAAGACTAGATCAAACGCGCGCTGCGCGCGCGGAGATGAGCTATGCTTTGAATACAATATTCAAAACTGGGAAAATAACCTTATAAGAAAAATATAAACAAACAACATTACGTTGCCATGCATATAGCTACAGCATGGCAACGCTTCCGACCAATCAGATTACGAATAAAACATGAAATAACATAGCCATCAATTTTAATAAAGGGGATAAAATGATGAAATATCTGAAATAAAAGTAAGTTCAATTGACGTTCATGAAAATAAAATAAAGTTATTTTAAGTAAAATAATAATTATAGAATAAATAATCTACGGCTGTTGCTTGAACGTCATTGTCTCAAATAAAATAAAAAAATGGCCACTAATCCACTGGTTGTAATATCTTTATTATCTATAATCTTTAGTCGTAACAATGTTAAAATTGAAGAATCACAAGCTAACGAACAAGAGATACTTTATATCATGTGCAAAGTGGAAAAAGAAAGCCATTATCCTTGACAAGTGTACAATCGAAGTATAGAGAAGTTACTTCCGATCATCAATTGCGAAGGTGGAAATTACAAATTGAAGCAGGAGGTACCAGAAAAACTATTCTATATGGAATAACAACTTATGTACTTCAAAAAGTTAAAAAAGCGATAGAATCAAAAATGACTCTGCATGATATTGATATAAAAAAATGGGCTCTCGTAAAGAAAACAGAACTAAATATTCCGTGCTTTAAAGCTTCAAATAGATGAATACAAAAATTAAAAAAAAACATCACATTGTTTCACGTAAAATAACAAAATTTATTACTATGTGATCTACAGAGAAGGCAATAGAAGTAGAACAATACAAAGAAAATTTTGTTAACGATGTCAAAAATCTCATTAAAGTACATGGTCTTTTTAGACCCACTTAGCCCTTGGTGCACGCGAGCAGCGGGCGCTTTTCATTTTTTACCGCCTGCTATGGCGAGCAGCGGGCGATTTCGATTTTTTACCGCCCGCTGGTCGGGAAGCGGTCGCTTTCGGCTCTATTAATAGGTTCGAAAATCGTGCTTGCGGTACAAAAAAATCTTTTCGTGAGGGAAGTAACCATCCATGAGAAAAATCTATTTTCATCCCGTATTATATATAGTATTTTATTCCACACTCGACCGTGGCCACCTTTTAACTCTGAAAAACAGGGCCGACGCGTTTTTTTTTTGCTTTACACCAGATTTTCATGGATTTATTACAAAATGAATAGTATTATTATAAAAATTGTAAAAAAAAATATCAATTTTTACTTTCGTCCAGTAAATATTACTTTCGTACCAAAATTTTTTTTGCCCTGCAAAATTTAGTTTCGCCCCGCATATGCGATTTGCGGGAAATATATGCACCTTTTGCCCCGATTTTCAGGGGCGAAAGGTATCCATTTTGGTCGAATGTGGAATAAATATTTTTCACACTTCTGTATGAAAAGCCTAATTTTTTTATCTGTACGCATATAATCTATTCGTCAAAACCTTTGGCATTAAATATCTTTTCGGGATGTTTTGTGAACATGTCAGAAGTGAGATCAAAACTTCAACTTTCTGAGTCTAGTTTTCGTTTGAAGACGCCGTATTTGCGAGGTGGAGTCATATCATATCATATCACGTTCCGTGAAAAATCATCTATTTGAGAAAAATACTCGTAAAAAGCTTATTTTCGAAAGGCAGTTTCGCTATTATAATTGGCAACAGCAATTGAAATTTTCTTATGGCACCTATGCAATGATAATCTAAAGTTTTTAAAAGTTTTTATATAATTATCCAGTTCATTCTCTGACGCATAATCCTTCTGAAATAATAGTGTAGTGCAGTAATTCGTTTCTAATCAAAACGTACCTGCATTTCGGGAGTAAGCTTCTCGACCAGGAGGAACCTGGAGATAATCTCTTTGTGAGGAGCTGGGGTGGGGTGCCTGGATTAAAGCCTTCTGCACAAGTCCTGTTAAATTAGCCAGTTGTCGTTCCATATGTTCCACTCTTATCCTGTTAAAGTAGAAACAGAGTTTCATTATTTTTGGCGCGTACGTATGGTACACTAACAATAATGCTATTGTTACGATTTAACAACATTCATATAATGATAAAATGATGAGATGAATGATAGCAATTGTATTGTAATGTTGAGGAAAATCGAATGGTCCAGCTGTCAAATAGGTGAATAAATTTACATCCTCATATCGATTGCAGAACTTTTTTCTAGTTTTCATTAAAGATTGTAGAGGCAGTCAAGTTTCTGTGCTTTGTGCGAAAAGCTAATAGCAGCAATATGTTAATTAAAAAACAAATTTTTAAACAATATTACACAATAGTTAAAAGTATTGTGAATTTGCCCACATGAGGGAGTAAGCCGGAATTTAAACAAAAACAAATAAGAGGCTTTTTCGGTGTTGTGTCTATATTTTCTGATTAAAAAGAAATAATGCTTTAAAAATCAAAGTAATAATTAAATCTAGAATTATTCTTTTATTAAAATAAGTGAAAAATGAAACATCTATTTGTTCATCATTCAAAAGACGTCTAGCCACCTGAAGCGTCTATCATGTTAAGGTCCTGAAGGTATTTTATTTTTATTTACCGTATCTAGTATATTATGTCAAACGTTATGAAAATCATTCATATTTTAGTTTATAACGGTGTACTTATGATTTATCTACGTACAGCGTCATTGCAAATTTCACCAACGATGGTGATTATATCAGAATATTATTAAGCATGCAACTATATATGTTCAATTTATGAGTGAGCGCAAGGGAGATGGAAAATGTCTGGGATTATTAAATGACTACTCACGGCGAATAACGTTAACACTTTCACATTTATTAAGAGAAAAATAAAAGAGAAAATATAAGATATGTATTTGCAATTATAACTAAATTTAAAGTTGAGCGCCAGCTGGGATATTCCCAGCGTTCTAACTAATTACAATAAGGTCTGTTAGAGCTAACCACGACACGAGGGAATGACTCGGCTGTTTCGGTAAAGCGGGATGCGAATTCAAGCGCGAGCTCTTGAGTAGAGTTTCGGTACTATTTCGAGACGGTTTCCACACGATATTTAACGGTACGCCCCAAATAAAACATTTTTCGCTCGGCTCTAGGCGATGGCTAGAGAGAGAGCTTAGAATCGGTTCGCGGGGATTACGACTTACCAGCACGACGCTGGGGTTACGGCATAGGTCCACGTGAGCGGCATCTCGGCAGCGACGGCGTGGCATGGGCGAGCGCGTCGATGGCGACTCGGCAGCTACGACGGAGAAGGTGCTGCGTGCCCCTAATGCGACGGCGAGTGCGTGGCTCGAACGGGCGCTGCAGTAAGCTGCGTGGCTCTCTCGATGTCTCAACGGGAATCGGCGAACCAAACTAACTCTCGCATACTACAAAACTTGACTATTGTAACGGTATGAGGACTACTAGCGCGTGCTGCGATCACAATGGAGTGCCGAAGCACAGCACACCGATAACCGCGTCCTCAAGACCCAGAGAGCGAGTACCACCACTCCTTCTTTTACAGGTTACTCCTTGTTTTACTAGACTCTCTCTCAGTTTCCCTTAACACATGTGCGCATGCCCCGGTGTTCTTCTACACAACGACGATACGGTGATTTCTCGTAAGGTGCTGGCGCGACGACAAAGGAGAGGTGACTGGAGCTCTCACAAAGCGTACGGGGCTTCCAACATCTGTTCTCCCGACATCGACAGGCACATGGCAAATCACTGTTAGGTTCTTCTGCTCCACCCGGACAAGAGTACAAGTACATCTAGGTAGGATCAGTAGCCTAGACTTATATCTGTGCGCGCTCCCGTTCTCCCGCCGCTGGTGGAATGAGAAGTGACTCCGGAAAGGGGAGAGTTGAAGAGGCGCAACAATAAAGTTGTTACGGGGTTCAGAGAAACACTAATTTCTTTATTTAATCCTAGCAGCTATTTGTACAACCCGGGCGCATTGCTCGCGGCAGGGCAAGAGGTAAGTTGGGTGTCAATGGCTGTTAACTAGCTGTCGCCAGAGCTGCGGCAGGATCAGCACGTGGTGCAATGAAGCCGGTGGAGAGAGCGTGGTGCATCGAAGGCTGCTGCGGGCGGAAAGAGAGCGATGCCTCGTTCTCTGTGAGCGCGAACACCTCGCGAGGCTCGAGGCGCTGTTTGCGCGGAAGGCGCTGTCCATCGCTCGCCATCGTCGGTGTGTGCGCAGGCGCAGGCGCGCAGGCGCCACATATCTGCTTGTTCTGTTACTCATTTCCAATCTTGTTTTTTTGTTGTAGGTCACAAGTAGCCGAACAGCGAGGACTGTTATGCTGCAACAGTCTCTACAGGCGTAGCTGTTCACTTGAGATTATGTTTCTGCGGTGCAGCTTCGCCTTTCCCTTGAGTAGCAGCATCCGTTCTCATCTTATCACGACATATACGGTAAGTTCTGCTCCTAGTTGTCCTGTGTTATGCAAATATTACACTATCTTCGTTTATTTGCAGGTGTGTGCAGCAGGGAAGCAGAAGCAGAGTTGACAGCGAGGCCACTGCTCTCCTACACCACTTACTCTTGATATCAAATGTGTTTTCATCCTAAATTTTCCTTATACTCCACGTTTTGTTTCAACATTACCTATTTTCCTCCTTATCTAGCAATGTTGTTATCTTGCAGGTTTGCTTCAAGGCTGCCGCCTCCACATCTCAAGGAGAGATGAAGAGGAGAGTGAGCCTAGCATACTCGCATCGCAGTAGTATAGTATATTTGCAGGGATGGCAGGAGCTACGTCATCTTTACCTAGAGTAGGGCATGGGTGCAGCACTAGAAACTCGCAATGCTCCTCTACAAGAGTGCTGTCTTCGTTTCAAGTGTAGTGTACAGGTAATAGTGAAAATTAGGGTGTCGCGTGGGTTGCTTGGACACTTTTCTGCCAAGCATTTCTTTCAAGTTAAATTTAGTTTTTATTTCCGTTGTGGATACTTAGCCAAAAAGAGCCCTTAACAGCCGCAGCAGGGGGCTTCCCTGTAGTTTACTTTAACTAATTGTAAGGCTGAAAAGTGAATGTTACAAGTTGATGTAAATAATAAAATTGATAGTATTAGTAATTTTACAATATTAGCTGTTTATTCAGAAGCGATTATATTCGAAAAGTTAGTGAAGCTTTTAAAGTTCAATAAATAATTATAAAATATTGAGATTACGCACATGAACGTATTTGGGCCTGATTGGGGCAGAGTTAAAAACGGCGATCCAGAGAACCCAAATGTGAACACGATACAATCTTAAGCACGCGCCGTTGGCGGGCATGCCCGCTTCCTGCGCGCGCGAGATGAGCACGTGGTCAGTTCTCCGGGCGATGGTGCTGTATCGGTTTTCCGGGCAGCGACGCACAGTGGCAAATCTGAGCCCAAAAACGATCAAAATTCATGTTTCAAGAGAATTTTTGAGATAGAAAGTTTTTCTTTTCGCGGTTCGATAGGGGTGGTCATCATCATAGATAAAAAGGCAAAAAGAGTTAACGAAACGAAAAACTGCCGCATAGTGACCTCCAGCCTACGAGAAAAAGAACTTACGGATTATCGTACGTAATGACCACCCCTATCGAACCGTGCAAAGAAAAACTTTCTATCTCAAAAATTCTCTTAAAACATTAATTTTGATCACTTTTGGGCTTAGATTTACCACTGTGCGGGGTCACGCACGAGTGAGCTTCCCGCCTCGCGCGGGCGGGCACGCGAGCTTCCCATAGATATGGTAGACGCGCGCGTAAAACAGAAAGCGGCTTGACAATAGAAAAATCCCAAATCCAAATTCCCGGGGAAAGCGAATTCCCAGTAGAAGCGGAAGACGCGTGGGCGTAAGACAGAAAACGACTTGATAATAAAATAATCCGAAACACATATGCCGGGGGAGACAGTTCCCCGAAGAAGAGGTAGATGCACGCGTAAGACAGAAAGCAAGTTGGTAATGGAAAAAAATGTAAAACTCAAATACTTAGGGTACGCAAGCTTCCCGTAGATGAGGTAGACGCGCGCGTAAGCCAGAAAGCGTACTTGCAGGGCTGATGCAGCATGAGTTAGGCATAGTGCAAGCATGGTACAAGTCCGTTAGGCTGCCGGTAAATCCGGACATAGTTAATATGATTCTATTCACTACCACATACAAGGTCAAACCTATTAGGGAAGTGCAACTGGGCGGCAAGCCCCTAAAGCTGGTAAAGGAGGCAAAGTATCTGGGAGTGACATTGGATTCTAAACTGAATTGGGGAAAACACGTTAGCAAGATATGAGAAAGCCATAAATACTTTCTGGACCTGTAGAAGGGCTTTTGGCAACACCTGGGGCCTGTTACGGGGCAACGTCTGGTGGATGTATAAAGCTATCATCAGACTCAGATTAACGAACGGAGCGATGGTTTGGTGGCAGAGATGTTCACTAAAAGCCCACCGGAGCTCCTTAAACAAAGTACAAAGACTAGTGATAGGGGGCATAACGGGCTCTCCGAGCACTACACTCCTTGCAGCACAAAAGTTAATACTAGGAATACCACCATTACAAGCCTTCATTGAGGGTGGAGCGAGCAAGACTTGGTGGCGCATTAGAGATGCCATGGGCACAGGGAGCGGATTTGACCAAGAACTTGATCAGATTCTACCCCCTGATATCGAAGCATCGGGATGTGACAAGATAGAGGAAAGATTATATTTCTAAATCCCTACACGATGCACATCGCCGACAGGAAAGAGTGGGCCAACGGTAACCACCCCTACACCCAATCGGGCGTGGTATGGCACACGGATGGTTCCAAAAATGAGAATGGAGTAGGAACGGGTACTTGGGAGCAAGGAAGCTCTACAGAACTAGTGTATACACTTGAGTCCCATGCATCTGCGTTCCAAACAGAAGTAAGAGCCATAGCGGAGTGTGCTATGGTACAACTTACGAGGGCCAATGAGGGTTGTCCCATCACCATCTGCTCAGACAGCAAGGCTGCACTGATGGCCCTTAATTGCACCAGCATCTACTCCAAGGAAGTGTCACAGTGCATAGATATCCTTACGGCCTTGGCCCGCAATAATGCGGTAACCCTTTTTTGGGTGCCAGGGCATGAAGATATCAGGGTTAACGAGAAAGGAGATCGCCTGACGGGTAGAGGCGCCATATTAGAGTGACCCAGTGCTCGGTAGGCGTCTCGCCGAGTGAAATCAAGAAAAGCACCTCCCTCATGATGAAGGAGGAATTACTCGGAAAATGGCGGGAGTCGACAGGCTTAAGGGGGCTAAGCACCTTTTTTCTCTGAAATAAGAAGTCACATTTTAATACATAAATGTAAACTAATTATTTCATACTTTTTACATATAAAAGTGGGTATATTTACCTTACCTTAAAACTTTCTCCGATGGGCCTTTTATATGGTCCAGAACCATAGTCATCGATGAAACAAGTTTTTTCACTAGTTTCTGAGATTGGGAGGGAGAATAGAGAAAAACTCGTTCAAACATCTCAAAATGTCGATAATTCTCAAAACATTAGTGATTTTGACTTAGATGAAAATAAATTAAACAGAAAAATTCATGATTTAGATAGTATGAATATTATAGAATCCTTAGCAATTGCAAACCATAATTTAAGAACCAAAGAAGATAACATAAATAAACTAGATGATGGGACGCTGTGGCATAGAAACTTAGGCCACGCATTTCTTGGTTATCTTAAGGGGGCTAGACACCTTTTTTCTCTGAAATAAGAAGTCACATTTTAATACATAAATGTAAACTAATTATTTCATACTTTTTACATATAAAAGTGGGTATATTTACCTTACCTTAAAAGTTTCTCCGATGGGCCTTTTATATGGTCCAAAACCATAGTCATCGATGAAACAAGTTTTTTCACTATCCGTAAGCTTTGAAATTTTCCTGTGGATGGATTGACTTCAGATTTGAACTAAATTACTCCTGAATAGTATAATTCTCATATGAGTGTAGGGATTTTTGATCTAATGAGAAAAAAAAAATTGTGCTGTTTTTCAAGAGTTTTTTTTTAATTTTTTTAAATTTTTGATATTTTTTCATAATTTTTCTGATGTAAAAATTTTTTCCGACATTTAATCCTAAATCCCTACACTCATATGAGAATTATACTATTCAGGAGTAATTTAATTCAAATCTGGAGTCAATCCATCCACAGGAAAATTTCAAAGCTTACGGATAGTGAAAAAACTTGTTTCATCGATGACTATGGTTCTGGACCATATAAAAGGCCCATCGGAGAAAGTTTGAAGGTAAGGTAAATATACCCACTTTTATATGTAAAAAGTATGAAATAATTAGTTTACATTTATGTATTAAAATGTGACTTCTTATTTCAGAGAAAAAAGGTGTCTAGCCCCCTTAAGACAAGCCAAGAGAATCATCGGCAACTCTCCGCCAGAACATTGGCTGCAAGAGATCGGCAGGCTGAATAATGCTAGACTAAGGAAGGTAGTAGGCTGGCTTACAGGACACCGGTGGATCAGATACTACCTCTACAAAATACAGAATCTTAGGCGAGGAAGCTACAGATGGTCTGGAATAGATGTAACAAAAATAAAAGACCTAATTCTCGAACTGGTTAGCTAGCATTATTAAGTATGAACCATTAAAAACTGTCAATTTATTTACAATGTGAAAAGAAACTATTAACCAACGCTAAAGCGAGGGCAGAATAGAATACGCATGCCAAGTGTTTAGAAAAATCATCATTTTCATTGGAACACTCAATTACGTCGGACAAATTGAGCCGTAGAAACATTTGCGGCTACTTTTTTGAAGACGTAAGTTTTTATGTAATGTAAAAAATTATTCTGAGAATAAACTAAAAATAGGTATAATCTTGAGAGATTCGACTATTATTGCTAGGAATACATATATTCCCTGAATACGTAATTTATTAAGATTAATAAATACGTAATCTTGAAGATAAGGCTTTATACCTGTTGGGTAGTCTCCAACTAATCGACTAGTAATAGATGCGTGGACAGGGCAACGAATACACCAGTGTATTCATGAGCTGAATCACATTATCAACTCCAGCTGAGCGAATTGTCTTATAGTGCGACTAAAGCTTTTTACCAGGTGTCACAAAGTACGCAGTAACCAGTAGCCGATTATTCAGGATTCTGAATACAAGCAAGTTTACTGTTGGAATTTGATTATTGGTAGATACCCGTAATTTCAGTTACGTATGAATGTGTACATTATTACGTAGCTGCTAGAAAGCACACCTACAGGTGCTATCGTCAACAACAGTAGGTACAAGCGTCTAAGCGAAGAGTTTCTTCTAGAGTTGAATGTTCTTGATGAAGAGGAATTCTTATCAAGATAGCTCCCGCTCAAATTAAATTGTATCTTGATGGAAAAAAACTTAGACACTAGATTGGCAGAAATAATATACCACGATATGTAAATAAATAAAATCTAGTGTAATGGTGACCCAATACTATTGAATTAGTGAAAAAATTAATATCGATTCACAATTCATAGTCGAAATACCGTACGCACTGACGTAGCGTTAAAACGCATGTACAAGGCAAAACCGATGAAAAATAATTTTGATAGTGATGAAAAATATGAGTCGCTGCATCTGGTTCAAAACACATATTATGATAGTAGCTATTGTACTTAGATGAGGGAGAGGTATGACACCCCACCTTTTCTTTTTGAACATACGAAAGAAAAAAATTCGTTTGAGATGAAAAAGAGATAAGCGCGCAAATTCTGATGTTTCTAGAACGATGATCAGCTGCAGTATTGAAGTACAGTGCAAGTGAGTGCAATCTTTAGAGTAAAGAGCGAAGAATCAAACTGTCTTAGTGTTGAATCCCAGTAAGAAGTCTGGTTTCCTGAATAACCAGTATTTTTGATACTCGGTTAAGCATGATATGGTCGCTGTTCATGCATCGATATGGCTCAGTCTGCCAATTCCAATGCGAGTGTCTAGTTGACGCTACCGACAACGTTTCAGGTATTCGACTGGTGATCTTGCCGCCTCTGCGACATTGAAAGTATTATCGCATAAGCCTAAGGTGCATCGTACGAAGTCAGATGCGGCAAACGGCGTAGCGAAGGTGACGAAGATAAGAACGATGCGAGCGCCCATACATCTAAGCATAGTCAGGAGCTTTAACACCAAATTTTTTCTGCATGCCGAAAAACTACATCCAGCATGTTTGAGGCAAATTTATAGTCCATGTAATTTTCTTAAATTAATTAAGAGCTATACCTAGCATAACTTGAAAAATAGAGTAGTACAGCAGTAGTATTACTAGGACAGTTCTAGCCCCCCCACCACTTGGCCACCGGCCGACCTGCGTAGCGTTCTGATAGGTTGAGACGGTCAGGTGAGTCTCCGCCCACTTTCGAGAAGCTTCTACCATTCCATTTGTAATGACGTCATCGAATAAAAATTATCCGTATTTTATTGTCATATTTTTGCATGACTTTTACCCGGCGGCGGGCGGCGCACAGTGGGCCCAAACTTAAAAAAAACGATCAAAATAGCCGCTTCAAGCGAATTTTCAACGAAAAAAAAAAATTTATTTTTTTTTAAATTGTATCTTTTGGATTGTATTTTATGAAACCGATTCCCTCGAATAGTTATTATAACTTTTACTATATGAAATCTATAGTTGAAGTGTAGTTGTTATGCTGTCACGATAAATAACACAGGTACGCAAAGGCAAGTGGAATGTAATTTTCACCAAACTCACCCTATCTTTATGTATTTTGTCACGCTCAATCCGAATCTAAAGTCTGTTTAGCTGAAGCACCAAAAGAATTTAGAGTAAATCGCAGAAAACAGCTGAAAATCGTATATATTCGCGAAAATGACAATTGTAGGCAAGAAAATTTCGGACTTATTTGTTTTTTCTGTATTAATAAAGTATGTTTCTTATGAATTTTGATACACTCTATCATATTTAGCAAATACACCCTGCAAATATTGCTTAGATCACAAAAACGGTTAAAAACCGCGTAAAAAAAGCTAGGCTTGGCTAAACTTTTGCAAAAGTTTAGTTTCGCAAAACTTTTTAAAACCTTGACCAACAAGACTTTCCCAAACCTGAAGGTTTATTCTGTTTAGCTAATGTTCTAACAAGCTAAATCAAACTTAATAATAAGTACGGTTGAAGATCCGAAAAAGCTTACGTACTATAGCAAAAGGCAGGCATTTTAAAAAAAGAAAAAATTTTTTTAAAGAATGTGTGTGTGCGTGTGTCGATATAATGAAACAAAAAACGTTTATGAACAAAAAACAAAAAGAAACATTGGTAACCTAAAAAAAATTGTTGGCCACGAATGATAAAAAAACAAATAAAATGAGTTTTTAGAGATTAAAATCCATCAGCTAGAAGCTGATATCTTGGCGTATACACCCCACACACATATACATCCCTCCGGACATTTTCTAAAAACAATTTTTTTAGCTGCAATTAGTTTAAGAAATGTTTTTAACAAATGTTATGAAAGTTCAAAATTTTACTATTACAAAGCTACTACAAGTATACATATACACTTATGTACGTATATACACATGCATATATAGTTTCTTCATATAATGTTGATGTATACGCGCACTTTCATGCTATTTATTATTTAATAAATTAGATTGTTTAAAGAAATTTATTGTTTGCTTTGTGCACACACGCGTAGATACATACTATACTTCATATATGAATATCATAATTATTTTTTGCACTTACTTAATATGATTATAACAATTTTCCACGATTTTCAGCTATTTTTGTGATTTAATAAAACTTTTGAGGGTGTTCATCTGAACACGATTGAGCGTATGAAAATACATAAGAAACATACTTTATTAATACAGAAAAAACAAATAAGTCCGAAATTTTCCTGCCTACAATTGTCATTTTCGCGAATATTTACGATTCTCAGCTGTTTTTTGCGATTTACTCTAAATTCTTTTGGTGCTTCAGCTAAACAGACTTTAGATTCGGATTGAGCGTGACAAAATACATAAAGATAGGGTGAATTTGGTAAAAATTACATTCCACTTGCCTTTGCGTACCTGTGTTATTTATCGTGACAGCATAACAACTACACTTCAACTATAGATTTCATATAGTAAAAGTTATAATAACTATTCGAGGGAAGCGGTTTCATAAAATACAATCCAAAAGATACAATTTAAAAAAAATTTTTTTTTTCGTTGAAAATTCGCTTGAAGCGGCAATTTTGATCGTTTTTTTAAGTTTGGGTCCAATGTGCGGCGGCGGCGGCGGCGGCGGCGCGCGCGCGGGGACTAGCATCTTACCGCGGTGACAAGCTGGACGACCGCGGGGATGAGCTGATTCGCGCGGCGGGCGCGCGGAGATGAGCATATTACCGCGGTCCTTAGCATACACCGCCCGCGTGTAAGTATATTTACCGCGTTGATGAGCTGACTTTCGCGGGCATTAGTCTATCGTCGCTGGTAAGATATTTACCGCGCTGATCAGCTGATCACCGCGCTCATCGTGCGCATCGGTCGCGCGGACTAGCTTATACGCTGCACGCTATAAGCGAATACTTCGCGCTAGCAATTTTATTCTATGATTTCCAAAGATCTATGTGTAAAAGAAATTAAAACAGTAATATATGATATTCATGAAATTTATTAAACATAATTTTTACAAGTGTTGTGTAAATTTTCACATTATATTAGCATTAAAGCGTACATTAAATACAATCTCTTCTTAAAGGTGGCACCAAATTCTCTAGACTAATTTCTTAATATCCCCACTTATGGGATTATATTCGATAATACGGTCATGTAAAATCAAGCAGTAGGCTGACGTCTGTGCTGGATAATTTTCTTTAACTTCAAATTCAAGACGAACATCAACTGGGGCCTGCTTCAGTGACTCGTTCTGTTTTGAGCAGTCAATGACAACTAAAGGAGCATTCTTTATATAGTCCCCTTTCTTGAGCATAGGCTCAATTTCTTTTCCGTAATACGCATTTTGAAAGTTAATATACATATCGTATAATAAAGCATATTGATTTTGATCAATATTTAGATTAAGATTTCCGTAAGGATAGTATTGAGAATTGAGAAATAGTTTCACGTTACTTATTTTGCAATGGTCAAAACGGCTAGCGTTAGCTCCATTTTGTCCTTTACGATTGGTCTGAAAGCCTAAAATGACGAATTGTGGTTTTTCTAATTGATTCGATGTCTTAACTGTCCAAACATGCTGCGATGTGGTTGGGAGTAATGGATACTCGTACAGCTCCCAACTACGGAAACTCATAGCAATGGGAGTTTCCTTCTGTAGGTAATGAAGGAGTCGTATTTTATGCTTATCGGATAATAGCACATATGGCATTAACCATTCAATTTTAACAAGGTTAATTTTGAACTCTTCTGCTTGCGTTTGCACAATAGCATTTACATCATTCTTCGATCTTGTGAGAACAAGCTTATGTTTGCAATTGACTATAATTTTACGATAGTCGTCCGCAAAGCCGAGAATCATACTTAGTGGTATGGGCACATCAAAGTAGCCGGCATTATCGGTTATTTGCTGAGTTTCTGCAATATCAATCCAGCCTGCGTTTTCCAAGTTTTGTGTAGGATTGAACTATATCAAACCCTTCATTAGACTTGTCAAATCAACATTTTTACATTTATCAATCTCTACAGCATCAATTTCATATCGGATTTCTTCGAAAAGATGACAGAGGGCGTTGTTTACAAGCTTTGTGATAACTGCTGCGGTGCCATCTGCTTTTAATAATCGGCCATGAATATGTAATGAACTGCGTGAAGGTAGATGGTAGAGATCTTGATGCTGTATGGCGATAAGAATTTCATCACTGTTATTGAAAGCTGACGAAGTGTAAGGCTGATGTGCATGCACTTCATAATGAGCGAGAGATTCATCGAATTCCACAGATGACTGTACGTTTAATATGTCGTCCATCTCTTTTGATTGTAAAAACCACAGGAAAACAGACAAATTATTTTTCTCCAGCGTTTCTTCTGACCTGCAGTCCTAGACTTTTTAGGAAGCGAATATTCTGAGTTGTTAGCTCTTTCACTGTTCGTTGACGACTGATCTTCTGATGACATGATTTGCTTTTAATATAGCTTTTGCCAACTTTGCTGTTATATACGATTCCCATAATTACGATGCTGCTTTGATGTATAGTCTAATTGTTATAATTTCTCCACAAAAATTCACCAAGTTTCCGTCCTGATCGACGATGCGTAACTGTATATTATCGATAGTATTAACTGTAATTGGTAAATAAATAACTTGTGTTGGAATTTCAATGATCTTATAACCCGGTGGAATAGCTGGGAAAAATTCATGTATCGTATGCCCTTTCTGCCCGTTTATATAGGCTCCAGACGTAATGTTGCACTCAACTCGTAGAGCGTTAATCTTAAGAATAGATACAGGTAAATCTGATTCGTGAGTAATATTTGCTGAAAGAGTACGTCGTGTAAAGCCTAACAATCTTCCAATAGGATCTTGCGGCTGGAAATTTATTGTATGACTGCACTTGATTATACTGCGAAGAGTATTATTATTTGGATTGAGGCTGAGTACTATGCTTTTAGGTGCAAGTATTTCCTGTAGATGGCGTTCAATGTCTTCAATTTCCCAGCTACCTGTTGGTAATGTCACTATCTCTTCTCCCACGTAAAACTTGTGTGACGTTGTATTTAGTTATACCCTCAATCAAATCACTCAGAGTTATTAGTGACTCAAACTAAACCAACGGCCACTATTTCCACTATGTATCTTACCAATAGCGGTCCTCTACCGCGGCTGAAACTCCGCTCTCGACAAGGGGGGTCAAAACCCCAGCAACAACCACACCCGGAAATACCTCCGAGGAGATAGCAATTTGTTAATTTCCCTGCGATGATAAGAGTTTCTTAATGATGAGACCTGAAAGAAAACTCGATAGACAATACAGGGAAAACCAACACTCGCTAATAACAACACTCTTACAATTAATAGGTATTTCTAAATTTATTCTGTAAATCAATATGGCCGCAACAGCGGTTATCCTGATCGTTGCCTCGGCGTCTTCAAAATGGCGGCTGTCATCCACTGGTCGGCTTACTGTGATGAATCTGAAACAATAACCCCAAACCACGATCGAGATCGTCTCTCTTCCCCCCCCTCTCTCTCTCTCTCTCACTCTCTCTCTCTCTCTCTCTCTCTCTCCCTCTCCGCGCCGTTCTCGCAGCCGTGCTCTACGTTGCGCGACTCTCCATTGCTCGCGACCCCCCTCTTCGACCCGCGCTCTCTCTACATTCTCGACCAGATGTTATGCTTGTGTGCGTACGCGAGCGTGTGCGCTGCCCGCCCGGCGCCCTCAGCGACGACAACAACAAGGCAACGCTCACGAATAGCTGCCTGTGACTCCGTCACACTTGTTATTGTCAATATCGATATTGGGGATTGAATTAAAGGTTAAAAGTTCAATCAACCCTAGAACGTATCTTTTATTTGTCAAGAGTTCAATTGGTGGAAAATATTGAGTCTCTAGTACAGATGACGTTCCAGATAAACTTAGCATCAATGATTCGCTCATGACTGCTCAAGTAATACTGACTATGTATAACATATATATTGTTTTATATAGCCTTATACAAAAATTTTAAACAAAGATGCCCATAATTATATGCGCTGTAATCTTGATATCTCTCGAGGTTATACTTTACAGTGTTAACTCCTAGGTAACTCATAAGTTCTAAAGGTGGCTGCAGGTCTCCAAAATTATCAAAATACACAACACTTTTACCTCTTTTCCGATAGGCTACTCAATGTGTACCAGGTCCACGTTCCTCATCGAGATTAACGATTGCTGACTTGTAGTGTCGTGGACCACTAGCTGGTAATGTATTTCGCATGAATACACCTTGAAAGTATGGAATTTGTAAAATACGAGCATACTTTAGCAAGTCAGCATCAGTCAGTGCTTTGTGGGGCAATTTTACATCGAAGTTTTTTTTTTGCCTTTTTTATTAAGTTCATGTCCACTATAGGGTTTTAGATAGATGCCATAGCCTGTTTTATGGGGTTTAAGGTAGAGACCTTTACCAAGTGCAACAGCTTCCATCGTTTTGTTATGTCTTCGACTTTCTTCAAGATGACGTTTAGCATTTCTTGCATCATTTATTGCTTTAGCTATACCCGCAGCGCCACCTGCTAGTGCACCTGTTGCACTTAAGCCTGCAAATAATGGAATCAGAAATGGTAGGAATCCTCCAATTTTCGATGGAACTGCTAGTACGCCAGGAATGTGTACTTTTGCTTTGCCGCCAGCCTTCTTCACAACATTTCGAGCACTTTTCAATGCAGCTTGAATAACTTTGCGCGAATTTTTACTAAAAATGCTCGGTTTCGAGGCTGCTTTAACTACTTTAGCTAGTGTGGTTTTGGCTTCTTTTTCAACCCCATTCCAAATTTTGATTTTAAATTCATTTGTATTTGTTACAGTATAAGCTGCTGCTTTCTCACCAATACTAGCATCTTTAGCAAAAACACGTTTCCAGGCTTTATCTGCTAATACTCTATCAGCAGCATTTCTAGCCTCAACGTTCTCTCGATTCCGAGAGTAGGTTATATCGTGTTCTTTACAAGCTTGGTCTAAAGGATTAATGCCAGGGTTACCTCGAGCAAGACGCTTTGTAAGTTTAGTTCCTGGTCCGCAGTATTGATAACCAGGCAAATGTAATTCAAATGGAAGCTTATTAATGATTGTATTTGCTAAACCTCGACCTTTACGAGTATTACGTTTACGCTGCTTATGCTCAATCATGATGTTAACGTCTCGGAGGATAAATACATACTAAGCTGCAATGTGTATAAGTAAGCTGTATACATGCACTCAAAGTCAGTTGTATTTGAGACGTCAAAGATAAAGTATGGAGTTCGAGGAGCAAAACGTCAAGTTGCCAGTTATAAACTTTGACAGCTTAGTAGTGCAGCAAAAATCAAAAAAGCGTCATGGAGAATTACTTCCCAATAATATTAGAAGTATATTTTGTGGACCCTCAAACTGTGGCAAAACTAATGCACTACTCTCTCTTTTGGAAATGTATATGTTTACTCAAAATCACTGGAACAACCCAAATACCAATTTCTTAAATTTCTCTTGAAGCCCATAAATGAAATTCAGTACTTTCCATTCAAAGATCATGATGAAGTAATATCAGCAGAAGATGTATTGCCAAACTCAGTTATATTTGATGATGTAGCCTGTGGAAAACAAGATAACATCAAGAATTTCTTTTGTATGGGACGTCACAAAAATGAGGACTGTTTCTATCTATGTCAATCTTATGCACGCATTCCCAAACATCTAGTACGAGATAATGTTAATTTATTAATATTATTTCGCCAAGATGATATGAATTCAAAGCATGCATATAATGATCACGTAAATACAGATATGTCATGTAGTCAATTTAGAGATTTGTGTTCAATCTGCTGGAATGATGATAAGTATGGTTTTCTTGTTATCGACAAAGATAGGACACTTGATACTGATCTATATAGAAAGGGCTTCGATCACTTTCTTATAAATATAGCTACCTTGAAATAAAATAGGTTAGTATGATTTCAATCGTTCATCAGTCAGCATGGCACATTTTCAGAAAGAGCAAAACGTTCTCAATGAAATTATAAAATCGAGAGAAGCAATTATACGAAAGTACAAGGAGTTGAGGCAAACCAAAACTGGTGTGGAAAAAGTTTTAGATGAAACATTTAAGCCTATTGTAAGTCCGCTTGAAAAACTTGTCGATGCTGCAAAAAAGAGAAAAGTTATTAAAATAGCATCAGAAGAGCAAAAACCAAGAAACATTATAGAATTCAGTACAAATAACGATAGAGAAGAGGAAGAAAAGGAGCAGGAGGAGGTGCAAGAGGAATCACAAAGTGATCTCGAAGAAATTATAAGGATCGGAGCAGCGGATACATCATTTGAAACAGCTGAAAGCGAAGTGGATGATGCAATATCAGAATCGTTTACACAAGACGAGGATGAAACAGAGTCATTTAAACAAGCTTATTTACAGACTTTTAAAAAACGTACCAAGTCGCTTGATAATACATATGGAGTACGAATAGAAAATGAATTATTGAAAATCGGCAATTCACCGATACATTTTACAAGACATTATGTAAAAGTACAAAATGTAAGTTATCCAAAAACAGCTGGTCTACTCCAATCGCTCTTTCAGAAGCAACCTGATTCGATGCATATAAGTTCGAATGATATACGAAATTATCGAAAAATCGTAGAAGTGACGAATGCTTTTAGGAAGAATTATAGTGAAATAGAACCTCTACGGATGTCTACTAGTAAAATATATAAAGATTATATAGCTCCCTACTTCAATAAATCACCAAAGAGAAAACCTATTGAAGGCTCAGGCCTCTTACCTAAATATAAGATGGCAAGAAAAGATATGCGTATGGATTATGTATACTGGGATGATCCTAATGAATTAGTTGATCGTCTTCGCTTACTCTTGGCTGAACTGGGAGCCGGCAATCAGAGCCACACAAATGAGATTCATTCGATCATTGAAGAACTCAAAGAAACAGGTTACATACATTAAGATGTCTTCGAAGAGAGTTCACTTTGATGCTAAACCAGTTATTCATGTGATGCATGTGTGGTGCTATGCCAGTCGAGCTGCACGTCACGGAGAATGGGAACAGATAGCACATGATCGAGAGCGTTTTCGAATGCGAATTCAGAGACTATCAGAAATTATCAAAGCAGTGCTCATACAGAAATATAATACATATTTGTGCAACAGTATAAATTGATTTAACTTGTTAGTATTGCAATCAGTTGTAACATGAGTGTCGATGTATTCGGACGTAACCTCGAACGAGGTGGAGGCAGTCGAGGTCCTTCAGGTGTTGGATTCAAAGTCACTTCTGACGGACAATACGACATTGATAACAAGAGGTTATGTAACGTTGCCGAGCCTACTCAAGCAGGCGATACTGTTAATCTAGAAACCCTACAGCGTATAGTTGAAATTGAAATTAAGAGTTTGCATGAAGTTATTGCTAAAATAAGAAAAGATTTGGATACCTTAGATCTTATTGTTGAGGCTGATCGAGATGAGCTGGATGCGAAATTATTAGGAATACAGTATGTAATTCGGAGTAAAGAAAATGCAGCAGTAAGTAGTTAAGGAACTTCATAAGCCTGCACGTCGAAATTATCATCGACGCAAGTTTATCGTACGTGGTTTAGATGAGACGTGGCAAGCTGATCTAGTGGAGATGCAGCCTTATGCTCGAGAAAACAACGGCTATAAGTATATGCTTACTCTCATCGATGCATTTTCCAAATATGCATGGGCTGTTCCTGTAAAGCAAAAGACTGGTAGTGATGTCACAGCAGCAATGGAGTCTATCTTGCAGCAGGGTCGCAAACCAAAAAATTTACAAACCGATTGAGGCAAAGAATTTTACAATGCTACATTTCAAACTCTCATGCAAAGTTATAGAATTAATCTATATTCGACATACAGTAATCTTAAAGCATCTATTTGTGAGTGTTTCAATCGTACACTGAAGCAGAAAATGTGGATGCAATTCAGCTTGCGTGGAAAGTATAAGTGGCTTGATATCTTACCTAATTTGCTAAAAGTGTATAATAACAGCAAACATCGCACAACCGGAATGAAACCAAACGATATAACATTAGTCAATGAAGCAGAAATACTTGCGAGGTTTAATCGACAGTCAAAAATAGTTACAAAACCAAAGTTTAAAATTGGAGAAAAAGTAAGAGTGAGCAAGATAAAGCGAGTATTTGAGAAGGGCTATACACCTAATTGGTTAACAGAAACTTTTACAATCAGTGAAGTTATGGCAACTAATCCGGTTACTTTTAAGCTAAAAGACTATCGCGATCAATCCATTGCTGGCGGTTTCTATGAACAAGAGCTGCTCAAGACTAATTATCCAGACGTCTACCTTGTGGAGAAGGTGCTTAAGGAGCGAGGAAATCAGATTTATGTTAAATGGTTAGGATTTGACAATTCACATAATAGTTGGATAAGCAAATCAGATGTGTAAAGTTTAAATAAATAGATAAATGCTAAAAAAATGATAGTTTTTCTTTATTTATTGCCCAATATTTTATTATTATTATTATTTATATATATATAGCGAGAAAGAGAGAGAGAGAGAGAGAGAGAGAGAGAGAGAGAGAGAGAGAGAGAGAGAGAGAGAGAGAGAGAGAGAGAGAGAGAGAGAGAGAGAGAGAGAGAGAGAGAGAGAGAGAGAGAGAGAGAGTATGCGTTGATAAGTTTAGTACAAAAGAGAGAAACACGATCACCGCGTAAATATCGATAACTTTCCAAGAAAGTCAGGGATAGACTTGCAAGCAACTCGTTTCATCGTGTTAGTCATACGTGTGCGTGTGTGTGAACAAAAATGAAACTCGATTATTATTATTTTTCAAGGAAACAAGGAGAAGAATTGGATAATTTACTGGGAGAGTGTGAGGTCGATACATGATAAAAGTTGTTTTGATAACAAAATTTTAATCGATCGATCAGATTATTATGAAGAAAAAACTTACATAGTAAAAATACAAGTATGAAAACGCAAAAACTTACAAACTATGATTACATCAATTTTAAAGTAGCGCGCACACACACACATACACACACACACACACGCGCGTACGCACGCACACACACACACATGTACATTTACATGTGTTCACAGACGCCGCATTTCGCTGCCGTCACACGCAGCATGCGTGCGCGCGCACACACACACACACCACACACACACACACACACATATACATACAATCAATCTTCATCTATTTTATAATGCCCCCACGACAGAGTACTGTCATGTGGACTTAGAGCTAATTTTGTTTGTTTCACAGTACGCACAACATGAGCTTTAGACTGTATGATACACTGCTGTCTGTATTGTGTAGTTGAATTTAGTAAACACTTAAGATAGTCGCCGAAATTGATGGGTTTGCTGACAACTCCACTTTTCACACCTTTAGCTTTTTTCATGCGGTCTTGGCCATTGATGCGTATGCTATACATTTTACTACGTAGTCCAACGAATTCTGTCATAATGCAACCATTGCACTTATCCTTCATTAATCCTGCAACTTTCTTATTGGCTTGTGGAATTCCAAATACATTATTAGATGAATAGTCCGAAGTATCAAAATTTGCAATATCGCTCTTAATCATTTCATAAATATCATCATTTCTTATTTCATATATTAAGCTGTCTGTGTCAGTATATAGCAGTTTATAACGATCCTCAAATTTCGTTTTCATCTGTTTGTAGTGAATATCGTATACTAAAGTCTTTGATAAATCAAGTACACAGTCCTACGTAGAATGGCTTGTTAATATACACTTCAGTTTTTGCTAACTCTACAATAACAAAATTTTCATCGATGATAGTACTGCTATGAAATTCTGGCTGTGCAATACGAGCTTCTGCTCCATATCAACCTTCCCATTTAATTAGTAATTTAAGATTAACTCTTTTTCGCACATTTTCTATCGTCTTTCGAAAAACAGCATTATTCATTAATTTGTAGAGATTTTTTTCAAAATCATTTTTAGCTGCTTGTCGCATTTTACTGTTTAGATCAATGTATTCTTTGAGCCAGGGTCTTTGATTAAATTTCAGTATTCTATAAATTTTTTGCTTCCTCATAGAGGAAGCTTTGTAATAGTAAGATTTTAATTTTCTTTAAATTGCTCTAGAAATATGAATAATGGTATTAGAAGTTTGTGTCACATGATTTTAGAAAATGTCTGTATGTATGTGTGTGTGTGTGCGTGTGTGTGTGTGTGCGTGCGTGCATGTGTGTGTGTGTGTGTGCATGTGTGTGTGTGCGTGTGTGTGTGTGTGTGTGTGTGTGTGTGTGTGTGTGTGTGTGTGTGTGTGTGTGTGTGTGTGTGTGTGTGTGTGTGTGTGTGTGTGTGTGTGTGTGTGTGTGTGTGTGTGTGTGTACCGCTTTATTTTCAGATCAACGAGGTCGATTTTAACCGGAGGGGTCTCATTTTTTTTATTGTTTGATTCTGAATTCGGGAAAAAAATAATTTTGTACGACTAAATTATTCGTTTTTGTTTTATGTCGAATTTTTCATTTTCAAAAAATTTATTTTTTTTTTTTTAATGATTGGATTTAAATTTTATAATCGGATGGATAGCGTTCGAAAGACCATAAAAAAACCTATATTTAAAAAAAAAAAATTTTTTCTAGCTATCACGGCTATTTTGTTATTAACAAAAACGTGATTTTTTTTTTTTAATGCTTATAACTCCCAGACTCAATGGTCAATTTTTTTGAGAAAAATCATGATAATGGAGATTATGAGTAGCTACAATCTGTATAAAATTGAATCCATTCTGTTGGTTAGTTTTTTAGAAAAAAATTAAAAAATGAAAAAAACGTGTTTTAGGTGGCGACAATTTACGGGAGTAAAATTATGTTAATCGCTTCAAAATTCCTTGTAGAGGTAGATTTCTGTTTGCCACCTGCATCTTTCTTTCGGATCGATGATTGGTTCATAAATTTCAGAGATTTTTGAGGTTAAAATTGTTGTAACCTCTTTTTCGAATCGTAATTTCTCGAGAACGGCTGTATGTATCAGAATGGGATAGGTCGCAAAAAGAGAATTAAAAGAGAATTATAATACCTATATTTTCTAAAAAAAAAAGTTTCTACCTATCACGGTTCTTTGGTTATTAACAAAAACGTAAAAAATGAAAAAAATGAGTTTTGTATGTCCAACGATTCCAGAGGGAAAATTGTCGTAATTTCTTCAAAATTCCTTGTGGAGGTAGATTTTGGATAGCTCTTCGTCGAGTTCTGTGGGCAAAATAATTGGTCCATAAATTTCAGAGATATTTGAGGTTAAAATTTTTTAAACTTTTTTAAATCGTAATTTCTCGAGAACGGTTCTATGAATCAGCTACAGATTTCTAGACAATTTTGTATGTGATATAGTGTAACGGGATGGCTAGTGGGGGAAAATCCCAACAAGCCACAGGCCAGCGATGCCCTATAACACGGTGCCGCGAGTGTCAGACTAAAATGACTTGCCCGGGGATCAGCTCCTGGAATCCCGAAAACAACTCAAAGATCGCACACGAACTTCGCTTTCCAACTAATTGGATCGCTGAGTGAAAAGCGCGCGCTCGAAGAGTAAAGCGCGTGGCCGCTATGCTCAGATATCAAAAACGACCGGCGGAGTCGTTTTTCCGCGGAGGTGGCGGAATCCGGGAGAGGGCCAGGTTGTAATGAACAACGCAACGAGCAAGTAGATATCACAGTATATTCCAATCACTAATAAGTACAAGCACGACGCACGTGCTGATTAAAACAGTGAGTTAGTTCGCGCGCGACAGTTAAGATTCAAACGCGCGAACGATACGGCGCGCGGCGAAGCTGCTACTCTCGTGCGCGGTGTTAAAGTACGGCGGGTTGACACACACCCACACGTACACGGTACAGAAAGCTTGCACGGGGCGATTTCCCTGCGAACCTTTACAATAAACCCGCGAGAAGAGAGTAGAAAACTTACGTTAAGAAGGAGCAGCCGGTGCACTCGGCTCTCTCTCTCTCGCTCTCTGTCGTTCGCAAAGCAGTTGAGCTCGCTTTCTCTCTCTCTCTCTTACTCGCTGTATTGGGTCGGCAGGCGGGCTGGCTGCCGGCTCCTCGCTCGCTGTCTCTCGTGCTGCTTGTAGCGGCGCAGTATCGCTCTCTCTCTCTCTCTCTCTCTCTCTCTCTCTCTCTCTCTCTCTCTCTCTCTCTCTCTCTCTCTCTCTCTCTCTCTCTCTCTCTCTCTCTCTCTCTCTCTCTCTCTCTCTCTCTCTCTCTCTCTCTCTCTCTCTCTCTCTCTCTCTCTCTCTCTCTCCCTTACTCGCACGCTAGTCCGCGCCTCCACTTCACTCGCCGTAAAGCTATAGCTACCAAACTATACGGCGCGAACGCGGTAACTTTTCAGAGACACCGGAGAGATGCTCACGGCGCGATGGCTGCCGTGACTCGCATAAAGCCGTAGCAGCTTCGCGGGTACGCGACGGGCATATTACGCGTCGCGAGACCGTTCTAATCCGATTAGAATGCTCGCGCGCTCGCGCCCCCAGTGAGCATGCCTGGTCGGCGCGGGTAATTCGAATCTCGAATTACCTAACTCGCGCACGCGTTACACCCCCCCGCCAGACGCTGCTTAGGAGACCTGTGAGCAGCTCTGCCATCCATGGCCGTCGTCCTACCTATACGTAGAGTGGTAAGGCTTTAGTAGAAGGAGGTTCTAAAAGGGAATTAGGAAGAATTGGAGTCACTGGATTTTCTTTTTTTTTAATTTTTATTAAAAAGAAACAAAAAAAACTCTTCGGGGCTTAGTCCTCTTCAGCTGGCGCGGGAGTAAGTCCGGCGTCCCTTGTGGCGAGCTTGGTTGGGACAGTGCTTCGACTTCTTTACCCCAAGCTCACCACACATGAAACACCGGGGGAGTGCCTGCGCGTCTTATACCTCCCGAGCAGCCTTCTGCTCTTCGAGCGCCTTTCGGAGGCGCTCGTCTTCTTCCTGGGGACGGCGCTGGGCCTCTTCTTTGGCCCGGCGCGCCGTCCCCTCCGCGCCTTCTCTGGCTCGCCTGGCTTCTTCCATGCTCCCCTACGCACGAGCCAGACGAGCCTCCTCCTCCCTAAGTAGGGCGGCGCGGCGCAGCCTGGCGGCCCTGGCCTCTGCGGCGGCCGCGAGCTCTTCTCGCCGGCCTTGGGCCATTCCGACCCATTTGTCGGCTTACCGCTCGCCGGCCTTACCGTGGCACTGGAGAAAATGCTCCAGTGCGGCCAGGGCAGCATCCTCCGCTGCGCGCGAAGACTTGCTGAAGCGCCGCCCCTCCTCAAGAGTGTGCTCCACCGGGACCCAGGCTGCACCGACTTCATCGGTCGGTGGTCCATTTGGGGCCTGGGTCGGAGCATCTTCCTTTTTTCTTTTTGCGCCCCGAGCCGCGCCGGCGTCAACTTCCGACGCACCATGATGGGCTCGGGCCGCCTCCTCTTCGGAGACTCGGCCAGCACCAGTCGGCTCGGCTGGTGCCTCTTCTTAAGGCCGGGTCCCGCTCTCCTCCCGCTGCTCCTTTGGGGGATGAGGTCGCCGGAGCGGGGGCGGACCGGCGCCTGTGTCGGCCGGCCTTGAAGGTCCCATTCTGGGCTCCGGTGCCTCTATCTCCTCAATCAATAGGGTGGATGGTTCTTCCACTGGTGGAGGTTTCAGCATCACCGCATCTATCCCCTCCACCATCTGATCCAGGAAGTCGATGACGGCGGGATCAGGTTGACACTGGATTAATCCAGCGATCACCCGCTTTGCCGTCCCCGCTACCTCTGGGGTCAGGCCTGGCATGTCCTGCAACAGGAAAATTGATCCCGGAAAGAGGTGAGTATGAGGATTGGAAAACAAGGACGAACACGGGTACAGACGGCACAATTCTTGGACGGCACAGTTAGCGCTTTTTGGACGCTCGGGTTCGACGGGGGCTAATTGGCCCGACAGCAGTAGGTGCAGGCTTCTTCTTCGAGTCCTTTGGCCTCCCCGGGCCTCGCTTGGACTCTGTTGGACCGACCACACGCGTATGTCGGCCGTCGCTCGCACGCTTTCCTGGCCTAACTAATAGCGCGGTCTTACGAGGTGGACCGCGCCTCTTAGCCGTCGCCCGAGGCTGTACATTCCCCTGGCTAACTCTGTTGCCCGCTGGCACGTTACGTTCGGCAGAAGAGTCCCTCGGTGGTAGCAACTGGGCTACTTCTTGACTACTTTTGTCCAAGTAGTTCTTGGGCTCTTCTGCGGAGACGTATCGCTTGAGTTGCTGCGCATGGACGGGACTGATCGTTCGACCATCCTCACCTTGGATCTCATAGGTGTTTTCGCCTAGAATATTCACAATCATGTAGGGCCCCGCGTACTTCGGGGCTAATTTGGCAGAAATCCCCTCAGCTGCTGAGGATAGTACGTTATTCTCTCTCCATACACGATCGCCTGGACACAATTCTGGAGGTCGACGATGAGCGTCATAATATTTGGCTTGTCTCGCCTGCTCCGCTTGCGCGTCGGCCGCCGCCCGAACGTGCAATTCGCGTATTATACGCGAACGCCAGCTCGTTCAGATGCTCATCCCAGGACCGGTGATTCTCTTCAGCATAAGACATGATCATGGTCTTCACCGTTCGGTTCACACGCTCAAAAGGATTGGCTTGAGGGTAATATGGTGGTGTAAACGTGTGATGCATGTTTCTCTCCTTTAAGTATGTCTCCAAGGGTGCATTCTTAAATTCAGTCCCATTATCGGAGAGAAACACCTCGGGGACTCCGAACCGCAGACATACTCGCTCGTTCAGCCCTTTTATCACCGATTTGCCATCTGTCCTTTTTATCGGAATTACTTCGATCCATCGTGTGAACAGGTCCTGGAAGATTTGAATATATTCGTGGCCGTGCTAGGTTTTAGGGAGAGGTTCCATAATGTCGCTGGCCACGATTTGCCATGGACGCTGCATTATACGACGTCCCATGAATCCTGCTGGAGCGCGCTGTTCGACTTTGCATTGCTGGCAAATTTGGCACTGGTTCACGTACCTGGCCACATCTCGAGACATGTGTGGCCAATAATACTTCCGCCTTACTCTCTCTAGAGTTTTCTCGCGGCTCAAGTGCCCAGCAGTTTGAAAGTCATGGCATTCTCTCAGTACTACGCGTCGCTTTTCGTGAGGGACTACTAACTTCCATGCATCGTCGTCGCCGAGAGATTCGTCTATGACTTCATTCGGGTTGTACTTGTACAGTCTCCCCCCCGCCAGCTTGAACTTGGGGAAGTCTCGCGGCTTCTGTTGAAACTCTTTCACGATCTTGAGGTACCAGTGGTCGTCTGTATCGCGCTCGAGCTCTAACGCGGCGACCGCTGGCTCTTCTTCCTCGAACATCCGTGAAAAGGCACCTGGGATATTGTTCAACGAGCCCTTTCGATGTCCGACCGTGAAACTGTGGTTCTGCAGCTCCAAAGCCCACCTAGCTAACCTGCCGGTCGGATTTTGGAGATCACGGAGCCACTTCAAGCTGCTATGGTCCGTGATAACCTTGAAGTCGTAGGCCTCTATATACGGACGGAACTTTTTAATTGCCCAGAGAATTGCTAGACATTCTCGTTCCGTCACGCTATAATTCCTCTCGGCTGCACTCAGAGTTCGACCTGTGAACTCTAGGACACTATCATCGCCGTCAATTATTTGGTATAGCTCCGCTCCCAGACCTGTAGCGCTCGCGTCAGTTTGCACCACGAACTGCGCGTTAGATACCGGTTTGTGTAGCATCGGTGCAGAAGCTACTAATAGCGCTTTTAGCTTTTGGAAGGCCTCTGCTTGTGCCGTTGACCACTCATATTTCCGATCCTTTTTCGTTAATTCAGTCAGTGGTTCAGCAATTGTGGCGAAGTTCGATAAAAACTTTCTATACCACGAGGCCATTCCTAAGAAGCGTTTCAGCTGACGGAGGTTTTTCGGTACCGGATATTCCATGATGGGCTTTATTTTCTCGGGGTCTGGCTTAAAACTATCTCTATTTACTATGACCCCGAGATATTGGACTTCATCGCGACAGAAGACGCTCTTCTCGCGATTTATTCTGAGGCCCGCGTCCTGTATCCTGTCCAGAACTCTTTTTAGAACCGCTTTATGCTCCTCGAATGTCTCTGTGACTATTATTATATCGTCGAGGTACGAGTAAGCAAAAGGTTCGAGTTCGGGGCCGACCACTTTGTCAATCAGCCTCTGGAAGGACGCTCCGGCATACGAAAGACCGTAGGGCATTCTCGTAAATTGGAAAAGCCCTTTGCCTGGCACGGTGAAGGCCGTAGTCTCTTTGGACTCCGGACTAAGTGGTATCTGGTGGTACGCACTGCTTAAATCTAACGTGGAGATGTATCGCGCTTTCTACAGTTTGCGCAAGATACTTTCCATGCATGGTAACGGGTACGCGTTTGGCCTTGACGCTGCGTTCACTTTTCTGAAGTCCACGCAGAAACGGAACTTCTCGTTTGTCTTGCGTACCATTACCACTGGACTTGACCAGCCACTTGTCGAGGGTTCTATTATTCCAGCGACTAGCATTTCCTCCACCTGTTTGTGCATCTCTTCCTCGAGTTTCTGAGATACAGGGTAGTACTTCTGCTTAATGGATCTTATAGATCCGACGTCTATTGCATGCTCGATCCACGAAGTACACCCTAGTGGTGCCAGGCTGCTACCGACCTGCTGAGCTACTAAAGCTTCTACCTCTTTGCACTGTTATTCTGTTGGGTCCGCCAACCCTATAGCTTATACGGACACGGTGTTGTTTGCAGTTATGGCGGATACTTCTAACTTTACGCTTGCATCGTCATCCTTGAGATGCAGCGTGTTATCTGTGGGGTTTAAGACAGCGCTAAACTTCTTAATGAAGTTTACCTCCAAGTAGCACTTCGTGTCTAGATCTGGCATTATTGCGACGCGCACTTCTTCGCACACGCCAGCCACGACCATGGGCAGATACACATAGCCAACCACTGCTATGCTTTACCCGTTTGCCACCCGTGCCTAATAGGCCGCTGGCTGGGATTAACTCTTTTCCACAGGCCGTAGCGAGCTGTAGGCCTATGGAATTCATCCCAGTCCAGGAAGCTCCTGTATCGAAGAGTGCTCGTTGCCTGTAACCGGCTACACCTACTTGAAGCCACCATCGCGAGCAAGTTTCTTGGTTGACTTCATGCGATTGAATCACGGGCACTTCTTCGCTGTCCACTCCTGCTCCCCTGGCCGTTTCCCTGTTGGTTTCCGGCAGCATTGGGCTTGTTGCCTCCCTTTTGCTCATATCCAGATTCCCTTCGGTACCCTTGCGTTTGTGGAGGTCCGTTATTTCTTGGACTATGCGACCTAGCCTGGTGAGTCGAGCTACTACCCCCACTAGGCTGGTTTGTAATTTGCCCGCCCTCCCGCCGCCTATTTTCCCAGTTACCCTTCTTCTTAGGTTTTCTGGTTGGCGGCGGGCTAGGCTTTTGCCCCTTGTTCTCGTCGGTGCTTTTCTTTGTCAAGGCCGATAAGCATTCGGCCATGACCCGACGGAACATAGCCTCGAGGCTCTCTCGAGGCTCGTACTATTGGTGCCCCATCACCACCACGCTTGGATTCTGCTTTTTCCGCTGATCGGTGGGCGGCTCAGTCGGCACGTAGGCAAATTCTGGCATGTACGTGCGCTCGAGCGTTGGTGGCGAGTAATACACCTTATCTGCCGCGAGCGCTAATTCGGCTTGCCGGGCCAGGTCCAGGAGCCCACGGTAATCCGTAATTTGATTTCACATTACCATCTTTTGCAGTTCTGGCAACATGTTCCGGTGCAACATGTCTAACTGTTGAGCGATGCCAGGCACCGGAACCAACTTTAGGATCATGGCTTGTAAATTTACTACGTAATCACGCGTAAGATCATTTCTGCCTTGAGTTCTTGCGTTTATTTCCTCCATGACGCGCTGCTGATGTCCCCTGTCCCCGCCATATATGTGCATTATGGCCTCTACGAAATCTGGCCACGATCGCCATGTGTGGCGGTTACTCCGGTACCAGGTGGCTGCTACCCCAGTTAGGAGCTCTCAGAACGACGAAAGCACCTCGTCGTGTGTCAGATTAGCTAGAGTTCTGCATTCCTCTATTCTTGTTAGGAATAACTCGACGCTCTGCTCCTTTGGGGACCCTGAGAACCTGATGTGCCATTTTCGGACTATCTGGCTAATAGCGAATCTGATACGAAAATTGTTATTTCTTTCCACTAATATGAAGTTAGCGACATATTTTCTTACTACTACCGTTCAAACCGAGCGGTTAAAATTATATTTCAACGTCACTTTGAAGGTCAAAAGTTATTTTCTGGATTTTCGGACTAGTATTCCACGAAACTAGTAGAAAACTTGATTACGATCATAACTAGACTTGACCTTGGATCATTTTTCAAGGTCATGATTTCTGTCTCTGCATAATTAATGTTTTGTTGAACGTAACCTCCTATGAGACATTTGTTCCTTTGTGCATATCGTGGGACCGGCGATCTGAAAATTTCATGTATAAAATCCTTAGAGAAGATAAAGTTCCACAATAGAACTATCAAGTAGTTTGAGCATAACCCATTCTGAACCACGTGGAGGTACTACTTCTCTCAGAACATAAAAAAAATTAAAAAAAAAGGAGGATAAAAAATAGAAAAACTTGAATATTATAAAAAAAATTCAGTATATTTTCCCATTGAAAATTAAAGTAGAACAGATACAGACTTAGCAGCATTCGAGTACCTTTTCATGATAACTTTCCCGTCACTTGATAATTGAAAAGAATGATGTTTAAGAATCTGTGGGACAGGTAATGCATCTTGAAACCTACGATTGAGTTTCCTTTTGAATTTATCATGTTCAGTCTGCGTAAAATAAAAAATCCTTATATTTTCAAGATGATTTTTAGCCCACTTCACAAGAGATGTGTGCGTCAGAATAGCATCTTTCGGTTTCGCCTTGCTAGCTCTATAAGCTCCTCTTTTAAATATTGCACCAAGACCATCATAACAGCTTTTACCATAAGCAGTGGCGCAAAAATGCCACTCTGCCTCAATACCAAAATCCTTCTCATGATGAAGAAGATTTGCTATCTGAAAGCGGTTCTTGAAATGCTGTTTTGCTCCATCTGTCACGTAAATAATCTTTTTAAGTTTTTTTACTTTTCTCTTGATTTCTGGAATCAATAAATTCTGAATAGTATAGACAGAAGAAGTGTCATGCTTCAAACTATTGGACAAGAATACACAACTTTCATGCTTCAGCTTTGAATCTTCTTTATAATAGTAAATAGCTGGAAAAACAGTGCACTGCTCATTAATAAAATGGAAGGCTTGAGATGCATCTTGAACTGCAAAAGAGTAATTCTCAGAATAGTCGAACATTACCAGAACTTCTCCATTGCCTAGATTACTTTTTGTTTGAGCAATGAAATTACCTTGTTCTTTGACAATATATGAGTGGGGTTTGAGTATCGCCAATTTGGCATATAATTCATCAACAAATTCTTCAACTGGTAGAGTTAAATTCTGCAAAGTTGATTTATCCGTTCCTGACCACGCACAGTACTCAATTTGTGAGATATTTGCCCCATCCAATATTTCAAGTAAACGAGACGTAAAATTTTCAGAACCAGGGAACTTCGAACATTCATCCAAGTGACAGTCAGGTGTAGGATTCTTACACATAATTTGCTGTAAACAATCTTTATAACTACAAATGGGTTCTTCTTGATTTTTCGTGAGCTTCTGAATATCGATTGCATCCAACATCAATTTACAATTTTGATGAATGGTGCCAACGCAGACGCTATGCGTTCCTCTAGCACCAGCAAGAACACAATGTTTTGGGCGTAATTTCGCGAAAGTACTGAATCCTACTTGCACTGTTGGTTCTGCTACCTTGAATAATTCGTAAAGTTCTCGTAAATCGAAATATAAAAGACGTTTCTGCACCTGAGTCCGCTTTCCATCAATAATAACAGAGACAGTATCTTTTCGACCCGGGATCATCCGACTGTGCAGATCGTTATTATAACATTCAACAATGACTTCTATTACTGCCTTTGACAAATTTTTACCATGTTTAGCCGTTGTTGTAGCTAAAATACCTCCATCGGCTTTGAGTTTTTTCGACTTTCTTACTAAATGTCTTGATGTATTGAATTCACGGGAAATTCGACTAATATTCCAAGTTGATGGGGCGATTGTAAGTATAGTTAGTTTCAAGGGGTCATTAACTGCTAATCTAGAAAACTTTTCTTTTAATTCTGAAAACATGTCTTCCAATTCGATTTCTCTAGCTGATCGTGTAGCTTCTTGAACATATTTATCAATACCAGTGTTTTCTGATGTCGTCTCTATATCCATGTTTTCATATTCGTTGTTGCCTTCGTTATCTCTTGTACCAATAGATGAAATGGGAGATCCACATAACTTTCTACACTTACTACAAATTTTGGAAGTATCTGGCAAATCTGGAAATCTTCGTTTTAAGTTGTTCGACAACAAGCGTAAATCATTACCTATGTGACCCTTAACATTGAGAGGGTTGATACAACGATCGGACCGTGCTACAGTAGACATATTCAATCCATCTAAGTAAGTGATAATACTCGAATATAATAACGTAGGACTGTTAGAACAGGTGCTGTGAAAAATGTCTTCGAATTAATTTGAATCCTCTCGAAAATCGATGGGAACTATATGTACGAAACGTTTAGGAAAGATAATGCACGAAATATAGAACCAGAGATACACCAAAGAGTTAGAGTAACAGCCGCACTAAACTTTTAGAGAAGCATCGGTACTTAAAGAGTTTCGAAAGAGGAATAAAAAAAGTTAGAGAGATTTTAGAAATGTTCTATTGTAAAGTTTAATTACAGGGTTATCAAAAAGTATGGGACCCACGTATTTTCCCAGAAACGATATTTTTTGAAAAAGCTAAGGGCATACCGTAAGTAATTTTCAACGAGGATTTGTCTGGTCTGATGACCTTGAATCTGACCTCGTCGTTGACCTTCAAAGTCAATTCAAAAATTGCAAAATTCAAAAATTTTGCAATTTTTGATCGCATTGTATACGTGTATAGTCACACGGTCTTACACCAACTATAGCATCCACGGCGTCACGTCGGTTTTTTTCTCTCAGTGCGTATACTGCACGATTTTTGTGCAGGAGGAGCACCAAATCAAAAAAGCAGTAGCAGCACAAATGTGTTATACCATTGCCACACTTTTTAGTGCTTCTTCTGCCCTAAACTTTTGTACTCCTGAAGAACGATGAAATAGATTAAATGCGGAACAATTTTAGTGCAACATTTGCTCTAAAATGGGAGAGTAAAGGACTTAATGTTTAGTTACGAAACAATTCTTGTATTAGGTACTGATACTCTACGCTAACGTGTTTCTTCTCCACCAAACTTTTTTCAGTGATTCTGAAATGTTTCAAAGTGTCGATATAACCACAGTTTTTCTGTTACTGTTCCGAATTAGAACCGATTGATAGCATGAATTGAAGAAGTGTAACTGCGAAAGAATTGGTTTATTAAAATTAGAACTCACCATGAAAATGACCTTGAAAAATGATCCAAGGTCAAGTCTAGTTATGATCTTAATCAAGTTTTCTACTAGTTTCGTGGAATACTAGTCCGAAAATCCAGAAAATAACTTTCGACCTTCAAAATGACCTTGAAATATAATTTTAACCGCTCGCTTTGAACGGTAGTAGTAAGAAAATATGTCGCCAACTTCATATTAGTGGCAAGAAATAACAATTTTCGTATCAGATTCGCTATTAGAGTGAAGAAAAACTTGTTTTTCCATCATTTCGAGACTTTCAGCCGCCATATTGGATCCGCCATTTTGAATTTTCAGAATCGCCAGACGGCGTTCGAAAGTAGAAGTCAAGAGCTTTCATTTGAGCCCAGGTAGAACCCATTTGGATCAAAATTGTTCTGGGCAAGAGGGGGTGTCGCGTTGACAGAGAATGCCCCATATATATGTGTCAAAACGGACAATATCACCAAAAAACACAAAAAAAATAAATACAATTTGCACCTAAAAAATTAAAAAACAATTTTAAAGTTCGAAGGGATTTTTGCGCTTGAGTTTTTACTCAGGCGCACAGTCAACTTTTTGTTCCCAGAGTGCTTGCCGACTTTCGATTTTCCACTAACTGCACGAACAAAGAAAAAAATTTTGTTTTTCTTCAAAAAAAAAATTCGTACTCGAAAGACGAGAGAAAGAAAAAAAAAAATGTTCTGAGTCGAGAAAAAAATTAATTAAAAAAAAAATTAATTATCGCTTAAAAAAAATTTTTGTCGTTAAAAAAAACTATTTGTTATTAAAAAAAATTAAAAGTTAAAAACAATTATCCAACGTACAAAAATTTTGCGATCAAGATCTCTCCTCGTCGGCACTCTAGGTCGAGGGTTATTGGCTATCGCTTGCCTAACCTCTCGACCGCACTCTCGCAACAGCACGGCTGTGTCACGCACACGCACACACGCGCCTACGAGCTGCAGCACGAAGAGCCTTTCTTTGCAGCTTACGCTCAGCTACGCTGCTGAGCTTCTTCGCGCCAAGCTTCGCTGCGAATAACGTACGCGCCGAGGGTCCTTCTCCACCTCCAAAACGTTGTGGCGCCAGTTGTAACGGGATGGCTAGTGGGGGAAAATCCCAACAAGCCACAGGCCAGCGATGCCCTAGAACACGGTGCCGCGGGTGTCAGACTAAAATGACTTGCCCGGGGATTTGCTCCTGGAATCCCGAAAACAACGCGAAGATCGCACACGAACTTCGCTTTCCAACTAATTGGATCGCTGAGTGAAAAGCGCGCCCTCGAAGAGTAAAGCGCGCGGCCGCTATGCTCAGATATGAAAACGACCGGCAGAGTCGTTTTCCCGCGGAGGCGGCGGTATCCGGGAGAAGGACAGGTTGTAATGAACAACGCGACGAGTAACTAGATGTCACAGTATATTCCAATCACTAATAAGTACAAGCACGACGCACGTGCTGATTAAAACAGTGAGTTAGTTCGCGCGCGACAGTTAAGATTCAAACGCGCGAACGATACGGCGCGCGGCGAAGCTGCTACTCTGGCGCGTGGTGTTAAAGTACGGGGGGCTATCACACACCTGCACGTACACCGTACAGAAAGCTTGCACGGGGCTATTTCCGTGCGAGCCTTTACAATAAACCCGCGAGAGGAGAGTAGAAAACTTATGTTAAGAAGGAGCAGCCGGTGCACTCGGCTCTCTCTCGCTCTCTGTCGCTCGCACAGCAGTTGCTTTCTTTCTCTCTCTCTCTTACTCGCTCTATTGGGTCGGCAGGCGGGCTGGCTGCCGGCTCCTCGCTCGCTGTCTCTCATGCTGCTTGCAGCGGCGCAGTATCGCTCTCTCTCTCTCTCTCTCCCTTACTCGCACGCTAATCCGCGCCTCCACTTCACTCGCGGTAAAGCTACAGCTACCAAACTATACGGCGCGAACGCGGTAACTGTTCAGATACACGGGGGAGATGCTCACGGCGCGATGGCGGACACGAAGATGGCTGCCATGACTCGCATAAAGCCGTAGCAGCTTCGCGGGTACGCGACGGGCATATTACGCGTCGCGAGACCGTTCTAAGCCGATCAGAATGCTCGCGCGCTCGCGACCCCAATGAGCATGCCTGGTTGGCGCGGGTAATTCGAATCTCGAATTACCTAACTCGCGCACGCGTTACAATAGATATTATGTATCTGAATTTTCATCAAGATCGTACGATTACTTTTTGATATTCAAAATTTTCCTATTTTAAAAAGTTATTTTATTTGTCGCCTGATAACTAGAGAAAACTTGTTTTAATTTTTTTTTAATTTGGCGGAGATGTAGAGTGTATATTATTTATTGTATGCGTTTTTAGAGTAAAAGAATTCGTTTATGAATTTCAGAGATATTCGAGGTTAAAACTGATTTAGCCTTCTTTTCAAATCGTAATTTTTTGGATATATCTATACTAGAAAATGGAAATAACGCGTACTATGCGTGCGTGTTGTTCATTTGCTTTTGTTTTTTATTGAGGGTAATTTACAGCGCGATCAAATTTTAACCACTTATTATACTCATTGAAGAATATATTTGGTTGAAATTAATTTGAGGTTTAAAATAAAACTAATTGAACATGTGATAATATTTTGAAAAAATTGATTTATAAAAATATCGGGTTGTCGCACGAGAAAAAGAGTAATAAGAATGAATTTTCGAAAAATATATATTAATTTATTACGAATATTCGTAAAGAAAATTGAGTATGATACAATTAATTATTGTTATAAAAAATTTAAAAAAAATGAATAAATACATTATTTTGAGGAAGCTAAGTGCCAATGTATTGGCAGCGGTTTTTTTATAGTATGAGTAAAGCACGTCGTCGCATTGTTTGAGCGTGTAAAGTTGAATTTTACGCATAGTATGCTTAAAGCGAAGATTTACGCACACTATGTGTGAAATTCAACTTTATGCACTGAAAACGATGCGAATCGACGTACTTTACGCATATTATGCAAAAAAGAAAATTTTTATAATGTCAGATATAAGACTTACCGCATTTATTCAAAATTAAACAATGACATTTAGGGATAGATATTAATATCTTTGTTTAAATAAAAAATAAAAAAAGTCTTATTATGGAAATTCGTTAGCAATTTTTTTTTGTGAAAAATTTATTTTTTAAATTTCAATTTAATGAAAGGAATCGATACATAAGTTTAAGGAAGATAAGTGCCAATGAATTGGCAGCGGTTTTTGAGTTTTAATTCATTTTCTAGAGCTTGCTTCAAATTGCGATAGTGTAGAATGTATCGCGATTTCTGCTCAACAGTCGTGAGAAGTTTAGCTTGTGAGGAGCCTGGTGGTTTCTTGTGCTCTGGACAAAATGGTAGATCTTTATGTGTATCGTGTAAATGTTGTAGATATTCCAAGTCCACTTCCAGTATGTAGCCAACTGGGGCATTATCTGGAATATTGAAATTTATTCGTTCTACATCATCAATCCATTCAAAACCACCATTGGGTAGATATTGCTGCATAGTCCAGCCATAGAGATTATTTACATCAAAGTACGTGAGATATTTGGACTCCTTATCTACTTCATAATCATTGCCCATGTATTTTTTATTGGCTCGAGCATAACGGTTGGAACATTGACTCACTCCACCTCGAATACCGCGTTCAATGAACATAACTTGATCAATATCTGTAAGTAATTCTAGCTGTATTTTCGTATACTTCAGCATAGCATCCCAAGTTAAGCCTGGAGTTGTGTAATAATGTGCTGGATCTAAGCCGTAAGCGTTCAGACAGCTGTCGCGGAAATTTTCAAATACTTTGACCAAAAGTAGAACATCTGTTTTTAAGTATAAATCTGAATATTGACCCAAATTCGATATGTTGAATGCTGTCCAAATATTTTTCACATGCTCATAATCTTTATCTGATGTTGGATTGTCATTTAATTTACTGTAGAATTCATCTTTTGATGGCAGCTCGGAAACATCTAATTTTTCTTTTGAGTCCACATAATCATAAGGGAATACTCCTTTCCGCTTAAGTAATTCAAATTTCTCTTTAGTAAATGGTGCATATTCTGCATCGTGAGAGAAATCTTGCCACAAAAGATTAAGTTCTTCGAGATATGATGACAAATTATCTAAGGGTGCTGCCATGAATCGGTAAGAATGTATGAATTTAAAATTAATATCATTTCCCTCAATGCGTTTGGTGAATGAGATGAAGCGTTCCTTATTCACTGGTAAAAGATCTACTCGTCCAGAGAAGCTATTGGCAATATCCTTTATGAGAAAATGTGAGTCATAGCCAGTTAAATTATGAAATACCACTGGAATACTGTGTGAATCTTTATAATTTAAATTGCAATCTTCGTGAGCAGCACCTCGATACCTAAAACATAAGAAAAAAAAAAGAACATAAGAAAAATGTAAAATTTTCGCTTGAAGCATATTTAATTTTCTTTTAATCATGCCTTCCAGTCAGATGACAATAATCTCGTACACGCTTCTCTGCTAAAGGCTTATCGCAAATGTAGCATAATGATGTATTTCGAAATACTTGTTCTTGTTTTAAATTTAATATTTCCACTGGTACTATGAACTTGAAGATATTCTCAAATTTTTCTACCAGACTTTGCAGCTGCTCTGCAAACCATTTATCAGGATCTTTTCCTCTGTAGCTACTGTAGTGAGATAGAGAGTCATCGTAACTGCACTTTAAATAATATCCAATACTAAATGCTTCATGTTCTTGATAAGCATTTCCAATTTGCATAACTTTTAGAAGGCACTCAAAATCTGCGTATATGACGAATGGCACTTTTTCTTTATGATTAAAATTTTTAAACTGTAAAATTTTGTCTCGTGGTGTAGGCAAAGTTACTTTGTACTTGTTGAGTTGCATACAATCTTGTTCATGTAAGTTCAATTTAGAATTATTTCTGAAATAATGTAGACACCGATCACAAAAATATTTTCGACCATCACGTTTTGAAAGTTGTGTACATAGTGGAATATCGATAAGTAATTTTCAAAGTTTTCCTCTTCCTGTTTACTTTCCTCGTCATCTTCATAATAGTTTTGTAGAAGAAGAAGGTTGATGTGTGTTTCCTTCTTACATGATGTTATGTGAAGCGGTGCAATTTTAAAATTTCCACTAGACATTTTTAAAATATAAACGTTAACCGAGATATTTTGTTTTTCAAATTTTGGAATCTGTTTGGGGCTCATGGGAAATTGTATTCCATTAAAATTCAATTCATTCTCATAGACTTTGTATATTGATACTCTATCAGGATGTGCTTGATAGTGTACTGGATGCAAAGCTGACAGTATTGCCCACTTGAAACATGCATCATCGAAATTCTGTACATTGATACATGCATGCTTCTTTTGTACTTGCTGGGGTAGACTGATGTATGAGCCTCCTCGCATTGGATTATATTTATTAATGTGTACAGCTAAATTAAGAATTTGTCGAAGTGTCAGTAAACCATTGGTTTAAATCAGTTGTTCGTAAAATCGGCTTCGCCTTTGTATTAAAATACTTGATTTCTACTATCTCTTTGTCAGCTTTTATTACGATGTATTCAGCTGACAAGATAGTATGCACTTTGAGAGCCTCTTCTTTTTTCAACACATTTTTTATTTGAAATTTGAAATAATGCTTGAGCGTCTTTCATAAATCTAGTTATATCTAAATTTTTTAAGTTGGTAATCGCTCCAGATTTAATACAATCATTGAAAGCAGACTCCACATTTTGCCATTTTACTCTGTCACTTCTTTTGTTTCACGCATACCCGCACCACTCTTTAATAAACGCTTGAATCTGCCTTGAATGCCTTTAAGTAATCCAATAAACTTTGTTTTTCTGCAAGTGTTTTCATTTTTAAGCGAAAGCCTCCTCAAGTTTCTTAGATTCTGGTTGCCTAGTTTAATCCACTTCGTAATTTCTTCAGGATTTACTTTTTTATAGGCTAAAAGCTCATATGCTTCTAGCATAATATTTACAAGTTTTTTACAGTCAAACGCGGACATAGTGATCACTTAAAACTTCGTTGCACAATGAATGAATTCCAGCTCCCTCGTCGGATTTATAAGCAAGAGTGAAATACTCTTCGCCTTGCCTCCTTTCTATGGACTACTTCAATAATTATTATATCTAGGGTTTCCATCGACGCCGTCACTCTTATCGTTTGTATATGAAGTTAACCAAAACAGTATTTCGATTTACCGGGTAAAATTCTATGAAATACTATTAAGTTTTGTAAGTCATTGTCAGGAAACGATTGCAAGGAGAACGCAATTGAAATACTCTGGAGTTCTTAGAATTAATAGCGATAAGGCAACTACGAATATCGGAACAACGAAGAGATGTGATAGTTCAGCATGCTATAGCCGAAATACACTTACTGAGTTAGAGCCACATCATACATGCAGGCCACCTCGGAAAAATAAACGCGCGGTAAATATCTTACCAACGACGATAGACTAATGCCCGCGAAAGTCAGCTCATCAACGCGGTAAATATACTTACACGCGGGCTGTGTATGCTAACGACCGCGGAAATCAGCTTGTCACCGCGGTAAGATGCTAGTCCCCGCGCGCGCACCGCCGCCACCGCCGGGTAAAAGTCATGCAAAAATGTGACAATAAAATACGGATAATTTTTATTCTATGACGTCATTGCAAATGGAAGGGTAGAAGCTTCTCGAAAGTGGGCGGAGACTCACCTGCCCGTCTCAACCTATCAGAACGCTACACAGGTCGGCCGGTGGCCGAGTGGTGGGGGGGGCGTAGAACTCTCCTAGTTATACTACTTACAGCGTCCAATGTATATTTATACTTACTATTTAAGATCATAAAGCGTGAAAATATCTCTAATTTATGCATCGCTCACGCAACCATAGTAAATACTACAAATGTCGAACATGTTAGTCCTGAATGATAATTTTTTAATGTTCATAAAAGAATTAAGTCCTATGAGAACATTATGTGTATCTATAGGTGCACCAGATACCAACTTAAGTAATTGAATTAAGAGGGTGTGGTACTCATGTACTCTATTTTACCGGCAGAACACGGTAAATTCTATATTATTAAAATAAATATATCGAATTACGTCTTATAAAGAGATAGTTGCCCTGCGCAATGTAATAATCTACCAGCCTACGCAGTTTTGAGCTCAAATATCAACGGCATCCTAAAAAATTTTGCGAACAAAAATAACCGAAATTTCGTTCGCAAAATTTTTTAGGTTGCCGTTGATATTTGGGCTCAAAACTGCGTAAGCTGGTAGATTATTACATTGCACAGGGCAACTATCTCTTTATAAGACGTAATTCGATATATTTATTTTAATAATATAGAATTTACCGAGTTCTGCCGGTAAAACAGAGTGCATGAGTACTACACCCCCTTAAACAGAATGTCAGATTTCCATTAATACAATGATTGTACAAATTGAAAACCTTTTAAAAAACACGTTTCCAAACTCCCGTTAAAAGGGCATGTTTTCAAAAGCAGTATATAAACAAAACTTTAAACTTGAACACCTAGTTTTAACAATTATTGAAGTCAGTTATATGAACGTTTATACAAATTAAAAATTTGCATTTAAAACTTATTGATCACTATAGGTGTGAAAGGTTAAGAACCCACGCAACTAAATGTCATTTGATTAATTCATAAATATTTTTAACCGATACATGAATATATCCGAGACAAAATCAGCGTAATATGCTCTTCAGACAGATTACCACCTGAGAATTTGCATTATAATTTCTAATCCAATAACTTTATGAATATTATCCGGTTGAATAAAATGCAATGAGTCATAGTAACCACTACGAGTGCCGAACGGCATAGCGCCTGACCGATTACAGTTTTAATTTATATTTAACTCAACTAACTCATATATATATATACTTATCGGGGTTTATGTAGCCCAAGACTGTATATTAGTACCTACAGCCCAGAGTTCCCTATGGCAAGTGACTAAAGAAATAATGGACCCCTATATTTAGAAATATTATGAAACCCGGGCTGCATAATCAAAATCGGGCTCGATAAACCCCTATATATAACAAAACGGGCTTTATAAAACCCTTTCGAGAAATGAAATATACACACACACACACATTTGTTTTAACAGATTTATGGAGCCCTTTTATACACATGAGCATATTTATAGAGCCCGTTTTCTTTTATGGAGCCCGGATCCCATAAAATATGTTTCTCGGGCGTTTATGGAGCCCGATCTAGAGTCTATAACCCCAGGGTCCATTATTTCTTTAGTCACTTGCCATAGGGATCTCTAGGCTGTAGGTACTAATATACAGGAATGGGCTCCATAAACGGATGGGGGGATAATTATATATATATATATATATATATATATATATATATATATATATATATATATATATATATATATATATATATATATATATATATATATATATATATATATATATATATATATATATATATATATATATATATATATATATATATATATATATATATATATATATATATATATATATATATATATATATATATATATATATATATATATATATATATATATATATATATATATATATATATATATATATGGGATATTTCAGGTGAAGTCAGCAGCTCAAAATGTCAAAATCACTCAAAACTCGTTTTCTTTTAGTTTTTTTATGAAAAAAAAATGTTCCTCAAATTTTAGGTCGATATTTGCAAAAATAAAAAAGCTATGCAAGATTGAAAATTCGTATTTTTTGCAATTTTTGGTTAAAATCCAAGATTATTCATTTTTTAACTCAAAATCTTTGACTTTTTGTATAGAACATTGATTGGCAAAAAGTTTGCATTTTTTCTGTAGAATGTGCCAGTATTTATTTTATGACCCTTTTTGAAAGTCTCTGATTGGCTGCTTCTTAGTATACCTTCATCGAAGGATATTGAGGCTGCGGCCAAATATTTTTTTTTTCGACAAATTTTTTTTGTATTCTTCTCCGAAAACCCTTCAAAACGCTTTTTTGATCAATACTGGCCGAGCAAAGGGAAAAAAGTTACAATTTTTTTAAATACAGAGAAAAATCCATAATTTCAATTTTTGATAACATGATTAATGAAACTGAATATTATTCATACATCTTATGGCATGGACCGTACCACTGAATTTTTTTAGAACATCAAATAGAACATTATATATGAGGCGTTTCACGTCAACTGTCCCAGCGCGCGGCTCGCGAACCCTAAATCGTGCTATTTCTAACTCATGTTTATGATACTAAAAAGTACTTAAAAAAATTGTTTGATAAGCGTTTTCGACGTATTTTTTCCTCAGCTTTCCAATAATGTACGTAGTTTTTTCGAAGTTTTCCATTTTCATCTTCAAAAACGCTTTCACATTCTATTTCTCGCAAAAAATATTTCGGGCACTCTTTGGAAAATATCCTTTTCTACGTAAAAAATTCTCAGCTTTGGATCTAGAGGGTCAAAAAAATATTAAAAATACACTTTTTGAGATATAACATGTTTTGTACTTTTTGAAGGTGAAAATGAAAAATTTTGGAAAAACTGCTTACGTCATTGGAAAGCTGAGGAAAAAATACGTCGAAAACGTTTATCAAACAATTTTTTTAAGTACACTGAGAGAAAAAACTAGGAATTGGAGGAAGAGCGCTCTTAGGTGTATCGCAAGGACGTTTTAACCTGCGATTTTTACGAGAAACTCAAGCGATGTTCGCAAGACCCCCCGCGTTATCCGCATGAACTCGTTCCTAGCGAAAATCGCAAGAGCGCCACGGGATTATCCCGGGAGGTTCCTTGCGATTAAGTTGGGGAATCGTTCACGCCTTGGCTGTGTCTACATCCAGACGTACTCGCTTCTCTCATTCGTTGGGAGCGAGCGCGCGCGCCTATGATGACCAATGAGAAAAGCTAATAGCACGCGCCCGCAGTGTAGCCGTCTGCTATGACGCTCTCCCCACCGCGCCGCATGCTTATTTGCAAGGAATCTCCCGGGATAATTCCGTGGCGCTCTTGCGATTTTCGCTAGGAACGAGTGCATGTGAATATTTCTAGTAGCCACGCGAATAAAGCAGGCGTGATTCTTGCGATATTAGCGTGAAAAAACTCCACGCGATAATCTCTAGATATTTCTCTCAGTGTACATTTTATTATCATAAACATGAGTTAGAAATAGCACGATTTAGGGCTCGCGCGCCGCGCGCTGGGACAGTTGACGTGAAACGCCTCATATATATATATATAAATATATATTGTCACGGCCTGCCGTACCGACGTTGCGGATAAGCCGTAGTTGAAGTAACTCATGCGCGCGAACGCGAGATGGCGCGTCGATGCAGAATCTGAGCTGCATCGACGTGATGACTAGCAGACCGCGGCGAGCCGGCCATCTTATAGTTCGCTACGGCATTCTGCAACCGCTTTTCGTTTCGCTCCACCTTGTTTCGCCCGTTATTAAAAGAAGAGTCGTTCGTTCATTTGAAGAGAAGTACCGTGTCAGAGCGCGAATCACGAGAGTTTTGCTCGTGATATACAAAAATAGTGTATTAAAGTACTTCTGCGGTTTTCGCCCGTTAAAGTACAAAGTTCAAGTGCTACAGGCTAGTATCACCTGCCGCACTACAACTACTTAGTGTCTAGAGGAAGTAATAGCACTTTTCGTGTCCGCTCCACCTCAGCATCAAGATTTTTATATTGCTCAGGAAGTAAGACCAGACACGTCCGAGACCGAGCAACTACTTGAGCCGTTGCTAAATTGGGTAAAAGGTAAGCGTGCACGCATTCTTCCGCGCCGCGTATTAGCTCCGCGTAACCGCTTGTTCAGGCTCGTCGTACCTGGAGATCGGCTTCGAGTAGGCGTTCTCGTGCGGTGAGAGCAAGTGCGAGGAGAGAGTGTAGGCATCGGGCTCGCACTTCATCAAGGTTAAACGCGAGGTCAAACCACCGGCTTTTTCAAAGCCGGAGAGTGCACACAACAGGTGCGCACACGTGTAAATCCGCCGTCTGCCCTCTCTCTCACACTTATACGTGTGTGCGTCGCGCGGCGATCGCGACTGCTCTCACACTTCGTCGCTTTACTCGGTGAGCGCGCGCGTAGAGTACCGCACACGTGAGGCGTATTATACCTCACGTGCGCGACGTAAACTACCGCGAGCGTGACGTCAGTCTCCGAGGCAGCTGACGTCAGAGGTAACGTGCTGGCGCACCGTTTAGATAGGGAATACGCAAACCTAAATTCATTTCTTTTATATTTCTGATCCATTATCACACCACAACTTCTTTTATTTAATAAACAATAGTCTTTTATTATTAACATTTAACCTCTCGAGTTATTATTTCGCGACCTAGTCATTCCCCGTTCCCCGCCGCCTCCGCGGTCGTTACGTAAGAGAAAACGTATCGTTTCATCTGAGCAGCCGGCACACGAACCAGTGAACGAGAGGAGAGTTCGAGTCACTGGTGAGAAACAAAGCGCAAGTCTTCGACTTGCGTGTTGCACGGTAAGTAACCAGATTAGATGAACATTGCACGACATTGTAGCGTCCGTTGCATAATCTGGCTATTACATCTCCGGGAGTTGAACCGAGAGATACGGAATTGAACCGCTAAGGTACGCAGGTGAAACGTGCCTTAGCCCGAAAATCCACCCCGTGGCAACTGGCGCCCTATACGTGTGTGTGCTTGGGAATATCGCGAAATTTTAACTTCGAAGGAGCAAAGTTCGAATCTCAAAAATTTCTTTTTGCGTTTTTCCGATTCTTTTTTTTTTAATTTTTAGTTAGGAAGCGACTACAGAACATTAATTAACCAACAGCAAACCCTCTAGTGGTGGAAATTTGAAGATTTTTGCAGAAAATCGAGAAAATTGCTGTTGGTAAGTTCTAAAAATTTTTACAAACCTTTTTACTAGTTAGGAATGATGCGCCTAGCGGAATAAAATTGCGAGCGAGACTCTTATTTGTTTAAACAATAATAATAGTTTGTTTAAATAATAATAACAATTTGTGAAGAGAAGCATCAGGGGATTGAACACTCGACTAAATTTGTGTCGAGCGTCCAATCGATTCCAGTTGCTAGCCTAGTGGAGGCTAGTATAGACAATACCCTCAGGGGATTCGAACCAGAGACAAAGAATCGAACTGAGGGGTAGATTCGAACCCGCGGTGACCTGGCTGGCATTTATTTTTTTTACAGGGTAAAAATTTTAAATCAGCTGAAAAGCAGAGACAAACCAGTAATTCGTGCTAAATCGGGATCGAAGCACCAATTACTGGCAAATTAATAAGAAAACCAGCCAGGGCGTTTTGAAACCGAGCGACTGGTATCTAACCCTCTGCAACTCGAAGTGAAATTCAGAGTGTGGAGGTTAGGTAGAACTGTAGTATATTATAAATTATTTATATATATTTATTTATTTATTTGTAAATTAAGAGGTGCGCTTTAGGGAACGATCCCTTAAATAGGAACCGCACACACAACCACACTCTGAAATACACATTCAAGCGCGTGTAAAGAAGGCTACAAGCGAAACAAGAATTAAAAATGGTGCAGAATATAGAGGAAGCCATCGGGAATTGGTGCCAATGTTTAACGGCAAAAGATGTAGACGATCATCTGCAGACATTGAACTTGAAAACCAGCGGCTCCAAATTTATAAAGATGAACAGGATGTCGCAGTGACTACTTGGAATATACCAGCCGGAGGATTTTCAGATGGAAAAAGGGCAGGATGAATATTCCCTGCTCATAAAGAGAGAAAACCTCCGGACCAGGTTCATTCAAGAACACAGCACAGAAGACCTTCCACCAGCATGGGAGAACATAACGGGTGAAACCACGGATCAACCACACCCATTAACCATGCTGGTAGAGGACGATGCGACAAAAGCCAACCTTGAGGCAACAAGGTTGGCAATAAAAGAAACCGCGCCGCCACAGAGGACAAAAAAAGAACTAACAGGCGGAAAATCCACAGAAAAACCGAGCTAACTGGATTTTGGCAACTTAATAAACCAGAGTTCTGAGGTAGACGACATGACGCTGGCACAGTTTTCTGAGCCGATGGCGGCGATGACATCCGCATCCGGCACGAAGTTCCTGGTGCCAGAAGCATTTTTAGAGTTCTGCGGTAACATGATGCAGGAAAACAAAACCTTGCGTGCAAACGGCGCAACGCAAGGAGCAGCTTCTAGCACCAGGATGGAAGACGACCGGACCAGACTACGGAAGGAACACGTGCGCTTACAAGACACATACACGTGTCAGTACCCCGTCGATCCGAATCGGGACGAAGCATCGACCCCCCAGGCGCATTTAGGTGACAGGACCCAGCCACTGTTAGGCAACCGTGGCAAAACCTGGGGGGAGGGGGGAGGATTCTCGAGGAATGAAACTTCCGAGAACCTCGGCGCCAGTGGAGTCGAAGATTCATCGTTAAGAAGGCGAACCTTCCCCATTGTTGACGTCGGACTCACAGTGAGGAAGTGGAACGTGTCGTTCTCTGGCGATAGAGGCCAGAGCATAGAAGCTTTCCTGGAGAAAGTAGAAGCGTGCCGCGGGTTGACTAGCCTGTCCGAAGCAGAGGTATTCCAGGCCTTGCTGGAACTACTAAAAGGCGTGGCAGCCATGTAGTTCCAGGTAGAAAAACACAAGTGGAACACATGGTCAGACTTCTGTTCAGCAGCTCGGCGTTGGTACGGAACCGGAAGAGGTTACCAACAACGCTTATTGATGGAAGCAACCGCCAGGACACAGGGAGAAGATGAACTCGCGAGAGATTACATAACCTGGCTCCTGGTTATTATAAGAAAAATGGAGCCGATACCGAACTTAGAAACGCAACTTAACATGCTCCATCGAAACTTGAGGCCGGGACTCCAAAGGTTGGTGAGGAGAGCCGACTTCAAAGATATCGCCGAGTTACAAGAGATGGCGAGGGAAGCCAAACTAACTCTCGATATGGAGAAAACCTTCCGCTCTCCGCCGCCTCCGGAATTGACTATGTTGCCTGAAGCAGCCTATAAGTCAAGGAGTGTGAAAACTGCGAAGCCAAAAATCTCCGGAGTGAACTCCGGAGAGTACAATGGCCTCGCAGGCAAAGAAACCTTGGCGGATCAGTCGATACTGACGGCTATATCGAGGTTAGAGGCCGGACTGAACGAGTTACGCAGCAAACAAAACGTTCACAACCCAAGGAAGAAAGGTGAAAATCGCCACGAAAAACACAAACCGTCACCGGCGAAGACCCCTAGAGGGAAAGAGAAAGAGAACCGAACATTAACCGGTGACGGTAAGAAGAGCGATACCGGCGGAGAACCCGAGCGTAAGAGCGACAAACCGGCCGGACCCATAACGTGTTGGGGCTGCGGCAAAATAGGTTACCATCGCTCGTTTTGCCGCGACTGTTCGGGAAACGAGAACCGGCGAGATTGAATGGGTCCAAATCCGCCGAGACCACTCTAGAGGCCCAGAAAGAGTCGAGGAAGAAGGACAAGATACCAACCGACCTGGTGGCAGCTGCCAGTCAGGTCAAGGCTGAACAATGTTCAGACGAAGAGAAAGTCGGACAAAGGAACGACTCCGTGAAGGAGCTAGAACCTAGCTCCAATCAAATTCCTGTACAACCCGATGAGCTACGTTGGTGGGTACAGGTGGGGATCGGAGGGTTCCGCATTCGGGCACTATACGATACTGGAGCCTCGAGAACGGTGATGGGATCGTTAGGGCTGCAACTAGCTACCGAATGCGGACGTACGTTCCGGCCAGCTATGGGAGCAGGCGCCAGAGGTGCTGGCAACAACCTGCTCCGCGTAACGGGACATGTGGAACTCCCGTTCGAGTTGGGCGGGGTCAAACGAGACATACTGGTTTCAATAATACCAGAACTGGAAGTTGACTGTTATGTCGGTTCTAATTTCGTCCGCGCATTTGAGACAACGCACGACTCCGTAGAGAACAGGCTGATAGTGGGAAAATCCGGTCAGAGTGTAGGACTGGAATTAGCCTGTCTTTCTTCGTCAGATCCAAATGATCCAACACAGATCAGGATCGCCTCCATCGACACGATGAAAGCTTCTTCAGCGGGTCTCGCCGATATTACGCTGGAAGAACATCAGCGCTTACAAGCTCTTTTAACAAGAGTACTACCAGCAGCAGACGCTCCACTCGGCTGCACTAATTATGCCGAGCACGAGATAGACGTTGGCAAAACTCGACCAATCCGGCCGAAACAATACCCGATTTCCAGAAAATTGGAAGAGGAAATGCATCGACAAGTTCGAGAGATGCTTGCAGCCGGATTGATCGAGCCTTCGTGGAGCCCCTGGGCCAGTCCTGCTTTCATGATGCCGAAAGCTGGCAATAAACATCGTATGGTGATCGACATGAGAAAGGTGAATGCCGCCGCAAAGGGAGATGCGTATCCGCTGCCAAATATGGATCAGATCCTACGGAAGCTCCAAGCCGCCCGTTATATATCAACCTTAGATCTGAGCAGCGCATACCATCAAATCCCTTTGAAAGAAGAATCGTGGGAGATTACGGCATTCTCAGTACCCGGTCTGGGGTTATTTCAATTTAAAAGAATGCCATACGGATTGTCGAACGCAGGAGCTACCTTTCAGCGCATGATTTACAGAGTCATAGGGCCCGAACTAGAGCCATACGCGTTCTCTTATTTAGATGACATCATCATCGTAACAGAGACTTTTGAAGAGCATCTAGCGATGTTAGAACGCGTATTGGCAAGAATCAATGAGGCAGGCCTTACGATCAACCGAGAGAAGAGCGTATTTGGTAGATCTGAGGTAAAATATCTTGGTGTTCTCGTTAACCGAGATGGGTTTATACCAGACCCAGATAAGATAGCTCCGGTTATTCAATACCCTGCGCCTAAGAACCTAAATCAGTTATGGCGATTCCTCGGTATGGCATCGTGATATCGGAAGTTTCTTCCCGATTTTGTCACGATCGCCGACCCTCTCACACGCCTAACGAAGAAAAACTTCAGGTACGTGTGGGAAGAGGAACAACAACAAGCCTTCAACCACATCAAGGTACTCATAGCCTCAGCTCCAGTCCTACACCGTCCGGATTTCGCTTCGCGCTTTGTCATACAAACTGACGCAAGTGACTCTGGTTTGGGGGCCGTATTGTTCCAGGTGATAGACGGCCAGGAGCGAGTCTTGGAGTTTGCGAGTCGCTCACTCTCTAAAGCTGAGCGAAATTACTCAGTAACAGAAAGAGAGTGTCTTGCGGTGTTATGGGCTATCGAGAAATTTCGGGCATACGTAGAGGGATATAATTTCCTCGTAGTGACTGACCATAGCAGTCTGCGTTGGATTCGGTCACTGCGTAGCCCGACAGGTAGACTAGCAAGAGGATCGCTTAAGCTGCAGATGCACAACTTTGAAGTTGAGCATCGCAAAGGGAGTCTCAACTGCGTGCCGGATGCATTATCGAGAATGTATGAAGAAGACGAGGACGAAGAACAACCAGTCGTAGGCGCCGTCTCGTGGGCAGTAACCACGAAAGACGAGTGGTACCTCGGCTGGCAGAAAAAGGTATTAGAAGAACCTAATACTTATCCTAGGTGGAAAGTATTAGGTGGCCAGCTATACATGTATCGTCCAAATCAAGATATCGAGGAGGATTTAGGCGTAGATGACGATGCATCGAAACTGGTAGTTCCTGAGGAGGAAAGGAAGAAAGTTCTCTTGGAATGTCACGACGACCCTACTGCTGGACATCTCGGAAGGGAGAAGACCTTCGCGAGAGTATCCCGATATTATTACTGGCCGAGATACTACAAGTCAGTAAAGGAACATGTCAGAACATGTTTGATATGTCAGCAGTGCAAGGTAGAACAAAGGCCACCCCTCGGTTTGATGGGGCGGCGAGTTATTCATAGGCCTTGCAAAGTCGTCGCGGCGGATATAATGGGTCCTTTAATCATAAGCAAAGCCGGATTCGAGTATATATTGGTCTTTCAGGATTTATTTACTCGATGGGTAGAGTGTATCCCTATCCGGAAAGCCAACGGCAAGACTATTCGTAAAGAACTGAAGAATAGGATAGTCTTACGATATGGCACACCCGAAGTCTTCCTTTCCGACAACGGAACCGAATTTAAGAACCAGGTAATAGACCAATACCTGGCCGAAATAGGAGTTCACCACTCTCTTACTCCCCCTTACCATCCTCAAGCAAATCCGGTGGAAAGAGTGAATAGAACACTCAAGACCAGTATTATGGCATTTGTGGAAGGGAACCATAATACTTGGGACGAGAAGCTACCTGAACTGGTGTTCGCGCTAAATAACACACCCCATAGTGCCACGGGTAAGTCACCGGCCATGCTAAATTATGGCAGGGAGCCAGTGCCTCCTGGGATTAAGAGGAGGGAACAAGATCAGGTAGTCGAAGAGACTGTTGTTCAAGAGGACGAAGACGCCTGGTTAGAAAGAATGAGAAATCTCAGCAATATGCTAGATGATGCTAGTCACCATTCAAGAGAAGAACAAGAGAGGCATGCTGAGATATATGATGCCAGGCGGAGAGAACCGAAGTTCGAGGTCGGAGATCGCGTGCGGAAGAAGAATCGCGTATTATCCTCGGCAGCTCAAGGAGTGATGGCGAAGTTGGCACCGAAATACGTTGGCCCTTACGAGATTTTGGAGAAGAAAGGGCCCAACACGTACAAACTGGTGGATCAGGAAGGAGATGTTGAAGACCTGGTCCATGCAGAACACTTGAAGCCATACTTCGCTGGAGAAGAGCCCGAGGATAACGAGGAAACACACGAGCGCGATATAACTGAAGGAGAGAATGACGTCGCCCGACCACCGGGGGAAGAAGAAGAAACGGCGAAGAGCGACCCGTCACTTGCGAGAACCCAGCCGCCAGCGGGCGCTGGGCAAGATCAGGACGAGGTTGGCGTGACAACGCAAGCTCGTGGGAGAGGAAGGCCGAGAAAGACAGCAATAGTCACGAGAAGGCCAGGCGAAACTTCTCCTGCACCAACCAACCATGTCCCTGTTGCGAGCGAGCCCCTAAAACGACCTCGTGGCCGACCGAAAGGTTCGCGGAATCGCGTACTAACCTACGACCCCGTCTCGACGTCCCCCGGGAGAACACGTGCGAATCCGAACTACGGTTCCCGAGGATAAACGTTATCTTCTCCTCTGTCTGCAAGATGAGTCTTGGCGAGCTGAACCAGCAACAGCTCCTCGAGCTGGTAGGCCAGCTGCTGACGCAGGTGCAGCTGCTGCCTCCGACACCTGGCTGGATGATACCTGGTGCCGGAATACCTGTCATTTTAGGAGGAGTCACGGAGGGATCCTCCGTAACTATAGAGGAACTACCGGCAGGGGAGCCAGTAGTTCCTTCATCAACGCAGTCGATACTAAGACGACCGAAGACCGCGATAGACGTCACTACTTTGGTAGTTAGCCAGAGTAGCGAAGTCAAAGAGGAGTCGTCGACTCCACAGGTAGTGGAGCCTGTGGAGTCAGAAAAACGGAAGAGTTGGGCCAGTGAGGAGAGCCTCGCCCACGATACTCCGCAGCTAGAGGAGCCTGCGGAGAATAGCGTATCGTGTGAGTTGTCAGGTCGCTCCCCCATGTCGGTCGCTTGGACGAAACTCGAAGCCAACTTGGTAGCATCTCGAGAGCTATCCCAGTTGGCTAGAGAAAAGGAAGAGGCCGCCATGAGGGAGTGGGATAACTTCCACGATTATGAAGGGGCGAGGGTCCCCTCCGAAAAGTGGTTTAACCTGGACCTGGGCCGCAAAGAAGAGCTCGCGGCGGCAGTCGAGTTTCGCCGACAGCGAAGCGAGAGTAAGGCTCGCGAGGCTCGTGAAACTCGTGAGGCCTTGGAAAAAGCTCGACGGCCTCCGCGAATACAAGGAGAAAGAGATGGCCCGGGTCCAGGCCGAACTCGCAAGGACCAGGGCAGAAGAAGAGGAGGCAGCCAGGGGTAGGAGGAGGCCTGCCCCTGGTAGGGTAATAATACCAGTAAAAGAGCCCCGTCCGAGTAGAGCGAAAAGCCGCCAGCGGAGTAGCTCCAGGAGACGACCATCGAGAGGTCCCCAACAAGATCAGGCGTCCACTCCAAGAGACTCAACTGGGCCTCCAAGGGCTCTTTCCTCTCGTCGGCGTCTACCCGGAGGGGCCAGACAACCAAGACGGTGCTTCTTTTGCGGGCACCTCAACGTCCGCAACCCAGCTACCTGCCCTGGAGCCGCGAATCACGACCCGCTCAACCCTTTCTATTATCGGCAAAAATGCCAAACAAATTTTGACCGATGAAGGGGCATTAGATTTTTTTTTATTATTATTATTGTTTTAATAAAGTTTTTTTATTTTCCTATAACAATCGCGTTCGCTTGAGTATTCCTAGAACCTTAGCCCTTTTCAGGTATTAGCGACGCCGGATTGATGTGCAGAGTCCTTTATCAGGAGATAAGTGACATCTGGGTGAGAGATGTCACGCCCTGCCGTACCGACGTCGCGGATAAGCCGTAGTTGAAGTAACTCATGCGCGCGAACGCGAGATGGCGCGTTGATGCAGAACCTCAGCTGCATCGACGTGATGACTAGCGGACCGCGGCGAGCCGCGACGGCCATCTTATAGTTCGCTACGGCATTCTGCAACCGCTTTTCGTTTCGCTCCACCTTGTTTCGCCCGTTATTAAAAGAAGACTCGTTCGTTCATTTGAAGAGAAGTACCGTGTCAGAGCGCGAATCACGAGAGTTTTGCTCGTGATATACAAAAATAGTGTATTGAAGTACTTCTGCGGTTTTCGCGCGTTAAAGTGCAAAGTTCAAGTGCGACAGGCTAGTATCACCTGCCGCACTCCAACTACTTAGTGTCTGGAGGAAGTAATAGCACTTTTCGTGTCCGCTCCACCGCAGCATCAAGATTTTTATATTGCTCAGGAAGTAAGACCAGACACGTCCGAGACCGATCAACTACTTGAGCCGTTGCTAAATTGGGTAAAAGATAAGCGTGCACGCATTCTTCCGCGCCGCGTATTAGCTCCGCGTAACCGCTTGTCCAGGCTCGTCGTACCTGGACATCGGCTTCGAGTAGGCGTTCTCGTGCGGTGAGAGCAAGTGCGAGGAGAGAGTGTAGGCATCGGGCTCGCACTTCATCAAGGTCAAAGCCGGAGAGTGCGCACAACAGGTGCGCACACGTGTAAAACCGCCGTCTGCCCTCTCTCTCACACTTATACGTGACTTCGTCGCTTTACTCGATAAGCGCGCGCGTAGAGTAACGCACACGTGAGGCGTATTATATCTCACGTGCGTGGCGTAAATTACCGCGAGCGTGACGTCAGTCTCCGAGGCAGCTGACGTCAGAGGTAACGAGCTGGCGCACCGTTTAGATAGGGAATACGCAAACCTAAATTCATTTCTTTTATATTTCTGATCCATTATCACACCACAACTTCTTTTATTTAATAAACAATAGTCTTTTATTATTAACATTTAACCTCTCGAGTTATTATTTCGCGACCTAGTCATTCCCCGTTCCCCGCCGCCTTCGCGGTCGTTACGTAAGAGAAAACGTATCGTTTCATCTGAGCAGCCGGCACACGAACCAGTGAACGAGAGGAGAGTTCGAGTCACTGGTGAGAAACAAAGCGCAAGTCTTCGACTTGCGTGTTGCACGGTAAGTAACCAGATTAGGTGAACATTGCACGACGTTGTAGCGTCCGTTGCCTAATCTGGCTATTACATCTCCGGGAGTTGAACCGAGAGATATGGAATTGAACCACTAGGGTACGCAGGTGAAACGTGCCTTAGCCCGAAAATCCACCCCGTGACAATATATATATATATATATATATATATATATATATATATATATATATATATATATATATATATATATATATATATATATATATATATATTCAATAATATAAGGCTTACACAATAAGCGATACCTAATTATGAATTAATAATAAATTGAGGTATAGAGGTTAATTACTATAAAGCTGACAAAATAAAACCAGGCAATAGTTGTGCAGCGTATATTCCAATAACAAGATACAATTATGCTGCTCTATTATAAATTTTATGTATAATTTTATTTATAATTTTATTTATATTTTGTAATTTTATTTTTTTTAAGTTTACAGTTTTTTTAAGTATCAAGCAAAATCAGTAATTTCAATTTTTGATAACATGATTAATGAAACTGAATATTATTCATACAGCTTGTGGCATGGACCGTAACACTGAATTTTGTTAGAGCACCAAATAGAACATTATATATATCTATTTTCAATAATATTAGGTTAACACAATAAGCGATACCCAATTATGAATTAATAATAAATTAAGCTATAGAGCTTAATTACTATAAAGCTGTTAAAATGAAATCAGGCTACAGACTCATAATTTCATTCACAATTAGGTATCGCTTATTGTGTAAGCCTAATATTATTGAAAATAGATATATATATATATATATATATATATATATATATATATATATATATATATATATATATATATATATATATATATATATATATATATATATATATATATATATATATATATATATATATATATATATATATATATATATATATATATATATATATATATATATATATATATATATATATATATATATATATATATATATATATATATATATATATATATATATATATATATATATATATATAATGTTCTATTTGATGCTCTAACAAAATTCAGTGGTACGCTCCATGCCATAAGATGTATGAATAATATTCAGTTTCATTAATCATGTTATCAAAAATTGATATTACGGATTTTGCTTGATATTTTAAAAAATTGTAAATTTAAAAAAAATAAAATTACAAATGATAAATAAAATTATAAATAAAATTATAAATAAAATTTATAATAGAGCAGCATTTGTATCTTGTTATTGGAATATACACTGCAAAACTGTTGCCTGATTTTATTTTGACAGCTTTATAGTAATTAACCTCTATACCTCAATTTATTATTAATTCATAATTAGGTATCGCTTATTGTGTAAGCCTAATATTATTGAAAATAGATATATATAATGTTCTATTTGATGTTCTAACAAAATTCCGTGGTACGGTGCATGCCATCAGATGTATGAATAATAGTCAGTTTCATTAATCATGTTATCAAAAATTGAAATTATGGATTTTTCTTGATATTTCAAAAAATTATAACTTTTTTCCCTTTGTTCGGCCAATATTGATCAAAAAAGCATTTTGAAGGGTCTTCAAAGAAGAATACAAAAAAATTTTGTCGAATAAAAAATATTTGGCCGCAGCCTCAATATCCTTCGGTGAAGGTATACTAAGAAGCAGCCAATCAGAGACTTTCAAGAAGGGTCATAAAATAAATACTAGCATATTCTACAGAAAAAATGCAAACTTTTTGCCAATCAATGTTCTATACAACAAGTATCAAGATTTTGAGTTAAAAAATGAATAAACTTGGATTTTAACCAAAAATTGCAAAAAATGTGAATTTTCAATCTTGCATAGCTTTTTTATTTTTGCAAATATCGACCTAAAATTTGAGGAACATTTTTTTTTTCATAAAAAACTAAAAGAAAACGAGTTTTGTGCGATTTTAAAATTTTGAGCTGCTGACTTCACCTGAAATATCATATATATATCGAGTTTGGATAAATGGCAACATTCAAATCATAGAGAGAACTATGAAAATAAAATAGGTTAAGACCGGAATGATTGTAGCATATATATATATATATATATATATATATATATATATATATATATATATTGAATTTACATAATTGGAAAAATTCAAATTATAGTAAAACTATGAACATCAAACAGGTCAGCACCTGAATAATTGGTGCAGGTATAGTAAATTTACATAAATGGCAAAAATCAATCCTATTGAAAAATATAGCGCGATTATCGTGCCAGTTTATCGACCTTTTTCTGGCGCGATAATCGCGCGATAATCGCGCGTGTTAGCCGAAATTCAACATTAAAAAATAAGTTTTATTTTCACAACTGATACGTGCTCGCATAATTGACAAACATTATGACTGTAAATGTATCAGTGCGTAACTGCAGTGTTAATGTACGTGTGAGTACGAGACTGTATGTACACTCGATAGCCATTGATTCTCGTGGAACGTGCTTACTAAATTTTAAAATCCTGCAATCCTATTGGACAATTCAAGTGAAGCCATTAACTTTAAATGCGATTGCAGAATTTTGAAATTTATCAGGCGCGTTCTACAAGAATCAATCTATCAAGAAGTGTACATATGCGCATGTGTACACTTATATCAGAACGTGCACGCCCTGTTAAAAAAAATCAGCTAAAAAAATAGCTAAAAAACAGCTAAAAAATATAGCTATATGGATCTGCAATACATCTGTATTTCGTTGGATATTTAGTTGTATTTTTTATCTGAAAATTTAGTTAAATTTTTAGCTGTAAATCTAAGTAAACGATTACGACCTATTAACAACTGGAAATTTAGCTAAAATTTTTAGCTGTAAATCCACATGTGAACAACTGGAAATTTAGCTAAAATCCACCTATGAATACCTGGAAATCCAGTTATATATTTAGTGGCATCGAAATTTCCAGCTACTAATAGGTAAAATTTTAGTTAATTTTTCACTTGTAAATACACTTATAAATTTATTATTAAATGGAAATATAGGTAGATTGAAAGGTGAAAATATAGCTATATTTTTTAGCTACAAATAGAGCTATATTTTATTCTCGATTTGGCCATATTTTTTAGCTGTAAATCAATGTATTAATATGGATTGGATTGTTAATTTCATTTTATGCTAATAATAAGAAAATTTACAGATCATATCTGTTTAACATGGGTATATTGAAAAAGATATATTTATATACATAATATTACTATTTAAAATTAAAAAGAACTTCTCTGCTTCAAATATATTCAAATATATATTTGAGGCGTTATTTACATGGTTTAACTACTATTGGCGTACCCCAGATCACCCATACACACTATAAGTACACTAGCTTGTTGACATGAACGACGCCTGAGTTGAAATTATCCAAACTGTCCTTTTCATGGTTTGATATGTACGGTTCGCAAGTGATATTAACAAGTGATACTTAATTATTATCACATACCATTGAATCAGGAAAAAATCCACACAGAGGAAAATTTATTTGTAAACATCACTGTGTTTATAAGAAAATTTATTATTTTATAGCGCTGGGACACACACGACATGTGGGATTTTTACTGTTTGAAATAGTAATTTTTATGACTTTCGTAGCAAATTTTTCTTTTTAAATAATAATTTTTATTATTTTTGTAGTAAATTTTACTATTTGAAATAGTAATTTTTATTATTTTTCAGCAGTCATAAAAAGTACTATTTCAAATAGTAAAAACCTCATATGTCGAGTGTGTCCCAGCGCTATTATAAAAAATAATATATTTTTCTCCATGTCCGTAATAAATATTATATTGTTCTAAATTTACTGCTAAGTTTCCTCCTTCACTATGTAAGTTATATAACAATAACTTGTACATGTACTCTAGTATGAAGGAACACTACCATTTCATAGCTTAACACCTCTCCCAATGTAGAGAAAGGAGAACCGATGGTCAACGAGCCTCGTGCTCGCGCTACTCGATACCGGCCCACGATAGCAAAATCACACGAGACCGACGCCGAGCGCGCTCACGTGTACTCGATATTAGCAGCTATCACGAACAGTCATGATAGCGACGGCGACAGCGTGAGGAGGCGACGTCTTGGCGATGATGTCCCCGTTGACAGAACTCAGCTAATATTTTACGCCAAGTCTCATATAACAAAATAAAGTAAAAAGTATCCTACAAAATTTTCAACCAAGACTAGTGAGTCCTCAATAGTCTTGGTGAATTCACATATACTTATAAAAGCACTTTACATGTGAAAGAGTATTTAAATGTGGATGGCTTTACTAGTTTATTAATTGTAATCGATTTTTAAATAAATTGTTTGTACATTCATTATTATTTATTATAATTGAAGTTTTTGCTCCGCCACTCACTGTTGTACTGTGAGTAAAAATTTTTTTGATTTATTTATGAATTTTGTTATTTAGTAAATATTGTATACTTATATGTACAGTCTTTAGGCTGTAATTATAGGCACATCTCCTTTGAGATCCACAATTTAGTTGCTCGTTCATAGATTTAAGACTTGGGTGGCCTTAGCGTAGGAAATATATTTGGACCCAATGAACTTAATAATATTGTAGATAACTTATACGAAAGAACCAAAATCAACCTTGATTGTGTGTAAATTGTAGCTAAAGATACTAAGTACCTATAAGCATACAAAATTTTGTAATTACATAGAATATTTTGTATACTCATAGGTAGTACCTTTAGTTACAACTTTTATTACTCGATAAGTCACTTATGGGCTTGGCTGACTTTATCGCAGGAAACATTGGGACCGTATGGACAAAATGACTTGATTCATATTTGACTATAAGAGTTATGGCTTGTACGTATTGCTTTTTTCAAATAAAATTTATATTTAACATGATATTTTTACCAAATCATACATTTTCTTTTAATTTAAAGCAATGTTTTCAAAAATATACTTAACCATGGTGCTATTATTTTTATTCCGAAATGCTTCCGAAAGGTAATATTGTTATGCCAGATTAAACAATCTATAATGTTATTTTAAATTTCTGTTTCACTGCTTTCAGTGCGTTCATGGATATTTTTATGTTTAATATATTATGTTTTTCAAATTTTGTTATATAAATGAACAAAATTCATTGTAATATTATACTAAGCGTTACAACTAGATCCACAAAATTATGTCCACGCATTGGCATTGTAAGTTACAAAACATTTTATATTTACAAAAAAGAAAGGGCGAAATAGCACATCGCGTGTATTAATCCGCCCTTGAGCATAGCCTAAAAAGTTCGGGCAGCCACTGTCTTTTTGATCTTACTATTTTTTAACTTTTCATGTTTCAACTTAAAAATATAATATTTTATAGTTTAAGACTTGTACTTTTGAAGAATATAATTCATTTTGAAGAAAAGACTGAGATTTTATTGAAAAAATAGAGTTTAAACATTCAAATGGAATTTTCAACTAGAAGGAAGCATTTCGGAATAAAAATAATAGCACCATTGGAAAGAGCAGGAAAAAATCTCGATATATGTCCTTAGTTCTTTTTTCAGAGACTTGGTACACGATTATTAGCGAATTGAATAGAGCGTGCACTTAAACGTGCCGTACGCACGGGCGCGAGGGGCTCGCGCGGACCCTCGGCGCTGTCTTTTTCATGTTGTTACTTTTAAACCCTTTATTTCTCCAACTTCTCCAAGACAGGAATTTGAAGCTTAAGAGTTGTACTTTCCAATGGTGTAGTTTATTTTGAAAAAAACATGATATACTTTGAGAAAAATGGCTTTCAATATTCAACTCGAGTTTTAGTCCGGAAGAACGCGTTTCGCAATAAAAACAATGGCGCAATTGGAAAGAGCAGAAAAAAATCTATCGATATAGGTCCTTGGTTTTTTTTCAAAGACGCAGCATACGATTATGAGCGAGTTAAACAGAGCGCCTTTTACGCGAAAAAAGGCACCGCGCGCGCTCGGTGGCCCGTTTCTGCTGGACGCTCCCATATACACACATACAATCACCAGGAATTAATGGCCATGAAGAGTTAAGCAGTGATAATGGCCGTATCATAATGTTTATTAGTACATAACCTCTCTCTATGTATATACCTCGATGTATATACACATACATATAAACATGAACATAAAATCTGTGGCATCAGGAATAACGACCTAACCCACTTGTACGTGTTTTCGAGAAATCGACATTTAAAATTTCTGTCATGACACTTCATATGTAAAATCGAATTGCGCAAGATGAGTCATAGCAATGTAGACTTTTACAAAGGTATAGAGTACTCGGCTCGAACCTCAGCTTTACCTCGGCTCGGACCTCGGCTTTACCTCGGCTGAGACCTTGGCTTGGACCTCGGCTTTACCTCGGCTCGGACCTCGGCTCCAGCCCCGGATTTCCCGCGGCTCGAGCCGAGGTACAGACGAGGTGCTGCCCAGGCTAATTCGAGGCACACCCGCGGCTAGCTTCAGGTGAATTCAAGGCTCACCCAAACTGTACCCGAGGAACTCAAGGTAAAGCCTTCGGGGTAGCCGATGATGATGTCTAGGTGGTGCGTTCCGTAGCGTTTTACCTCTAGGTATTGGAACGCATCGAATGCGTGGTCTAGGTCTTTGAGGTGGCCGATGATGGAGTCTAGGTAGTGCGCTCCGTAGCTTTTTGTGATTAGATCTCAGGGTGCATCTAATACGTGGTCCAGGTGTTCGGGGTAGCCGATGATGATGTCTAGGTGGTGCGCACCGTAGCTTTTTGCATTTATATGACAGGGCGCATTTTACAGGAAGCCCAGGTGTTCGAGATAGCTGATGACGATATCTAGGTGGTGCGCTCCGTAGTTTTTTGCATTTAGATGTCAGGGCGAATGTAATAGGAGATCCCGGTATTCGAGGTAGCCGATGACGATGTCTAGGTGGTACGCTCCGTAGTTTTTTGCATTTCGATGTCACGGTGCATCTAATAGGAGGTCCAGGTCTTCGGGGTAGCCGAGCATGATGTCTACGTGGTGCGCACCGTAGTTTTTTGCATTTATATGTCAGCGTGCATTTTACAGGAACTCTAGGTGTTCGAGGTAACCGATGACGATGTCTAAGTGGTGCGCTTCGTAGTTTTTTACCTCTAGGTATTGGAACGCATCGAATCCGTGGCCTATGTCGTTGGGGTGGCCGATAATGGAGTCTAGGTTGTGCGCTCCGTAGTATTTTGCGATTAGATCTCAGGGTGCATCTAATACGTGGTCCAGGTGCTCGGGGTAGCCGATGATGATGTCTAGGTGGTGCGCACCATAGCTTTTTGTATTTATATGTCAGGGCGCATTTTATAGGAAGCCAGGTGTTTCAGGTAGCCGGTGGCGATGTCTAGGTAGTGCGCTCCCTAGTTTTTTGCATTTAGATGTCAGGGCGAATGTAATAGGAGGTCCAGGTGTTCGAGGTAGCCGATGACGATGTCTAGGTGGTGCGCTCCGTAGTTTTTTGCATTTAGATGTCACGGCGCATCTAATAGGATGTCCAGGTGTTCGGGGTAGTCGAGGATGATGTCTACGTGGTGAGCAACGTAGTTTTTTGTATTTATATGTCAGCGCGCATTTTACAGGAAGTCTAGGTGTTCGAGGTAGCCGATGACGATGTCTAGGTGATGCGCTTCGTAGTTTTTTACCTTTAGGTATTGGAACGCATCGAATCCGTGGTCTATGCCTTTGGGGTGGCCGATGATGGAGTCTAGGTTGTGCGCTCCGTAAGTTTTTGCGATTATATCTCAGGGTGCATCTAATACGTGGTCCAGGTGTCGGGGTAGCCGATGATGGTTAGGTGGTGCGCCCTGTAGTTTTTTGCATTTATATGTCAGTGTGCATTTTACAGGAATTCTAGGTGTTCGAGGTAGCCGATGACGATGTCTAGGTGTTGCGTTTCGTAGTTTTTTACCTCTAGGTGTTGGAACGCATCGAATCCGTGGTCTATGTCTTTGGTGTGGCCGATAATGGAGTCTAGGTTGTGCGCTCCGTAGTTTTTTGCGATTAGATCTCAGGGTGCATCTAATACGTGGTCCATGTGCTCGGGATAGTCGATGAGGTGCGCACCGTAGCTTTTTGCATTTATATGTCAGGGCGCATTTTATAGGAAGTCCAGGTGTTTCAAGTAGCCGGTGACGATGTCTAGGTGGTGCGCTCCGTAGTTTTTTGCATTTAGATGTCAGGGCGAATGTAATAGGAGGTCTAGGTGTTCGAGGTAGCCGATGACGATGTCTAGGTGTTGCGCTCCGTATTTTTTTGCATTTAGATGTCAGGGCGCATGTAAAGTAGGTCCAGGTGTTCGAGGTAGCCTTTGACGAGGTCTAGGTGGTGCGCTCGATAGTAGGTTCATTGTCATCGACAGCGGTTATTACATGCAAGATGAAAAGTATATTTGTACTTTGAAATGAAAATATAAATATTCAGATAAGTAGCAAAGTTTTATATAGTAGAAGACTGTTATTAATATAATAATAAGTATTGTTACTTGTGAAATTTTGTTTTTATTTTTACAGAGTATCAGAACGTATGAATCATGAGGATATGAAGATCTCGATTGAATAGTTTATAGGTAGAACTGTTAACAAATACATAAATAACACGTCTGTCAAATTTAAAGAACCCACAAGACATTCTATAGAAAAAGCAGCTTAAAAGAACATTCGAATTTAAAACTTTTGTTAATACCAAAACTCCCATTTAATAATGATATTAAAAATATACTGTAATAAACTGTCATAACGTTATCACATTATGTAATTGTTAACTATACAAATAATAATATTGTTGATATAAAACTTTCTGCGAAGTTATAAAATAAGGCAAGTACAGACATTTTTTCTGTATAATAAGCTCTCCCTCCGTCTCTTCTCCCCTCTCTCTCGCCCTCTATTTCTCCCGCTCTCTTCCCTCTCTCTTTCTCTCTCAACATCCGTCAAACTCTGTAACAAAAACTTTAATAAGAGTTAAAAATTTTTTTTTAAATAAACTACGCTTTAAAAAAAAAAATTTATTTACGTTTTAACAACACAATTTATCTAGTCCTTTAATTTCTTCTAATCAAATCTATTTAAGAAGCACTCTCTACAAATGGTAATAATTCTTTTCATGACTGTACAAATAATCTATAAAATAATAATATTTATGATTTTGTAAAAGAAATCAAATAAATACGAATGAAAAAGTCTTTTAATTCTTTGAGTCATTGTATGCTGAACAAATTATATGTAAGTAAGTACATTCAAAAAATTGTTCACTGCAAATCAAACAAACGAAAGTTGTGAAATCAATTATCGATAGTCAAGTAATGCAAACAACTCTCGGAAACTACTATATGACTGTTCTCAGAAATATATACAAATTTGTTCATCTTTCTGAGTTATAGAAATTAAACACAAGAAAGTACTGAAATCAATTTATTGTAGTCAAGTACCGGACATAAGTTAAATTGACTGACATAATAGAACTTTTCGTATCTAGCGTGTAAAATTACATTTTACGACCACGTTGTAACTTCAAAATTATTCAGCCAGCGGGCATAAAATACTACTTATCGCCCAAGAGGCCCAATAGCTCACATACTCTTACAAAACTTTATAGAACCTACGCACTTTCCGCCCGTGTGGGCGAAAATTATTTTAATTATATAACTATAATTCCTTCTCTTTATTTCTAAAATTCCTAAGAATTTTTTTAGATATTTACGAAAAGTCAAAGCCTATATAAAAAAATTACATAGTTACCAACACATCACTATTTTTCATGATTCTTTCTCACTTTTGAACTTTCTATAATTTACGCACCTTGGGAGGAAAAGAGAAGTCTAGAGCTGCTCTAGCAGGGGTGGTCCTCCGATCTCCCATACATACTTGGCGGGCCCGACGATTTGCAGTTTACCGGTGGGCTACTTAAATATAGAATACAAAATTTTTGCATAAATTCATTAACAATATTTATACCTATAAGTCTACTATAAATAATTACATTGGCTTTAATTTTTAATTGGTACCTTTAAGTACAACATCCCTATATGTGCAGAATCATGATTTACTTTTACTACCCACAATATTTTTCTTTGTGTCCGTCCTTTTTAAACGAGAATAAAATAAAAAATTCATATAAATTTATAGTCTACTTAAAAGTGCTTTACATTTTACTAACCGTTTTATAAGCAACCTATTGTGTATCCTTTTCCCGCGTGTAAATATCATATAAGATCTCATATGAGAATTTCAGGCATCGCATATCTCGTATCAGATCTCATATGCGATGTCATCTGCAATTTTATATATTATGAGATTACATATGAGATCTCGTATGATACTTTCAGGCGGGTTTGCACTTTCTATTTAAAAACAGAGTGATAGGTTCACGGATCAGTAGTTAATATCTAGAAGCAACCCATTTATATATTTTATCTGATCTTTAAACATATGAATAGTTATATGAAAATGACCATGTCCTACACCTTGACGACTTTTGCAACATGTGGCCGAGCGTTGTCGTGCTGAAAAATCACTTTGTCATGTGTTTTGGCATATTGGGGGCGTTTAAGCTTCAATTCTCTGCTGAATTGCAACAGTTGCTGTTGATAACGTTCTCCAGTGAGAGTTCCGTTACGCTGGATTAGCGCGTAATATATTACTCCGCGCTGATCCTTCCAAATGCACAACATTAACATTTGACATAAATATTCGGTTTGGCCGTTGAAGTTGGTACATGGCCGGGCTTACCCCATGGTTTCCTATGCTTTGGGTCGTTGTAGTAGATCCACTTTTTATCCCCCGTCACTGTTCGATGCAAAAAACCCTTTCGACTTTGTCTTTGGAGAAGTTGTTCGCACGTGAAAAGACGGCCCTCGACGTCTCTGGATTTCAGTTCATGCTGAACCCAATTTCCTTGCTTTTGTAAAAAACTTCTTCACCGATCCATTCCCTTGTAACTATTTAGGCTTTAATATTATGATTAAATAAACCCGTAATTTTTAAGCATGTACTATTACACATTCCTTCTGATATACTTATATTTCTGATTAACATTACAATTGCATTTATTTTTAATTTCAATTTTTGTACCATATCAATGGTCCTGAGACGGCGTGAAATCGCTTGCTGAGGCACTCCCAAGCTTTTTGCGAGCTGCTCTTCAGATTGGCATGAGTCTTGGTCCAATAATGCCTCTAACTTAGCGTCTTCAAACTTGACTGGCATTCCTTCGCGTTCTTTACCTTCCACATCAAACTCGCCGTTTTTAAACTTTTGAAATCACTCACGACAACTTCTCTCACTTAAAGCAGCTTCACCGTAAACTTCTACAAGCCACAGATGCGCGTCAGCAGCAGATTTCTTTAAATGAAATAAATAAATCAAAACTTCCCGCAAATGACGCTAATTCGGTACCAAACTCGACATTTTCGAACAAAAAAAAATGTATACTGCCAATACAAAGTCAATAATTGTTTCGAGAGATTTTGTTTTTTGCCTCGAGGTGGCGCCCCTGCGAGCCGAGGCCGGCCGCGCAGTGGTCGGACGGTCCAGTCCGCGTCCATCATCGCGAGCGTGTACATCATTCACGGAGCTGGAATCTACTTTTCTTTTGGTTTCCATTATCAAGTATATTTTGTTTTGGAGTGTACATACATGAAGTGAGTTCAAGTGCGTGTAACCCGTCAGTGTAAAAGCAGTGAGATCTTTTCAATAAAGACTGTTTTCAATACAAATGGACTCTTCTTAGCGCCCCTCTCCCTCTTAGGCCAGATTATTCGCATGATACATTTACTCTTTTTTTTCGAATGAACATTGGTCCTTCGAGCCGGATTCTAGCCGGAAAGACGAGGTTGGAGCGCCTTAAGAATCCATTTCAGAGGCGAACTTGACGAGGCGCCCGCCATTTCTTAATTCGCGCGCTCCCTCTCTCTCCTTCACGCACTCGGAGTCCACGTGAACAGAACGGAGGCGAAAGTGCCGCACATGGCGGCGCGCTTCCCGCCTTTTCTCAATTAGCGCGCGCTCTCTCTCTTTCCTTCACGCAGAGACGTAATCCTCGTGAACGGAACGGAAGCGAGAGTGCCGTGCATGGCGGCGCGCGTTCCGCGATTTCTCAATTCACGCGCTCTCTCTCTTTCCTTCACGCAGCGACGGAGTCCACGTGAACGGAATGGAAGCGAGAGTGCCGCGCAGGGTGGCGCGCGTTCCGCGATTTCTCAGCGCGCGCGCTCTCTCTCTTTCCTTCACGCAGCGATGTAGTCCACGTGAACGGAACGGAGACGAGTGCCGCATGGCTATGCGCTTCCCGCCTTTTCTCAGCTCGCGTGCTCTCTCTCTTTCGTTCACGCAGTGACGTAGTCTACGTGAGCGGAACGGAGGCGGGAGTCTCGCGCATGACGCGCGTTCCGCGATTTCTCAATTTGCACGCTCGCTCTCTCGCTCTTTCCTTCACGTAGCGACTCGGTCCAAGTGAACGGAGTTGAGGAGAGAGCACCGCCCCTGGGGATACGCTTTCGCTGTTCTTCTCCAACACGTTCACTAGTTGACCTATTGATTAATTGTTACCTTCCAGATACGACAAGAAGATAAAAATGTCAAGCCTCGAGAGGCAAGAGGTTCTGGCCACCCGTATAAACAATTATGGGGGTGATCACCTATCCGCGTTAACGGAAATCACCCTAGGCCATACTCGAGCTCTTATCGAAACGCTCCGTGGTCTGCGGAAGGATTTCAATCTTAACCATCAGAAACTTTCTAGAAAACGTGAGCTATGGGATGAACCATATTTCAAGAGGGATGCATTCGGATTCACCCATAAAAGGTACAACGCTGCTCTGGGGCTTCTCTTGGAAAAAGAGACCCACCTCTCAGCGCCCCGTGCAGCGGAGTCTTGGCAGGGTTCGAAAGTTCATCTACCAAAGATAACCTTGCCCCGATTTTCTGGCAACCAAGAAGATTGGGAACCTTTCCGCGATATGTTCCTGTCCCTTATAGATAAGGAAGGATCGCTGAGCAAGGTTCAAAAACTGTACTTCCTGAAATCTGCTACTGATGGCGCAGCGAAAATCGCCATCAATTACTTGTCTATGATCGACGCGAATTACACTGTCGCCTGGCAGATACTCTTGCAGCGTTACGACAACAAGCGTCTTCTACTCATGCAATATCTCTCAGCTCTTTCAGCTATACCAACCTCTCAAAGGGAAAATTCCAGTGAGCTTCAAACCGTGCTTGACACGATAGAATCAAAGAGAGAGGCGCTCCGCAACATAGGCTGCCCAACAGAACATTGGAATGATATATTTGTTTTTTTTTTCTTACAAAGGCTTTAGATCAAACTACCCGGAAGGACTGGGAAAATTCAATCTCTGATGTCACCTTGATCCCGTAATACGATCAACTATCTGAATTTATTCAAAGGAGAATCGGAGCCCTCAAAGCAAATGAGCTTTCCAGACCACTAGCCGGCAACTCAGCTCGGCCAAAATCAATTCCTTCATTGGCCGCTCCGGCCGATTCAAGAAGGAAACTGCGGTCACTAGTCACTCCAATTCTTCAAAAGGGTCAATCCCGCCCTTGCCCCTCTTGTAGCGGGTCAAACCCCTTGGCACGCTGTCGTGGTTTCTTGGAAGTGAGCGTGGAGCAGTGACGAGACATCGCCGCGCGACTCCAAGCCTGTTTCAATTGCCTTCGACCGGACCACTTTGTAAACCAGTGTCCCTCCACATTCAGATATCGAGAATGCTAGGAGTGCCATCACACTCTGTTACACCGGTGTCGAAAAAGATCTTTATCACGATCTGGTGTACAAGCCCCTTCAAATAAGCGTCCCAAGAAGGATACTAATACACCTAAGGAACCGAACCCACCGATCCCGACCAGTCAGGCTCCAAATGAATGACTGGCGCTCCTGGCCACCGCGTTGATCAGCATCTCAACACCAGGTGGCCGATCGATCCAGTCCCGTGCCATTATCGACCCCGGATCGGAAGCCAGTTTCGCGGAGGCCTCACTGGTACAACGCCGCGGAGCCACGGGGCAGGAGACCGATATCTCTGTGCAAGGTATAGGAGGGCGGCCGTCCGAGATCTGTAAGCGTAAAGCTGTACTCGAGATCATGACTGACGAGGGACCTCTGAATGTCACCTTCTATATAATCCAATGTCTGGGCATAAGAACTCCTCGGAAGGATTCAGTGAACAATGGCAGAGAATCACGCTTCGCCGATCGCGATTTGGCTGACCCTCACTACCTGGAACCCGCCAAAGTCGAAATACTATTAGGTGCGGATGTTTATGGACTCATAATGCGATCAGGAGTCAGGTCTCTGAAACAAGTCGCCCTCATAGCCCAGCAGACCAGCGTAGGATGGATTGTGACCTGTGCAATTGAACGACCACTTTCGCTTCATCATCGGAGAGAGATTTCGGCTTTGCCGTCTCACATAGAAGAAGATATGGCAAACGATATGCTTCGTAAATTCTGGGAGTTCGAAGAACTCCCCAGTCGTAAATCTCTCTCAGCTGAAGAAATTGAGTGCGAACGGTTCTATACAGAGAATTATCGCCGTAACAATGATGGATCTTATACGGTTCGTCTCCCTGTGAAACCGGACAAAATCAAGCGAATCGGAGGAACCTTGAAGGCTGCTCAATGCCTTATGTCGCGTATTTACACTGTTATGAAGCAAGACCCATCCCTTTCAAATGAGTACAACTCCTTGATGGACGAATACGAAAGGGCCGGCCACATGCGACGGACATCCCCACCCAAACAAGGCTCCCCCGAGCTTCAAGTCTACCTGCCTCATCACGCTATCTGGCAGAACGCAGACGACCAGATGAAATTGCGGGTAGTTTTCAACGCTTCCCTCCGCTCAACTTTCGGACTCTCCCTTAATGACGCGCTTTGCACAAGACTCGCCCTGCAAAAAGATCTGATCTCCGTCATCATGGGGTGGATGCTTCATCGCGTCGCCTTTGGCACTGACATTCGTCAAATGTACCGCCACATCAAAATCGACCCAAGAGATACAAATTTTCAACGAATAGTGTGGCGGGGGGTGGACGACGATCATGTGAAGCATTATGAGTTGATGACGGTGACTTATGGGTTATCTTGTGCGCCCTACTTGGCCCTTCTCACGCTACAGCAGCTAGCCAATGACGAAGGTCCCAACTACCCCCTCGCTGCGCAAGCCCTACGTCAGGATACGTACGTGGATGATATCGTCACCGGAGCTGAGGACCTCCCCAGTGCTCTCAATCTCAAAGAAGAGTTAACCGTCCTTCTGAATGCAGGAGGTTTCTCGCTACGTAAGTGAGTTTCAAGCGATCCTGCCATCTCTTGGACGGCCTGAGTGAAGAGGTGCGTCTCCGCCCTTGTTGGAAGGACTTCCTTCAAAATGGGCCTGTCCACGCTTTAGGCGTTTTATGGGACCCAGTGAGGGATGAATTAAGATTCAAAGCGCCAACATCGACACCCGTGCAACCCTTAAGGTGATGTTATATACCGACATAATTTAAAAAAGAGTACATCTCATGAAAATACCAATAGAATCATCCACAAAAAATTCTGAGTATAGTATTTACATATACGGAGCTCCTGACAGACGTGTTTTTCCAAAAAAATAATCAAAGTTTATTTAATTAAATAAAAACCGTACTGTCGGTTAGTAGGAATCTGCAATTGATCTACTTTTAAAACGAGCACAGCTAACGAAAATACTAATAGAATCTCTCAAAAAAATGCCTGAATATAGTGTTTACGTGTCCGGGGCGCCTGACAGTCGTCTTTTTCCAAATAAACGTTTGAATGTTGATTTAAAAAATATTGAAATCAGGGTATCACATGACCTTAACCAAACGAAAGTTCCTTTCTGTGACCGCCCGACTCTTTGATCCTCTCGAATGGCTCTGTCCTTTCATGGTTAAAGCTAAAATCATACTCCAGAACCTCTGGAAACTATGCATTGGATGGGATGAGCCCCTGAATTTCGAATTTACACAACGTTGGAAGGAATTCGAACTTGGGTTTCGACATATTTCCGAGATTCGGATACCCCAGTGGTTAGGCACGGAGGCAGATACTGTCTGTGAATTTCACGGATTTGCCGATGCCAGCCAATGCGCTTCTGCGGCCGTTCTTTACCTCCGCATGATCACGAAAGATGGACAAAGATTCTCTCGACTAGTGACTGCTAAGACCCGTGTGGCGCCGGTCAAGGCCATCACGATACCGCGCTTAGAACTCTTTGCAGCAGTTCTCTTAGTCAGACTGATCCAGAGAATCTCGAAAACTCTCAACCACCGGTCACCAAGTCCTACGCTTGGTCGGACTCTCGTACGGTCCTAGCTTGGCTGACATCGGAACCAAATCGATGGACCACATTTGTGACGAATAGGGTATCCGAGATATAGACCAGTGGTCCTTCACTCACATGGAATTACGTGCCATCCCGGGAGAACCCGGCTGACATCGAGTCCAGAGGCATGAATCCTGATAATCTGACCAACGCGAGCCAATGGTGATACGGCCCATCATGGTTATCATAACCATCATCAATGTGGCCCCAAGCAGCCAATTATTCATCTTCACGGTCTGAGACTCGCGCCTCAGAGGAGGTCCGCATTCCCAGGGCACACTGTCTCCATGTCGCAGTGGAGGACACTGTCCTTAGCAGATTCTCCTCGCTGATTCGGATGCTCCGAGTCGTCACCTGGTGTTTGCGATTCCACAAGAGTTTTAACCCTGAAACCAGATTGAGCACGTCTTATCTGACCTCGCACGAACTAGAAGACGCGTTCAATGACTGCAACGTAGAGAGATACTTCCTAAGCGAAGTCGATTGACTAAACTCAACCCCTTCCTCGATCAAAACGGGTCCTTGAGGGTTGAAGGCAGACTGCAAGCCGCTGCTCTATCATATGGAGAGAGACACCCCCCTATTCTTCTCGCTGATTGTCATCTCTCACAACTCATCATTGACTGGGCACACAAAGCAGCTTTGCACGGTGGAATGGCGCTCACATACTCACTCGTAGCACGCCGAGTCTGGATGCTAAATACACGACGCAAGGTACGAGCATTCATTCGCCGGTGCCTTCCATGCCTACGAGCTCGGGAGCAGACCTCCCTCCAATTGATGGGATCCCTTCCCGACCCGCGCATTTCGGTCACCCATCCCTTCGCCAAAGTTGGGATCGACTATGCCGGACCCCTTCAAGTCAAAATGACGCGTGGAAGAGGCATTCGTTGCACGAAAGGTTATCTCGCGCTCTTCGTATGTCTAAGCTCGAAGGCTGTCCACCTAGAGGTGGTGGGAGACCTTACAACCAGCAGTTTCATAGCAGCTCTTCATCGTTTTACCAGCCGACGAGGCATCCCTGCAGAGATCTGGAGCGACAACGCCACCACGTTCCGCGGTGGAGATGCTGAGCTCCGCAACATGTTAGGCGAGGCTGAGATCCAATGGGACCTGGTTGCTGACTCTTTAGCCAACGTGGGAATCTCCTGGAAGTTCATCCCTCCTCGGCACCCCACTTCGGTGGTCTATGGGAGGCGGCGGTGAAGTCCGCCAAGTCCCACCTTAAGAGAGTGGTCGGTCAGAGGTATCTCACCTTCGAAGAATTAACCACTTTGTTCGCCCAAATCGAATTCTTCATGAATTCCCCACCATTGACTCCCCTCTCAGGCCTCCCAAAGGATGTCAAGGTCCTCATACCGCGGCACCTAATAACTGGCTCGACCCCTCGACAGATACCCGAGCCAATTCAACTCGACCCCGATACTAACCACTTGTCTCATTGGCGTCTTGTTCAAGCGATGCGAGACCATTTTTGGTGCAGATGGTTCCGAGAGTATCTACACACAATTCAGTAGCGAAGAAAGTGAACTCAACCAGCAGCGAACTACCAAGTCGGTGATGCAGTTCTGATCATCGACCCTTCTCTCTTGCGACACCGAAGATGGCCAATGGGCCGAGTTCTTGACACACATGCCGGTGGTGACAGTTTGGTCAGAGTGGTAACGGTCCGGACCTCAAACGGTACTTACGTACGTCCCATTTCGAAACTCTGCCGAATCCCTATCGATTGAGAATCAATCGTCAATTTTTCGCTCTAACCTTTTCGTTTGAGAAGCGAAGGCGGGCCGAATGTTTCGAGAGATTTTGTTTTTCGCGTCGAGGTGGCGCCCCTGCGAGCCGAGGCCGGCCGCGCGGCGGTCGGACGGTCCAGTCCGCGTGCAGCATCGCGAGCGTGTACATCATTCAGGGAGCTGAAATCTACTTTTCTTTTGGTTTCCATTATCAAGTATAGTTTGTTTTGGAGTGTACATACTTGAAGTGAGTTCAAGTGCGTGTAACCCGTCAATGTAAAAACAGTGAGTTCTTTTCAATAATGTCTGTTTTCAATACAAATGGATTCTTCTTGGCGCCCCTCTCCCTCTTAGGCCAGATTATTCGCATGATACCTTTCCTCTTTTTTTCGAATGAACAATAGTATTTTAAGGTTATGTTGTTGCCAGGTGTCCAAACTTTCTATGTGACAATTTATATCTGACGATTTCAAAGTAATATTGTCGGTGGAGTCATCTCTTGAAAATGGAGGAAACTTATTTGTATACCCAATATATATATATATATATATATATATATATATATATATATATATATATATATATATATATATATATATATATATATATATATATATATATATATATATATATATATATATATATATATATATATATATATATATATATATATATATATATATATATATATATACATATATATATAGGTATATGTGTTGGTACTTTTGGGGTATATATACACCATAGATTGCTACTTTTGGGGACTTTTGTCCTTTTTGGGGACCGGCTTCAAAAATACGATGCATCTATCGCTACTTTTGAGGTCCATAAGGCTTCGTCTACAATACATCTTAGGTTCTTTTCCGGGCTTTTGTTCCTGAATTTCGGTACTAAAAGCGGGCGCCGCAGGCCCCCTGCGTATCACGGTACCCTTAGGGTCATTATTTCTTTAGTCAAGTGTATTTGTTCCGGTATTCCAATGTAAACTCTCAGAGTAAGAAACTCTAGGACCCCAATAGTACCGATGTATGTATTTATATATATATATATATATATATATATATATATATATATATATATATATATATATATATATATATATATATATATATATATATAGTTTGTAAATTGGTACTTATGAGGAGATGTGAACCTTTCGCTCAGAGTTCGGACAATGTGACTAAAGAAATAATGACCCTCAGGTTACCGACTCTGGGAAAAGGGGGTATAGATTTCTCCTCAAAAGTCGCGATTCTTGCTTTGAGAAATTTGAGCAGTCTCCTCAAAATGCCGACATCTCTTCAAAAGTACCGATCTATACGTTGATATCTCTTCAAATATACCAATTCCCATAGTTATAATATATATATATATATATATATATATATATATATATATATATATATATATATATATATATATATATATATATTCCCCATTTCTCGAAAGGGGTTTATAAAGCCCGTTTTTTATATATAGGGCTTTATCGAGCCCGATTCGGATTATGCAGCCCGGGCTTCATAATATTTCTAAATATAGGGGTTTATGCGGCCCGACCTAGAGTCTATAACCCCAGGGTCCATTATTTCTTTAGTCACTTGCCATAGGGAACTCTGGGCTGTAGGTACTAATATACAGTCTTGGGCTACATAAACCCCGAAAAGTGTGTATATTACATATATAATCTATATATATATATATATATATATATATATATATATTATGAGAGAGTGTAGTTATAACAGGCGAGAGTCCGACGAGACGTAGGGACAGAGAAGTAGAGACAGAGCCATAAGGACGGTGATGTAGAGACAGAGTCGAGCACAAGCAAAATTAGAAGTTTCGAAAATTAAAAATTTTGAATACATTAAAATTATATGTGATGAAATGGAATGGATACAAAATGGAAAGTGGAAACAATTTTCGGAAAGTTTTGAAAGAAGAAGCACTAAATTAAATCAGGGAATTGTAAGATAATTCAATTTATATAATGGATTTAATATAATTTCATGTTTACCTTATTGATGTTTTTCGAAATTTTAGTGACATAGACAGTCGATTAGGGATACTAGGGATACCACTTACAAATAAAATGCATCTTTCTATTTACCTCCAAGGTGATGTGGAAAAAAGAACACAATATATCTTCAATATATTTACAAATGGATTAACTTAAAAATTAATTGACTTAATGTTCTGAGTTAAAAGCTTCTCTTAAGCGACAATTTAAAAAAACTTTCACCCCTGCTGGCCCCTCCTTAATTTTGTACCTCCTCCTTAAAATATAAATCCAATACTATAAAATTAATATTAATTCTAATGCACATGTAAGTATAACACATTATACTATGCAACCCCGCTTTAATTTAAAGCTTCTCCTTAAAATAAGACTCATTTTTTGAGGTTAAATGTACCGTTTCTTCGTTCACTAAATTCTTTTTAATACATACAGGTATGCAGTGATACTTTTTAAGAGCAATAATCGTTCATCGCATGCTTATCTTTGGATGAAAATTTTTTCATTACAAACAACTTTTAATGCCCTGCAAAATACGTAAATTTGTGCGAATTCCCATAAGACTCCAGGTTAAATTACTTAAACCAAAACATCAATATCTTGCTTCATAGGTACCTTTTGGTTCAAAAAATTTAACTGAGTTATTATGAGAGTTATACTAACCAGTCCTTCAAATTTTATTAAAATCTGCTTTCTTATTCATATTCGAGAGAATTCCTTTAAGCTATTCCTTAAATGATTGTTTGTCATATATTTTAATAGATACCACTTTAACTAAAAATCCAATGCTTCTGTTAATAGTATCTCAAAAGTGACGTTGGAAACTTTTAAGCGTTACGTTGAATGTTTAAATTCACATAACATTTAAAAATATGTACAATATTACAACTCGCCTTGAAACCAAGAATGTTACTTATTTTTTGTCAAAGGTAGGGGGTTGACGATTGGTGCGAGTGGGGGGGTACCCCTCTAGTATATATATATATATATATTATAAAAATATTTCGCCGCCGTGTCGTATAATCGAGAAGCAGGTCATTTTTTGTTATTTTAGGTAATTTTCCGATTAGATTCGTTAAATTGCGTTAATTTTACCTTATTTTTACGTTATTTTACGATATTTTATATGAAATTAACGTAAAGTAATGAAAAAAATCGCTACCAATTCATTGCCCCGTGACTTCCTCAAACTAAATTTGCCTATTCCATTAATTAATTTTTAATAGAAATTATTCTTTTTAGAAAATATAGGTATTTTAATTGTCTACCGAATGCTACCCATCCGATTCAGATACATAGAGCTGTTCTCGAGAAATTACGATTTGTTAAAAAAGGTTAACAAAATGTTATCCTCAAATATCTCTGAAATTTATGGATCAATCATTTTGCCTTCAGAAATTGACCGAGAACTATCCAAAATGTACCTCTAAAAAGAATATTGAAGCGATTTAGTCAATTTTACTGCCGTAATCGTTGGACATACAAAACTCATTTTTGTTATTGTTCAATTTTTTCCTCAAAAACTAACGAATAAAATTATATAAAATTTTTACAGATTATAGGTATTGATATTCTGCATTGTCATGAATTATCTCAAAGAATTTGACCGTTTAGTTTAAGAGTTATAAGCTTTTAAAAGAAAGCACGTTTTTTTTAATAACAAAAGAACCGTGATAGCTAGAAATTTTTTTTTTTAGAAAATATAGCTCTTTTAATTCTCTTTTTAATGATACCCATCCGATTAAAATATCTCAATCCTATCATTAAAAAAAATTAAGAATAAATTATGAGAAAATCGAAAATTCGAAATAAGACATAATCGCATCGGACCAATCAAAATACTCCTGTTGTCGTAAACAAAAGAAAATGCACTTGTTATAGAAAATAATTTCTTTTTCGAGAATAAATCGGAAAATCTCTTGAAATTTCAACATAATGTTGTACCCGATAAGTGTAATAAGTGGTAAAAATTTTGAGTCAATCAATCGAATATTCTTTTTAAAAATACAAATATAAGAAACTTATAAAAAATTTTTAACCTAAAATACCTATGGTCACAACGGTCTGATTGTTTTGGGAAAATAACTGAATCCTTACTTATAAAATACTTATAACTTACTTATATAAAGCTACTTCTCTGCCAAATTTTATAACGTTTCATTGACTTTTACTCCTTTTATCGTAAACGAAAGGAAACGCACTTGTTTTCAAAAATAATTTTTTTCTCAGAAACAAATCAATATAGCCTCTTCAAATTTTACCACAATGTTGTACTCGATAAGTGTAATAATTTGTAAAAATTTTGAGTCAATCAATCAAATATTCGTCTTAAAAATGCAAATATAACCACGCGACCATAGCGGAGTTTGGTGGAAGTTTGGGAAATTAGTCGAGCCCGGCTTTTTCCCCGAACATCGCGAATGGTCACGCACACCGCGAGCTTCGGAGAAGCTCGCATCACGGCTCGGACGCCGAGCCGCACCATCGGTCTCGAGGAGAATAGGGGGCACCGCTCACAACCTCATCTGCACCCTATCTGTCGACTTCTTTACCACCGCCTTGCGACAACCAATCAGCTCGCGCGACCACTCGCTTCCAACCCTCACCGAGTTATTCTTTTGCGCTCCGGTTTTTCGGAGCACTCTCACCCACCGCGCTCCACCGGAGACGGACCTCCTTGTTCCGCCAGGCTCTCGCCTCCTCGCCAACAGCGACGTCGTCGCTATCGGCATATAAGAGCGTCCTATCCTTCGCCCAGTGCGGACAACCATCCGCGCAAGGGCAAACAGGGGGGTGAAACATCGAGCCACGCTCGGTGTCATCGGACACAATGAACATGCTGGCGAGAGTCTCACGGGCGCACTAAAACGAGGCGATCGCGTAACATAACCTCTTTACTTATTTTACTCAAGTATTTAATTCTCGTATTCTTTTTTTGCTTCACCATGGTTAGAAATACTTATGTTAAACTTAATTTTTTTTTTTTAACACATTTTATTTATCTCCTAATATTAATCTTCCTCTCATGCTCTCCGCCGACGCTGAGTATACGTCAATTTATATAGTATATTACGCACCAAGGGAGGAAAAAACTTGGACAGTCCACAGCTCGTGTAAATTGCCATCCGAGCCGAAGGCGTGGGTGGCAAACACGAGCTGGGGGCTGGCCAATTTTACTCCCGTGGAGCGTATACTATTTTTTTGCCTAGCGAGGCCGAAAATACAACCTTCGCGATCGGGCGCTGGAAGCGAAAGTGGTACTTTCGGCCCGCTAGACAAAAAAAAAAAATTTTAACCTCAAATATCTTTGGTCATAACAGTCAGATTTTTTTGGGCAAAGATCTCGATCCTTATATATAAAAATGTTACTTCTCTGCCAAATTTCGAAACGATTCATTGACGTTTACCCCTGTTATCGTAAACGAAAGAAAACGCACTTGTTTTCAAAAATAATTTCTCTCGCAAACAAATCAACATAACCTCTTCAAATTTTAACACAATGTTGTACTAGATAAGTGTAATAAGTGCTAAAAATTTTGAGTGAATAAATGAAAAAGTTTTTGAGATATTAATTAAAGAATTATAAACCATATTTTCATTAACAACAAATGACAGGCTAAAGATAATTTAAATATTAAAAAAAGAAATTGTCGGTAATTTAACGACCTTTTAAGAAAAAATTTATTATATTAAGTTATACTGGCTGTAACGAATTAAAAAATCAAAAAAACGAAAAATTCGAAATCGTTTTTGGTTATAAAACAAAAGAAACTTGATAAAATCAAAAAGTAGGTTATGCACTCTCTATTCTCCTGCCAAACGAAGTGAATAAGCTTTGTCCGATGTAAATCACGCACGCACGCACGCACGTTCACGCACACACGCACGCACGTACGCACGTACATACACACCCAGTCACGCACGCACGCACATACATACATACACACAGACACGAAAATTTTTTGCTCAAAAACAACGGATTTTAGCGCCAAAAGTTTTGAATTATGTTTTTGAACATGTTTTGTTTAAAAAATTCTTTTCACTGTTACAAAGCTTCCTCTTTGAGGAAGCCAAATATCGTTGAATAGCATAAAAATAACGTAAAATTCAATTAAATATATTCTTTATGTTACTTTTGCATTATTTTTACTTGATTTTATGATATTTTATGTAAAATTAACCAAAACTAACGTAAAAATCGAGAAGCAGGCCATTTGTATATTAGCTACCACCGAGCAGTATACCAGAATGTATACAAGCAGTAATATTATATATTCGAAATATTGTTTAGAGTAATTAATTTTTATTATAAAATATTATAGGTACCCTACTGATGAATCTCACATGAGATCTCACGCCAAAATCTCATCTGACCTTTTTTATCAATCATAATCAAATTTCGCTATTAAAATTAAAGTTAAGTTAATAGACAAACATTATTTTTGTGGTTTGAATCATTTCGTATCATTCAGGTGTTTAAGTTTGTCGATAATGAGGTCTAGGTGCTACACACTGGATATTTTAGTGTCCAGGTGTCAGAACAGATTGGATACGACATGTAGGTATACGAGGTGGCCGATGATGAAGTCTAGATGGTGCACTCCGTAGATTTTTGTGTCCTGCTGTCAGAAAAGGTCGACTACCCGGCCTAGGTGTTCGAGGTCGCCGATAATGGAGTCTAGGTAGTGCGCTCCGCAGGTTTTTGTGTCCAGACAGGTTTTTGTGTCAAAACAGATCCAACGCGAGATCTAGGTGTCCGAGGTGGCTGATGATGGAATCTAGGTGGTGCGCTCCATAGGTTTTTGTGTCCAGGTGTCGGAACAGTTCGAATGCGTGGTCTAGGTATTCGAAGTGACCGATGATGGAGTCTACCCGGTTGAAATAATTACGTAATTTTGATACGTAATTTTATTATATATCAAAATTACGTAGCAAAAATAGGTATTAGTTACGGAACAAATTCGAACGCTTTATTACGTATCAAAAATACGTATTTTTTGTATTTAATGCTTTGTTACGTACCAAAAATACGTACTTTGATACGTAACGTTAATTTATTAAAATAATTAAAAGTAAAATAAAAGATAACATAGCTATATGCCCTATTTTTTGTGTTATTATCTAGAGTATACTACCGTTTATGGCAACTAAAATAGAATCTGCAAACATTTCGCGAAATTTCAGTGAATAAATTAATTTAAAATTTTGATACGTACTAAAAATACGTATCAATTATACGTATCAAAACGTTAGAATTCGTTACATGACAAATACGTATTTTTGTTTCGTAATTTTGATACGTAATATAATTACATATCAAAATTAGGTAATTTTTAACCGGGTAATGCTTTCCCCGTCGAAACAAAAACATGTTTTTACTATATATTAATTACATATGATTATAAATAACTATAATAGGTAAAAATTAGAATCAATTTATATAAGTTATAAATTACAATAAAAAATTTAGCAATTTAACACTGATTATAAAAATAATAGTTTAATGAAATATTTGTAAAAAAAAAACATTATTTATACTGGTATACCCTGCTAGAAAAATGCGATAGAAATCGATATCGATAATTGAATCTGTTTTCAGTCTGAATCTTTCACCCGATTTTTACAGTAGAAGTCGATAACGGGAGAGAAGTGAATGAAAGCATATAGAAAGTGATAGAAAACACAACAATTAAAACTCATTGAAACCGATATCTTTATTTTTCATCTATATCTACTTTAAACGGTTTTTAACCGATAGGATATAATCGATTTTAATCTAAAACTAGATAATATAGATAATAATCGGGTTTAATGTACAAAGTAGGGTGAAAGATTTAGTATCAAAAGATATAGGGAATCGGGTTCAAATGCATTCTATTGCTTTTAATATATATCTATTACTTTAGGAATACATGCTTCCTATCGAAATAATCTATCGGTTTCGGTCGAGTTCAAATGCATTCTATTGTTTTTAATATATCAAGGAACGCGGGAGCGTTCCGAAGGCAAGTATAGAAGAGCCTTAGGACGACCGCGTGATGATATACATTGAAATGGATGTACGAGAAATTCTATGAGCTTATACACCTATTGCGCTAGTCTTAACTATATAACATATCCCTCTTAATCGAAAGCCATTTCATTGCTCTACTCAAATCAAAAGATTTTATTTAAAAAGATTATCTCATTCAAAAGATATAAGGGACTGAATTTTTTTGTCGGCTTTCCGATTTCTTAACTTTCTCCATGGTATTCAGCCTCGCATCCGGTTTTTCCCGACTTCCTGTGGCGTCATATATGTTATGTATATATACTCACATACAATCACCAGGAATTAATGGCCATGAAGAGTTAAGCAGTGATAATGGCCGTATAATAATAAAGAAAGACAAGAGAAAGAGAAAGATAAAAATATAGAGAGAGAGAGGGAGAGAGAAGAAGAGACATAAACATATGTATATTTTTTATTATATACAGTATATATGTTTATTAGTATATAACCTCGCTCTATGTATATACCTCTATATATGTATATACACATACATATAAACATGAACATAAAATCTGTGGCTTCCCGGAATAACGACCTAACCCACTTGTACGTGTTTTCGAGAAATCGACGTTTTAAAATTTCTGTCATGACACTTCATATGTAAGATCGAATTGCGCGAGATGAGTCATAACAATGTAGACTTTTACAAAGGTATAGAGCACTCGGCTCGGGCCTCGGCTTTACCTCGGCTGGGACCTCGGCTTTACCTCGGCTGGGACTTCGGCTTGGACCTCGGCTTTATCTCGGCTCGAACCTCGGCTCCAGCCCCGGATTTGCCGCGGCTCGAGCCGAGGTACAGACGAGGTGCTGCCCAGGTTAATCCGAGGCACACCCGCGACTAGCTTCAGGTGAATTCAAGGCTCACCCAAACTGTACCCGAGAAACTCGAGGTAAAGCCTTCGTGGTAGCCGATGATGATGTCTAGGTGGTGCGTTCCGTAGCGTTTTACCTCTAGGTATTGGAACGCATCGAATGCGTGGTCTAGGTCTTTGAGGTGGCCGATGATGGAGTCTAGGTAGTGCGCTCCGTAGTTTTTTGTGATTAGATCTCAGGGTGCATCTAATACGTGGTCCAGGTGTTCGGGGTAGCCGATGATGATGTCTAGGTGGTGCGCACCGTAGCTTTTTGCATTTATATGTCAGGGCCCATTTTACAGGAAGTCCAGCTGTTCGAGGTAGCCGATGACGATGTCTAGGTGGTGTGCTCCGTAGTTTTTTGCATTTAGATGTCAGGGCGCCTTTTACAGGAAGTCTAGGTGTTCGAGGTAGCCGATGACGATGTCTAAGTGGTGCGCTTCGTAGTTTTTTACCTCTAGGTATTGGAACGCATCGAATGCGTGGTCTAGTTCTTTGGGGTGGCCGATGAAGGAGTCTAGGTTGTGCGCTCCGTAGGTTTTTGCGATTAGATCTGAGGGTACATCTAATACGTGGTCCAGGTGTTCGGGGTAGCCGATGATGATGTCTAGGTGGTGCGCACCGTAGCTTTTTGCATTTATATGTCAGGGCGCATTTTTTGGAGGTCCAGGTGTTCGAGGTAGCTGATGACGATGTCTAGGTGGTGCGCTCCGTAGTTTTTTGAATTTAGATGTTACGGCGCATCTAATAGGAGGTCCAGGTGTTCGGGGTAGCCGAGGATGATGTCTAGGTGGTGCGCACCGTAGTTTTTTGCATTTAGATGTCAGGGCGCATGTAATAGTAGGTCCAGCTGTTCGAGGTAGCCTTTGACGAGGTCTAGGTGGTGCGTTCCATAGTAGGTTCATTGTCTTCGACAGTGGTTATTACATGCAAGATCAAAAGTATATTTGTACTTTGAAATGAAAATATAAATATTCAGATAAGTAGCAAACTTTTATATAGTAGAAAACTGTTATTAATATAATAATAAGTATTGTTACTTTGTGAAATTTTGTTTTTATTTTTACAGAGTATCAGTACGTATGAATCATATGGATAAGAAGATCTTGATTGAACAGTTTATAAGTAGAACTGTTCACAAATACATAAATTACACGTCTGTCAAATTTAAAGAACCCACAAGACATTCTATAGAAAAAGCAGATTAAAAGAACATTCGAATTTAAAACTTTCGTTAATACCAATACTCCCATTTAATAATGATATTAAAAATATACTGTAATAAACTGTCATAACGTTATCACATTATGTAATTATTAACTGAACAAATAATAATATTGTTGATATAAAACTTTCTGCGAAGTTATAAAATAAGACAAGTACCGACATTTTTTCTGTATAATAAACTCTCCCTCCGTCTCTTCAGCCCTCTCTCCCGCCCTCTATTTCTCCCGCTCTCTTCCCTCTCTCTTTCTCTCTCAACATCCGTCAAACTCTGTAACAAAAACTTTAATAAGAGTTAAAAATTTTTTTTTAAATAATCAACGTTTAAAAAAAAAAAAAATTTTATTTACGTTTTAACAACATAATTTATCTAGTCCTTTAATTTCTTCTATTCAAATCTATTTAAGAAGCACTCTCTACAAATGGTAATAATTTTTTCATGACTGTACAAATAAAAACTTTCTATAAAAATAAAAAGAATTATTTTTTTTTTCATATGATTTTACAATTAATAATATTGTTAATTTATCATCATACCTAACAAAATACATGTTTGATTAAATTATTTAAAAAAATTTAGCTAATATAATCATTTTATAGAGCTCCTTGAAGAAAAATTTGACTGTTTCTTCAAATTTATAACTTTTATGAATAACAATACAGCCATTTAATAATGATATTAAAAATATACTATAATAAACTCTCATAGCGTTATTACATTATGTAATTATTATTATCTCTTAAAAAGTTGTGGAATCTATCTAAAAAAACACATTACAAAAGTTTAAACTAAGGCAAGTACCTATTAGTCTCTCTCCCACCCTATCTGTCCCTCCCTCTCTTTCCGACCTCTCTCTCTCTCTCTGGCTCTCTCTCTCTCTATCTCTCCCTCTCTCTCAACATCCGGCAAACTGAGTACCAAAAACTTTAATGAGTGCTTAAATATTTTTTTAGAAGAATCAACACGTTTTTTAAAAGCTAATTTTTTAATAAAACTTTCTACGTAAGTATAAAATAAGGTAAATATAGACGTTTTTTCTGGATAATCTATAAAAAAAACAACACAAATTATCTAGTCTTTTTATTTCTTCAAATCTCATCTATTCAATAAACACTCTCTACAAATGGTAATAATTTTTTTCATGACTGTACAAATAATCTATAAAATAATAATATTTATGATTTTGTAAAAGAAATCAAATAAATACGAATGAAAAAGTCTTTTAATTCTTTGAGTCATTGTATGCTGAACAAATTATATGTAAGTACATTAAAAAAATTGTTCACTGCAAATCAAACAAACGTAAGTTGTGAAATCAATTATCGATAGTCAAGTAATGCAAGCAACTCTCGGAAACTACTGTATGACTGTTCTCAGAAATATATTCAAATTTGTTCATCTTTCTGAGCTATAGAAATTAAACACAAGAAAGTACTGAAATCAATTTATTGTAGTCAAGTATGGGCCATAAGTTAACTTGACTGACATAATAGAACTTTTCGTATCTAGCGTGTAAAATTACATTTTACGCCCACGTTATAACTTCAAAATTATTCAGCCAGCGGGCATAAAATACTACTTATCGCCCAAGAGGCTCAATAGCTCACATACTCTTACAAAACTTTATAGAACCTACGCACTTTCCGCCCGTGTGGGCGAAAATTATTTTAATTATATAACTATAATGCCTTCTCTTTATTTCTAAAATTCCTAAGAATTTTTTTAGATATTTACGAAAAGTCAAAGCCTATATAAAAAAATTACATAGTTACCAACACATCACTATTTTTCATGATTCTTTCTCACTTTTGAACTTTCTATAATTTACGCACCTTGGGAGGAAAAGAGAAGTCTAGAGCTGCTCTAGCAGGGGTGGTCCTCCGATCTCCCATACATACTTGGCGGGCCCGACGATTTGCAGTTTACCGGTGGGCTACTTAAATATAGAATACAAAATTTTTGCATAAATTCATTAACAATATTTATACCTATAAGTCTACTATAAATAATTACATTGGCTTTAATTTTTAATTGGTACCTTTAAGTACAACATCCCTATATGTGCAGAATCATGATTTACTTTTACTACCCACAATATTTTTCTTTGTGTCCGTCCTTTTTAAACGAGAATAAAATAAAAAATTCATATAAATTTATAGTCTACTTAAAAGTGCTTTACATTTTACTAACCGTTTTATAAGCAACCTATTGTGTATCCTTTTCCCGCGTGTAAATATCATATTAGATCTCATATGAGAATTTCAGGCATCGCATATCTCGTATCAGATCTCATATGCGATGTCATCTGCAATTTTATATATTATGGGATTACATATGAGATCTCGTATGATACTTTCAGGCGGGTTTGCACTTTCTATTTAAAAACAGAGTGATAGATTCACGGATCAGTAGGTAATATCTAGAAGCAACCCATTTATAGATTTTATCTGATCTTTAAACATATGAATAGTTATATGAAAATGACCATGTCTTACACCTTGAACTGCAAATCGTCGGACCCGCCAAGTATGTATGGGTAGACTTCTCTTTTCCTCCGAAGATGTGTAATATTATAGAAAGTTCAAAATTGGGAAAGAATCATGAAAAATAGTGATGTGTTGGTAACTATGTAATTTTTTTATATAGGCTTTGACTTTTCGTAAATATCTTAAAAAATTCTTATGAATTTTAGAAATAAAGAGAAGGCATTATAGTTATATAATTAAAATAATTTTCGCCCACACGGGCGTAAAGTGCGTAGGTTCTATAAAGTTTTGTAAGAGTGTGTCAGCTATTGGGCCTCTTGGGCGCTAAGTAGTATTTTATGCCCGCTGGCTGAATAATTTTGAAGTTATAACGTGGGCATAAAATGTAATTTTACATGCTAGATACGAAAAGTTCTATTATGTCAGTCAAGTTAACTTATGGCCGGTACTTGACTACAATAAATTGATTTCAGTACTCTTGTGTTTAATTTCTATAGCTCAGAAAGATGAACAAATTTGAATATATTTCTGAGAACAGTCATACAGTAGTTTCCGAGAGTTGTTTGCATTACTTGACTATCGATAATTGATTTCACAACTTTTGTTCGTTTGATTTGCAGTGAACAATTTTTTGAATGTACTTACATATAATTTGTTCAGCATACAATGACTCAAAGAATTAAAAGACTTGTTCATTCGTATTTATTTGATTTCTTTTACAAAATCATAAATATTATTATTTTATAGATTATTTGTACAGTCATGAAAAAAATTATTACCATTTGTAGAGAGTGTTTATTGAATAGATGAGATTCGAATTAATAAAAGGACTAGATAAATTGTGTTGTTTTTTATAGGTTATCCAGAAAAAACGTCTATACTTGCCTTATTTTATACTCTCGTAGAAAGTTTTATTAAAAAATTAGCTCTTAAAAAACGTGTTGATTCTTCTAAAAAAATATTTAAGCACTCATTAAAGTTTTTGGTACTCAGTTTGTCGGATGTTGAGAGAGAGGGAGAGATCTATTTTACAATGACTATATGAGGGACAATTAATACTATAATATGAATTAAATAAAATTTACGATAGTTAATTTGGACAATTTGACTACATGATAAGTAACAATAACATAATATACAAATTTAATCGTAAAGCAAGTTTTACTTTTTAAATGCTTTTTACATCACGCTTACTATTACTTTTTAATGATAATCGTTTCTCCTGTAAAAATCTAAAAAATACTTAAAAACGTTCTTTCTTTTAACATAAATCATTTGGAAAAGGAGAACCGCTCGTATATTACGCGGAAATGAAAATAAAACCAGAAAGTTGCATTTGTCTGTTAGAAAATAAAAAACCGCTGCCAATTCATTGACCCGTGGCTTGCTCAAACTTAATTTGCTTCTTCCTTTAATTAATTTTTAATAACAAAAATTTATAATTTTTGCAACAATTTATGACATGATTATAATTAAATTCATTTATGAAGATTAAAAAGTATTAATTTTTAAATTATTTATAATAAAATAATAGGTATGATTTTTCTTTTAAATTATGTGTGAAAAATAAATAAAATAATTAATTGTAATATTATCGTCTTGAAATTATATTTTCTTTGTGAAATTTCACACGTAGGGTACTTGCTCTAATATTATCCCTATCCATATTTGTGTGCTCTCTCTGGAATTTCCGATGTAAGAAAAAGGTTCTAACCTTAAAAATAATAAATGGCTATTACAAAACAAAAGCAGGTACACAACACGCGCGCATAGCGCATAGCGCATGTCATTTCCATTTTCTAGTATACATAAATGCGTTCCCGAATAATTACAATTTTCAAAGAGGGCTAAAATAGCTTTAACCTCAAATATCTCTGAAATTCATAAACAAATTCTTTTATCCTAAGAACTCTTCTAATAAATAATACACAAATTCTACATCTCCACCAACTTTCAAAGAAATTAAAACAATTTTAATGTAGTTATATTGTGGAACAACAAAGAAAGTTATTTTCAAAAATATTAAAGTTATAAATATCAAACATCTCAGAAAGTAATCATATAATCTGGATGAAATTTTACACAGGTATTGCCTATATTGCATAAAAAATAGTCTATAAATTTCAAGCTGATACATGAAGTCGTCATTGAGAAATTACAATTTTGAAAAAAACCGTAAAAAAATTTTAACCTTAAATATCTCTAAAAATCATGAAACAATTCTTTTACCTAAAGAACTTATGCGATAATATATAAACTCTACATCTCCATAAAATTTCAACGTGATTATACCAATTTTTGTTTTCTTTTGTTATCGTGTGACAAAGAAAATGACGTTGCAAAATCCGAAAATTTTAAGTATCAAATATCTCAAAAAGTAATCGAACGATCTAGATGAAAATTCTTACACATATTATCTATATTACATACAAAATTGTCTATAAATTTGGAGCTGATACATGGAGCCGTTCTCGAGAAATAACGATTTGAAAAAAAGGTTAAAAAAATTTTAACCTCAAATATTTCTGAAATTTCTGGACTAATCATTTTGCCCAACGAACTCGACCGAGAGCTGTCCAAAATCTACCTCTACAAGGAATTTCGAAGCGATTAAGTCAATTTTACTCCCATAATCGTTGGACATACAAAACTCATTTTTTTCATTTTTTAATTTTTTTCTAAAAAAGTAACCAACAGAATGAATTCAAATTTTTACAGATTATAGCTATTTATATTCTGCATTGTCATGATTTTTTTCAAAAAAATTTACCGTTTAGTTTAGGGGTTATAAGCTTTAAAGAAAAAAACACGTTTTTGTTAATAACAACAGAACCGTGATAGCTAGAGAAATTTTTTTTTAGAAAATTTAGGTATTTTTATGTTCTTTCGAATGCTATCCATGCGATTCAAATATCTCGAACTTATCATTAGAAAAAAGCTAAAATCAATTTTGAGAAAATCGAAAATTCAAAATAAAACAAAAACGCATCGGCGAATTAAAAAACGAATTTTCGACCCATCATCACATAAAAAAAGCAAAGAAAATGAGACCTGTCTGGTTAAAATCGATCGAGTAGAAGCTGAGATCCACACACACACACACACACACACACACACACACACACACACACACACACACACACACACACACACACACACACACACACACACACACGCACGCACGCACACACACACACACACACACACACACACACACACACACACGCACACACACACACACACACACATCCATACAGGCATTTTTCAAAAATCATGTATTTTGATTCCTAATACCTCGAAAAACAATTATAACATGTTTTTACAACAACTCAAAAAATTACTATCACAAAGCTTCCTCTAGGAGGAAGCAAAATAATTTTGATTTCTTCAAAATCTAAACGAGTTTAAAGATGAGCGTAAAATACACTACTTTTAGAAAATGAATTATCATTTTTGCGACATTTAAATGCACGTAACTTTGCACAGGATCATTCGATTCTAACGATCCTCAACTTTAATTAAATCTCTATTCTTATACTTTAATTCGTTTTTTCTGGAAAATTTATTGGTATCTTTAAGAGCTCAATATTTGCTAATCAGTGACTACTTTCCGTCAATGTTTCCCATGTTAAATTTCCACAAGAAAAACTGATGTGCAGTTAAAACTGTGTAACAAGACCTTTTTCCTGTGTTCCAAAGTTTTTTCGTGTATTCTATGGCCTTATAACACTAGAAAAACTCACTACAGAGGTGTGCCTTAAAGTGACACTTTCGGCTAGGGTATGGTGAAATATAGTATACGCACAACGGGAGAAAAAAAAGAATACTGCAGACCACATGTCTGTGATCCGAGCCGAAGGCGAGGGTGAAAATTTACATGCGATCTGGGACATTTTTTAATTTTACTCCCAAGGTGCGTAATATGCTAATTTCCTCCCATACGAATAATGAATTATTTATAAAAAACCAACGAGTCGAGAACAGTCGCAGTACGTAGCCCAACATGAAAACCTTTCCAAAAAAGTTGTAGTGATAAGTAACTATAGTAATGAGTGAGAACTGCATACAATAAAATTTTTAAACTCTCTCAATTATAAGGTCTGGAGAACCTTTTTCGTTCTGTCGAAATAATTTTTATTATTATTCCTATTTTCGATTCTTATTCTTTTAATTAATAAAGAGAATGCAGTAGATGCCAGGAAGTTGATTCCTGGCATCTAATAATAATATCCATATTTATATATTTTTGCGTAATTCAAGAATTTCTAAATTGCTTGTTTGTATCCTTTTTCCCTAACCATTTTTTTTATCGTTTTTTATCGAGCTGTGGACTGTCCAAGTTTTTTCCTCCTTGGTGCACGTAATATACTATTTGAAGTAATTGTAATTTTTTAATTTTAAAAGAAGTAAATACAAGCTGGTTTTTAAACGTTTTTTCCTTTTTATTGCACAGTAGCATGTGCAATTTCTGAGATAAATAAGCACTGAAAAAATAAAACAGCAAAGTCAATGGAATTATAGAGAGATTCTACATTTCAAAATCGAAGATCTTTTTTGCAAGAATGGGAATTCTACATTTCAAAATGGAAATTTCTACTTTTCAACAATGGAAATTCTACATTTCTAAATAGGGATTCTACTTTTAAACAATGGAGATTCTAGATTTCAAAATGGAAATTCTACCGATAATTTTTACAGTAAAGCGAACTTGCCACTTTAGAGTGAAATCAACTATAGGAAATGTAGAATCTACTGGTTATTTTTTTCCGTAATTAAAAGTTAAGAAAAGGGCCTTTTTTGTATTTTTTTTTTCAATTTTCAATCTATGAAAAAAGGGTGTCACAAAGAAAAATAAATTAACAGAAAAACATTATAACGTAAATTATGAGCAAACGGAAATCGATATTATTATGTTATAAAGTTTTTTATTAAAAAAACTCTATAGTCTATTACAAAATATTGCGTTGTTTACAATAATTTGAGGTACAATAATAAAGACTAGACTATTTTTTCTGCTACCTCGTCTCAATGGTAAAATGTACCTTCAATTTTTGAAGGAAGTATTACTAATTTTATGAGCAAGATGGGGCACGTCCACATTCCATATTTGCTGTGCGAAATCATTTTAATGAGGTGTTTCCTGACATGTAGGTTGAGGGATCAACGGCTGACTATAAAAAACTATTTTTCTCAAATTGTAGAGAATATTCTTCTGTTCAAGTTCATTATAAATACATAAATATGTTTTAAAGAGTAAAAATTCAGAAAACAAAATATCACAAATCAAAAAATTACTATAAATCACGAAAAATTTAATTTTCAAGTCCTGGGAAGCTAAATTCGACTTTTAATGCTTGTTTAGTAGGCGAAATTTGCGCCCTTGGTCACAAATTAAAAGCTTTTCATCCTTTCAACATACATCGATTATTCGATTTTTGCGCCACAGGTTTGAAATAGTACACTACACAGCAAAGGCGCACAGTAGATAATTGTCGTCCTTAACTTCTTTATTTCAGGTAACAAACAAGCGAGAATTGTGCCACATTAGTAACAACCATCATTTTATACACTACAACATTCAGATTGAACCTTACAAATCAACATAAAATAAAACTTTGATTACAAAATAAAAATGTTTCAAGCAGAGCGAAACATTTAACTTTGGTAGCATTTAATGCATTAGGTAACATATCATCGTCAAAGTCTGGAAATGTTCATTTTTCCCTTGTCACACACCGTGAGTTTTTAATATCACATCAATGAAATAGCACATTATGATACGGGTGTGGAAGGTGATTATTTACCGCACGAGACGTTTTTCGCACGAGCAAAGCGAGTGAGAAAAGTCGAATGGAGTAAAAATCACCTTACGCACCAGTGTCATACAGTATTTTATACCACGAGAGCCGAATAATCATACTAAAGTTATGATTTTGAGGTTAGAGTGCTATAAATGAAATAGTTATGCCTTGGTATAATATTAAAAAAAGATAACTAACCAAAACATATACACGAATAATTGGTACTCAATTCATTTATAGTACTGTTTCAGGGGCTACAAACAAAAACAATGATTTTTCCCGTTTGATTCTCTCTCACTCCTCGCTACAATAGCAAGCCTCTTATTAGCCATTTCCTAACTAACAAAAACTGGCCAACTTGATATCTATTAAATATTCATAAATAACGTTTGGTAAATTTGTGAAAAAACTAAATCTATGTATTCTGTCTGCTAATAGTATATTACGGTACTAGTGCCTTAAGTGGCCCATTATTGCACGACGTGAATTTAGCGCTCGAGCGCAGCGAGGGTGATAATTCATATCGTGCAGTAGCCCACTGAAGGCACTAGTGTTGTACGATATTTTATAATACGTTTACCTAAGTCCGCTGTCACGCCTATTCGTGCCTTAAGCAGTTCATTTTTGCACCGTCAGAACGAGCGTAGCGAGTGCGATAAACACGGTGCAATAGTCGACTACTTAAGTCACGGATAGGCGTAACCTAAGTGCAGACTTAGGTTACACCGTGCTACAAATGGCAAATATGACCAAAAAAATCGTTTAATTGATGAATAGAAATGGTCAAAAACAGTGTGTAATTTTTGGCGATTATTGGGGAAACTAGCTATTTATTAGGTAAATAATGGAATCCATTTCACCAGGGTGTAAATACTTATATTTTATTATTCTTAATGGTTGTGATTAAATACTAAAATTTCAAACTGACCTTAACTTAAATGAATTGTAATAAAATACTAAATGCTTGCAAAAACTGTAAGACTTAAATAATGTACTTGGGTAACTTCATGTCAACTGTTCAACTCAAAATTATAAAATCGCTCAAAATTGCTTTCTCAAAGAAAAAGCTTTATAACGGTGAAAATTTTCGAATCAAAGATTTTGATGAATTTCGATGTTTTTGAGGTTCCTGAGTCAGAATAATAGGTTTTAAAAAAATGTATGTATGTATGTATGAAACCAAATTTTGTCCCCGTCATAACTCTTGAACGGATGGACGGAATTAGCTGAAATTTCGCGTGAACCTTTGGTATGTCTCAACTTAGAACTGATTAAATTTTGGAGTCAAATGGATAACTTTAAGGTCTTATTTAAAAAAAAAAATAACAATTTTGCAAATTTTTTTTACAAATATAATTCTTTTTTTTTTCATTTGTTTGAAGATATGCCAAATAGAGACTGATATTCTTATAGTACGTTTGATTTCCTTCTAAATTATGTATTTCAAAACTACTTACGAGTTATTTTTGACTTAAAATCGCGGATTTGAAAAAATAGCAATTTTTTAGAAAAATAAATAATTTTATGAATTATAAATAACTTTTTCGGCATTATATCTCAAATGTAGACCGATATTCTCAAGGTACATTTTATTTTCTTCTAAATTATACATTTCAAAACTACTTACTGACAATTTTTGACTTACAATTGGGAATTTGAAAAAGTAGCAACTTTTTCTAACAAGCCAGGTTGAGGCCGTATGTTTTCATCCAGCAGCTGACGATTTCTAAAGTCTCGTTTCATTTTATATTAAAATATACATTTAAAAAAATTATTTGATGTACTTAATCAATTCTCTTTGAGAAAGCATTCTGCTAAAGCAGTTAGCTGCGGTTTTCTTTACTCATTCCAAATTAGCCCCAAAATACGAATATAAAGTTTTAGAGCAAAATATGCAATCGTTCTAAAGTTATAACTAATTGAAAATTTGAAAATTTTGAATTTTTTCGTAAACTTCAATTTTTATGATTTTTTAACGCGAAAACTTGAAACTTTTTGTATAGCATATTCATGGAGTTACATGCAATTAAAGCTGTAAAATCAGTGAAAATAGTGCTTTTTTGCTGTTTTGATAGTTTTAATTGCTCGTAACTTTTTTTAGTGATCTATTTACATCTTAGTCAAGGTCACATCTTAAAGGTAACATTTTTTACAAATCCTTTAGCCTTTGGTGGGGGATATTGATACTGTCGCATTCGCCTTAAGCATATTTTGAATGGTGTTCTGTCAAGTACAAATTAGCAAAATAATTGTCATTTATCTGAAAAAGTTCAGAGCAATTCTACTCACAATTTGCAAACTTTTTCCCATTTAATATGCTATACAAAAAGTTTCAAGTTTTTCAGTTAAAAAATCTTAAAATTTGAAGATTTACGAAAAAATTCAACATTTAGAAATTTTCAATTAATTATAACATTAGAAATATTGCATATTTTGCTCTAAAACTTTACATTTGTGTTTTGGGGCTAATTTGTAATGAGTAAAAAAATTTTGAGCGATTTTAAAATTTTGAGATGAACAGTTAACATGAAGTTACCCACTTTTTAAAGTTATACATTAGATATTTTCATATCAACTGAGTAATAGAAAATATAGTAGAATTTCGGAAGAGAGAGAGTAAGAGAGAGTGGGAGAAAGCGTGAAAGTGCAGGGATAGCGAAAGAGAGCGTGAAAGTGCAAGGATAGCGAGAGAGAGCGAGAAGAGCGGGAGAGAACGAGATAAAGCAAGGATAACGAGAGAGAGAGAGAGAGAGAGAGCGAGAAAGAGCGAGAGAACGAGAAATAGCGAGAAAGAGAGCGTGAAAGGGCAAGAATAGCGAGAAAGAGCGAGAAAGAGCTAGAGAGAGCGTGAAAGAGCAAGGATAACTAGAGAGAGCGAGAAAGAGCGAGAGAGAAAGAGAAAGAGCGAGAGAGAAAGAGAAAGAGCGAGAGAGAAAGAGGAAGAGCGAGAGAGAGCGTGAAATAGCAAGGATAACGAGGGAGAGCGAGAAAGAACGAGAGAGAGCGTGAAATAGCAAGGATAACGAGGGAGAGCGAGAAAGAATGGGAGAGAACGAGAAAGAGCGAGAGAAACCGTGAAATAGCCAGGATAAAGAGGGAGAGCGAGAAAGAGCGAGAGAGAGCGTAAAAGAGCGAGAGAGAGCGAGAACGCGCGAGAGAGACCGTGAAAAAGCCAGGATAACGGGGGAGAACGAGAAAGAACGAGAGATAGCGAGAAAGAGCGAGCGAGAGCGAGAAAAAGCAAGGATAACGAGAGAGAGCGAGAAAGAGCAAGGGAGAAAGAGAAAGAGCGAGAGAGAGCGTGAAATAGCAAGGATAACGAGGGAGAGCGGGAAAACGAGAGGGAGAGCGAGTAAGAGCGAGAGAGAGCGAGAAAGAGCGAGGGAGAGCATGAAAGGGCAAGGATAGCGAGAGAGAGAGAGCGAGAGAGAGCGAGAAAGAGCGAGAGAGAGCGAGAGAGAGCGTGAAAGGGTAAGGATAGCGAGAGAGAACGAGAAAGAGCAAGGATAGAGAGAGAGAGCGAGAAAGAGCGAGAGAGAACGAGAAAGAGCAAGAGAGACCGTGAAATAGCCAGGATAACGAGGGAGAGCGAGAAAGAGCGAGCGAGAGCGAGAAAGAGCAAGGATAACGAGAGAGAGAGCGAGAAAGAGCGAGAAAGAGCGAGCAAGAGCGAGAGAGAGCGAGAGAGCGTGAAAGGGCAAGGATAGCGAGAGAGAGCGAGAAAGAGCGAGAGAGAGCCTGAAAGAGCAAGGATAACGAGAGTGGGCGAGAAAGAGCGAGAAAGAGCGAGAAAGAGCGAGAGAGAACGGGAAAGAGCGAGAGAGAGCGAGAGAGCATGAAAGGGCAAGGATAGCGAGAAAGAGCGAAAAAGAGAGAGAGAGCGAGAAAGAGCGAAAAAGAGTGAGAGAGCGAGAAAGAGCGAGAAAGAGCAAGAGAGAGCGTGAAAGTGCGGGAAAAACGGCGAACGAGCGAGTAGTCGATAGATCGATAGACGCCGGTGGGCCCGCCTCCAGTGGCCGAAGCGCTGATGTCGCGCCTCTCCCACTCCTGCGGCCGTAGCTCTGGAGCTCCGCCTACTTCTCTGTCGCGCGCGCCGACGTCGGAGCTGATTGGCCGGTTTATTGAACTTTTGATCTGTAACGGCGTTAATATGCAAAATTTGCAAAAACGGCACAGGGAATTTTGTCTTAGAATTTTGCCCTCTACACGACCGTGTTTAGCAAAACATACATTTTCCGAACAGGTTGTATAAATTTTTAATGTAAGGCATTTATGACCGTTACACATCTGTGAGGTACAACCACACAGAATTACCTCCCAATCAATCAACATTCCTTTACCATTTAATATATAAGTCTCGCCTCGCGAGGTTAATTAATAATAAAATAGATTTCTACAGAGTTATGTACTATATTTTCCTCAATAATGAGTACTCGAAGGCGGTCAACTAATTTATTAGGATCATCCCAGACATTGAGTTCATATGCAGTTGCAATATTGCCTTGCAATGACGAAACAACTTCTTCCTCCCCCTCCTCATCACTAGGCCACAGCCTCTTTTTCTCCATTGCCATCTCCAATTAATCAAGTTCTTATTTTTTATTTTACATTTGTCATGTTTTTCTTTCCAAAGTTTTCTCAATGAATTTTTATTGGTTGAGAAATCAGACCTATATTAACCCATTTCGTTCCAAATGTCCAAGATTTTTGTTGAGTTTTCAGCGTTTTAACTTTTTATATAAATGCCCAAAAAAAAAATGTAAAAGCACTATTTCGGATAGTTTGAAGCCTTCTCTTTCCAATGCTGTAGCCAGATTTGGGCTACGACTTCACTAAAAAAAGCTATACCAATTTATTGCAAAAAAAATCCGAAATTATCAACATTTTTTTTCAGAAATATGAATTTTCAACATGATAAAGATGTACCACATCATCGTATTTGCTATAAATCGCAGAGTTTTTGTGTTCTCTTTAAAACTCCGTTGCATTTTTTTAAATTCAAGATGCCGCCCTAAGCATAGAAAAAATTTTTAAAAATGCAAACTTTGCAAATATTGTATATCATATTTTTTATCCGAAAAAACTATGCCTGATCATTGCAATGAGCATAAATGACAAGAATATTATTTGCTTGTCAAATCCATTTGGAAATTTTTTCAAATTTAAGATAGTGATGTCAAGATAGGGCGCAAAATTTACAAAACAGTGTGTAAAAACGTTTTCCGTCGACTACACTTTTTGTTTCAAGTTGTTTTCCATGGAAAGTGTGTAGTTAATTCCATGTACTTTTTTCCGCTCATTCCAAATATGCAATTTATTTTTTTCGAAAAAGTTGTTGCTAATTTGATATTAACAATTTAATTGTTTATAACGCTATAACTTTTTTATGAATTAATATTGAAACATAAAATTGACGCCAAAATGTATATTTTTACATTTAGAAACTTTTTTGCCTCTTGTAAAATTTCCTATCTTGCATGTTTTCCAAAATATTTATATAACAAGATAGTAGAATATGCACACCTATGTGCGTATACGTTATGGTTTATTATAAATATCTTGGAAAATATGCAAGATAGCAAAATTTTACAAGAGGCAAAAAAGTTTCTAAATGTAAAAATATACATTCCTGCGTCAACTTTACTTCTCAATATTAATTAATAAAAAAGTTATAGCGTTATAAACAATTAAATTGCTAATAATAAATTAGCAACTACTTTTTCGAAAAAATAAATTGCATATTCGGAATGAGCGGAAAAAAGTACATGGAATTAACTACACACTTTCCATAGAAAAATACTCGAAACAAAAAGTGTAGTCGGCGGAAAACGTTTCTACACGCTGTCTTGTAGTTTTTGAGTGCTATCTTGACGTTGCCATCTTAAATTTGGAAAAATTTCAAATGTATTTTGAAAAGCAAATAATATTGTTGTCATCTATGCTCATTGCAATGATTAGGCATAGTTTTTTCGTATAAAAAATATGATACATTTGCAAAGTTTCATTTTAAAAAATTTTTTCTATGCTTAGAGCGCCATCTTGACGCCGCCATCTTGAATTTTAAAAAATCCAACGGGGTTTTAAAGAGAAAATAAAAACTTCACGATTTATAGTAAATGCGATGATCTGGTACAACTTTATCATGTCGAAAATTCATATTTATGAAAAAAAATGTTGAAAATTTCGGATTATTTTTGCAATAAATTGTTATAACTTCTTTTAGTGAAGTCGTCGCCCAATTCTGGCTACGGCATTCGAAAGAGGAGGTTTCAAATTATGCAAAATGGTGCTTTCACATTTTGTTTGGTCCTCATATGCTCCTATGGAAAAATGTGTCACTCCTATGACGCATTCTACGAAAATGTGTTACTCCTATGACCCATTTTATGAAAAAGTGTCACTCTTTCTATGAGAAAGTATCACTCCTAGGATAGATTCTACGAAAAAGTGTCACACCGATGACGCATTCTACGAAAAGTATTAGTCCTATGTCGAATTCTATGAAAAAGTGTTACTCCTCCTATGAAAAAGTGTCACTCCTATGACGCATTCTACGAAAAAGTGTTACTCCTATAACCCATTCTATGAAAAAGTGTCACTCCTCCTATGGAAAATTGTCACACGTATGATACATTTTGGGAAAAAGTGTCACTCCTATGATACATTCAATGAAAACGTGTTACTCCTCCTATGAAAAAATGTCATTCCACCTGTGGAAATGTGTCACTCCTATGACACATTCTACGAAAAAGTGTTAGACGTATGACGTATTCTACGAAAAAGTGTTACTCCTATGATACATTCTATGAAAAAGTGTTACTCCTATGAAGAAGTGTCACTCCTCCTATGGAAAAGTGTTACTCTCATGACACATTCTATGAAAAAGTACACTCCTCCTATGAAAAAGTGTCACTCCTTCTATGAAAAAGTGTCACACCTCCTATGAAAAAGTGTCACTCCGTCTACGAAAAGTGTCACTCCTATGACACATTCTATGAAAAAGTGTCACATCTACGATGCATTCTACGAAAATTATTGGAAAATTTAACCCATTATTATATGATGAAAACTTCAGCAGGCTGATATAACCGAAGCCACACCTAACCGCTTGCGAGAGTACTTTCATTTTAAAGCAACCTAGCGGTCAGCTGACCAACTACTACGCTGGCTTCTCCAGACATCTATGTATGCTAACCTAAAAAAATTTGTATTTTTTAAATGGTGAGAGCTCCAACAATCGCTCCCACCTGTCAGGTACAACCACACAGAATTACCTACCAATCAATCAACCTTCCTTTACCATTTAATATATGAGTCTCGCCTCGCGAGGTTCATTAATAATAGAATAGATTTCTACAGAGCTATGTACCATATTTTCCTCAATAATGAGTACTCGAAGGCGGTCAACTAATTTATTAGGGTCATCCCAGACTTTGATTTCATATGCAGTTCCAATATTGCCTTGCAATGACGAAACAACTTCTTCCTCCCCCTCCTCATCACTAGGCCACAGCCTCTTTTTCTCCATTTACATCTCCAATTAATCAAGTTCTTATTTTTTATTTTACATTTGTCATGTTTTTCTTTCCAAAGTTTTCTCGATGAATTTTTATTGGTTGAGAAATCAGATGCACCTATATTAACCCATTTCGTCCCAAATGTCCAAGATTTTTTTTGAGTTTTCAGCGTTTTAACTTTTTATATAAATACCCAAAAAGAAAAATGTAAAAGCACTATTTCGGATAGTTTGAAGCCTTCTCTTTCCAATGCTGTAGCCAGATTTGGGCTACGACTTCACTAAAAAAAGCTATACCAATTTATTGCAAAAAAAATCCGAAATTATCAACATTTTTTTTCAGAAATTTGAATTTTCAACATGATAAAGATGTACCAGATCATCGTATTTGCTATAAATCGCGGCGTTTTTACGTTCTCTTTAAAACCCCGTTGCATTTTTTTTAAATTCAGGATGGCGCCCTAAACATAGAAAACATTTTTAAAAATGCGAACTTTGCAAATATTGTATATCATATTTTTTATACGAAAAGACTATGCCTGATCATTGCAATGAGCATAAATGACAACAATATTATTTGCTTGTCAAAATCCATTTCGAAATTTTTTCAAATTTAAGATGGCGATGTCAAGATAGGGCTCAAAATTTACAAAATAGTGTGTAAAAACGTTTTCCGTCGACTACACTTTTTGGTTCAAGTTGTTTTCCATCGAAAGTGTGTAGTTAATTCCGTACTTTTTTCAGCAGATTCCAAATATGCAATTATTTTTTTCGAACAAATTGTTGCTAATTTGTTATTAACAATTTAATTGTTTATAACTCGCTAACTTCTTTATTAATTAATATTGAAAAATAAAATTGACGCCAAAATGTATATTTTTACATTTAGAAACTTTTTTGCCTCTTGTAAAATTTTCCTATCTTCCATATTTTCCAAAATATTTATACAACAATAGCATAGAATATGCACACCTATGTGCGTATATGTTATGGTTTATTATAAATATCTTGGAAAATATGCAAGATAGCAAAATTTTACAAGAGGCAAAAAAGTTTCTAAAGGTAAAAATATACGTTTCTGCGTCAATTTTACTTTTCAATATTAATTAATAAAAAAGTTATAGCTTTATAAACAATTAAATTGCTAATAACAAATTAGTAACTACTGTTTCGAAAAAATAAATTGCATATTCGGCATCAGCGGGAGAAAGTACATGGAATTAACTACACACTTTCCATGGAAAAATACTCGAAACAAAAAGTGTAGTCGGCGGAAAACGTTTCTACACGCTGTTTTGTAGTTTTTAAGTGCTATCTTGACGTTGCCATCTTAAATTTGGAAAAATTTCAAATGGATTTTGAAAAGCAAATAATATTGTTGTCATCTATGCTCATTGCAATGATCAGGCATAGTTATTTCGTATAAAAAATATGATACATTTGCAAAGTTTGCATTTTTAAAAATTCTTTCTATGCTTAGGGTGCCATCTTGACGCCGCCATCTTGAATTTTAAAAAATCCAACGGGGGGAGGGTCTGGTTAAAGAGAACATAAAAACTTCACGATTTATAGTAAATGCGATGATCTGGTACAACTTTATCATGTCGAAAATTCATATTTCTGAAAAAAAATGTTGAAAATTTCGGATTTTTTTTGCAATAAGTCGTTCTAACTTTTTTTAGTGCAGTCGTAACCCAATTCAAAAGAGGAGGCTTCAAATTATGCGAAATGGTGCTTTCACATTTTTTTTGGTTGTTTATATAATAAGTTAGAACGCTGAAAACTCAAAAAAAAAAATCTTGAACATTTGGAACTAAATACGTTAAAATGATAAGCTTTCTAGTAATTATCCACGTTATTGGCAGTTTGCCCTAGAATATGAGAGTCAATTTGTGAATTTTGTTGATCGACAGTTGTGAGATTTAGAGGATTGACCTTCAATTTGGGTATCACTGCAGATTCTTTTCGCTCGACAGTCTTATATGTCTCTACCATTACATTACTAGCATTTTTAACTTCAGAAAGGGCATCTTTCAATCCTGGAAATACTACTGACGATTGTTCGAACATTGGTGAATTAAATTATAAAATTTGTTAGTCTTTAGTTTCTGAATCGACTCATTTGCGCAGTATAGCTTTTCATGAGCACTTGAATTTACTATGATCATTCTATAAGTTTCCAAATCATCTGGATTAATGCGATTTCCATCAGGATTTTTTCTAAACAGCAACTGTAATAAGCCCTCAGACAGTTGAAAAGTTGCACCACATACTTTCACGATGTTACCATCAAACTCTATTGGTGAATTACCAATCATAAGAATATTTGCTTTTTTGTAAATACCGTATACATTATCAAGATACCTCATTGAATTACGTTTGAACTTAGATAAATGTTTCTTGACAAGTGAAACCATTTTCTTATCACCGTCAGCAGCACTGGTATATGGAATACTGTCAGTACTACCTGGATCCACCGTCATCTTTAAATAAGAGACATAATTTCTAACATTATCAAGAGAATTGTCGATGCTGTTCTTCAAAGACATAGATTTATGCTTGATAGCATCTTTGAATATACGAAAACTATCCAATTCTCGCTCAGGGTCTGTCATGTTTATGCTTTCAGAGATCAGATCAAACTAAGCATATATTAAAGCTGCAGCTGTTATTTATAGTCAAATCCATTCGCGGCATACATATCACAAAATCTGAGGTGTTTATCTATCAACACTTCAGCTGAACTTTACTATGAACCAAACGAACTCTGACTAATGATACATTCATTTCTTTTCAAATATCTATATTACTACTGCTATTAGTTTGATATGGGTTTGGTAGTCTATTCAAATCAACAGACAACCAGAACTTTTTAACATACTCGCTTTCGGAATCAATACTTATTAGTCTGGGAGGCAGCGACAGATTTCACTACACCATTTTCATCAGCTTTATTTTTTGAGTATAAGTTATTCGAATGATATATAACAGTACAATCATCGTCTTCCATTCAAGTTGTACAACAGGGGGTTGCAGGAGGGTAGCGATTCCCACCAAAATTTAATAAAAGAAACTCATAGCCGTTTGCATGAAACTTAGTATACTGATTCATTTGCACATAAAAAGGATAAAAAATCTCGTCTTCCATTAAAATTCCACAACAAACAAGGTCTTCCACCCACACAATTAGGCACAAAAAAAAATGAAAAAAAAACTCATAGCCGTTAAGCTGAAACTGGGTGTGATGTTTATTTTTATAGTAAGGAATATAAAAAAAAACAGTCTTCCACCTGTAAAGTACAACAAAGGTCGTCTTCCAAGCCGATAAAGATGCACTCGATATGCGGCGCGTGCGAGCGCCACGGCCACAACGCTGCGTTTTTACCTGTTTGAAAGATGATCATTGATGTTGTACATTATTAAACAACCAGCAGAATGTTCATGTTTATATTATAAATTATTCATTTAATTTATTTTAAGTTTAATAATAACTGTACGGCAAATTTAAACGTGAAAATCGAAACTCAAGTAAATCGATAAAATACGATAGAATACTGTTAGATTAAGAACTATGGAATAACATTAATTGTTTACAATGTATTTAACAATTTATATAAAAAATTAATTTACAATGTATTTAATAAATTAATTTTGAGGATATTTACAATTACAATATTCGAGAAATGCAAAGCCATGGGCCAGCCGATATATGAGTTAAGAGATTGGCAATATGACAAAGTTTTTCGGCGCGGTAATTTTTAAATCGTCGCACTGTCTTGATAAACTTTTATTTGGCTTTTCGGAAGAAAGATTAAGAACATGTCAAAAGAAAACAGAAAGCGTTTAGATATCGTTTGTGCAATTACATATAACGCACAACTTGTCACTGCTATTATAGCTGTCTATGGAGCTCGGGCTGAGTTCATCGACCTCAAACCATAACATTGGATACAATTTTTGTCGATGCGAATATTCAGACAGTAGTGTCCTTGCCGGTCTCACAGAGAGTTCTCAAAAGCCGTGCGAGAAAATCAAAGTGTAAAATGTCTGAAGTACAGCCATATTGTGTTTTTTGTAGAAAAAAAAAAGGAAAATTACAAGAGTTTGTTACAAAAACTTTAAATACGTGTACCAGCATTCTTGCAATTCGCAAAGAGAAAAAATTACATTCGAATCACGTTATTTTGCCTGATATAATCAACGCGTATCAGAGATACCACTCGGCATGTTACTTCAATTTTACAGCAGTGCCAAAATGTACAAAGTTTCTGACAAAACAGGAAAGTAAGTATTGCGTAATGGTTTTTCTGAAATTGTCATTTTATACTTTTCATGAATACTTACGGACATTGTAAACACACACATATTCTTTATATATACATACATACATACGCACTCTCTTTATCTCAATAAATTTATCGAATTTCCTATTTTGAATTCCAATAAAACTTCGTTTTAAACATACAATACTTATTGTTATAATCTGTTCTTTTTCGAGTATCATTAAAAAAAATGTTAATATTGTATTATTATTTGACAGTGTAAATTTGTTAGAAGAAAGTGTTCAAGACAACGTTGGAGAATCAACATCAAAGGGAAAGTACGTATGATAAGCACTTTGTTCATTAATCTTCTCAATTAAAAGCTTACAACTTTATGATTGTTTTAATGAAAAAATTCATTTTAATGCTTTAAAATTATGAAATTATCAAAATTCGTATTATGGTTTTAACGGTTCAATTCTGATATTGTCATTTCATTATAAATGTTCATAGACAGCATCTTATTTAAAATCTATTGTTATTCATACGCTTTCAAGAATTATTATAAATATATTTATATTAAAATTATTATTTTTCAGTGTAAACGTGGTACAAGACAGTTATAAAGACAAAATTGGAGCATCCACATCAAAGGGAAAGTACGTATGATAAGCGCTTTGTTCATTAATATTCTCAATTCAAAGCTTACAACTTTTGGGTTGTTTAAATGTAAATTCGTATTAATGCTTTTAACGGTTCAATTTTGATATTGCCATTTCATTATAAATGTTCATAGACAGCATCTCATTTAAAATCTATTGTTATTTATACGCTTTCAAGAATTATTATAAATATATTTATATTAAAATTATTATTTTTCAGTGTAAACGGGGTACAAGACAGTTATAATAAAGACAACATTGGAGCATCAACATCAGAGGAAAATTACGTATGCTAAGCACTTTTTCCATTAATATTCTCAATTAAAAGCTTACAACTTTTGGGTTTTTTAATGAAAATTCGTTTTAATGCTTTTAACAGTTCAATTTTGATATTGCCATTTTATTATAAATGTTCATAGACAGCATCTCATTTAAAATCTATTGTTATTTATACGCTTCCAAGAATTATTATAAATAGTATAAATATATTTATATTAAAATTATTATTTTTCAGTGTAAACGTGGTACAAGACAGTTATAAAGACAACATTGGAACATCAAAATCAGAGGGAACGTACGTATGATAAGCACTTTTTTCGTTAATATTCTCAATTAAAAGCTTACAAATTTTGGATTGTTTTGATGAAAATTCGTTTTAATGCTTTTAACAGTTCAATTTTGATATTGCCATTTCATTATACATGTTCATAGACAGCATCTCATTTAAAATGTTTTATTATGTATATACTTTCAAGAATTATTATAAATATATTTATATTAAAATTATTATTTTGCAGTATTTGTACAGAATCACGTGAGGGCTTTAGCGTTTTACCACAGAGCAGTGATGTAGATGTACATATTGATATTGAAAACGTTGATAAGCGTGCCTCTAAGTCCGATGATGAGGTTCCTAGCGATGTGGCACAAGAAAACGAGAATCTCAACGTAAAACAACAAAACTCAACAGATGATGTGAACGCAAGTAAATAATGTCTCTTTTGTGATAAAACGCGTAAATTTGTTAAGGGCCACTGGCAATATTTACAAGTATTCGTAACGACAGATCCTATAAAATCTAAGGCGCAAGAAATAAATAATAATCTTTTTCTTGCAAAAATTAACGATTTTTGTGAAAAAAATCAAACAATGTTTTATCACAAATTATGTAAACAAAATTATGAATATAAATCGGAATCGCAATTAGGTTCACACAAAAATCTGAGTGGCATATTAAACGAGAGATGCATCAAACCGCATATGAAGAAGTATGTTCTTATATTACAGAAAATGTCATTGGCAAAAGAAATTGTTTTTTTCTAAGTTTTTTCACAACAATGTATAAGAGCAATTTAGAAAGATCGTTAGAACGATTACAGAACAAAGATATCTATATAAATTTAGAAACTCATTTTCATTTAGAAGACAAATTGTTGGAAAAATTTCGAAAGAAAATTACTATTGTCACACTCAGAAAGAAAAAGGTTGTTAAACCATACATGGGAGTCTTCTTAAAAAATAATGATATGAATGATTTGGAATAAGAAGACATTATACAACGAGCAGCTCTGATTTTAAGACGCGATATACGTGAAATTGAGCATCGACCGTTGCCGGATCAATTAAAAACGTCGGATTTAATAAATGGAGAATGCACGTACCAACGTCACTGACGCGTTTTTACGAAACTTTACTCAGCGGATCCAATTATCGCCGAAGAAGTAGCTCCAATAATCAAAGAATCAGTGAATCATTCTCTGCTGATTTAGTATATGCAGTGAGTAACGGTAAAGTAAAACCGTCCAAACACGTGACTCTCGGTTTAACTATAAAAGGATTGATAAATAGCAAGAAAGTAGTGAATATTTTAAATAAATATGGACATTGCTGTAGTTATACCGTATTGGAAGAATTAGAAACAGAATCAACATTTGTATCTAGCTATCGGCTTGAAATTTGTCCTGAGGACATATTAAAAACAACGAATTTGTGCACCGGTTTAGCGTTCAATAATTTTGACAGATTCGTCGACACGCTTACTGGAAAGGATACGCTACACGATACAGTCGGTATTATTTATCAAAATATTGATAATACGGTAGAAAATAACATTGACGTAGTAAAAAATATTGCAGCAAATATGTGCCCTGAAGGATCAACAAAACGTAGGCGAACTTTCGACGCAATTAGCCACGAATTAGAACGTATACAAAAAAACCTCGCATGGATGGTCTCGCATTTTTTGCAGATAGAAGAAATGCCAATGTGGGTTGGCTATAATAGTCTCATATTTAATGACAAAACACCAACGCAAAAAGTTTCGTACTTAACAACTGTTAATGCTTCGCCAACAAATACCGCAGTTGTTATGGAGACGTTAAAACAAAGCCAAAAAGTCGCCAGAGTGTGTGGTGAAACGTATATGCAGGTGACATACGATTTGGCAATAGCTAAAATCGCACTGCAAATACAATGCACAGAAAAACCACGTTTCGACGACTTATTTATACATGTTGGAACATTCCATGTAATGATGGCTTTTTTTAAAGCTGTAGGAAAATATATTGATAATAGCGGAATAACCAACGTAATGATAAACTCAGAATTATTGGCGAGTGGTTCAATCAATGGTTTTATTGAGGGTAAGCATTTTAATCGGTGCAAGAGGCTTCACCCGATTGTATCTGTTGCAATTCAAATGCTACATTTTCAAAGATTTGTAAACGATAATAATATCGACATAGGCGATGAGGTTAAAAAATATTTAGAAGAATTTAAAAAAAATTGCTCAGAAAAACCAAATATACAGCATCGTCATCTAGAGCAGTTATTTAACGAGTACGAGAAGTATAAACAAAAAACGCTGGAAGGTGATCATGCAAAAACTACTCAATTTTTTATGATTTACGTTCAACTGATAGATTATTATTTTATTCTCAACACCGCAATCCGTACAGCAGACTTAGAGCTTTTTCAGTATATTTTACCAAAACTTACAAACATTTTTTTTTGTTTTTAATCAGCAAAATTATTCTCGGTATTTAGTCAAATATCATGACAATTTATTGAGGGTTAATGATTCGCAACCAGGACTAAAACTGCAACTTGAAAAAGGCTCCTTTGGCATCAAGCGAACAGAAAAATCCTTCTCTCGACAACCAGTTGATTTGACGCTCCATTAATGCAGACGCTGCAAATCGATTAACAGGTATCGTTCATACGACAAATTCATTGTCTGCTCGACAGCGTTGGTGTAAAAGCCACAGTATAAGGTCATCAATAATAAGTCACACTATGGATAGAGTAGGGTTAAGAAAACGGCAAGATGTCACCGCTGACTTGGAAAAAAGTCGAATATCAATGAATCGTTCACAAATACAAAAATTTACTGCAAACATACAACAAAACATTAATCCCTTCGCTGTTGATTTAGACAGCAATTTTTTGTATAATATTTCAACTGGACAGGCAGCTAAAGAAGAAATTGCAGATTTTTTATTGAAAATTGAAGAGAATGGTAATAATCAACGACAACATTTTATACAAGAATGCAATGCAGATGCTGAACGGTTCGAAAAAAATATTAAAAGAAATAAAATATTGAATTTTACCAGTGCCGTTGGGAAGAAAAAGGTATCTGTTGCCGGAAAAATCATAGAATTACGCATGCAGAGCGACTTATTCGGTCATCTTCTACGAATTTCTCTGAAAAAAACCTTGGATATCGACAAAGTGTTGACGTACCCTTTAACGCTAATCCCTTTCTCGCTGTGCCATGTTGATGGATCCATTTGTAAGACTGACAAATCAGCATTATTTAAATTATTAGAAAAAATGACAGATTAAAATAAACCACAGAATATTGATGTAATTATCCATGATGGTTTTTTTTACTACACCTCATGAAAGATATTCCTCTTACGTTTGCTGGAATATCAGAAAAATTTCTAAAAATGTGTATCACTGAGGGAGCACGAACAATAGTGGTTACATTTGATCAATATCTTTCGCCATCAATAAAAGACAACGAACGCCTCTTTTAAGAGGATCGAAAGAAGATCGCGCCTTTTATATACATGGGCCGGATCAAAGACGCCCAGAAGATTTTTTTTCTGAGTTAAAAAATGTAAATTTCAAAAAAGCGTTAGTAAATTTTTTTATTTTAGATTGGGAATCGAACCATTACGCTCCGTTTATGAAAAATAAAAATGTTTTTCTAAACTATGAGAAGTGCTACAAATACAGCGTTACTAATGACATTGTAGTAAGGGAAATTGATGATGTTCTAACGTGTCCGCAACACGAAGAGGTCGACACGAAAATCACCTACCACATCAGCAATATTGATTACGAATCGAACGTGGTCGTGCGGTGCTCTGATAGTGATATCCTTATTATATTGCTAGGCAATATAAGTTTTATAAAAAAGGATGTTAAAGTGTGGATGCATGTAGGCGTGGGAAATGCCCAGCGATTTTTGAATGTCACAGATCTGTCAAATAAACTGGGCTCAAAATTGTGTAATGCGCTTCCGGCTTTCCACGCCTTCACCGGATGTGATTACAATCCTTCTTTTTACCGGAAAGGTAAAAATCGACCCTTCACTATTTTAAAAAAGTCGGAAAACTACATGGATGCTTTTGAAAAGATCAGTGACTTGCACACAGGATACATTCCAGAAGTTTACTTAGTAATTGAAGAGTTTGTGTGCAGGATGTACAGTTTAAAGAAAATCACTAACGTGAACGAAGCTCGTGTGGCCGTGTTCATGAAGAATTATAAAATTAATGACGGTGATGAAATATTCCAAATAAACGCCAAAAATGTTGACGGAGCAATCCTGCCACCATGCAAAGCTGAACTGCATAAGCAAATAAAAAGAACAGCATTCATTGCGCATCTTTGGAGGCACGCTTATCTACCACAGCCGACAGAATTTTCTCCCACCGACTATGGTTGGGAGGAATCTGAGAATAAATTGATTTTCCAATGATTTGATGGAGATCAACTGCCACAATCTATTGATGATATTGCAATTAACTCAACAGAAAACCAAGGTATTACAAATAATATTAACTATATAAAAATAATTTTAAAAATTTATAAATTAAATTATAAATTAATTTTTATATTTACAGATAAAGAAAACGGTCAAGATGATCAACAGGAATCAGACGAAGAAGAGGAAATATTGAATTCTGATATTGAAGATTTCCCATTTGTAATTGATGAAAGTGACGATTCCCTCAATCAATGCGATATCGACGAGTGGTAAATTACGAAACGTTAAATAATTGTTATGAAATATAATAAAAATGAAATTTGTTAAAGTAAAACCAAATTTTTAATGTTCAAAAGAAAATTTATGCAAATAACCATAAAATAATTTATTACGTACTTTTAAATTCACTCACCTTAATTATTGAAATTGTAAATATTCCACGATCAAAATCACCGCTAAAATATACTGTGAAATTAATTTTATTCCATACTTTTTTTTATCGAACAGACATATTGTATTTTATTAGTTTACTTCAGTTTTAATTTTCACGTTTAAATTTGCCGTACAGTTATTATTAAACTTAAAATAAAATAAATGAATAATTTATAATATAAACACGAACATTCTGCTGGTTGTTTAATAATGTACAACATCAATGATCATCTTTCAAACAGGTAAAAACGCAGCGTTGTGGCCGTGGCGCTCGCACGCGCCGCATATAGAGTGCATCTTTATCGGCTTGGAAGACGACCTTTGTTGTACTTTACAGGTGGAAGACTGTTTTTTTTATATTCCTTACTATAAAAATAAACATCACACCCAGTTTCAGCTTAACGGCTATGAGTTTTTTTTCATTTTTTTTTGTGCCTAATTGTGTGGGTGGAAGACCTTGTTTGTTGTGGAATTTTAATGGAAGACGAGATCTTTTATCCTTTTTATGTTCAAAAGAATCAGTATACTAAGTTTTATGCAAACGGCTATGAGTTTTTTCTATTAAATTTTGGTGGGAATCGCTACCCTCCTGCAACCCCCTGTCGCAAGGGTGCAACGGAAGACGGCCTTATTATAGTTACATATGGCATGCATAAGTCATATAAAAAAAATGAAGTTAACGAAAATGACCCCGAAATTTCTGTCGCTGCCTCCCGGACTATATGACAATGCAAAACTTTAATGACAAACCATGGTGAAAAACAAAATTTGGTGAAAAAGTGTTACCCCTATGACATATTCTATGAAAACGTCTTACCCCTCCAATGAAAAAGTGTCACTCCTATGACACATTCCATGAGAAAGTGTCATTCCTATGATACATTTTACGAAAAAGTGTCACATCTATGACGCAATCGACGAAAAAGTGTTACTCCTACGACACATTCTATGAAAAAGTGTTACTCCTCCTATGAAAAAGTGTCACACCTATGACGCATTCTACAAAAAAGTGTTACAACTATGACACATTCTATGGAAAAGTGTTACTCCTCCTAGGAAAAAGTGTCACTTCCATGACACGTTTTGGGAAAAAGCGTTACTCCTCCTATGGAAAAGTGTCACTCCTATGACACATTCTACGAAAAAGTGTCACACCTATGACGCATTCTACGAAAAAGTGTTACTCCTATGACACATTCAAAGAAAAACTGTTACTCCTATGACACATTGTAGGAAAAAGTATGACTCCTACAATGAAAAAGTGCCACTCCTTCTATGAAAAAGTCTCACTCTTACGACACATTTTGGGAAAAAGCGTTACTGCTCCTATGACAAAGTGTCACGCCTATGACACATTATGCGAAAAAGTGTTACACCTATGACGCATTCTACGAAAAATTGTTACTCTTATGACACATTCTATGAAAAAGTGTTATTCCTCCTACGAATAAGTGTCATTTCACCTATGAAAAAGTATCACTACTTTGACACATTTTGGGAAAAAGCGTTACTCCTCATAGGAGAAAATGTAACTCCTATGACACATTCTACGAAAAAGTGTTACACCTATGACGCATTCTCCGAAAAAGTTTTACTATTATGCCACATTCTATGAAAAAGTGTAACCCCCCCTATGAAAAAGTCTCACTCCGATGACGGATTCTACGAAAAAGTGTTACTCCTATAACCCATTCTATGAAAAGGTGTCACTCCTCCTATGGAAAATTGGCACACGGATGATACATTTTTGGAATAAGTGTCACTCCTATGATACATTTAATGAAAACGTGTTACTCCTCCTATGAAAAAGTGTCATTCCACCTATGGGAATGTGTCACTCCTATGACACATTCTACGAAAAAGTGTTACACGTATGACGCATTCTACGATAAAGTATTACTCCTATGATACATACTATGAAAAAGTGTTACTCCTATGAAGAAGTATCACTCCTCCTATGGAAAAGTGTTACTCCATGACACGTTCTATGAAAAAGTATACTCCTCCTATGAAAAAGTCTCACTCCTTCTATGAAAAAGTGTCACTCCGTCTACGAAGAGTCACTCCTATGACATATTCTACGAAAAAGTGTCACATCTATGACGGATTCTACGAGAAAGTATTACTGCTACGACACATTCTATGAAAAAGTGTTACTCCTCCTATGAAAAAGTGTCACACCTCCTATGAAGAAGTGTCACTCCGTCTATGAAAAAGTATCACTCCTATGACACATTCTACGAAAGTGTCGCACCTATGACACATTCTACAAAAAAGTGTTACAACTATGACATATTCTATGAAAAAGTGTTACTCCTCCTAGGAAAAAGTATCACTTCCATGACACATTTTGGGAAAAAGCGTTACTCCTCCTATGGAAAAGTGTCACTCCTATGACACATTCTACGAAAAAATGTCACACCTATGACGCATTCTACGAAAAAGTGTTACTCCTAGGACACATTCAATGAAAAACTGTTACTCCTATGACACATTATAGGAAAAAGTGTTACCCCTCCAATGAAAAAGTGTCACTCGTTCTATGAAAAAGTGTCACTACTACGACACATTTTTGGAAAAAGCGTTACTCCGCTTGTGAGAAAGTGTCACTCCTATGACTTATTATATGAAAATGTGTTACACATATGACGCATTCTACGAAAAAGTTTTACTCATATGACACATTCTACGAAAAAGCGTTACTCCTCCAATGAAAAAGTGTCACGCCTTCTATGAACAAGTGTCACTCCCCCTATGAAAAAGTATCTCTACTATGACACAATTTGGGAAAATGCGTTACTCCTCCTATGGATGGGTGTCACTCCTATAACGCATTCTACGAAACAGTGTCACATCTATGACGCATTATACGAAAAGGTGTTACTTCTACGTCACATTCTATGAAAAAGTGTTATTCCTCCTATGAAAAAGTGTCACACCTCCTATTAAAAAGTGTCACTGCAGCTATTAAAAAGCATCACTCCTATGACACATTCTACGAAAAAGTGTCACACCAATGACGCATTCTACAAAAAAGTCTTACAACTATGACACATTCTATGAAAAAGTGTTACTCCTCCTAGGAAAAAGTATAACTTCCATGACACATTTTGGGAAAAAGCGTTACTCCTATGGGAAAGTGTCACTCCTATGACGCATTCTACGAAAAAGTGTTACTTCTATGACCCATTCTATGAAAAAATGTCACTCCTCCTATGGAAAATTGTCCCTCCTATGACACATTCTATGAAAATGTGTCACTCTTATGACACATTCTATGAAAGTGTTACTCCTCCTATAGAAAAGTGTCACTCCTATGACACATTCTACGAAAAAGTGTCACCCCTACGACACATTCTACGAAAAAGTGTCACTCCTATGACACATTCTACGAAAAAATGTCACACCTCTAACGCATTCTACGAAAAAGTGTTACTTCCACGACACATTCTATGAAAAACTTTTACTCCTCCTTTGAGAAAGTGTCACTCCTTCTATGAGAAAATGTCACTCCTATGATACATTCTAAAAAAGTGTCACACCTATGACGTATTCTACGAAAAAGTGTTACTCCTATGGTACATTCTATGAAAAAGTGTTACTCCTATGGTACATTCTATGAAAAAGTGTTACTCCTATGAAAAAGGTTCACTCCTCCTGTGGAAAAGTGTCACTCCTGCGACACATTTTGGGAAAAAGCGTTACTCCTATGAGAAAGTGACACTCCTATGACTCAATTTACGAAAAAGTGTCACACCTATGACGCATTCTACGAATAAGTGTTACTCTTATGACACATTCTATGAAAAAGTGTTATTCCTCCTATGAATATGTGTAATTTCACCTATGAGAACGTGTCACTCCTATGAAACATTTTGGGAAAAAGCGTTACTCCTCCTATGGATGGTTGTCACTCCTACGACACATTCTACGAAAAAGTGTCACGCCTATGACACATTCTACGAAAAAGTGTTACTCCTATGACCCGTTCTATGAAAAAGTGTTACTCCTTCTATGAAAAGGTGTGACTCCTATGATACATTCTATGAAAAAATGTCACTCCTCCTATGGAAAATTGTCCCTCCTATGACACATTCTATGAAAATGTGTCACTCTTATGACACATTCTATGAAAGTGTTACTCCTCCTATAGAAAAGTGTCACTCCTATGACACATTCTACGAAAAAGTGTCACCCCTACGACACATTCTACGAAAAAGTGTCACTCCTATGACACATTCTACGAAAAAATGTCACACCTCTAACGCATTCTACGAAAAAGTGTTACTTCCACGACACATTCTATGAAAAACTTTTACTCCTCCTTTGAGAAAGTGTCACTCCTTCTATGAGAATATGTCACTCCTATGATACATTCTAAAAAAGTGTCACACCTATGACGTATTCTACGAAAAAGTGTTACTCCTATGGTACATTCTATGAAAAAGTGTTACTCCTATGATACATTCTATGAAAAAGTGTTACTCCTATGAAAAAGGTTCACTCCTCCTGTGGAAAAGTGTCACTCCTGCGACACATTTTGGGAAAAAGCGTTACTCCTATGAGAAAGTGACACTCCTATGACTCAATTTACGAAAAAGTGTCACACCTATGACGCATTCTACGAATAAGTGTTACTCTTATGACACATTCTATGAAAAAGTGTTATTCCTCCTATGAATATGTGTAATTTCACCTATGAGAACGTGTCACTCCTATGAAACATTTTGGGAAAAAGCGTTACTCCTCCTATGGATGGTTGTCACTCCTACGACACATTCTACGAAAAAGTGTCACGCCTATGACACATTCTACGAAAAAGTGTTACTCCTATGACCCGTTCTATGAAAAAGTGTTACTCCTTCTATGAAAAGGTGTGACTCCTATGATACATTCTATGAAAAAGTGTTAACCCTATGGAAAAGTGTCACTCCTATGCCACATTTTACGAAAAAGTGTCACACCTATGACGCATTCTACGAAAAAGTATTACTCCTATGACGCATTCTACGAAAAAGTGTGACTCCTATGACCTGCATTGAGAAAAAGCTGTACTCCTCCTATGGAAAATTGTCACTCCTATGACACATTCTATGGACAAGTATCACTCCTATGACATATTTTGGAAAAATGTGTCACTCCTATACTCATTCTATGAAAATGTGTCACTCTTATGACACATTTTGGGAAAGTTAGGTAGATTTGTGTTAACGGCTTTTGACAATGTAGACTGCTCTGCCGGTAGGGTTATCGACTGGTTGGGCCACCCTGCCGACAGTGGTCTATCGGTTGAGTTAATAGCATACATAATATTCTGCCCTGTTGATAAGGTCTTCCCCTTGTACAAGACCACTACGTGGATGAGGATAAAGAAGAAGAAGAAGAAGAGGATGAAGTAGTGCCCAAGTTCCACTACGTCTGGATCAAAGATCTCTCCCGACTACTTGTCAGGCAGTTTCATATTACACATGTTGACCTGAGCGCTGTCTACCTCGTGAGCCTCCAATTTTTCTTCAATTCGAAAGTAGTGGAGGCAGTGGTCCCAGATAAACTTCTTGCCATCGTGTAAGCTCAGGTGCCTTCCAACTAGTCGGGAAAGATCCTTGATCTGGACGTAGTGGAACTTCGGCACTACCTCATCCTCGTCTTCTCCTTCATCCTCATCCACGTAGCGGTCTTGTACGAGAAGAAGACCTAATCAACAGGACAGAATACTATGTAGGCTATTAACCCAACCGATAGACCGATGTCGGCATGGTGTCCCAACAGCCGATAACACTACCGGCAGGGCAGTCTACCTTATCAGCAGCCGATAACCTAAGTCTACCATACTTTTCCAAAATATGTCATAGGAGTGACACATTTTGATAGAATGTATGATAGGAGTGACACCTTTTTCCAAACTATATTATAGGAGTAACACTTGTCTATAGAATGTGTCATAGGAGTGAAACTTTTTCGTAGGGGAAGTGACTCTTTTCGTGTCATAGGAGAGACACTTTTTCACAGGAAGAGTAACGCTTTTTCCCAAAATGTGTTACAGGAGTGACACTTTTTCATAGAATGTCTCATAGGAGGGTCACTTTTCTATAGGAGGAGTAACGCTATTTCTCAAAATCTGTCATAGGAGTCACACTTTTTCGTAAAATGCGTCATAGGAGTGTCACTTTTTTGTAGAATGTGTCATAGGAGTGACACTTTCTCATGGCAGGAGTAACACTTTTTCATAGAATGTGTCATGGGAGTGACACTTTTTTGTAGGATGCGTCATACGCGTGACACTTTTTCGTAGAATGTGTCATAGGAGTGACACTTTCTCATAGGAGGAGAAACGCTTTTTCCTAAAATGTGTCATAGGAGTGACACTTTCTCATAGGATGAGTGATACTTTTTCATAGAGGGAGTGACACTTTTTCATTGGAGGAGTAACACTTTTTCCAAAAATGTGACATAGGAGTAATACTTTTTCTTAGAATGCGTCATAGGTGCGACACTTTTTCGTAGAATGTGTCATAGGAGGAGTGACACTTGTTCATAGGAGGAGTAACGCTTTTTCTCAAAATATCTCATAGGAGTGACACTTTTTCATAGAATGTGTCATAGGAGTGACACTTTTTCATAGGGGTAGTAAGACTTTTTCATAGAATATGTCATAGGCGTAACGCTTTTTCATCAAATGTGGAAGGTTTGGAACTAAAGTTTTGCATCATCGTAAGTATTGATTTCGAAAGCGGGTATGTTAAAAGGTTCTGGTCGCCTGTTGATTCGAATAGACTACCAACCCCATATCAAACTAATAGCAATAGTAATATATATGTTGGAAAAGAAATGAATGTATCATTAGTCAGAGATCGTTTGGTTCAAAAAGTTCAGCTGATGTGTTGATACAAAACACCTCAGGTTTTGTGATATGTATGCCGCAAATGGATTTGACTATAAATAACTGCTGCAGCTTTAATATATGTTTAGTTCGTGCTGAACTCCAAAAGCATAAACATGACAGATCCTGAGCGAGAAGTGGATAGTCTTCGTATATTCAAAGATGCTATCAAGCCAAAATCTATGTCTTTGAAGAACAGCATCGACAATTCTCTTGATAATGTGAGAAATGATGTTTTTTATTTAAAGATGACGCCGGACCTAGATAGTACTGACAGTGTTCCATATACCAGTGCTGTTGACGCTGATAAGAAAATAGTTTCACTTGTCACGAAATATTTATTCAAGCTCAAACGTAATTCAATGAGGTATTTTGATAATGTATACGGTGTTTACAAAAAAGCAAATATTCTTATGACTGGTAATTCACCAATACAGTTTGGGTAACATTGTGAAAGTATGTGGTGCAACTTTTCAACTGACTGAGGGCTTATTACAGTTGCCATTTAGAAAAAATCCTGATGGAAATCGCATTAATTCAGATGATTTGGAAAATTATAGAATGATCATAGTAAATTCAAGTGCTTATAAAAAGCTATACTGCGCAAATGAAACTAAAGAGTAACAAATTTTATAATTTTATTTTACCAATGCTCGAACAATCGTCAAGAGTATTTCCAGGATTGAATGGTGCCTTTTCTGAAGTTAAAAATGCTAGTAATGTAATGGGAGAGAAATATAAGACTGTCGAGTGAAAAGAATCTGCAGTAGTAGCCAAATTGAAGATCAATCTTCTAAATCTCACAACTGTCGATCAAGAAAAATCACACATTGACTGCCAATAACGTGGATAATTATTAGAAAGCTTATTATTTTAATAAAAGTGCATCTGATTTCTCAACCAATAAAAATTCATCGAGAAAACTTTGGAAAGAAAAACATGACAAATGTAAAACAAAATATAAGGACTTGATTAATTGGAGATATAAATGGAAAAAAGGCTGTGGCCTAGTGATGAGGAGGAGGAGGAGGAGGAAGAAGTTGTTTCATCATTGCAAGGCAATATTGCAACTGCATATGAACTCAATGTCGGGGATGCCCCTAATAAATTTGTTGACTGCCCTCGAGTACTCATTGTTGAGCAAAATATGGTAAATCACTCTGCAAAAATCTATTTTATTATTAACGAACCTCGCGAGGCGAGACTCATATGTTAAATGGTAAAGGAATGTTGATTGATTGGGAGGTAATTGTATGTGGTTGTACCTCACAGGTGGGAGCGATGGTTGGAGCTCTCACCATTTAAAAAATACAAATTCTTTTTAGGTTAGCATACATAGATGTCTGGGAAAGCTAGCGTAGTAGTTAGTCAGCTGACCGCTAGGTTGCTTTAAAATGAAAGTACTCTCGCAAGCGGTTAGGCGAGGCTTTGGTTATATCAGCCTGCTGAAGTTTTCATCACATAATATTGGGTTAAACTTTCCCATAATCAATCATCAGGTCACAACCTGCGGAAAGCCTTCTAATTGGTTGAAGTAGCACACAGGGCGATCATTCAGAATGGAGTACGTCGTGGACATGCAGGGCTTCAAGCAACCAATGAATGATTTCATTCTCAAGGAACTCGCCATACTTCCTCTAGACGACAAATCAGAACCTCTGGTGCTCATGTTTTGAGAGCCGTATCCGTGGCGTCGACTTACGGACAAGTACCGACGCGAAAATACATGGTTGGAGCATTGCTATCACGTTCTTGCCTGAAAATCTGGAGACGTTCTCTACTCTGACGTGGAGAAAATCATTCGAGATAGTCTGTATGATGCAACGAATATATTTGTCCATGGTGAAGTCAGAAGAGAGTGGTTAAGACGCTTCAAAGTCAACTCTATCTACGGCATCGAGTACGGCTATCCAGGCTTTGACGAGCCTAAGGCGGTGACTGCACCAATCACAATGGAGCATACAAAGCTGCATGTGCACTTCAAGCTGATGAAAAATTTTTACGTCAAATACATACATATGGATTATGAATTAACTCTATTAATAAATGATGGAGAGGTAATGTACCTCACCGGTGATAGTTCGGGCTCTCATCATTAAAAAAAATTTCCCGTTCGATGCTCCACGAATTCCTGCCGGAATACCCGCCATTTTTAAATTTCCTACCGTTTTGTATTTCCCGCTCTGTCGCTAAAGTAGATTTCTACCTTATCGATCGTTTCTTTTTCTAGAATTCTGTGAAGGTTTGAAGATGCGAACCCCATTGAGCGGTGGTGAGATATAGTGTGCATGCTTCGTGTGTTATCTATACATGGATTGGCAGTAGATGCTTGTGTCCCTAACATCATATGAATTAAAACTCAAGCGCTTATGCTCCTCTTGTTAAACAGAAGAAAGAAGAGATGAAAAAATGAAAAAAATGAAAAAAAAAAATTAATTAATCAATTATTTAACAAACCACTACCCACCCTCAGACAATGTGTGAGTGTAGGTGGTCGTTGTTGATGGTTTGTGCAACCCGACTTATAGCCGGCAGTGCGCCTACTCAGCAGTGGGCAGTGCGACGACTCGTAGAGCGTGCCGTATATATAGTGCATGTCGTGTATATCATCTAACAAGTATCAGAATTATCAGTGAGTTTGGAGTTATCTCATACGGCGCTGTTTGTAAAGTTGGATAGCCTATCTGATGTTGCATACTGCTCTGTTGGTAAGGTGGAGATGGCTGATTCATCTGCAGATGGCGCTACGAAAGAGTGGGTATCAATGGAAACATAACCTCAAAATGACAATGACAACATAACCTCAAACGTATACCAATTTTCAGAAGTCATGCTACTGTAAAGGGAAAAATCGAACGGCGAAACGGACAAAATTTTATGAGTTATGGTATGACATTATTAGAAAAAAAAAGGAAAAACATGAAAAAAATGAAAAATATGAAAGAAATGACAAAAATGAAAAAAATGAGAAAAAGGAACAAAATAAAGAAATAATAATTAATTAATTATATATTATAAATGAGAAAATTCATAATGCATGTTGTAAAACAGTTGTGTCTAATAATACTAGTGCATGTATTGTTGCCTTATTTAGTACTATTATGTATCAAAGAATTACTATTAGTATGCAATTGCAGTACATGATAGAATGTTTCTATACAGTTTGAAATGTATAATGTTGTTTGTAAACAAATTTCCAGTTTGAAAATGGATTTTAAAAAATATCAAGTTTACAAGAAAAGAGTCTTGTACAGAAAGTTGAATTACAACTTCTCTTATATTATGCATGCCCTCTGTGACTATTTTTTGGAACTAAAAGTTCCATCTACTGTTCCATATACAATAGTTCGCTCCACCTACATTGTCGACTAAACCCAACATGATTTTTGTGGAGTATCACATGGCCTTAAATACCATTTATTAATGTATTTAAACGTATTCAAGTAACTTTAATAGTTCAAGAATAATTTAATAATTTTAAAAAATTACTATGATTGATTAAATACTACTGATTAATGTATTTAAACATATTAAACGACTTTATAAATTTTATTATGAAAACGTTATAAGAATAAAATACTTAGTTTATTTAAAAAATGAGTTATTTATTTCTAAAAAATACTTAAATATAAAAATATAATTTATTTATTCGAAGTAAAATTAACTAACAAAAATTTGTTTCATAAATCATGTGTTATATTTTCCTGTTAGTTTCTATTTTTTATTATTAATTCTCGTTTATTTCTATATATTAAAATTTTTTTCTATATATTCAAATTTTTTTCTGTGTATTTTAATTTTTTTCTGTTTATTTTCGTTTTTTTTTTATTCCTATTGTTCCAATTCGTACTAAAAAAAAAGCAAAAAAAAACACAATTTGGAATAAAAATAAATAGAGAAGAACAACGGTAAACAGAAAGAAACAGAAAAAAGCAGAAAAAAACAGAAAGAAAAACAAAAAAAAATTATAAAAAATAGAAAAAGCAAAGAAAAGCAGAACTATTTTCCGCCAGGGGAATCACATCAAATATGATGCCATTTGTTCCATTGAGTTCAAATAGGTTCAGCGGTAAAGTCACCCAGCCTATATAAATGTGGATTTTTTATAATAATTTATGGTATTAATTTATTTATATTATGACCAGTTCTATTTATAAATTAATAATGTGAAAGAGTTAAAATTATATGATTAATAATATTAAAGAGCGCAGCTGGGGCTGTAATTTTCTTAATGTTATATTTATGCTTTGCAAGTATTTTATATATAACACTATACAAGTTATTGTTAAAAAATTTACAATGAAAGAAGAAACCCATTCATTAATGCTAAATGCTACTTGATCATTAAAATATAGCTTACAGCTTCTTTGCTAAATGCAGCAGTAAATTTAGAACAATTATATTATATTTATGGCATCACCTTTTATAAACTGTAAGCAATAGTTTAATGATTAAATAACATTTAGCAATACTGTATGTGACAGGACAGAAGCAAAAATACATAAAAGTGTACGGCTTACCCAGATATAAACCTGGGGAACATAACCTCAGCGATGACAGCATGAGCACGGACAGCAACAGGTCTTTCTAAACGTAGAAGCCACAATGACCACTCCCTCACGTTCGAACTTTCGTCGTCGTTAGTCGTAACTCCTAATACATGAGGCGCGAAAGCGCCGGTTGTCACACGTTGTTCCTTGTTCGATGACTACCACGCACACGTATAATTAGTCACTAGAGAGGGAGGAAGAGAGAGGGGCGCCTTCGGTAGTGCAGGTGTGCAGCAGTCAGCGGGAGTTCGAACATAAGTGAGTGGTCATTGTGGCTTCAACGTTAATAAAGACCTGCTGCTGTCCGTGCTCGTGCTGTCAACCCGGAGGTTATGTTCCCCAACTTTATATCTAGGTAAGCCCATACAACTTTATGTATTTTTACTTCTGTCCTGTCTCATACAGTATTGCTTACAGTATAGCTTACAGTTTGTTAAAGGTTATGTCATAAATATAATATAATTGTTCAAATTTACTGCTGCATTTAGCAAACAAGCTGTAAGCTACATTTTAATGATCAAGTAGCATTTAGCAATAATGCATGGGTTTCTTCTTTTATTGCAAATTTTTTAACAATAACTTGTATAGTGTTATATATAAAATACTTGCAAAGCACAAATATAACATTAAGAAAATTACAGCCCCAGCTACGCACATGTCAATCCTCTTTAATATGATTAATCATATAATTTTAACTCTTTCACATTATTAATATATAAATAGAACTGGTCATAATATAAATAAATTAATACCATAATTTATTATAAAAAATCCACATTTATATAGGCTGGGTGACTTTACCGCTGGGCATATTTGAACTCAATGGAGCAAATGGGATCATATTTGATATGATTGTTTGTGACCGTAATGGTTAAGTATGTTTTTGAAAACATTGCTTTAAATTAAAAGAAAATGTTTGATTTGGTAAAAATATCATATTAAATATAAATTTTATTTGAAAAAAGCAATACATACAAGCCATAACTATTATAGTCAAATATGAATCAAGTCATTTTGTCCAGACGGTCCCAATGTTTCCTGCGATAAAGTCAGCCAAGCCCATAAGTGACTTATCGAGTAATAAAAGTTGTAACTAAAGGTACTACCTATGAGTATACAAAATATTCTATGTAATTACAAAATTTTGTACGCTTGTAGGTACTTAGTATATTTAGCTACAATTTACACGCAATCAAGGTTGATTTTGGTTCTTTTGTACAAGTTAGCTACAATATTATTTAGTTCATTGGGTCCAAATATATTTCCTACGCTAAGACCACCCAAGTCTTAAATCTATGAACGAGCAACTAAATTGTGGATCTCAAAGGAGATGTGCCTATAATTACAGCCTAAAGACTGTACCTATAAGTATACAATATTTACTAAATAACAAAATTAATAAATATATTAAAAAAATTTTTAAATATACCTTACAATACAACAGTGAGTGGTGGAGAAAAACCTTCAATTATAATAAATAATAATGAATGTACAATTTATTTAAAAACCGATTACAATTAATAAACTAGTAAAGCCATCCACATTTAAATACTCTTTCATATGTAAAGTGCTTTTATAAGTATATGTGAATTCACTAAGACTAGTGAAGACTCAAATTTTGTAAGATACTTTTTACTTTATTTTGTTATATGAGGCTTGGCGTAAAATTTTAGCTGAGTTCTGTCAACGGGGACATCATCGCCAATACGTCGCCTCCTCGCGCTGTCGCCGTCGCTATCATGACTGTTCTTGATAGCTGCTAATATCGAGTACACGTAGGTGCGCTCGGCGCCGACCTCGTGTGATTTTGCTATCACGCGTCGGCATCGAGTAGCGCGAGCACGAGACTCGTTGACCATCGCTTCTCCTTTCTCTACATTGGCAGAGGTGTAAAGTTATGAAATGTCAGTGTTCCTTCATACTAGAGTACAAGTACAAGTTAGTGTTATATAGCTTACAGTGAAGGAGGAAACTTAGCAGTAAATTGAAAACAATATAATATTTATTACAGACATGGAGAAAAATGTATTATTTTTTATAATAGCGCTGGGACACACTCGACATATGAGATTTTTACTATTTGAAATAGTACTTTTTATGACTGCTGAAAAATAATAAAAAGTACTATTTCAAATAGTAAAATTTGCTACAAAAATAATAAAAATTATTATTTAAAAAGAAAAATTTGCTACGAAAATCATAAAAATTACTGTTTCAATCAGTAAAAATCCCACATGTCGAGTGTGTCCCAGCGCTATAAAATAATAAATTTTCTTATAAACACAGTGATGTTTACGAATAAATTTGTCTCTACGTTTATTTTTTCCTATTTCAATGGTATGTGTGTAACGTTGTATTTGCTTAAAACCACTAACAGAGTCTAAATAATTATTCACTAAGGCTCTAGCAAATATTGCGCTACTATTTTCTCCGTTACTTCTATACTTACGGAGCCACGCCACGGCTTGCGACTAATATCTCGATGAGGGAGTAGCCACGATTCAGCAACAACCACCGTTGTGTTCCAAAACTCCGACAACCACAATCCTAACGTTGATGGACACAATATTTTTCTTATTCGAACCGCAAATACAATAGACACGTATACAGGGAATAACACACTCTCAAATAAAGACACCCACGTAGGAGGTAAAATGGAATTTATTGAAACTTCAAATCAAGATGGCGGCAACCTCAATTACGCGCCCTGAGAGCGTCTCTTTTGTCTGCGTGGCTCTCACTGGTCTCCTCTTGTCAACTCCAATGCCGAAGCTGTTAAAACAAAATAAGACCCTGGTCCCGCGTGTCCGAGCGAACTGCCCCCGGCTCGCACCCTGAATAATCCTGGATCACGGGCGGGAAAAATGCCACACTCTAGCAGCTCTTTGGTAACCTGAAACTCGACCCTGCAACTCACAACTCGACTCAAGAATGCGCTTCCCAGTGACCTTGGAACTCGACCCCTAATTCACAGCTCGACCCCCGACGCAACAACCGACACGACCCAAAACCTCGATCGCAACTCTTCACTCGACCCACGATGAGACTCTCAGCACACCACAGCTCGACTCGTACAACGCCTCCGCTCCAACCTGGAACAACCTACACTTGCGCACTTAAACTCCTTCGTGATCGGCAACCACTTCCTTTATACCCAATCTCCTGGCAATACTTATTCACACTACGTACTTTTAACTCGTCGAATTAATCAAGAGAGAGCAAACTACTCCTTCGCCGGTCGGTGATCAAGAGAGCGATCGCCTCCGGCCTCGCGACGCTCATCCTTTCCTCGAGCCCCCCCCCCCCCTTTGAGCAGCAGTGCAAATTATTGACTCTGGCCCTCGCTCTGATACCCATCTTGTCCACATTACATGACTCGCATATAATTGGAGTCATGATAGGTTCGTGGGAGATCATGCGCGGAACCCATATCACTATGCGCGTCGCACGTCGGCCCGGTTGACACTATTCGCTCCCCCCGTCAAAGAAGACGCCTTTGAAAACATCCGCAGCCCACTCGACAAAACAAGTCTGCGGCTTGAACAGATAAGAAAAAACAACAAAAAACGAATAAATGTAAATATTTTACACTTTTATGATGTTTTCCGTTGACGTTTTCTTGATCTGCATCCGTTTCTCCGAGATGTTATTTAAAATAATACTGTAAACATTTGAACAAAAGGAATCAAAACCCTTTTAACCTCACATTTTCCGTGGGACGTGTGATTCCTCTGGCACAAAGAAAAAGAATGAGGATCGAGCGGCTGCAGTGCCGGGAGACAGTTACGGTGGCGAGGCGATACGGCTGCTAGCGCTCTTTTTTGCTTTGGACGTGTGGTAAATCGAGAGGAAAGACGGGGAACTACGATTTGATCATGAGGAAGAGGTGCGAAATACAATTTTATTTCTGTAAATAAATGCTTTGTAATCATCACTCAGTTTCATACTGTCAGTCATCTTATTAACAAATTGTATTTGCGAATGTATGTAAAACATTTCCGACAAAAGTCTGCAATCCAGTCGGCTCTCCTTATCTAATATTCGTACTTTATTGAAATTGATATTATGATTTGTGTTCTTTATAGGTGTATATAAAGCGTTATTATAGTCCTGTTTTTCGCATTTTTTACTATGTTTCTTAACTCTAATGTCACACCTACGACTAGTTTGCGCCACATATGCTATCTCGCAATTTTCAAAGTCTATACGATATACTACATTTGTATTGCAGCCTGTTTTATAAGAATCTTTTCCCAATTTGATAAAAGGTCTAAATTTGTTAGCAGTACTATAGACTATTTCTATGTTAAAGTTATCGAAAAAATTTTTCATGATAGGTCTCAATTCATCTACGAACGGTAGTATCATTCGCGGTTTGTAATTTCTTGAAAATTTCGGAGAATTATTAGTTAAAAATATTAATCTTTTTTCAACATGTATGTTGACTAGATCTACGGGGTAATTGTTATCAGAAAGTAGTTGTTTTATCAAACTGAGATTTTTTCATGGGAACTTACATCTAACAATTTAATAGCTTTATCGACCAACGAGTAAATGATTGCAGTTTTGTTGTTCATAGGACGTTGTAAATAAAAATTCAATAACCGATCTGATAAAATCAGTTTTCTGTACCAATTATAGTTATAATACCATTGTTTTTGTTAACTATTATTTTAATGTCAAGGAAACTAATTTTATAATCTCGTGATCTTTCAACTGTAAATTGTAGATGTTCACTATACATATTAAAAATATTCTCAGTGTATTCTATCATCTTACTCGGGACACACAATAGGATATCGTCTACATATCGGAAATAGAAAACAGATTCGAAGCATCATTTTGATAAAGCAAAGTTTTCACGGTCATGCATGACAATGTTAGCCAAGATTGGGCTATCGGATTGCCCACAGCAGAGCCGAATATTTGTGTATAAAAGACGTTATTAAATAGAAAATGATTATGTGTGAGAATGAATTTAATGACGTCAATACACTCACTGCAACTCATATTGCTTCCCCATAGAGGAAGCTTTGTGATAGTAAAAAAAAAAGTTTATGAGATAATGTGTTAGAAATGTTATTTAGCAAATTTGGAATCGAAATACACTATTTTTAGAAAATGTCTGTATGGATGTGTGTGTGTGTGTGTGTGTGTGTGTGTGTGTGTGTGTGTGTGTGCGCGTGTGTGTGTGTGTGTGTATGTCCGTATACGCTGATATCTCATGATCTACTCGACCGATTTTAACGGGAGAGTGATCATTTTTATAGATTTTGCTTCCACAATTGGGGTCAATATTCTATTTTTGTAAAATTTAATTTTTTTTTTTTTATAGCCATTTTTTAATTTTCAAAATTTTTTTTTTCGATTTTTTTAATATTTAGAACAAATATTGTTTATATATCATGAATTCTCTGTATGTAGGATAAAATTATCTACAATTTAAAAAAAAATGTCGGTAGCTATATTTCGTCATAAGTTATTGATGAAAACGTAATTTTTTGTAAATAGGTTATATTTCGAAATTAAAAAAAGATATTAACATGAATATTTTTTTGGTTATAAAGGATATTAAGTACTATAACTTACTAAATTTTTAGGTTTTTTTATTCATTATTTTTTGAGAAAAAAAATAATTTATAAAAAAAAGTGATTTTCTTTGTCGTTCAATAACTATAGTAAAATTGACTTAATCACTTCGAAATTCTTTGTAGATGTAGATTTTGTATACCAATCGAGTGAGTTCTTTGGGCAAAAAGATTGATCCATAAATTTCGAAGATATTTGAGGTTAAAATTTTTTTCAATTTTTTTTAAATCGTTATTTCTCGAAAACGACTCTATGTATCTAAATGGGGTGCATGGTATTCGAAAGAGAATTAAATTACCTATATTTTCTAAAAAAAATTAATTCTCTAGCTATCACGGTTCTTTTGTTATTAACAAAAACGTAAAAATTGAAAAATGAAAAAAATGAGTTTTATATGTTCAACTATTACAAGAGTAAAATTGTCTTATTCGCTTCAAAATTCATTGTAGAGGTATATTATTGATAGTTCTCGGATGAGTTCTTTTGGCAAAGTGATTGGTTCATAAATTTCAGAGATATTTGAGGTTAAAATTTTTCTAGACATTTTTAAAATCTATTTCTTGAGGATTAATTTATAATTTTTTTTAATTTAGTTTATAATTAAATTTAATTTAATTTATAAAAAGATAATTTTAGTTTATAATATCTCTGAAAATTATGAACCAATCATTTTGCCAAAAAAACTCTGCCGAGAACTATCAATAATATACCTGTACAATGAATTTTGAAGCGAATAAGACAATTTTACTATCGTAAGAGTTGAACATCCAAAACTCATTTTTTTTTTAATTTTCAAATTTTTACATTTCTGTTAATAACAAAAGAACCGTGATAGCTAGAAAATTAATTTCTGTTTAGAAAATATAGGTAATTTAATTATGTTTCGAATGCTATAAATTACATTCAAATACATAGAGCTCTAAATATCAGTTGCAAATTTATAGGCAATTGTGATATATATTTTATGTATGTGAAATATTGTGGAAATGTATAATCTATAAAAATTTGAATAAATTATGTTGGAGTTTTGTTATTTCCGTCTTTCTGAAGTATTAAATTTTGAATATTGGAATTAAAAATTAATTAAAGGAATCAGTAAATTAAGTTTGAGGAAGCTACGTGCCAATGAATTGGCAGCGGTTTTTATATAATGATAGAAATATGTTCATCGTTTTTCTATTGCAGAACATATCAGTTCCTTAGACACATTAGTAAACAAGCTTACTATATCTAGGCTCATTATTTCGAATCCCGGAGGAATTTTAATATTTTCTATTTTTAATTTAAGTTCTGAACTGTTATCAATATGAAAATTTGGTTTTTTTAAATTACTTTGTAAAAATTGTGATAAGAATTTGGATAGATTATATGTGTGTGATAAGAATTTGGATAGATTGTAATTGGTCTGCTCGGGAAATCTTGTTTGTGTATTTTTATCAAACCGTAGGCTTTTGATGTGTTACACTTTTGTGCTATTTTATGTGGTATTTTTGTGTCATCACCCATAAAGTTTCGGAAATTTAATTGTTTGATGTATGTAGCAGTTTCCTTTTCCAAAGAAGATAAAGGGTCGCTTCTCAGTTTCTTGTAATAACGTTCATCTTGGAGTAAGTTGTTCGTCTTGTCCAAGTAGATACTTCTATCCATAACTACAATAGCATTACCCTTATCAACTTTGGTAATAAGTAACCCCTTCTGATTTTTAATAAACTGTTTTGTGTTATGGAGGTCAATTTTCTGTTGTTTCTCAATATGTATATTCATAAATAATTCTTTTTTATGAAACTGTTGAATAATCGACAGAAATTTACTACGTATTTCTGTCGTTTTTTCTACATTGTTATAATAATTTAAATGCTTTTCTAAGTTTTTTATATATTCTAACGCTAATTTATTATCAAAATTTTCATTAAAGTTAACTTTTTCTCCATATTTTAATGTATTAATAAGAAACTGAGAAGCGACCCTTTATCTTCTTTGGAAAAGGAAACCGCTACGTATATCAAACAATTAAATTTCCGAAGCTTTATGGGTGATGATACAAAAATACCACATAAAATAGCACAAAAGTGTGACACATCAAAAGCTTATGGTTTGAGAAAAATACACAAACAAGATTTCTCGGTCAGACCAATTATTTCAACAATTAATCCAAATTCATTTCACAATTTCTGCAAAGTTTTTAAAAAAATTAAAAAAAAACAAATTCTCATATTGATAACAGTTCAGAACTTAAATTAAAAATAGAAAATCTTAAAATTCTTCCGGGATTCGAAATAATAAGCCTAGATATAGTGTGCTTGTTTACTAATGTGTCTAACGTACTGATCTTTTCAGCAATAGAAAAAAGATCGACATATTTATATCATTATATAAATATCAGTTGTAGTGAGTTCATTGACGTCATTAAATGCATTCTCACACATAATTATTTTCAATTTAATAATGTCTTTTATACACAAATTTGGGCTCTGCTATGGGCAATCTGATTAGCCCAGCCGTGGCTGACATTGTCATGCACGACCTTGAAAACTTTGCTTTATCAAAATGATGCTTCGAATCTGTTTTATATTTCCGATATTTAGAAGATATCCTATTGTGTGTGCCGAGTCAGATGATAGAATACACTGAGAATATTTTTAATATGTGCAGTGAACATCTACAATTTACAGTTGAAAGATCACGAGATAATAAAATTAGTTTCCTTGACATTGAAATAATAGTTAACAAAAATAACCGTATTATAACTAATTGATACAGGAAACTGACTTTCTCAGGTCGGTTACTGAATTTTTATTCACAACATCCTATGAACAACAGAACTGCAATCATATACTCGTTGGTCGATAAACAAAATTCCAGCTTGATAAAACAACTACTTTCTGATAGCAATTACCCCGTAGATCTAGTCAACATACATATTGAAAAAAATTAATATTTTTAACTAATAGTTCTCCAAAATTTACAAGAAAAAACAAAACGCAAATAATACTACCGTTCGTAGATGAACCTATCATGAGACCTATCATGAAAAATTTTTTTGATAAATTTAACACAGTGTGACGGAGATGCGACGCCGCACACACAGGCGCACATAAAAAGCGCCGAACACACAAACACCCACACATAGAACAGTCACAACAGATACACACACACAGATACACGGCAAGCCGAAGCGAGCAGCGAGGTAGCAGGAGCTACGCGCGAGCACGAGCAGGTAATATTGATAGCGAGAGGGGGAAATGGCAAAGGGATTAGAGAGAGAGAGAGAGAGAGAGAGAGAGAGAGAGACGCGATGTAAAATCGGAGCACGGAAGAGGATTCGGCGCGGCAGTCTAACAGGGAGTCGGAGTCTAACCGGTACCGCTGACCGATAAGCCGGCCTCGCCCGCGACAATTTACGGCGGAGAGCGAAAGACCGCGACGGAGACGAGCGGCGTAGTGCTCGTCGACTCACGACAGGACATCGACGCCGCGGAGGAGGGCAGCTACCGAGCCCTCACTGCCCCCACGTCGCCTGTCACCTACAGTGCCGCTGGCCATCGCTCCGAGCCAAGCCGCCTGCCGTGGGAAGGGACTCGAAGGAGCCGTAGGCTGTGTACTAGCGCCTGAGCCCACAAGCCCTCCTCTCGCAGACGAGGTCGAGAGGCAGAGTCAAGACACTACAGCCACAACAGCTACGTCAACCCCACCGATGCGCCCCGGAGCAACCGAGTCCCGTAAGTGCGACTTTGTACACGCCGGCGGACGACGCGTTCGTCGCCTGATCTCTCTCTCTATCGCGGTCGCTGACGCAAGGTGCTTTAGGCCTCCTTTGTACAGTCTCGAGCCCCTCGCTCCTCGCGGAAAGCTGCGCCGTGTGTAGGCGTATAATCACATACACATACAGACATACCTCCGCGGCAAATTTTGCGTGGCGAGCGCCGAAGCGCGAATTACTGTATAGCGCACTTTAAGATAAAGTCCGACTAACCGTTCCACGCAGCGAGCGCATTCTTGAAGCGCGTTGTTATTTGCCGATTGAAAGGAGGACGAAATAAATAATTCTCATTGTTATTTGCATACATAAATTGTAGTTATTTGCGTGCCTTAAACGCTCCCTTTCTTCCTCCAATTATTGCAGGCCATTTCAGTCACGATCAGAGCAGCGGTTAGCCCTGCACAATCGGCAGTAGACCAGGCATCGGCAACTGCCCCAGACAGCCTTCGACCCTGTATCCGGCGGAGTTAGCCCGGGTACCGAAGTGCCGACTCCGGTTCTTGTGCACGTTGCATCCTAGCCCATGGTCCGCTAGCCTGGAGCGGGGAAATTAGCAACCGAACTGGGATACCACGCCACAACAGAAATAATCTACAGTACGGCTAACAAATTTAGACTTTTTATCAAATTGGGAAAGGATACTTGTAAACAGGTAACAATACAAATGTAGTATATCGTATAGACTGTTAAGATTGCGAGGCAACATATGCGGGGCAAACTAGTTGTAGATTAGACATTAGAGTTAAGGAACATAGTAAAAAATGCGAAAACAGGACGATAATAACGCTTTATATACACATATAAAGAACACAAATCATAGTATCAATTTCAATAAAGTATGAATATTAGATAAGGAGAGCTAACTGGATTGCAGACTTTTGTCGGAAATGTTTTACATACATTCGCAAATACAATTTGTTAATAAGATGACTGACACTAGGAAACTGAATGATGATTACAAAGTGTTTATTCACAGAAATAAAATTTAATTATACCTTTCTAAATTTATGTAACAGAAGTTGGTGCGAGCAATTTGTATTAGTAACACAGAAATATATAGTTATGTATTCATATAGTGGTAGAACACGTCATGTAAACACTTAATTATATGTAAGTTTCTTTCTGAACGAATGAGCTGTAAATTTATTATATTTTTTTGTGATTATTTTGTAGCTTGTTTGGAACTTTTCTTCTTAAGAGCCCTCAACGGGGCAAATAAAATGCCCGTAACGTCGTCAAAAAGCCATAGGTGTAAATTTATTCACCTATTTGACAGCTGTACCATTCGATTCTCATCAACATAACATTCATATATATTAACGTTATCAAATAAAACTATAAAGCCATATCGCGTGAAATTTTGGGTATATACGAATCTCTGGCGAATTTGTGATTTTGTGTTCAATATTTTATAATTATTTATTGAACTTGAAAACATCACTAATTTTTCTAATATAATCACTTCTGAATAAACAGTTAATATTGTAAAATTTCTAATACTATCAATTTTATTATATCAACTAAAATATCAATGATTTTCATAACGTTTGACATAATATATTCGATACGGCAAATAAAAATAAAATACCATCAGGAACTTAGCATGATAGACTCTTCAGGCGGCTAGACGTCTTTTGAATCACGAACAAATAGATGTTTCATTTTTTACTTATTTTAATAGAAGAATAATTCTAGATTTAATTATTATTTTGATTGTTAAAGCATTGTTTCTTTTTCAGTAGAAAATATAGACAGAACATTGAAAAAGTCTCTTATTTGCTTTTGTTTAAATTGCGGTTTTCTCCCTCATATAGGCAAATTAACAGTACTTTTAACTACTGTGTAAAATTGTTCTAAAATTTGTCTTTTAATGAATTTACTAGCAACAGACACCTCGCTCGCTACCGCTCGCTCGGTTGTATTTTCATGGCGATCATGTTGCATATATATGATTATTGAATAAGTATATTTTACAGATACAAACTGTAGGATTTGAATTTTCAATTAGATAAAATTTGACATTTTTATAGTATGTAAAATTTAGATTATAAAATTCATAGAGGATTAAATAGATTTTCAAACATCATTAAACTAACAATCTATATTTATCTTTATTTTTGTATTTTATTTCTTGGTATACTTTAATGGGAACCTTATCCATATAAGTTAGAGAACTTGTGTACATGGATAGTATTAACTTCCAAAAAAATATTCGGCCATATAACAATGTTCTTGCTTTGCAAGTTTTGGAGCTAATTTCGAAAATTTGTCTAGAAATGGACCGCAAGTAATTAGAATTTGTGGTCAAATATATCATAATGTTTATTCTTTGCATCCAAATAAAAATAAAGCTCGAAAATATGGACAATTGTACGTTCTTGATAATGAAAAAGCCACAGCTCAACGAAAAAACCATAAAAGTAATTCTGATATAAAAGCAGAATTGCTTAGTGAATTAGATAGCTTATTAAGAAATGTTAATCCATATGCTAAAGCGTACAAAATGATGTACGAAGTAGATACTCGCTCGCTAAAGTTCACTCAGTTGTATTTTGATGATGAACATATAGCACATATATAATTTTTAAATATGTATATTTCATAGATACAGTCTGTAGAATTTGAATTTCTAATTAGATACCCCGATGGAAATGGAAAATGTATATAAATGTAAATAAATGTATATAAAAGTTGTAATTGGAACATTTTTTACATTTATATACGTTTATATACATAAACGAATTTTTTTTTTTTTTAATATTTGCTTAGATACATATAAAATACAATGGGTTTGACCGAGAAACAAAAATTAGTTGTAAAAGGGATTGGGTCATGTACTGGTGATGAATCTATGTTAAATGATGAAAATATTTTGGAATTTAATAATATACTTAAAAATTGTTCATCTTTCAATATGCAATCGTCGCTATTGGTTCAAAAACCTTATAATATCATTTCAATACCAATTAATTGTGAATATATACAATTACTATTCTCAGGTAATTCTAAAAAAGGTCATTGGATTTGTATGTACTATAGCAATAACATTATACATATTTATGATAGTCTTAATGCTAAATGCTTAAAAGAAGAAGATAAAGTTTTCATCAATAGATTATTTCCAAACAATTCTGAATTAAAAATTACTTTCGAAACAGTACAGTCACAAACTAATTCTTATGATTGCGGAATTTTCGCGATAGCTTTTGCGATTTCTATTCTCTTTAATATATGTCCATGTAGTTTATCTTTTGATATTTCTCAAATGCGGTTACATTCCCGAATGGAAATAATAATCGTACGTCTATGTTGCATTCTAGTACAGTACTGTAAGTTCCCGTACGATTCGGTACGTTTCGGTACGTTGTGATTAAGATTCGGACATTTTGTACCAGAACGTACCGCAACGTACCGAATCGTACAGAAATGTAGGTCAGGGTACTCAAAGCTACAGCCTCGTACAGAAACTTACCGAAACGTACACGTACTGAAAAAAAAAATTTTTATCTCAAAAAATTTCATACCTGCACGTACCGAAACGTACCAGAACGTACCGCAACGTACCGAATCGTACAGAAATGTAAGTCAGGGTACTCAAAGCTACAGCCTCGTACAGAAACTTACCGAAACGTACACGTACTGAAAAAAAAATTTTTTATCTCAAAAAATTTCATACCTGTACGTACCGAAACGTACCGAAACGTACGGAAACGTACCCAAGTGTACGAACACGTGAAAATGTAATACATTGTACAATATTCTACAGTAACCTACCGAGAGTTAACATAATTTTTATAATCTAATTATTTCATACAAAAACGTACGGAAACGTACGCCAATGTACGTGAACGTACGGTGTTATACCAGAAATTACAAAGACTTGAAATATATTAAAAATTTATTTGTTACTTATAATAGTTTTATAAATGTAACTGTAAATTATTGCACACTATTCTATATAATCCTACATAGTCGAAAATAAGGTACAGAAATGTATCAAGATTCTTAAAAGCATATTAAATAAAAAAATGAAGAAACAGTTTTTATTTATTTAGAAAATTTTATTATCAAAAGTTACAACGATTACATTGCAACGATTCATCTCGATATTATCTATCTGTATCAGGTACATAGTAACATAAATAATAAGTTTAGTTCATGACTAAATATACATAAAAAACTTTAGTTTGCAACTTTTAAGAAAATAATTAATTAATTTAAATAAATAATAAAGTTTCTCTTAATGTTAAGTACCACAAATCGTATGTACGAAGTACATAAATGACAAGTCTAGTGCATCACAAAATTAAAATAAAAAATATTAGTTCATGAGTTTTTCTTTTTTAAATAATTAACTTAATATTATTGGGCATTGCACAAAACTTGCTGAACATCTTTAGATTGACTTTAAAAACCCATCGGCTGTCATCGCTGCTCCATCAGCTTGTTCTTGAAGGCCAAAGTTTCTGCATTTTTTTCTCGCTTCTTTTTCAATTTAGCACATGAAATTGCATTATGTTAATACCTTTCAATTTCTTGTAATTCCAATTTTATCAACTGCACATGATAATTATTAAGTCTTAAAAATCTGTACACTTCCCTTTCAATTGTTTCATTTTTTTTTTTGCAAAGTGGTTGCATTTCTTCCGTTGCTTCTCCGTCATCCTTTATACAGCGCTTGACTAAGTCATCATAGCCATAAATGCCAAACATTAGTTTACGTACAACTTGTATTGGTTTAGACGACTTAAAAGCATCTTTATATGCAATTGTTTTACATTGAACTCCATGTAGAAGTTTAATATACTCCAACTCTTCAGAGAAAACTAAAGGCCCATCATATTTATACAGTTGGTCATAATATTTCAATAATCCTGAATCTACATTAAAATAACAAGATTTTATATTAACATATAACATTAATTAAGAAAGTTTTTGAACTATTATACTATATGTATATATACAAAAATATATAAAAAAGTGAAATACCTGATACTTTATGTATTTCCACATTTTGTTGAATACTGCTCTCGTACTTTGCTTTCCACTCCAATGCCTGAGCTTGAGCATCTTTGTACTTGCTTTGAAAATGCAAGACTTGCATTTTGTATGCATTAATTGCATTTGAGCAATGAGAATGGTTATGGTCTTCTGCTTGAATGTCACTACAGACACTATCATTATCATTTGGATTGAAAGGTCTTAAAGATGGTCGATAATCTGCGACGTTAGATAACTCAACCTAAATTGATCAAAATTTAATGATGAAATGTATTTGTTGTGCTTCATTATTTAAACAGATGTAAAAAAATACACGATATTTCCTTATTCAAAGTAAAACGTGACTTTTTGTTATGTTTAAAAACTAAAACGTAATTTTGATAATTATTTTGTATTACTTACATCTGTACGTTTACCAGGTTCTCTGAAACTTGATGAAAATCTATTATCAATGAGTGGATTATTTAATACCTCTTCATCGATTACTTTATTTAATGGGTCCAAATTTTTATTCATATCTTTAGTATTAATAGTGCTAATATAATTTTTTAAAATATTGTCTGAAGCCTGATGAGCGGACTGTTTTTTCAAATTCTTTAATTCCTACATAAATTATAAAAAAGTTATATTTTGCTATTATAAATTGATTCACAAATCATATGTATTCTATGTATCATATTAAATAAAATTTTAGAATACTTTTCTCGCCTTTTTAGCACGTTTAACGTTTTCAACATGATCTTCTTCTTCATCATAGTAATCTTCTTCGTCATTAACAATATCTCTATCATTGTTATCTTTATTAGAAGAAGTGTTTATCGAATCACTAATATCCAATAAGTTTTGTTCGATTTTAGGGATTCCAAATCTTTTTTTTTGAATTAACGAGAGCTTCTACAGAGATCAAATTATCTACCAAAGAAATGAATAAATATTAAAACCAATATTATTTAAAATATGTATATATAAAGCATTCTATTATTACAATTTTTCATTTACCTGCTGCATGTAACACAAAACATTTAAGTTTTTTTCCTTCTGGATTCTTAAATGTAAATATTTTGTTTTTATAATTTTTTGCATTACTAATATACTCGTTGAAATCAAAATGTTTTATTCTTGAAATAGGAACTATGGTTCGCTGAAATTTGTTTCCAGTTCCTACAGGTGGTATATGGATGTAAGCATGTGGTTCATTATATTCTTGATCTTTTGACTGAAACTTTGTACGGGTGTTTTTGCGATTATTTTCAGTCATTTTTATATTTATTTTCAGATTAATATATATATATTATATATAACACTTATTTTTACAAAATATACATAATAGTTGTAACTGATGCAATCAAAATCTATCGGCACATCCATGAACAATGCTTGCTTTTTTAATCAATCCACAATATCGATTGCTTAGAGATTATAGGCGGACTATTTTTCTAGTTCTACAATGTCGGTTAGAACGAGTGTACACTGGAACTGTACGGGCTATGACACAGAAAAACTGTACGGGCTATGACACAGAAAAAGGAACACCACACAGGTATAGGATTTAACATGGGTTACTATATCTATATATACGAGAAGATCTTGTTCCTTTTATCTATTCCTTGTTTATATAGATATAGTAACCCATGTTAAATCCTATACCTGTGTGTTGTTCCTTTTTCTGCGTCATAGCCCTACGCATGATCCGCGGATCTGCGTCGCACCGCAACTTGCGGGCAAGGCCTTGCACAAGCTGTCCAATCACAGCTTCACTCGAACGAACTTTTGTGATTGGACGACAGTGTGGAAACAGTGCCGAAACCGAAATTAGCAAGTCTCATGCCCTTCTATCACAGATAGAATTCGAAATTATTCTATTAATGTAAACATCACTAGAGGTGTACGTTAAAAGCCAACAATTGTTTCTTACAATTTTTTATGCATTTGTAAGTTAATATAAAGTTAAACTGTGTTCATGGAAAGTTGTGATTCTGATGTAGTTTTACTATTAGTAGAATTCAAATATATAAGTGGCTGTGCATATAAATAGTGTAATAGAGCCTCAAAGCAAAATATTGGTATCATCTTTTTAACTCTAATATTATACATATATGATTACGCGAATAAATGTTTCAGAAAGGTAAAAATAGTTATTTTTAGTTCAAAATTAATGATATAATATTATACGTAAGTAATGTATTTCAGTTTAGAGTACTCACATGTACAAGAGGAGTTCAAAATAGAAGTACTTATATACTGCAAATATTATTTTTAATAAAATGCCAAGAAAAGGACCATATAAATTATATTATGATAAAAATTTCTCAAGTGAGGTTCCACGAAGTACAATATCTGATAGGAAGAAAAGATTAAGAAGAAGGAAAACTAATGTGCCATGCCAAAATGTATTTTATGTCACAGATCTATCTGATAATTCAAACGTAAGATATTTTTTTAACATGATAGATTTGTTTATATTTAAGTATAAATAAAATATAATTCATCATTTTCATAAATATTAATCAGTCGTATTACTATTGAAAATTTCAATTGTATAGTTTTATTTATTATTATATTTACTTTATATTACATTACACTCAAATAATTTCTATTTTTAATAACCAGATTACGGTGCTGGATACGTTGTTTTGATTTTTTTGAAATTATATATGCATATAAATTATATATTTTAATCATTTTAAATATTACATTCGTTTTAATCATAAATATGTTTGAAGTTACGTATGTTTAGCTGCAACTAGCAACTAAATATCTTTCTTCAAGAAATCCGCTGTAAATATGACATAAAAAAGTATTTTTTCTTTAAATTTCAACTCAGGCTTGCTGATTTAAAATATATTTGGAGAACACTTCTATTACATAAATGATTATTTACATAGAATAATAAATAGTAAAAATATTTTATTTATGTCAGAATCAAACTTCAAACATTTACGGTGTTGGAAATGTGATTGAGGCAGCATCTATGCAAAATGAATATAATCCAGCTCCGACTGAGGATATGGAGATACCATTTGGCGAACTCGAAACTGAACCATCTGTACAGATTGATACAGATTTTGTTTATAAGGTAATGATTATTGTTTCTAACTCTAACATAATGAAACAAAAAATGTTTTATTTCATTAAATCTTACGGCAAAAGTGCATGGGCATCATTGTTTAGTTTGTGTTACTTAAGGAGACAAGAGACTTGGGTTAAATAATTAGAAAAAAGATTTTAAATTTATGCAGTTACTTTTTTGTATAAGTATTTAAAAAAATATAAAGTTTGTCATCTTATTATTTCAATTTAATGTGAGACTCATAAATAAAAATTTTAACTCAATTTTATGATATAACAAATTATTTATGAATTTAGTAAATAACTTTTGTTTAATCTATTTGTAAATGAAACACTTGTTTACGCTTCAGAATAAAAGTCGAATATTTTTATGTTTATTGTTACGTAATCTTAATACACCATCTATATTTATAATCACATAACATAGTATTGTATATATTTTAGTTCATCTTCTGCATGATGTCGTCAAATTGTGCTTTTTCTTGAGCTTTATGCTCCCAAAGAATTCATGAAATTATTATTTATGATTTAAAATACGGTACATTCTTCATTCAGCTCTGTAAAAGTAGTGCTCTAATGCTAGTTGTCGATAACCCAGTCTTGGCATTGACTCTCATAACTAAACCTTGTCACTTAATCTGATATTTACTGTTTTTCATTCAATAGAGCTTTAAAACAGTGCGTCTGGATGGTTAATATTGATTGTGCATTTTCTTCATCACTTCTAACAAATTTTGTTATTAAAAATTCTATTTTCTCATCACAATTTTTGTTTAATTCCTTGAAATATTTTCTGGTATGTACATTTATAAGAGTAGACTCTTATTCTCTATATATGTTCAATGCAATTATTTTTAATGACAATGTTCTGCGCGCCAAATTCAAACTGTTTAAGGAGGTAAATTTTGTTACACCAGAAAATTCAATTCTGTATTTTTGAACTTATTTTACAAAATTCACCCAGATATAAATTATTGAAGTCAGTGGTTTATAATAGACATCAATACATTTAGTTGAAGAAAGCTACGCGTCAATCAGTTTGCAGCGGTTTTTAACTTATCAGCAATTAAAAATCGATTAATAAAATTACGTGTATTTTTAATGGTTTTCAATATGTAATTTTATCCTGACTTGTTTATTATTTTAGTATAGTGTAATATTTAGTATAGTGTATTCAAGTTATGGTTCAGAACCACAAGTTCATTTTTGCGTTGTATATTTAAAGTAAATATATTATTAGATATATTCATTTTAAAAACTAATTTTAAACTTTTTTTCAGAGAAAAAGAAATATATCTAGTAGTAAAGTACAAGAGAAGCTGAAAAGAAATTTGTGTAACTGTACAGATATAAATCTTGCAGAAGCGTTACTTTTATTCATGACAATTTCAAAGAAACATTCACTTACATGGACAGCACTTCTAGATATTTTTGAAGTACTTAATTATATTTTGAAAACGAAACTATTTCCTGTTACAAAATACTCTTTGAAGAAATTACTTGACGTTAAAAATGAAAGTTTAACAAATCATATTGTATGCCATACGTGTGACAATTATCTGGAAAAAAGCAGTGAGTCGAATTTTACAATAAATTGTCCTTGTGATACAAAAATTAATTCTTCATCTGTAGGATCATATTTTATTCAAATTAATCCTGAAAAACAATTGCAAAAACTATTTGAGGATCCAATTGTTCTTCAAGCCTTAGAGGAAAGATTTCATTGTATAAAAACAAATGAAAGTGCGTTAGAAGATATAATGGACGGTAAAAAGTACAAAGAATATTATAAAAATCCTAATTTCTTAGGAAACCCGTACAATTTTTCATACACTTTCAATACCGATGGTTGCCAATCTTCAGATAACTCCAGAGTGACAATATGGCCAATTTATATGATGATACATGAATTTCCGTACTATTTACGAAGAAAATGTATGACATTAGTCGGATTATGGGTGGCCAAAAAAGAACCAGACATGAAAGTATTTCTTCAGCCATTTGTTGATGAGGCTAATGGGTTATCTACGAAAGGATTTTCATGGAAATGTAACGGAAAGGTTGTGATTAGTAAGCTGTTTCCATTGGGTTGTTGTGTAGACACTCCTGCTCGATCTTCCATGTTAAATATGAAACGGTTTAATGGAAAATATGGTTGCACTTACTGTGAGCATCCTACGGAATCAGTTGATGGCACCCGAAAATACCCGATGCTTAGTGATCCGCCTTTTTCGCGAAATCATGATTCTGTTAAACAAAAAATGATAGAAGTACATGAAAATGGTAAGTCGGAAATCATGGGCATTTTAGGTCCATCTCCCCTCATGTATTTAAATCATTTTGATTTAGTAAAAGGCATGATTGTGGATTTTATGCATTCGTGTTTGCTTGGAGTTACTGAATTACATCTGATGCTATTAATGACAAATACTAAAGAAGCCTATTACATTGGTTCTCCAGCTTCCATATACTTATTGAATGAAAGGTTATTGCTAGACTCCCACAAGACATCGAAGAAAGAAACCAATGGAAAGCATCCCAGTGGTTAAGTTGGCTGATATTTTATTCATTAATTTGTTTTCAAAGGATATTACCAAAAAAGTATTATGATCACTGGGCTCTTTTCGTATCAGCCATGGATACATTATTACAAGACTCAATCACGCCTCAAGCGCTACAAACAGCTGGAGTTGTACTTATTAAGTTTGTGTATTATTTCGAAATATTATATGGAAAACAGTATATGTTCTATAATATTCACTTATTATTACATTTAAGAGATACTGTGGAAAATTGGGGTCCTTTATGGGCTAACAGTACGTTTGACTTTGAAAATGAAAATCAATTATTATTAAAAAAGAAAAAGTGTAATAATCGCATTGGACAACAAATTGTTTACAGAATTTTAATGTATCAACAATTACCTTTACTCGAACGAAGAGATTATGTCTCGGATAATGCAAGAAATATGTGTATTAACTTACGGAATAGAAATCGACTAAGATACTTTGAGAAAATTGGTGACTGTAATTTATTAGGACGTGGGCAGATTTATACGCTTTCGAATTTAGAAAACTTATGTCTAAGAACTTTTTTCAATGTTTCAAACATCACTAAATGTTTAAAATACAGTAAAATTATTTACAATGGATGTCGGTATACATCCTGCACATATAAACTAAGTACAAAAACTAATGATTCTGTATTCCAAACAAAAAACGACGAATTTGGTATAATTCAAAATATTTGTAAGGTAGAATATAATAATAGTAGTAAGATATTTTATAATAAATTGGACGTTCAAAATAGCTGTATTGTCGAAAATGCGGATGTATCTGTTCAACATTTAAAATATTGTAAAAAATTGCAAATAAATGGCCTAAATGTTATAACTTATAATGAGATATGTAGACCATCTATCATAATGAAAGTAAGAAGTCAATTATTTATAGGTACAATGTCCAAAGCAACAATAGCAAAATATGTTAATTAAGTAAATGTGTATGAATTTTGTATTATTTAAAAAAATATATTTTCATTTTATAATAAATATGAATCAAAACTAGCTAAATGTTTTCTTATATTTCTGATGATAAAAAGCCAAAAAGTTTTTGTAAAATAATTTTCGTAAAATATTTTACTTTTCTGTACATTTCTGTACGTTTACGTATATTGTTGTACATTGCTTTAGATTTTCGTATGTTTTGGTACGTGTCGATTCGTTTCGGTACGTTTCGGTACGTTTCGGTACGTTTTGGTACGTTTTGGTACGTTTCGGTACGTTTCGGTACGTTTCCGTGCGTTACGGTTCAAAAGTATTTGTATATTGATATATTCATATTAATGAAACTAGGGAATTTCGTACATATAAGTATCTTTCTGTACATTTTCGTACGCACATGTATGTCGCCGTACGTTACCTTACGTTTCTGCAGGTCCACATACGATTTGGTACGATGCGGTACGTTTTGGTACGTTTCCGTACAAAATGTCCGAATCTTAATCAAAACGTACTGAAACGTACCGAATCGTACGCAAACGTACCGAAACGTACTGACACGTAAGGAAAAGTGCCGAAATATACGATAATTTACGTTGAAGTACCGGTTTTTTTTTTCATTCGGGTTTGTTAAAAATATTTGAAACACGTACCATAAGAATGTTTCCACTTTCTCAAAATTCTGCCTATGAATATATAAATTATAATTTTTCATTGATACCGATACGAAGATCTATCATTCATAAATATGTTTTTGTCGAACAAAAATTACATTTTAATGCTGAAGAAATTAATATGATAGAAAGAAATATTGAAGCACGATTAATTTTTGAACAAAATAAAATTATGAACTTGTATAGTAGACATAATAAATCTTGTACAGAGTTCATTATTCCAATGGAAATAGATGATGGAAATGCATCTTTCAATTCATTGCATTACAATGATATAATTATAAGTTTGGAAAATACTGCTTCAGAAAAAGTGTCGTTGCCAAGTAAAAATGAAATTTGTAAAAATAAGGATAGGAATTGAGTAATAAATAATAGCGACTGCGTATACGAAGATGAACCTGAAAAGATTTGATTGCACAACGAAAATGTTAATTGTGAAAATATGAATGAACAAACAGAAGATGATAATAATTTAAGAACAAGAAAACGGGAATCAGCAAAAATGCAAAACATGGGGAGTGATGAATTTTAAAAATTTCATGAAAAAGAAGCATTACGAAAAAATGAAACTTACTGGAAAAATAAAAAGGAAAATTCTAATAAATTGGAATTAATAAAAATGAAAAGAAAAACACGAAAAACAGAACAAATGAAAAATATGAACAAAGATGAATTAAGAAAGGAACGCGAAAAAGAAGCATTACGTAAAAAAGAATCATATATCAAAAATAAAAATAGTGATAGTAGTAAAATAGTTGAAAAAGAACTAAAGTGAAAAATGCAGAAATTGGAAAAAACTCAAAAAATGAATTGCGATGAATTAAAAAAGGAACGCGAAAAAGAAGCGATACGTAAAAGAGAAGCATATATCGACAAAAAAAATAGCGATGATAGTAAAATAATCGAAAAGAAACTAAAACGAAAAATGCAGAAATTGCAAAAAAGGCAAAAAATGAATAGTGATGAATTAAAAAATGAACGCGAAAAATTTTTTACCTAATGGTGAAAAAGAAATTTATTGGAAAGCAAAAAGTAACGAATGTGAAGCAAAAATAAAAGAATTCAAAAATAAAACGATATATGATAAAAAAAAATACGAAATATGAATGAATTAGCTGAAATTCAATCAGAAGACAATTAAAAAAAAAAGAAAGTATTCTGAAAGTGCAATGACAAAAGAAATAATAACATCAACTAAAAACTTAAAAATTGATAACAAAGAAAGATATTTCAGCGTATATGATGATTCAAACGTAATAATAATGGATAAGAAATTAGAAATCATGAAAAAACGAAATCAAAATAGAAATGAAAATAGCTTAATATTAATTAGCAAATCAAAAATTATGGGTCGAATAGCAAATGTAGAATTTGAAGAGAACCTAATTAATGAAAGTTATTTGGGTTCTATGTTTGAGATCTGTAAACATTGTAATGCTAAGCATTTTAGTTTTGAATATACTCAAGATAAACAATATAGTAATTGTTGTCATAAGGGAAAAGTATCTTGACCAGAAAATCCACCTTATCCATATAAGTTAGAGAACTTGTCTACAGGATTATCAATGGATAGTATTAACTTCCGAAAAAATATTCGGACATATAACAATGCTCTTGCTTTTGCAAGTTTTGGAGCTAATTTTGAAAGTTTGTCTAGTAGTGGACCGCAAGTAATTAGACTTTGTGGGCAAATATATCATAATGTTTATGCTTTACATCCAAATATAAATGAAGCTCGAAAATATGGACAATTGTACGTTCTTGATAATGAAAAAGCCACAGCTCAACGAAAAAACCATAAAAGTAATTCTGATATAAAAGCAGAACTACATAGTGAATTAGATAGCTTATTAAGAAATATTAATCCATATGCTAAAGCCTACAAAATGATGTATGAAGTAGAAAGAAAAGAATTAGAACGGTGTGTAAAAATTGGCAGCATGCCAAGAGAAGTTACTATGATTATAAAACGAAATGATAAATTAGATAAAAATAGATATTACGAAGCCTCTTGTAATGAAGTTGCTATGATATTTGTTGGAAAAGATGGTCAACCTCCTATAGAAAGAGATATTGTTGTATATTCAAAACATGAAAAACCAATGAGTATTCCTCCAATAAGTAAACATACAGATCCCATGACATATCCACTCATTTATCCAAATGGAGGTTACGGATGGATGCCTAATATGAAATGTAAAAATGGTAGTAGTAATATATCAAATTTGCAATTTTATAATTATAGATTGTCTATAAGAAATGGATTTAATCCCTATCTTAATTTAGGAAAAATATCTCAGCAGACAATAATTGATGCATTTGTTAAAGTTGAAAGCTCAAGATTATATTTTATAACAAAAAATCAAACTATTTTAAGAAGTGATTGTTACAAAGGGGTAATGGATTATTTACATAAAAAAAAAGAGTCTGAAAATATGAAAATTGGAAAAATGTTAATTTTACCGTCAAATTTTACAGGTAGTCAAAGATTTTTAAAACAAAATGATATGGATTCAATGTCCATTGTAAATCGTTACGGAAAGCCTGATTTATTTATAACAATGACTTATAATCCAAATTGGAAAGAAATATCAGAAAATTTAGAACATTATGAAACAGCAATCGATCGACCTGATATTGTTGTCAAAGTATTTAATCAAAAAATACAAGAATTAAAAAAATTAGTAAATAAACGAGGTGTTTTAGGAAAATGTATTGCTTATACTTACGTAATTGAATTTCAGAAGCGAGGATTACCTCACATGCATTTGTTGTTATTTTTAGATGAAAATGATAAAATTAATACTTCAAAAAAAGTTGATGTACTAATAAGTGCGGAAATTCCAAATGAAGACATTTATCCACATTTATATGACGCTGTAAAACAATTTATGATTCATGGACCTTGTGGAGAATAAAATATGGGTTCTCCTTGTATGAATAAAAATACCCAAAAATGTACTAAAAATTTTCCAAAAAATTTTAATAACAAAACATCTCTTAATTCATCAGGATATCCATTATATATGCGAAGAAATGATGGAAACAAAATTCTAAGGGTAAACATTCTAATAAAGTTGCTGATAATCGATTTGTAGTTCCATACAACCCGTATTTGTTGTTAAAATTCAACTCTCACATTAACGTAGAAGCATATTCAACTGTACCATGTATTAAATATTTGTTTAAATATTGTTATGAAGGTCACGATTGTGCATTTATTGAAATAAGCAATATTGATTTAAATTTAAAAGATGATAATAGCAGTAGTAATGGAAAAGATAATAATCAAAATGACGAATATGATTATGATGAGATTAAACAATATATTAATACAAGATATTTATGCCCACCAGAAGCTATGCATAGACTGTTGGAATATGTATTACATGAAACATCACATACTATAAAACGTTTAGCTGTACACGATGAAAATGCACAAGAAGTATATTTTAAAGGTCAGGAAAACGAAATACTAAATAAAAATGTAGAAACTACTTTAACGGCATATTTTAAATTAAATCAAATTGATTCAGAAGCACGTAATTATTTATATTTCGAAATTCCAATACATTATACATTTGATGAAAACCTTAAGACATGGAATAGAAGGAAAAAAACTAAAAACCTATATTAAGTAGAATGTATTTAGTTAATCCAAATGTGACGGCACCGTCTCCGTCATTCCATAAAAAGAAAAAAATTTCACATATTGACGAAACATGATCATAGCCCTGAACCACTACTACCCTACTGACACTACTGCATCAAGGGTTGTGACCTGCAACACTCAGGGGTTTGCCTCAAGCTCCATAAAAACGATGACGCGGCACACGCCTTAATATCGAATTTTAAAATCTTTTAACTTTTCTTTTCTTAAAGCTATATTCCGGCTTTATATTAAACGGACTGTAAACTTTCTTTTTTTCTTGATAAAGGACGAATACTATTTTTAAATAAAATAGTATTAATAAAATATAGTATGAAATAATTTACCGAAGATTATTACTTTTCAATTATAAAATAAGTAACCCACTCTAGTAGAAATTTTAAAACAACGTTACTCGTATTTCATAGTTATATACCAATCTGAATAAGAAATTGATATTTAAATATCATAAAAATTGTAATAGTAAAACTCTTAGTTGAATAATAAATTTCTGCATCACGATTTTTATTAAAAAAATATTCTAGATTGAATTAACACAATAGTTATGAAATATGACTAACTTTCTACTAGGGTATATTCTAAATAATAGCTTAGGTATAAATTACCAAATGTAATAATTCCTTTGTATGTTCGACTGAATATTTTAGTATTTTATATATAAACTAAGTTAGCGTTTAACCATATATTGTTCGTTTGATAATACACTTTAACTAGCAACCGTTCAGGCGTGGGATAAATAGTTTACATGATATAACATTTGTAAAATAGATTTAAGATTATAATAGTTACTTTAAGCCACACTCCTGAAGGACTATTTTCTATACCTGAGTAATAAAACTCATCCCATTATTTTTTCTTTTGTTTCTTTTTCTTACTTCTATAAAGGAAACTCACCAACCAGCAAAATAATTGGTTTATACAAAATATTCTTGTAGTAAATAAATCAAATTTTAACTAATTAATAAATAAATAAATTAATGTTTTTTCAGTTTGAAATAACTATATTTAAGCTCGAAAATATTCCTTCAGAATGTGAAATTAGCTTTAAGGGACGCTTGCCTCGAGCGGATGCGTAATCTTGGGGTTGTAAAACACATGGCCCTACTAAATATAGATATGACGCTTTCCCAAGCGGGGACGCGCTTTTTCCGAGTTTTGAATAAACGACTTATACTATACACTGAAAATACTATTTTACATTATTAGACAATATCTCTCAAACCGTTAAAGATAAAATCATTTTAACAATTACAAATATTAAATATAGCAGTAAGCAAACTAAGAAAAATAATAACTTTTTCATTTTTATGTTTCATTGTAATCGGCAGCCTTTGTTTATCTCTACATTAATAATAGAAAAATGTAATAACCAAACTCAGTAATATAACTGTTTAAATAACCATCTGCACTTTTCAATTACAACTTTTAAGCATGAAACGGATTATAACCAACCAATAATAAATAATAATTATAATAACTACTGTACCATGTAAAGTAACAAGTTATACTAACTGATAAGAATTTTTCCATCGGTCTTACAGTCTTACAAATTAAATTAAAATAATTAATATTTATGGCAGTCAGATTGCCCTTGTTTATAATCACCCCCGCAGAATCTGAAATAAAAACTTAATTAAAATCTGGAAAAAACTTTGTTAGCAAAGGACGATCTGACTGCCCACCACCACCACATTGTCCGACGTTTCGAGCCTGCTCCGGCTCCTCCTCAGGGACTGAAATAAAACCCGCGATACACCTCCTTATATACCATGCACCCATACCCCCTTCTTTTCTCTTACCCCACCACCCTCCACATTCCCCTCTCCAACTTGCCATTCTCACTTAAATTAATAAAGAATGATAAATGTTATCTAATTTACTTGACTCTATCATTAAATTTACATTATTCCGATTTCTTAGAATGTGAATACTTTCAAGGCTTTCCCTCTTATATTTATTCTTAATCCCCTGTTCCAAAATATCCACACTCCCAAAATCGAAAGAATGCAAACTATTTAAACAATGTTCTTTCAAACCCGATGTACAACTTGAGCTGCGTAAACTATATTGATGTTCATATATTCTCTTTTTCAAATATCTACCCGTTTGACCAATATAACAACCATTACAATCCCTACAATTAATTTTATAAACAACTCCCGACTTCAAACATTTATCATCCTTGTCTTTACAATTACTAAATAACCTTTCTAAATTATTATCATTTCTAAAGAAAACTTGAATATTATGTTTACTAAAAACCCTTCTAATCCTTTCCGACAAACCTCTAACATATGGTAAACTAAAATATGCATTCTTTCCATTTCTATTCCTTGTTTGATTATCTACCCGCTGCTTCAATCCACCATTATAAATTTCCCACACTCTCTCATCAATCATTTTATCAATAAATTTTACGGGATAACTATTTTTAATAAATGTTTCTCTAACTAAATTTAAATTCTTTTTCCTAAAATCTTTATGTGACAATTTAATCGCTCTGTCAATGACACCTTTGATCGCACCTGTCTTGTTTCCGAATTGGTGGTGAGAATCAAAATTTAAAAATCTACCTGACCATGTAGGTTTTCTATACCAATCTAATTTCACTCTATTATTATTACCTCTAATGACTCTAATATCTAAAAACTCAATTGATAATCTTTCTCAACTTCTTTTGTGAATTTAATTCTATCATGGATAGAATTAAACACATCCACCATTTCATCCACAAAACATTCTGGTACAACTGCAAAAATGTCATCAACATATCTTTTAAAAATAATTGGCTGAAAAACCAACTTAGACAAAGCAATACTTTCCAATTTTTCCATTACTAAATTGGCTATAACAGGTGACAAAGGTGATCCCATTGGACAACCATATCTTTGTTCATATAGACTATTATCAAAAGAAAAAATTGTGTTTTTAAAAACCAAATTAAGTGCCTTTATAAATTCATCTTTTGTTAAACTAGTATGTACTTTAATTTCAGACCATTTATCTTGTATAATATCATTCAACAACTCTAAAGGTATATTTGTAAACAAAGATACTACATCCAATGAAACCATCCTATGATCATTCGGAATAATAATATCTTTCATTATACCATAAAAACTCCAACTATCTTTAATATATGAATTTGTTTTACCCACTATCTTGAACAATATATTAGACAAAAATCTAGCAAGTCTATACGTCGGAAAATTTATCGATGATATTATTATTCTATATGTCAACTGTTCTTTGTGAATCTTAGGAAGCCCATAACATTTAGCTACAGTGCCATTTTCACATTTTAAATATTTAAACATACTATCTTTAATATAGGCTTTTGTTTTCCAATGCATCAATAATTCTTTCAATTTATCTTGTAGTCTATTGATATGTGGATTCCTAATTTTCACATAAGTGGTATCATCCTCCAACATAAGTTGAATTTTATTAATATAATCCCTTTTATCCGAAACTACAGTTACATTTCCTTTATCTGCTTTTTGGAAGATCATATTCGGATTCTCTCTCAAGAATTTCTTCGTTATTTTTAATTCATGGAATAAATTACTATTCAAATAATTATCAAATCTATGTTCTCTTTTAAAATTATCAACAACTTTAACTAAAGAACGCCTACATTCTTTTTTAAACTCCAGATTAAAACTACTCATACTACTTTCTACCTCAGCGATGATATTCTTGATCGGAAGAGATTTACTTGAATATGATATTCCAAATTTAGCACCCTTTGACATGATATTTACATGATAAGTTATACTAACCACTAGCTTAATTTTTATAACCGGCTATTTTTTTTATAAACCTATCAAATACAATTTCATTATTAGTAACCTCTATATCGCAAATAACAGTTGTTTATTCTTGTGTTACCATATAAAAACTCATACCAAAAATAAAAAAACGAAAAATATAATTTTTAATTAACAACATGTATTTTTGTAACCACGCAACTTTTAATATACAGAATTAATTATTAATAAATAACAATTAATTACTGTAATAGCTATTATATTATATAAATCAACAAGTTTTGATAACAAAATATTTAGGTTTTAGTTTATTTCAGATAATTGACTGTTATTATAAATTTATCATATATGATTTCATTGTAAATTAGATTATAAAGTTAGTAAAATTTTGTATTGCGAATAACTATCATTAAAATAGTCGTAGCGTTTTCATGCAAGTTTGTAATGTCTTGCTACATAATTATTTAGTAAGATAAATAATTCAATTCATGGTAGAATATCTAGATTGTTAATTATAGAAAAAGCCGAGACAAAGAGGGTGTTTTACCGTTACGAACAGCCCCACGCACATGGCTTATCTAAAAATAGATATCCTCAGCCTTACTGCGCGGAGACGCATCTTCCAGCATTTTTTGGGACTCAATGTACTATAGCCTAAGAATATTATTTCCAATTTTAAAACTTATAAAGCTTATATTTATTTAACTATCTTACATTTCTAATTTCTGACAACGCAGTTCAACTGCAATAATTTTTCCTTACATTTTCATATAACATTAATACCTAGTATCAATCTTTAAAAATAATTGCTTTCATTTATTTATTAATATTTTCTCATAAAATTTTAGTAACTTTGCTCTAAAACAATTCTATTTTTTTTCTGATAATTACAAATATGCACATTCAAAGCTTAATAGGAATGATTAACTAATTAAACAATGAATAAATATGGAAAATAATAAATTTTAAGATTGGAAATAACTTAAAACCACACTTATGTAACCTCGAATGAAATTCTTTATGTCACTGTGTTAACATTAAGTAAAACATTGTAACTAAATAAATAATAGCGATATTTACCACAATTTTGCGAGCACCCTTATAATATTATACTTGACTGATTAGTTTTACCATTTTTTACGAAACTTATAATTATTGTAATATTATATTAATTATTTTCCTGTTAAACTATCTATTATATTTTGCAACTTTTGTATTTCATCATAACTCTAGTTCTAATCAACTTATAACCACCGTTCAAATTTGTAATATCTTGTCACAGAAATATCTATTGAAATAGAATTATAATTAATTTGTAAAATTGCAATCTGTAATGAATCTGAACAATCTGTAGAAAACTGTCAAAAATAGAGTGACAAAATTGAAGAGTGAGGGAGATAGGAATATCTTCTGTCTCTCTCATCTCTATTTCTCTGTCACTCATATAGCGTTCTCTCTCGCTCCTTAAAGAAGATACGAGCCGCCGGAAAATACCCTAGAGAAGGGATAAGGGACCGCTCTCTGCCGCTCTCTGTGTTAAAACATAGGATTTTCCCCACTATCACAAAAATCGACGTTTGGAAGGGATGACGCCTCCGCACCATTGGACACCGTTTTCTCATACCACTAGCCTCAATTAACACTACAGGATATACGACTATCAATCGCCTTTACACTTGTCAACCAACGATTCGTTAAAGCAAGATGACGCAACTACCCGATTCGACACCGCAATTTTTCCAGCCAAAGAAGAGGAGGAGCAATGTATTTAAATACGCCGAACGCGCACTGCTGGTGAGTCAGTCAGATTTACAAGCCTCACAAGCTTTGCTGACTGGTCCAGGGTGCAGTTCACTACAAGCCTCACAAGCTTTGCTGACTGTACAGCAGATTTACAAGCCTCACAAGCTTAAGATTCTGTATTAACACTCAAATTTCAAACTTAAATAAATATTCAATTTATACAAATTTTTAGTTCAATTTCTTTTTCTTACAAAATTTCTAAATTCAAATTTCCAAATTTACTATATTAAAAAAAAAAAATTTATAAGAGAAAAGAAAATTTACAAAAATAAGAAAGGTAAATAAAATAAAAAATTCAAATAAATAAATTATTATATTGTTTTGGATTGTGAATATGTAATTCACATTACACAAATCATTTAGTGCGAGTTTTACGAACTGGGTGCAATTTGATTTGACAAAATAGTATAAATTTTATTTTTGCAAAGTGGAAAATATTATTAAAATCAAAATTCAAATAAATAAATTATTATATTGTTTTGGATTGTGAATAACCGATTGGCCTTGGTTTTACAAACTTTAATGGACAGAAGTTATTCACATTACACAAATCATTTAGTGCGAGTTTTACGAGCTTGGTGCAATTTGATTTGACAAAATAGTATAAATTTTATTTTTGCAAAGTGGAAAATATTAATAAAATCAAAATTCAAATAAATAAATTATTATATTGTTTTGGATTGTGAATAACCGATTGGCCTTGGTTTTACGAACTTTAATGGACAGAAGTTATTCACATTACACAAATCATTTAGTGCGAGTTTTACGAGCTTGGTGCAATTTGATTTGACAAAATAATATAAATTTTATTTTCTTTCTTTTTTTTAAAAAAAGAGTCTCTAGTAACATTAAAGAATAGGAAAGAAACATTAAAGAAATAACCACTTATTTTGATAGGTTAGGGAAGGGCGAAGCTGAGAATAACCTGAGATGGGAAAAATTTAGTATTACCCAAAATACACCATTCCTGGGCTCGTGACCTTTCTCCTATCCATACAAGAGGCATGTGCAACAAAAATTGTTTTTACGAGACAAATGTGCTGCTTCTGTTGGTCCTTATAAAACCCAAATTCCTAATCCAAAAGAAAATCAGTTACTAAATTCTTTTTTTTTTACGATTAATTACGAACTGTTACTACACTCCTTTCCTCAGCTCGTCCAAGGTTTACTAGCTAGCGCAGCTAAGGCCTAAAAAGAGCATAACTCTTAATTGAGTTAAACATCCCAGTCGTGTTACGTTTTAGGACGTGACACAAAAGATCGACAAAGGTATTTCATTAGATTATTGCTTTTACACGTTAAAGGAGCTACTTCATTCGAAAATTTACGTACCGTTAATTGTGTAATACATCCCATATTTATGAAGCTGCTGTTGCAAAAAATTTAGTGAATAAGGATGAAGAGTGGGATAGATGTTTAAAAGAAGCGATACAAGTACAGTTTCCTACGGCACTTTGTGAATTATTTTCATTTATTTGAATTTATCATAATCCTATTAATGCAAGAGAATTATATGAAAAATACAAAGTTTTCTTCTATAATCCAAAATATGAAAAAAGTATTGGTGAAAATATTGCACTGAATATAATTCATAAAAATTTACAAATAAATGGATATTCTTTAACTGATTTTAAATTACCAGATATTTCTACGTATATAGAAGAATATAATGATGAGACATTTTATGAAAAATGCAATACACTGAATGAAGTACATCTTAAAATAAACACACTCAAAACCAATAAAAAAAATATATTCAATGCTGTTTTAAAAAGTTTGAAACAAAAACAGAAAAATTGTATTTTTATTGATGGACCAGGAGGCAGTGGAAAAAGTTATTTACTTAATATTCTAATAGATTACTTGAAATTTTATAATATACCTTTTTATGTGTAGCTTGGACGGGTATTGCAGCGAATTTATCGAAAAATGGAAAAACAGTACATACCACATTTAAATTACCTTTGAATATAACCGAGAGTACCACATGTAATGTGAAACATAATTCAAATGATGGCAAAAAATTTAAAGAAGTACAAATTATAATATGGGATGAAATATCCATAACTTCTAAATTTGCTTTTGAAGCCGTTGACCGCCTTCTTCAAGATATATGCAATGTCAAAGAAATCTTTATCTACCAGGTAATGTTTTTCTAAATAAAAAACAACATTTGTCGTGTTTCGTCGACGTTTCGGATACTTTTATTTTTGTCCCTCATCAGGATTCTATTCAAATTAAAAAATTTTTATTACATAAATTATTACCAGTATGTTAAACGTAAATAACTAAATCACATTAAAAATATAAACAAAAACTCACAATGAGACAGTGTCAATCTAGTTACGCAGAGAACAATCCGCTCGTCAATAACTAAATTTTACAAAATTACAGCTTCTATACTACCCAATGTGTGTGTATTCGAGAATATACGTTATCACAGATATAACTAATACATATAGATGGTGACGTGAAGTAGAAATGGTGGGAGAGGCGTCGCTGACAGAGCTCGCAACCGGAGAGAGGTAACAGGGTGACACACATTGGATGAGGTAGCGCTAATGATGTTTTGATAAGCGGGCTAAGCTAACTTACACGCTGTGTAGTCAAACCTCCTACATGTGTGCGTTCCTGATACCTTTACAAAGTCATAGAACGGCAAGTACATTATTTCGGAGATGAGAAATCGCAATTTTTTATAAACGTGTTATAATCGTTAGGTAGCCTTGTAATTTCGAACTGTTTATTCATAAAATTTGATTGTGAGTATATAAAAAACGCCTCTGAAAAAAGCCTTTTTCCATTATTTATTTCATTGTCTAATATTTTTATATTTCTTTGCGTGTTCTTTTGCTCTGACTTGTAGGCGTCTACTCGTTTGTCCGACATAAGAAGCGTTGCAATCACGGCAATTGATCTTATATACGATATTGGCTTGATTAACTTTTTCTGTTTTATCTTTACCTAACTTTATAATATTATTTAACTTATTTATAGTGCTATAGACAATCTTTGTACTAAATTGTTTAAAGAAGTTATGGTTGAAAAATTCCAGTTCTTTAACATAAGGCAAGCTAATGATGGCTTTATTATTAACAGGTTCTGTTTGTCTAAAATTTGTTGTAAATTTTATCTTCCTTAAACGTTTATTTATGTGAAAATCTATAACTTTTAACGGATAATCATTCAGTCTTAACACCTTTTTTATAAATGATATATTTTCGTTGTGGAAACTGTTATGCGATAATTTTATGGCTCTATCTACTAAGTAATATATAATAGCTATTTTATTTATTTTATTACTGAGGGGGTGGTGTGAATTATAATTTAGATGGCGTCCCGAGAAAGTTGGTTTGCGGTACCAGTTTGTAATTATATGTCTATCTTTGTCTAATATAATTTTAAGATCTAAGAAGCTAATGCTTTCATTCTGTACTATTTCAACCGTAAATTGTAAGTTTTTGTTGTATGTATTAAAAGTATTAAGAGTGTGGTCTATTGAATTGCTAGGTACACATAATAAAATATCCTCGACGTAACGGAAATAAAACATAGGTTTTACATTCAATTTTTTATACACTCAGTTTCAAGATCTTGCATAACTATATCAGATAAAATCGGGCTTAATGGATTGCCCATTGCAGAACCAAATGTTTGTTTATAGAATTTTTTATTAAATTGAAAAAAATTGTTGTTCAAAATGAACTTTATAACTTCTATAAATTCAGTGCAAGACATATTGATTTTGTTATGCAACAGCGTCCATCTTTTTTCAATAGATTGAGCAACCAAAGTATCGGGTACATTCGTAAAGAGACTGACTACATCCAGACTAATAATATCAAAGTCAGAGGGGATAACAATGTCATTAATTTTTTCTCTTAATGTTAAACTATTTTCGACATGTGACACGGCCGGTTTTAAATTATTTTGGAGGAATTTTGTGAAAAACTTTGAAAGGTTATTTGTACGTGAATTTACTGTGAATATGATTGGCCTGACTGGAAAACTGGTTTTGTGAATTTTAATTAGACCATATGCTTTTGAAATACTAAATTTTTGTAATATTGCGGGTAACTTATTTCCGTTTCCAGTAAAATCCATCTTAGTGTGTCGTTTGATTAATTCATTAGTTTTTCTTTCTAAGCTTGGTAACGGATTTTTATTTATTTCTGTATAATATTTTTTATCTTTAAATAAATTTTCAGTTTTTTCTAAGTACACGGATTTTTGTATAATTACTGTAGCATTACCCTTGTCAGCTCTTGTAATCAAAATACCAGGGTTCTTTTTTATAAAAATTTTAGTTTTTTCAAGGTCGATTTTAAATTTTTTATCAATATGTGACGTACAGATATTTTTGTATGGTGTTTAAGAAAGTACCTCGTATTTTTGATTTCTTGTTGTCAGCAATATAGCAATTTATGTGAGCTTCAAAATTCTTTAAATATTGCAAAGTTAATTTTTTGTTGAATGTGTCGTTAAAATTGAATTTTTCTCCTAATTTTAAAATGTCAATAACATATGTCGGGAGTTGAATTCCCGACACGTTTACGCACCATTTCTCATATTTATTATCTGTAATATTCGGTTCAACACCCTGTATGTTTTGATTAGGGTGGTTGACCCTACTTGTATTCTCACGTTCTAAGTCTATGTATCTGTCTTTATTAATTCTTTCATTATATTTATTGAAGAATGAGGTGTCCAATTTTTCCTCTAATTTTTTTCCGCAATGGCCTTATAATGAATTGCAGTTTGGTCATATAATAATCAAAAAACAGTAACATAATGCTTTTTCCTACAGAATTTTCTAATATAGTGGTTATTTTTTTAATATTTCTTTTTATATGAGATAAACGAGTATGTAAATCAATAATTTCGATATTAAGTAATTGGAACCTTATTTTATCAGTTAATGCTTTTTTCGAAAATTTTTAGTTATATAATCTAATTGTAAGTGGTTTGGAACTACACGATAAAATCTACATTTTGTTAAAAATTTTTTTCTTTCCAAATAACATTTCTCATTGTGTAAAAACGTTGTTAAATTTTGAAAAGATTTTTTTGCCTCAAAACCAAAACTTCTGAATATCAGATATAAAATAAAATTCAAGTTAATGTCTTTTCTCGTTTCTAAATAATGCGATAGTTTTTCTTTACATGTTTCGTGTTGGTTTAACATACGTGTATGCGTGTTGATTCGATGTTCGGGAACCACTGAAGTCTCCATGGCGTGGTTGAATATAATTGGAGCTGGTCTTTGGAGCAACGTACTTTTTTCAGCCAGACGTTGAATTAATTAGAGTGTTAGTTGCATCTAATGGTAGTTTTCTTTGTATTAATATATAATGATACTAATGGCTTATCTACTAGGTAATGTTTTTCTAAATAAAAAACAACATTTGTCGTGTTTCGTCGACGTTTCGGACACTTTTCTTTGTATCCCTCATCAGGATTCTAGTCAAATTAAAAAATTATTACATAAATTATTACCAGTATGTTAAACGTAAATAACTAAATCACATTAAAAATATAAACAAAAACTCACAATGAGACAGTGTCAATCTAGTTACGCAGAGAACAATCCGCTCGTCAATAACTAAATTTTACAAAATTACAGCTTATATACTACCCAATGTGTGTGCATTCGAGAATATACGTTATCACAGATATAACTAATACATATAGTGACGTGAAGTAGAAATGGTGGGAGAGGCGTCGCGGACAGAGCTCGTAACCGGAGAGAGGTAACAGGGCGACACACATTGGAGGAGGTAGAGCTAATGATGTTTTGATAAGCGGGCTAAGCCAACTTACATGCTGTGTAGTCAAACTTCCTACATGTGTGCGTTCCTGATACATTTACAAAGTCATAGAACGGCAAGTACATTATTTCGGAGATAAATAAATTATTTATCGGCAAGTACATTATTTCGGACAAAAAATTATCGCATAACAGTTTCCACAACGAAAATATATCATTTATAAAAAAGGTGTTAAGACTGAATGATTATCCGTTAAAAGTTATAGATTTTCACATAAATAAACGTTTAAGGAAGATGAAATTTACAACAAATTTTAGACAAACAGAAACTGTTAATAATAAAGCCATCATTAGCTTGCCTTATGTTAATGAACTGCAATTTTTCAATAATAACTTCTTTAAACAATTTAGTACAAAGGTTGTCTATAGCACTATAAATAAGTTAAATAGTATTATAAAGTTAGGTAAAGATAAAACAGAAAAAGTTAATCAAGCCAATATTGTATATAAGATCAATTGCCGTGATTGCAACGCTTTTTATGTCGGACAAACGAGTAGACGCCTACAAGTCAGAGCAAAAGAATACGCAAAGAAATATAAAGATAAAGATCAAAATTCCGGATTATTTATGCACACTGATGATACAAATCACACAATAGATTTCGAAAATATAAAAATATTAGACAATGAAATAAATAATGGAAAAAGGCTTTTTTCAGAGGCGTTTTTTATACACTCACAATCAAATTTTATGAATAAACAGTTAGAAATTACAAGGCTACCTAACGATTATAGCACGTTTATAAAAAATTGCGATTTCTCATCTCCGAAATAATGTACTTGCCGTTCTATGACTTTGTAAAGGTATCAGGAACGCACACATGTAGGAGGTTTGACTACCTCCTCCAATGTGTGTCGCCCTGTTACCTCTCTCCGGTTACGAGCTCTGTCCGCAACGCCTCTCCCACCATTTCTACTTCACGTCACCATCTATATGTATTAGTTATATCTGTGATAACGTATATTCTCGAATACACACACATTGGGTAGTATAAGCTGTAATTTTGTAAAATTTAGTTATTGACGAGCGGATTGTTCTCTGCTTAACTAGATTGACACTGTCTCATTGTGAGTTTTTGTTTATATTTTTAATGTGATTTAGTTATTTACGTTTAACATACTGGTAATAATTTATGTAATAAATTTTTTTTAATTTGAATAGAATCCTCATGGGGGACACAAAAAAAAGTGTCCGATACGTCGACGAAACACGACAAATGTTTTTTATTTAGAAAAATATTACCTGGTAGATAAGCCATTAGTATCATTATATATTAATACAAAGAAGACTACCATTAGATGCAACTAACACTCTGATCTATATTTAAATAAATTTCATATACAATTTTCATTTGGTCGTTGACTAAGATCTTGTAACATCATTTGAACAATTTCTCTTTTATTTTATTCTGCTATTGCGTATATTTTATATTGGGAAATTTGTTTTTTGAATATACACGGTGACCCATTTTAATCGCCGCACCCGGATTTCTCGGAACCTAAGCCAGATAGAGAAAATTGGTTCAGACAAAAGTTATAGGGGACAAAGGGGGCCACATAATGGGGCTAACGCCTTTGACCTTGAACTTGACCTTTGAGGTTATTTGAAGGTCAAACTGGTTTTTTCATATGGAAACACCTAGTTTTGACCCCGGATTCGGAAAGAGCGGGAAATTTTACGTTCAAAATCATATAGAGAAATTTTTCCCAAGGTCATTTCAAGGTCAAATCTAGGTCAAACTCAGAAATGTCCGTTTAAAATCATTTTTTTCCATGAACCACAGGCTAAGCTGGTTGAAATTGATGTTAGGCTTAATAGAGGAACCCACACACCCAAAACCCACACACCCCAAACCCACACACCCAAAACTTACACATCCTAGTAAACAAAATTCAAATTCGCACACCATAACCACATACACTTCATGCCCTCACATGCTGAACTGTTACACCCCGGTCCCACAACCATACCCCACACCATCCAGTCCCACACATCCCACTACCGCACACATGCTAATCCCATACACCCCAAACCCACACATCCTGAACCCTGAAAAATTTTTCTCAAGGGCAAAATGATTTTTTAACGGAAACTTTAAGATCGTTGAAGCTTCTGTTATAAATGTATTAACCTTACTTTTTGCGCTACCCAGAAACAACTACGTGGACGTAGTAAGGATTGTTTCCTTTGGGGTGCTTAATTAAAGTGAGTCCCCTTGCCTCTCACTGGTCGGGGTGCTTGATTATAGTGAGTCCCCTTGCCTCTCACTAATGTAAATAAATTTTTATTTAACCTCGAAGCAAGTGTTCGAAATGACGACCATTTGCTTCAAGGCACATAGTCAAGGGGACTCACTATAATCAAGCACCCCGAACAGTGAGAGGCAAGGGGACTCACTTTAACCAAGCACCCCGAACAGTGAGAGGCAAGGGGACTCACTTTAATTAAGCATCCCAAAGGAAACAATCCTTACTACGTCCACGTCGTTGTTTCTGGGTAGCGCAAAAAGTAAGGTTAATACATTTATAACAGAAGTTTCAACGATTTTAAAGTTTCTGTTAAAAAATCATTTTGCCCTTGAGAAAATTTTTTCAGGGTTCAGGATGTGTGGGTTTGGGGTGTATGAGATTAGCACGATTTTAAACGGAGTTTTCTGAGTTTGACCAAGATTTGACCTTAAAATGACCTTGGAAAAAATTTCTCAATATGATTTTGAACGTAAAATTTCCCGCTCTTTCCGAATCCGGGGTCAAAACTAGGTATTTCCATATGAAAAAACCACTTTGACCTTGAAATAACCTCAAAGGTCAAGTTCAAGGCCAAAGACGTTAGCGCCATTATGTGGCCCCCTTTGTCTCCTATAACTTTTGTCTGAACCATTTTTCTCTATCTGGCTTAGGTTCCGAGAAATCCGGGTGCGGCGATTAAAATGGGTCACCGGGTATATATATATACACACACACACACACACACACACACACACACACACACACACACACACACACACACACACACGCACGCACGCACGCACGCACGCACGCACGCACGCACGCACGCACACACACACACACACACACACACACACACACACACACACACACACACACACACACACACACACACACACACACACACACACTTATCGGGGTTTATGAAGCCCGGGCTGCATAATCAAAATCGGGCTCGATAAACCCCTATATATAAAAAAACGGGCTTTATAAACCCCTTTCGAGAAATGTATATATATATATATATATATGGGTCGTTCTTGTACTTTACGGTCATAACCGGTCGCAGGGGGTCAACCGTTTTCCTCGCTGATTTTTCCTGTGAAAGTACATATAAAAAAAGTGAGAAAGCCCCAATATTAGCTCCCCATATCCAATATTGAGACAGCTACACCGTGCTGAATTTCGAAAAAATGGCTATTTTCGAAAAATTCTGTACGGCTCGTTTTTTGATCGATTTGAATGAGTCAACAAGGAATTTTTTTGCTATTTTATCAAATTTGAGAAAAAAAATTTGTGGAATATAAATAATGCAATGAAATTTTTACACGAAGGAAAACGTGAATCTAAATATTTTTGTTTTTAAGGTTACCTTTCAACCTTTGTAGTCTCCTACAAAGGTCTTCAACCTCAAGTTTTATAGATATCGAGTTCGGACACAACCTATGTTCTTCCTCTTAAAAAGACGTTTCATTTTCACTCGGCCAACGACTGATTTGATTAACTGCAAGCAAACATACAGCTTTTTTAAAATGGTCGATTTTCGAAAATCGCAATGTTGGCACCCCTGTAACTTTTTTCTATCAAAATCGATTGGGCTCGTATTGAGTGGAAAAAATAATTTTAATCTTCTAGAAAACGACCCAATTGGTTTTGTTCGGTTTTTTGGATATTTGCAAAAGTTACGAATTTTTCAAAATAGGTGTTTTTCGTATATGTATCCATTAAGGGCGTATTACACCTAGTGGCTTCTGAGGCCAAAATCAGCTGAATCGATGGCTTTTCATGGGTCTAAATTAATTGTAATTCATGTATTTATTGCCCGAAGAGTTGAAAATATTAAAAATATTTTATTAAATAGTTTTAAAATGCTAAAAACGACAAAGAAAATTACAAAAACTCTTAAAATTAAGCAATTAAAAGTGTTTTTTAAGTATTTTTAAAAATACTTAATCAAATAATTTTAATATTTCCAACTCTTCGGGCCATTACTGCATGAATTTTAAGTAATTTAGGACTTGTCCCATAAAAATTCATTGAATACTTTTTTTTTTAATTTCTTAGAAACGACTATGTGTAAGATCCCCTTTAAGGAGGTTCGATACCGAAATGAAAAAGGTTACGTCATTCCAAAAACTAAATATTGTTGTTCTTCGATTGATTTTCTATTAGTGTGTGAAATTTCAGATCGTTTGTCAACTCAGTTATGAAATTATTCAACTTCAAAGTTCAACTCTTATACACGGGCTCTTATGGAAGTACCTTGGTAAAACACAAAACACTTAGGACGCGAGTCTTTAGAAAAGGTTAAAGCGAATCAAAAAACTACAGGCAATATAGCAAATACATAGGAGAATGGTTAAATGCAATCTGATCGCGATTGACAACGCCGATTCCGAGTACTGCGGCAAAACGTAAACATACGATTGAGTTCGTTGGCTGCGGGAGGGGGTGCGCGGTGAGCCCCATGCCCAGCGAGCGGTGAGCTATCGAACTACCTTAAGGTGGTTCCCTGGGTAAGAGAGAGACAGACAGCTTTGAGCGAGAGAGATAGAGAGTGCACGCTGGGGCGCTGAGCGTACATAACCCTCGAAACATATCAAGTTCTGCGAAAGCGATGTATTTAAGAAGCTCTATTTTAATAATGAAACGATGAATCAACTTCATTCTTGCGCGAAAACATTCCTTATTATATATTCTATGAGTACATGAAATTCCAAGGCTGACTTGAATCTCGTTGCTTAGATATTGTTGTAAACAGATACATAACGCGACAGTTTCGATATATATATAGATATATCTCCCATGTAATTCGTGTAACATTACACAGCAATTACTCAGAAGCTAAAAGATAAAATGCTCTGAAATTTGGATCTGACATTCGTTATGTCCTTATTGCCCTACGTGTGTAATTTCAAGTATGTGTTGAATCAACTCTGATCTCCAGGGAACCACCTTAATAAGTAAAATACAATACACAAATCATCAGTTTCTTGTTTGAGCATCCACAGCAAAATTTATATTTCAATACATATTTTTACTATCCCACTTTTTAAAACATTGTTTCTATATCTATAAAAGCTCGTCTGCAATGGTCCTGTCTCTTTTTCCATGAAAGATTCTTGTATCCGGGATCGTATATCCATAGATTATGTATTCTATAGATTCATTTTGTTTATTTGAAACAACACTTTAAGCAATGAATATAGTTCGATCTATCAGCCTTTTACACATCTTCGAGGAACAGATACCACGAGGAACAGATCCAAACGATAATGCGGTCACTACAATATTTTAAAAAATGGGATAGTAAAAATATGTATCGAAATATAAATGTTGCTGCGGATGCTCAAACAAGAAACTGAGGATTTGTGTTTTACGTATTAAAGGGGGGCTTACACATAGTGGCTTCTGAGGCCTTTTTAAAAAAAGTATTCAATGAATTTTCATGGGACAAGTCCTAAATTACTTAAAATTCATGCAGTAATGGCTTCAAGTGTTGGAAATATTAAAATTATTTGTTTAAGTATTTTTAAAAATTGAAAAACCACTTTTAATTGCTTAATTTTAAAAGTTTTTGTAATTTTTTTTTGTCGTTGTTAACATTATAAAGTTATTTAATTAAATATTTTTAATATTTACAACTCTTTGGGCAATAAATACATGAATTTCAAGTAATTTAGACCCATGAAAAGCCATCGATTCAGCTGATTTTCTCCTCAGAAGCCACTAGGTGTAACACGCCCTTAATGGATACTTATACGAAAAACCCCCATTTTGAAAAATTTGTAACTTTTGCAAATATCGAAAAAACCGAACGAAACCAATTGGGTCGTTTTCTAGAAGGTTAAAACTTTTTTTTCCGCCGAATACGAGCCCAATCGATTTTGATAGAAAAAAGTTACAGGGGTGCCGACATTGCGATTTTCGAAAATCGACCATTTTGAAAAAGCCGTATGTTTGCTTCCAGTTAATCAGATCAATCGTTGGCCGAGTGAAAATGAAACGTCTTTTTAAGAGGAAGAAAATAGGTTTTGCCCGATCTTAATATGTATAAAACTCGTGAAACTACAAAGGTTGAAAGGTAACCTTAAAAACAAAAATATTTAGATTCACGTTTTCCTTTGTGTAAAAATTTCATTGCATTATTTATATTCCACAAATTTTTTTCTTAAACTTGACAAAATAGCAAAAAAATTCCTTCTTGAATTATTCAAATCAATCAAAAAACGAGCCGTACAGAATTTTTCGAAAATAGCCATTTTTTGACAATTTTTCGAAATTCAGCACGGTGTAGCTGTCTCAATATTGGATATGGGGAGCTAATATTGGGGCTTTCTCACTTTTTTTTATATGTACTTTCACAGGAAAAATCATCGAAGAAAACGGTTGAACCCCTGCGACCGGTTATGCCCGAAAAGTACAAGAACGACCCATATATACATATATATATATATATATATATATATATATATATATATCTTACTATACTATATAGTTGTAAGCTCAATTGAGTCGTTAACCCTCTGCGTCCCTCCGCGTCCCTCCGCGTCCCCCCACGTCCCTCCGCGTCCATCCGCGTCCCTCCGCGTCCCTCCGCTAAGTGCCCTCCACAAAATAACGTAAAATTCACTATTTTTTTGCGTTATTTGGGGTCTGCATTGTCCCTCCGCATGTCCTTCCGCGTCCCTCCGCGTCCCTCCGCATCCCTCCGCGTCCATCCGCGTCCCTCCGCGTCCCTCCGCATCCCTCCGCGTCCCTCCGCGTCCCTCCGCGTCCCTCCGCGTCCCGCCGCATCCCTCCGCGTCCATCCGCGTCCCTCCGCAAAAAGGGTCTTGTCCCTCCGCATCCCCCCGCATCCCTCCGCGTCCCTCCGCGTCCCACCGCATTGTCCCTCTGCATTGTCCCTCCGCATTGTCCCTCTAATGACAACTATCTGTGATGCAGTAGACACTTCTGTCAACAACTTTTGCACAGCTCCGTTGTCAGTTCTTCACCTCGATACACAAATAACAGGCTGCTTTCTGAAAACAAACTATGCCACCCTCCTGCCATCAGCGCAAGAAGCGCGTTCGCGCATTTATTGTAATGCGTGCCTTTTCTCCGCAATTAACGAGACCAATTAATTACGGAGCAACTTTTTGAAAGGAAACTTCTTAGTTATTCAAATCAAGGATAACGCCAAACTGACACGAGCGCAGCGCGGCGTATGCGCATTCATTTGACAGTTCAATTAAAAGTCGAACGCTGTCCGTATTTTTTCTTCCCAAAAAAAAGTGCAGCAACTGCAAACAGAGCATGCGAAAACGGCGACGGACGGATTGAGTGCATTTGTTAGTTCTTTCTCTCCGCCTCTCTCTATCTCTCTCTTCTTCTCTCTCTTTCTCTTATATATATATATAGTATAGGAGAGGCGTTGGCGAGCTCGTCCTCGAACATCTTGCGTCATCATCCTTTTCTACGTTAAAAGTAAATAAACAGAAATGTAGTAAAAATAAAAATTTAGAGTATAAATCATATTTTGGTAATATGAGTTATGTTTGTAAATTTTGTTCGGCAGTATATTGGAAAGAAGAAAATAATAAATCAATTTGTTGTAGTAAGGGTAAAATAATTTTGTCTCCGTTAAGTATATATAATAAAACACTAAAGAATCTATTATTATATGATAACAATTTTCGAACTTTAATCAGATATTATAATAACTTATTTTGCTTTGCTATATTTAGTGCAAACGTAAAATATGAAAAGAAAAAAGCTATTTATAATTTAAAAATTCAAAGACAAGTTTGTCATATAACGCCAAATACTTTATTATCAGAAAAATGCAGAACTTTCGTGTGATCAATTATATATATATATATATATATATATATATATATATATATATATATATATATATATATATATATATATATATATATATATATATATATATGATGACAATACTGCAATTGATATGAAAATAAAGAGTCATAAAAATTTATCTGAAGAACATTTAAAATTATTGACTGAAGTTTTAAATAGTAATCCTTATGCTAAACAGTATAAATATTTACACGAAATAACTAATACAGAGAAACTTTCAAATTATAAATTATATTTTGTTCGTAAGACTAATAATCAAAAACATAATTATACTAAACCATTAACTTCGGAATGTGCAGCTATAATTATTTCCAAATCAGGAATCCCTCATAATTATGATCTATGCGTTTATCTGAAAAATAGTTCTAATGAAAAAGAATACACATATTTAAGTAAATTATCACATCATGTTGACCCAATGGTATTTCCATTATTTTTTCCTTCAGGAGATTTAGGCTGGAGTATTGGTTATACTAAAAAACCATACGATTCAAAAGAAAACCTTCTAACAATATTACAGCACTATTCTTATAGATTAGCTTACAGACCAAATTCAGAAAATTTCAATCCACTTTTATATGGAGGGAGACTAACCCAACAATTCTTTTTACATGACTATATTATGATAGAAAACAATATAATGAATTATTTTAGGTAGAAACAAAAAAAATTGCGTACTGAATGTTATCAAGGTTTGAGGGATCATGTTATAAATAGTGCATTAAATATATCAGGAAATTTTGAAAAAAAAGAAAAACTAGGATATATTTTTGTACTACCAGCAACTTATATAGGTAGTCCTAGATATATGCAGCAACATTATCAAGATGCAATGGCAATAGTAAGAAATATTGGTCGATCTGATTTATTTATAACTATGACGTGTAATCCTAAGTGGAAAGAATTAAAAAATGTATTAACGACATTTTCTATCGGAACTACGCCCAATGATGTACCAAATATTACAGTTAAATTATTTTATACAAAATTTAAGTGTTTACTTAATGATATAGGAAACCATCAAATTTTTGGAAATGCTTTAGCTTATGTGTATACTATTGAATTTCAGAAAAGAGGATTACCGTATGCACATCTTGTAGTAACATTAGATCACAGAAATAAATTAATGACACCAGAAGCTATTAATAAACACATTTCTGCTGAGATACCTTCTAATAATGCTAAAAAATTACAAAAATTAGTTATAAAACATATGTTACATGGACCACATAGTGAAAATTCTCCGTGTTACGATAAATGTAAAGACTTATGTAAATAAAATTTCCTAAACCTTTTCAATCGTCAACACATTTAAAAAAAATGGTTATCCTCAATATAAACGAACAAATAATTCTTCTGATAATTACACATATCGACTTAAAAGAAGTAAAACAATTATTCCAGTAGATAATTCAATGGTAGTTCCTTACAATAAATTTTTATTAGAAAAATATAAATGTCATATTAATGTTGAATATTGTGCTTCAATTCAAAGCATCAAATATATTTTTGATTATATACATAAAGGTAGTGATAGAGCTTTTTGTACATTAAAAAAAAATGATGACAAAAGAAATGGAATATATGATGAAATTACTGAATATATTGATGGCCGGTACTTGAGCCCAATGGAAGCAGCATGGCGGTTACAAAAATTTCCCTTATGTGGAAGGAGTCATACTGTTATCCGTTTAGCAGTTCATACAGAAAATCAACAAAAAATTGTTTTCGAAGAAAATTATGAAATAGATGCTCTTGATAATTGGAAAACAACTTTAATAGCGTGGTTTGACTTGAATAAAAATGATAAATTTGCAAATAATATAAAATACGTTAATATACCGCATTATTATATATTTAACGCAAAAAAAGTTTGGGTAAAACGTGAACGTGAACAAAAACATTATGCTATTGGACGTTTAAATATAGTATCTCCAAAAGATTCTGAAAGATTCGCTTTAAAATTAATATTAAGTCGTATAAAAGGCGCTACCCCCTTTAAAGATTTACGTACATATAGTAGCGTATAATACTCATAAAGAAGCTGCGACTGCAATGGATTTAATAGAAAACGATTTACAAATTTAAAAATTTTTTGAAGAAGCATGTCGTAGCATGTATCATGTTACGTTTTCAATTACGTACATTTTTTACTTCGTTTCTACTAACAGAAAATATTCAAGCCAATATTATTTGGGAAAACTTTAAAAAATACTTTAATTAAGATTTTCATGAAAATAAAGATAACTTAGCTTTAGATCATATAAATAAATTATTATTGTTGGAAGATTTATCTTGTACAGATTTGGGATTACCTGAAACTGATCCCATCATAAATGATATAAAATACGATAGTAAAATAATTTCAATTAGTAAGGAAATATTCGGAGATATGTTTACAAAATTAAATGAAGATCAAAAATTTATTTTCAAACAACTTATAAAAAATATAAATAAAATAAATTTTATAGACGGTCCTGGAGGTTCGGATAAAACATTTTTATATAAAACTTTAATTTATTATGTTCTATCAAAGGGAAAAAATATTATATCAATGGCTTGGACTGGTATATTGAAAATTCTTTTTTAAAATAAGAATCAGATAAAAACAAATTAAGAGAAACAGAAGTCATAATCTGGGATGAAGCATCTATGATACCCAAAAAAGATTTAGAAATTATTGGCAGAACTTCAAGAGATTTATATACAAACGATTTACCTTTGGGGGAAAATTAATAATTTCAGGAGGTGATTTTCGAGAAATACTGCCAGTAATGAAAAACGGATTTAGAAGTGCTATAATTGAAGACACTATTAAATATTCTGAACTTTGGTATTTATTTAAAATTTTCAAATTAAAACACAATATTCGTTCTCAGAATAATGAATTCTCCAAATTATTATTACAAATTGGATACGGTAATATAAATCCTTTTATAATACCTAATAATTGAAGAACTAACGATGTTTGCTTACAAATTTATAAAAATATTAATAAAATAAATGATTATGATCGTGTTATTTTAACACCTCATAATGAAGACATAAAATTTTTGAATGAAAAAATTTTAATGTTATTAAATGGTGATAAAGGACTTATTATAGTACAGATTATGCGACTCATAAAGGTGTTGATCAAAGTGATGACAAAATTCATCTACTTTTTGCAATAAAAACATTAAACAATGTTTATGAAGGTTTGCCACCTCATAAATTAGATTTAAAAGTTAATGATATTGTTATGTTAATTAGAAATGTGAGTATACACGAAGGTTTGTGTAACGGTACTAGACTTAAAATAACCAAATTATTTAGATATAATATTGAAGCAGAAATATTAACAGGAGAAAAAGTAGGTAATAGATTTTTTATTCCAAGAATTAGATTAAATACAGGAGAATCTTCTTCATTACCGTTTATTCTTTATAAAAAAACAGTTTCCATTAACATTAGCATTTTGCATGACCATTAATAAATCTCAGGGACGAAGTTTTGATTATGTAGGGTTATACATCAAAAGGCAATTATTCTCACACGGTCAAATATATGTTGCTTTACCAGGATGTAGAAATCCGGATAACATATATATAGAAAATAATTTAGAAAGTTCATTAGAAATTGAAAATATTGTTTGGGAAGAAATTCTTGATAATTAAAAAAAAAATTAGTTATATAAGTAAATATGTATATATATTTATTGCATATATTTATTAAAAAATATGTTCATATATATTCAAAAACCAAATTTCTCAATATAAAATATACGCAATAAAAGTATAAAATAAAGGAGAAATTATTTGAATTATAAGAGATTTTAATAATTAGCTAAATGAAAATTGTATATAAAATTTAATTAAGTTTCGGTTTGATCCATATAAAAATACAAATAAAATCAAAGAAAGATTTTTAAATCAAAATTTTTAAAGTGATTATGCTCTTATATTTTCAAAAAACAAATTTCACAATATAAAATATACGCAATAATAGTATAAAATAAATGAGGAATTGTTTAAACGATATTATAAGAGATCTAAATCAATAGCTAAATGAAATCGGTATACGAAATTTATTTAAGTTTCAGTTTATACATAAAATAATAAAAATATAATACAACAAAAGATTTTTAAATCAAAATTGATAGCGTAAATGCACTTTTATAGATTCAAAAAAAGCACTACCTTGAAAATAAATAGGTTCAAAGTCTTCAAGGTCTTATTTTTCAAAGATGGGGGTTGACGAGCGGAGCGAGTAGGGGGCGCAGCTCCCTGTATATATATATATAAACACACATATATATATATATATATATATATATGTTTATCGGGTTTTATGAGGCCCAACCCTGTATATTAGTACCTACAGCCGAGAGTTCCCTATGGCAAGTGACTAAAGAAATAATGGACCCTGAGGTTATAGACTCTAGGTCGGGCCGCATAAACCCCTATATTTTGAAATATTATGAGGCCCGGGCTGCATAATCAAAATCGGGCTCGATAAACCCCTATATATAAAAAAACGAGCTTTATAAACCCCTTTAGAGATATGTGTATGTATATATATATATATATATATATATTTTTACCGCTACCTTCCAGGACACCTAGAGGTTTTCTGCAATAGAAGTAGGTACAAAACGTTAAACAGTATATAAGTGACTAAAGAAATAATATCCCTTAGGGTGTTGACTAACACCACGACGCCTGCGGGGCCCCCTTTCAGTTCCGTAGTATTTTACGTTGATTTCGGAAAAATTTTACGGAAAAAAACGTTGTGAAAGAAAACCTAAATGTCCTGAATAATACAAAAATGTCCTGAAAGGTAGCCGTAAACATATTCCTAATTCAGTACAGTCCTGAAAACATGCAAATGTCCTGAAACATAGCGGTAAATCAATGAAAAGTCCTGAAACATAGCGGTGAACAGAAATATATATATATATATATATATATATTTTTTTTTTTACCGCTACCTTCCAGGACACCTAGAGGTTTTCTGCAATAGAAGTAGGTACAAAACGTTAAACAGTATATAAGTGACTAAAGAAATAATATCCCTTAGGGTGTTGACTAACACCACGACGCCTGCGGGGCCCCCTTTCAGTTCCGTAGTATTTTACGTTGATTTCGGAAAAATTTTACGGAAAAAAACGTTGTGAAAGAAAACCTAAATGTCCTGAATAATACAAAAATGTCCTGAAAGGTAGCCGTAAACATATTCTTAATTCAGTACAGTCCTGAAAACATGCAAATGTCCTGAAACATAGCGGTAAACCAATGAAAAGTCCTGAAACATAGCGGTAAACCAATGAAAAGTCCTGAAACATAGCGGTGAACAGATATATATATATATATATATAATACATCTCGTTAACTATGTTTATGGAGCCCTTTTTTAAAGATAGGTAGCTTTATGGAGCCCTGGCTCCATAAGCATTCAATAGATCCCGGTTTATGGAGCCCGACCTAGAGTTGCTATACCCAGAGAGGAATTATTTCTTTTGTCACTTGTATACGGGAACTCTGGGCGTAGGTACTAATATCAGGGATGGGCCCCATAAAGGGGTTAGGTGAAACATATTATATATATATAGTACTAAGCGTTATTCGTGTCACGTAGACCCCCATCGCCCCCCGCGCCCCCCTCACACCCCCTCGCTACCCACTCAGACCCCCCTCAAAATAACGTAAAATTTTGATTTTTTTTTCGTTATTTGGAGCATGGCAGAGCCCCCCTCGCTCCCCCTCGCCACCTTCACCACCCCACGCCACCCATCACCCCTCCTAGTACTCCCCTCACTCTAGCCTTAAACCCCCCTCGTGACCTCCCTCAGACCCCATCAGACCAGGACCATTTCTAAAACATATATCAGATAAAATAACATCACTCATCACTGTGCTCTACGTTTGTAAATTGTTACAATGCCCGCTCTCTACTTGAGTTTTGTGCATATTTAAAAAAAATACAATATTCCCATTGAACCAATTTGTTGGAGTTTGCTCGAATATTCCCATTATTTTATTGAAACGAAAAATAGTTATCTACGTCACCTTAAATGTCCCATAACAGAAGCGTTGGATATTTATTTAAAGTCGGTATCTTTCGCCAATAGTTCTACATAAACACTTATCTTATATGTTATGACAAATATATCTTTGAAGAATAGATTAGTGGAAAAATAAAGCACATATATCTTCCACTGATCACTGTAACCGACAATGGCAATGTTATAAAGTACAAGAAAAAGAGCGAGAGAGAGATTAGAGCATAAAACGTAGAAACAGGAACCTGGAGGCAAGGGCGTAGAAACAGAGGCGGAGGGACAGACACATAGAGACAGAGTCGGAGAGACAGAGACATGGAGACAGAGACGTTGAAACAGAAACGTAGAGACAGAGACGTAGAAACAGAGACGAGGAGACAGGCGGGTGGAGACAGAGACGGGGAGACAAAGACGTGGAGACAGATGCGTTGAAACAGAAACGAGGAGACAGAGACGTTGAGACAGAGACGTAGAGACAGGCTTGTGGAGACAGAGACGGGGAGACAAAGACGTGGAGGTGGAGACGTAGAAGCAGATGTAGAGACAGGAAAGTAGAGACACAGCGGTAGAGACAGAGACGTAGAGATAGGCGCGTAGAGACAGAGACATAAAGACAGACGTAGAGACAGTGTCAAAGTGACAGAGACATAGAAACAGAGTCGGAGGGACAGAGACGTGGAGACCGAGACGCAAAAAGAGTGAGTGAGCGATTAAAGACAGAAACGTAGATACAGGAACCTACAGACAGGGACGTAGAGACAGGGATGTAAAGACATACGACGTAGAGACAGAGACGTAGAGTTAGGTGCGCAGAGATGGAGTCGGAGCGACAGAGACATAGAGATCGAGTCGGAGAGACAGAGACGTAGAGTTAGGCGCGCAGAGATGGAGTCGGAGCGACAGAGACATAGAGATCGAGTCGGAGAGACAGACACGGAGACAGAGACGTGGAGACAGGGACGTAGATACAGAGATGTAGAGACAGAGTAGTGGGAACAGAGAGGTGGGGGCAGAAACGAAGAGACCGAAACATATAGATAGGAGCGTAGAGACAGATACATAGAAACAAAGACGTAAAGACAGAGTCGGAGAGACAGAGACATAGAGACAGAGTCGGAGAGACAGAGACGTAGAGAAAGAGACGTAGAGGCAGGGACGTAGAGAAAGAGACGTAGAGGCAGGGATGTAGATACAGAGCGTAGAGACAGGTGCATGGAGACAAAGTCCTGGAGATGGAGACGTAGAGACAGAGACGTGGAGACAGAGACGTGGAGACAGAGTCGGAGAGACAGAGATGTGGAGACAGAGACGTGAAAAGTGAGTGTGATCGATTAAAGACAGAAATGTAAAAACAAGAACCTAGATACAGGGATGTAGATATAGCCACGTAGACACGGAGGCGTAGAGACAGAGTCGGAGAGACAGAGACGTGGAGACAGAGACGTGGGACAGGGACGTAGAGACAGAGGCGTAGAGACAGGGATGCAGATACAGAGACGTAGACAGGCGCGTGGAGACTAAGGCGTGATTACAGAGATCTGGAGACAGAGACGTGGAGACAGAGACTTAGAAACAAAACGTAGAGACAGAGACGTAGTGACAAGGATGTAGATACAAAGACGTAGAGACAGAGACGTAGAGTTGGGCGCGCAGAGACAGAGTGGGAGAGACAGAGACATAGAGATCGAGTCGGAGAGATACAGACATGGAGACAGGGATGCAGATACAGAGATGTAGAGACAAAGTAATGGAGACAGAGACGTGGAGGCAGAGACGTAAAGGCGGAGACGTAGAGACAGAGACGTAGAGCTATCTCTACGTAGAGCTATCTCTACGTCTCTGTCTCTACGTCTCCGCCTTTACGTCTCTGTCTCCACGTATAATAGGCGCGTAGAGACAGATACATAGAGACAGAGCCGTAAAGACAGAGTCGGAAAGACAGAGACTTAGAGACAGAGTCGGAGGGACAGAGACGTAGAGACAGAGACGTAGAGGCTGGGATCTAGATCAGAGACGTAGAGACAGGCGCATGGAGACAGAGACGTAGAGACAGGCGCATGGAGACAGAGTCGTAGAGACAAAGTCGTGGATACATGAACGTGAAGACGGAGACGTACAGACGGAGACGTAGGGACAGGGAAGTAGCGACAGAGCCGTCGTGACGGAGACGTAGAGACAGAGTCGGGTACAAGCAATATTAGAAGTTTCGAAAATTTTAAATTTTGTGTACACAAAATTATATGTGATGAAATGCAATGGATATAAAATGGAAAATGGAAACAATTTTCAGAAAGTTTTGAAACAAGAAGCACTAAATTAAATCAGGTAATTGTAAGACAATTCAATTTATAAAATTTATTTAATATAATTTCATTTTTACCTTATTGATATTTTTCAAAATTTTAGTGACATAGACGGTCGATTAGGGCTACTGGGGATACCACTTACAAATAAAACGCATCTTTCTATTTACCTCTTAGGTGATGTGGAAAAAATAGAACATAATATATCCTGTTCAATATATTTGCAAATCGATTAAATTAAAAATTAATTGAGTTAATGTTCTGAGTTGAAAACTTCTCGTAAGCGTCAATTTACAAAAAACTTTCACCTGCCGCTGTGCAGTCCCTCCTTAATTTTGTAGCTCCTCCTTAAAATATAAATCGAATCCAATAAAATTAAAATTAATTCCAATGCACGTGTAAGTATAACACATTATACTATGCAACCCCTCTTTAATTAAAAGCTCCTCCTTAAAATAAGATTTTCTTTAAGTGTATAACATTACCATTATCGGTTATAACGATCAGCGAAAAATATATGTGCTTTGTTTGAACAGTAAGGGAATTCTCTCGATACCAAACTAGGGAAAATTAGGACCATTGATCTATTTGTTAATTTACAAAGTAAATGTTGTTCAAGAAAGTCTTACAAATACTTGTTAAGTAATTAATAATTATACATTCAAACAAAACAATTCTATTCGTCTGAATGGTCAATAACAAGTTTCGCAAGGAAGATGATTTGACTCATTTTTTGAGGTTAAATGTACCCTTCTTTAATACACTAAATTTTTTTTAATACATAGAAGTATACAATGATACTTTTTAAGAGCAATAATCGTTCGTCGTATGCTTATCTTCGGATGAAAATTTTTTCATTACAAACAACTTTTAATGCCCTGTAAAATACGTAAATTTGTGCGAATTCCCATAAGACTCCAGGTTAAATAAATTGCTTAAACGAAAACATCAATATCTTGCTGCCTAGGTACCTTTTGGTTCGAAAAAATTAACTGAGTTATTTTAAGAGTTATACTAAGTTATTTTAAGATCCCTTCAAATTTTATTAAAATCTAATTTCTTATTCAAAATCGAGAGAATTTCTTTAAGCCATTCTGTTTGGGAATTATCAATGTTTTGAATTTCCTGTGGTTGCGCGACTGAGGGATAACTCAGCAGGCGGCCGCGCGACGGCAGCACTCATCAGCTGCTCTCTGCGGAACAGCTGTATCGCTACACTGATTAGCCGAGTATGGCAAAAATCATACTGTCTCTCTTACGTTTACACATGTAAATGAGAGAGACGCTGATTTGACTCACTCCTCGGTAACAACGAGGCGAGAAAGAAGACGGAAGTGCTCACTCATTCAGTCTAGTTAGTCTAAACGGCGTGCTCGCCTCGAGGCCGCATGGCCGACTCACACGGCATTCTCGCTCACTCTAATCTACTCAACTCTCTCTTCTAGTCTGGACGGCGTGCTCGCCTCGAGGCCGCATGGTCGACTCACACGGCATTCTTGCTCACTCTAGTCTACTCAACTCTCTCTTTTCGTCTGGACGGCGTGCTCGCCACGAGGCCGCATGGCCGACTCACACGGCATTCTCACTCACTCTAGTCAAATTCTTTCTCTGAAACGGTCAGCCTCGTGGAGAACATCAGTGTGCACCCATGCGGCATCTCCTCGTGTAGCAGTACTGCTCGCCCGGCATCTCATCACATGGCATTTCTCACCGGCTCGCTGCATCTAGTTGGCCACGAGGCGGCCGCGGCACCTCTCAACAACCACTATGCAACACTCAACTGCTGCTTTCTCAACTATGGATTTTATCTGGCTTTTCTCATCGGCTGCTTTGCATCCTCACACTCATCTCAATGGCTTTCTCATTTCGATCATCACGCTTATCTTACTGCTCTTCTCAACTGCTCATCGTCGTTGCGGAACAATCACTGGAACAACTCATCAGCGTAGACGATTAATATAATCGCTACGTACGAGAAGGTAATTACTCAATTACATGCGGCCATTTTATACAGAGGTGCGCTGCTATACGGAACGCAGAACCACGCGGTACAATAGTAATACTCAGTCATGATTAGATCAATAATATCTAATCGTGTCATCTAATTGAAAACTCGAACACAGTCAAATCAATAATATTTGATTGTGTTGTTTATTGCATGGTTACTCTCATCAGTGATTCGTAACGTGTCGCAGAAAAACTCATCCACGCTCACACCGAAAAACTCATACACTCAAATTGTACAAATGATATACACTTACACAGAATTTTGTAACCCTCATACACTCAAACAATTATGTAACAGTCATACACTCAACCAATTTATTGTAACAGTTACACACACCTTTAATATCAACCTTTATATCAACTTTATATCAATTTAAGTGGTTGTTCATGTAAATATGTAATAGTGATAATTTTATAGGCAGTTTTTGTAAACTGACAAGTATGGTAACACCACGGACTATACGTATTTATACGCGCGCTGAAATTAATTATAACTTGAATAGTTTGTTGAACAACGAGAGTACAAATAACGCTGCACTTTTTCGCTTTGCTCACACGAATATTAGCATTGAAGCTAAACAATTATTTCTAAAATTGCACAAAAATCTTAGTTTGACGGAAAAAATACGCTGTGATATTAAATTTTTATTAGAATGTAAAAAATATGAAATTTTTCCAAAACATATTAATGATGTAACTAGGAGATTGAATAGCATTAATTTGGATAGCCAAATAACAAAGAACAAACTAAATTCTGTGTCTAATTTAATTTCGACTAAAATTTTGAAAATTGAAATCCCGGATTTTTATTAAAAAAAGGCTCGATTGCTCAGTGAAAAGAAATTGGTTTTTGATCAAGTCAGAAAAATTACAAATTTAAAAAATGCAAAACGTTTAATTAAATTGTTAACAGAAAATACAAAAAACTCTGTGTCTCAATGGCAAAATAAACACAACAAAAAGTTTGACAAGTTGTATTACGAACGGTATAATAGAAAATGCGAATATGTATACACAGAGGCAAGCGCGAAGCCAACGAACTCGAATATACACAAACCACAAGACGGCCCATGGTTCATTAACCTCACTGAGGTGACGATCCCAGAAGGGGTACGTAATACAGTTCGTTTAGGAAGAGATTTTAATTTTACATGTTTTCCTGATAGAAAAACGTTCTTCGAAATTTCCAAATCAATAGATGGTTATGTAGATTGGAGAAAACATGATGAAAAAGACAGGGATTTACACAGTGAACTCATTAGAACAGTCAATACTTTTGCAAAACGTAAGAATCGCATATCACACAGTGACACTGTTATTAAACATAACTTGCTTGCGACTGAAACTTTTATTAAAAATAATAAAGATATTTTATTCACAAAAGCCGATAAAGGCAATGTAACAATTGCCATTAACATTAAAGATTATAAATCAAAAGTTTTAGATGTTCTGTCTGACACTACATATTATAAAAAACTTGAAAAAGATCCGTACAACAATTTAAAAAATGCGACAAAAAAACTCATACAAAAATGGAAAAGCAGAGGTGTGTGTGATATGGATTCCAGTTTTGACATTTTAACTGATAAATTGGATCATTCTGTACTTTCACGAGCGTACGGCTTGATAAAGATTCATAAAAAGGATATGCCGGCTAGAATCATTGTATCGACGATAAATTCTCTAACACATGCTCTGGACAAAGCTATTTGCACATTTTTTACAAAATATTTACCTCGGCCTAAATCGTCTTTGAAAAATAGTCCTGAATTAATTGATATTAGCTCAGATATTCATGTCCCGGATAATTACAGATTATGTTCATTTGATGTCGTATCTCTATTTACAAATATAAATATCGATCTTGTTTTAACTGGTATCCGTAACAAATGAAAATATTTAAGAAACAGAACTAATCTGACGATGAACGAATTTTTGGATGGCATTATCTTTTTAATGAATTCTACTTATTTCTCTTTTGACAATTGTTACTATAAACAAACACATGGCGCGCCAATGGGCGGATGCTCTAGTCCGTGGTTTGGGGAACTGGCTTTGGAGTGTCTCGAGAACCATTGCCTCAATGTTATGAAATCGGATATTGTTTTATATAAGAGATATGTCGATGATTGTTTATTGATTGTAAAGGATGATGCAATTGACAGATGCCTAAGTACTTTTAATAAGTTTAACCATTATTTACAATTTACGATAGAAAATCAAGACCAGGAGAAAAAATCAATTAACTTTTTAGACATGACATTATTTCGCACTGATGAAAACAATATAATTACGAATTGGTATCGTAAAAGTACTTATTCTGGACGATTTATTCATTTCAATTCGCATCATCCTATTCAAAATAAAAGAGCAATTGTTTACAATCTTGTAGATCGTGCTATTAATCTTTCACATACAAAATTTCATAGACAAAATCTAGATATTACAACTCAGTTTCTTAAAAATAATGGGTATCCTATGAAATTTATCTCTGAAAATATGAGAAATAGGATTTTCCAGTTAAATAATAATCATGATAATTCAAAAAATAATCGTTCACTGACAAAGAATACAGTTGCCAACAACAACAAAATTATAGTTTTACCATTTATTAAAGATTTAAGCTTTAAACTAAAATCTATATTATCTAGTCATGGTTACAGGGTTGTAAACAAACCAATTAACAAGTTATCGAGATTCATCACGTTAGGTAAAGATAGATTAAATAGTTTGCAGCAGAGTGTTTATAAGATAGGTTGTTCTGATTGTGATCTAACATATGTTGGACAAACTAGCAGAAAACTCAAAATTCGCATTAATGAGCATAAATTGAGTGTAAAAAATACCGATACTAAATCTGCACTAGCCGTACACGCCACAGAAACACGTCACAGAATTAATTTTGAAAAGATTAAAGTTTTGGATAAAGAAATTAAGAAAGGTAAAAGAGAATTTTCAGAAATGATTCACATTTATAATACAAAAAATAATATGAATAGAATCACTGATACTATTAAGTTGAAAAATGATTATAAGGCTTCCATAGGTATTATTAATAACGTAATTAAAGATAGAAAAAAACAGTTAGTTCCTAGAGGGTCGAGTTCTCGTATTCTGAGAAGTCGGGGTAGCACGATGTTATGAGCGATGTTGAGGTTGCACTACTTAGTTCCAGCGCATGCGCATGTGTGTGCGGCGAAGAGGAGCGGCAGGAGCCTCTCGACTCGCTATGTTACTTGGATGCTTTGTAGTAGCGGGACGATCCACGGACACTGTGAGCGGCGCACCGCTTGTACTGTCGTGTCCCCCCACTCGATTTTTGGGTATAAATAATCCCCTGCGATGTCACCTATCCGCAGTCCTTCTTTGATAGCTCTGTTGGCTACCATCCGAGGAAAACTGGTAGCTTGACAACAGGTCAATGTACCACAGTTCCTGTCAGTTTTTAATTTTTCAAACATGATTTCGTTTTTGATTTAGTAAGTTCTTTTCATAATTCGTGCGGTTCATGATTATTTGAAATCCACATTCAGCCTTCTAATCATAATTTTTTCGATTTAATTAAAGTGCAAATATGACGTGCGTTAGAAAGAAAATGTTGAGAGAGCTACGTGTTCAATCTTTTTGTATTGACGAGCAACTACATTGCTATGAAATTGGGCGTATTTGTTAGTTAATTTAATTAATTAGGTAAGATTTGTGCTGTGTATTGTTTGTCATTATAGTGGCGCAATTAGATCATACGAATTAAGTTACATCGTTGTTTTCTAGTCTCTGGAAAAGGGAATACTACAATGATTCCGAAACGTCGACTGATAGTAAATTAATAAAATACTTAATTTGCTCAAAAGGATCCACGTGTTTCATCAAAGTTGAATTGCGAGCAGTCTGAAAGGACAAAAAACTCATTTGAGTTTTTGTAAACACCCACAGAATGTCCTCATTATAAATGATGGCATTTTCAAACGACTATTTGTAATATATTTTAATATGAGAAGTGGTTCTATAGGGCTATTGGCGAATGATACCACTTAAAATAAAAATCCAACGCGTCTGTTAATAGTACCTCAAAGGTGACGATGGAAACTTTTTCTCGTTTCAATAAAAAACCGCTGCGAATTCATTGGCTCGTTGCTTCCTCAAACTTAATTTTGTGATTGCTTTAATTAATGTTTAATAACGAAATTTATAATTTTTGCAACAAATTATGCCATAATTATAATTAAATTTATTTTGAAGATTAAAAGGTATTAATTTTCAAATTTATTCATTCTTTTACTTATTTATATCAACCACCATGAATTTTCCAGGTTTAACATAATATATACATATATTCATATATAACATCACTAGTATTCTCGAAGCGCGCGGTGAGCGCTGTGATTTTATCGAAACTACACCACTTTTGTTTTTGTGACCTAGCAACCCGTTACACCCACCAACCAAACCACTAATAAATTGATATCATAACTAATCCATCATTTTTGAAGATAGGAGAGAGGATTAAAGAGTTATAAGCTTTTTTGAATAAAACACGTTTTTGTTTTTGTTCATAACAAAAGAACTATGATAGCTAGATATAAAATTTTGTTTCCCAAATATAGATAATTTAATTCTCTTTCGAATGCTACCTATCCGATCCAGATACATAGAACCGTTCTCGAGAAATTACGATTGAAGAAAAGGTTAAAAAAACTTTAACCTCAAATATCTCTGAAATTTCTAGACCAATCATTTTGTCCAAAGAAATCGACCGAGAACTATACAAAATCTACCTCTACAAGGAATTTTAAAGCGATTAAGTCAATTTTACTTCCGTAATCGTTGGACATAAAAAACTCCTTTTTTTCATTTTTCAATTTTTTTCTCAAAAACTAACCAAAAGAATGGATTCAAATTTTTAGAGCTTATAGCTATTTATATTCTGTTATAAGCTTTTAAAAAAAACACGTTTTTGTCAATAACAAGATAACCGGGATAGCTAGAGAAATTTTTTTTTTAAATTATAGGTTTTTTTACGCTGTTTCGAATACTACCCATTAGATTTAAATATCTCGATTCTATCATTGAAAAAAGCCAAAAACAATTTTGAGAAAATCGAAAATTCGAAATAAAACAAAAACGAATCGGCCCAATCAAAAAACGGATTTCTGACCCGCCATCACACAAAAAAAAAACAAAAAGAATGAGACCTGTCCGGTTAAAATCGATCGAGTAGAAGCTGAGATCCAGGCGTACACATACACACACACACACACATACATCCATACAGACATTTTTCAAAAATCATGTATTTTGGTTCCTAACACCTCGAATATCAATTATAACATGTTTTTACAATAACTCAAAAAATTACTATCACAAAGCTTCCTCTAGGAGGAAGCAAAAAGAAGAATTGAAAGCTTCTTTTAAGCGTTACGTTGAGTGTTTAAATTCGTATAACATATGAAAAATATCTATTACAACTTGCCTTGAAAACAAGAATTTTACTTATTTTCTGTCAAAGGTGGGGGGTTGACGAGCGGAGCGAGAATGGGGGCACCCCTAGTTTATATATATGGGATATTTCAGGTGAAGTCAGCAGCTCAAAATTTTAAAATCGCTAAAAATTGGTTTACTTCTAGTTTTTAATGAAAAAATAATGTTCCTAGAGTTTCAGACCAAAATTTTCAAAAATAAGCCAATTATGAAACATTGAAAATTCAAATTTTTTCCATTTTTTGGTTATAATTCAACTTTAATCAAACATATATAAAGATTGGACGATAGGGAGGGCCAACCCTTCAAAAATAAACAAAAAAACACAACACTTCATATTCTATATTCCAACGTTTCGCTGATCCTTGGTGTCAGCCTCATCAGGAAACTGTTTATTGAAAAAATTCAGATATAAATACAATTATAAATATCGTTATCACAAGCGCTTTTTAAATGAATAACATTGAAAGATAAAACTTACAAAACTAATCTCAACAACATGTCAACCAGATAATTATGAAATTATTTAGTAGTAACAACTACATTGTCAAAAAGTAGAAAGCCACATTGTCTCACTCACAGATGACTGAAATTCGGCGAAATTTATCTTCGAGTATGTAAGCATTGCTCCCTATGTTATTGTCGAGTAGTATACAAACGCAATTTTACACATATATGCGAGGATATATTGTCCAATCGCATACAAACGCAAATTTACACATTATGCAAGGAGGACCGTACGAACGTGCGTTTGTGTGTCTATATGTATATATATGTCGCGTGTAAAGTCACGTTATGTTTTGCATAGATTGATTAGTCTATTGTATTGTGCATTCAAAAATTTTGTATCCTCATGTCTATTTATAGTACACCCATTACTTTTTATGTGTAACATTTCTAAAATCCGTCTTTTATTAAAATTATGTTCTCTGTCTAATATTACAGTATTTTCCCAATCAAAACAATGATTGGGATTTTCAAAAATATGTGTGGGTACAGGCACTAATTTGTTATTGTTAATACATAGGGCATGATCAATTTTTTCTACCGATTTTTTATGTTCTTGAATACGAGTTTTTAAGGAATGTTTACTTTCACCTATATATACGTTACTACAACTACCGCAATTAAATTTGTAAATGATTCCAGTCTCATTCCATTTACAATTTTTATCTTTGCCTAATTTTATAATGTTATCCATTTTTTGGTTCATGAGGAGAACACAACGAATATTGTATTTTTTGAGTAGTTTAGCAGAAGTATAATAAAATTTTTCTATGAAGGGCAAGGCTAATGTCAAGGACAGCTCAACCGAATTAGTGGTAGTTTTTGATATAGTTGTAGTTTTAAATTTGTGATAACGTAATCTACTTGAAATACAGGAATCTGTAAAATCCGTAGGATAATTGTTGTTGCTTAAAATATTTTTTACGATATCGATGTTTTGTTTGTGAAATGAAACATCCGAAAGTAGAATGGCCCTGTCGATCAAATTAGACACAATATTACGTTTCTGTTGTGTGGTATGGTTTGAAGAAAAATTTAAAATTCTGCCTGAACTGGTTTTCTTTTGGTACCAATTAGTGATAATTTTGCTATTGTTTTTCATCAGGGTTAAATCTAAAAAGTTAATACTATTGTTGACTTCAACTTCACGAGTAAATTGTAAATGTGAATTATAACTATTGAATATGTCTAGAGTAGGTTGTAAAAATTCTTTTTTTATGCACATTATTGTGTCATCAACGTACCGAAAATAAAATAACGGGATACAATTGATTTCGTCCCTTAATTGTTCTAAACACTGGACTTCTAGATCTTCCATTACTAAATCAGCGAAAATGGGAGAAATTGGTGAGCCCATGGGGCTACCAAATATTTGTTTATAAATTTTATCTTTAAACTGAAAAAAGGTATTGTCAAACAAGAATTTTACCAACTCTATAATATGAACATAAGGAATTTTTGAACGACTGTTTATTTGTGAAAATCTTTTATCTAGACTATCGATGACTAACTGGCATGGAATATTAGTAAATAACAGAGTAACATCGAGAGACAATAATATATAATCAGTTGGAATGTTTATATTTGATATCCTATCTTTCAATTGAAAACTATTATTCACGTGTGACTTAGGCTTTTTTAAAATAAAAGAAAGATCACTACATAGAATCTTAGCCAGCAAATGCCCCGGGCTGTTGATAGACGAAATAATTGGTCGTAACGGTGCGCCGTCTTTATGGATCTTGGGCAATCCATAAGCTTTTGCCAACACTGTGTTGGTTTGTGTCAGACTGTTATTATGATATTTTTTCGGTAGATAATCATTATCATTCAGACAAGAGAGTAATAGATGAGCTTTTTTCTGTAGAGAATTGAGAGGATTTTTCTTGACATTAGTATAGCTGGTTTTGTCACTGAAAATATTTTCCATTTTTTCAATGTATTCATCGGTATTCAGGCAAACCGTAACGTTACCCTTATCTGCACATATAAAAAATAGATTAGTGTGTTCTTTTTGGAAATTTTTTTTGTGATTTTGAGTTTCTTAGAAAATTCAATATCCTGTTTCGAAACAGCGTTATTGTTATTCTTGTGTTTTAAGATGTTATCGAGGATGATCTCTCTAACTTCCTTATTATGTTCAAAATCTTTCATACTTAGGCAGTGTTCAACGTTTTTGACTGTGGTGAAAATATTATGTTGTGTGAACTTAGTTTTTAGATTGAAATTTCTACTTAATGAAACTACATCTAAAACATCTTGTGGTATTGATTCTTTTGTTAAATTTATCAACCAATTGCTTTTATTGCAAAATTCTTTATTATTTTTTGGTTTTCGAGATACTAGCCTAAAAAGTTTTTTATCTAATTTTACTTTTAAGTTGTTATAAATTTTTAATGTTTTAGTTTCTGTAAAACTTCTAAATTTTGTAATAACATTATTGTCTAAATGTAATTTTCCCAATAGGACTGCTAGGGCATTTAGTCTAGTTTTGATATGAGCAATATGGTCAAAGAGGTCTTGAATTTCAAGTTTTAATATTCTTTTGGTGAATAATTTTGAACTATTTGTGAAAGAACGTTGACATGATTTACTATTGAAACAAAATTCTCTACTCATAGAGTTGTTGATATGTGTTGGTATGACTTCTTCTCGATGACAATTGATGAGAAAAGAATGCTTAGCATTAGACTTAGATAGTTCGTGTCTAAACGTAGTCCAAGACTTGAAAATGCGGATTGCTTGGCAACCATATTCATCAGAAACATGTTGAAAAAAACCTCTCCTTGTTGAGGTCTGGCCATTGTTCCATCGGAGGCCGTGATTAATATACGTATTATGACCACCCTCCATTATTTGAAACATATATAAAAATTGGACGATAGGGAGGGTCAACCCTTCAAAAATAAACAAATTATAAAAAATAAACTATTTTTTACATGTGCAGATAAAGGTAACGTTACGGTTTGCCTGAACACCGATGAATACATTGAAAAAATGGAAAATATTTTCAGTGACAAAACCACCTATACTAATGTCAAGAAAAATCCTCTCAATTCTCTACAGAAAAAAGCTCATCTATTACTCTCTTATCTGAATGATAATGATTATCTACCGAAAAAATATCATAATAACAGTCTGACACAAACCAACACAGTGTTGGCAAAAGCTTATGGATTGCCCAAGATCCATAAAGACGGCGCACCGTTACGACCAATTATTTCGTCTATCAACAGCCCGGGGCATTTGCTGGCTAAGATTCTATGTAGTGATCTTTCTTCTATTTTAAAAAAGTCTAAGTCACACGTGAATAATAGTTTTCAATTGAAAGATAGGATATCAAATATAAACATTCCAACTGATTATATATTATTGTCTCTCGATGTTACCTCGTTATTTACTAATATTCCATGCCAGTTAGTCATCGATAGTCTAGATAAAAGATTTTCACAAATAAACAGTCATTCAAAAATTTCTTATGTTCATATTATAGAGTTGGTAAAATTCTTGTTTGACAATACCTTTTTTCAGTTTAAAGATAAAATTTATAAACAAATATTTCGTAGCCCCATGGGCTCACCAATTTCTCCCATTTTCGCTGATTTAGTAATGGAAGATCTAGAAGTCCAGTGTTTAGAACAATTAAGGGACGAAATCAATTGTATCCCGTTATTTTATTTTCGGTACGTTGATGACACAATAATGTGCATAAAAAAAGAATTTTTACAACCTACTCTAGACATATTCAATAGTTATAATTCACATTTACAATTTACTCATGAAGTTGAAGTCAACAATAGTATTAACTTTTTAGATTTAACCTGATAAAACCAATAGCAAAATTATCACCAATTGGTACCAAAAGAAAACCGGTTCAGGCAGAATTTTAAAATTTTTCTTCAAACAATACCACACAACAGAAACGTAATATTGTGTCTAATTTTATCGACAGGGCCATTCTACTTTCGGATGTTTCATTTCACAAACAAAACATCGATATCGTAAAAAATATTTTAAGCAACAACAATTATCCTACGGATTTCACAGATTCCTGTATTTCAAGTAGATTACGTTATCACAAATTTAAAAATACAACTATATCAAAAACTACCACTAATTCGGTTGAGCCGTCCTTTACATTAGCCTTGCCCTTCATAGAAAAATTTTATTATACTTCTGCTAAACTACTCAAAAAAATACAATATTCGTTGTGTTCCCCTCATGAACCAAAAAATGGATAACATTATAAAATTAGGCAAAGATAAAAATTGTAAATGGAATGAGACTGGAATCATTTACAAATTTAATTGCGGTAGTTGTAATAACGTATATATAGGTGAAAGTAAACGTTCCTTAAAAACTCGTATTCAAGAACATAAAAAATCGGTAGAAAAAATTGATCATGCCCTATGTATTAACAATAACAAATTAATGCCTGTACCTATACATATTTTTGAAAATCCCAATCATTGTTTTGATTGGCAAAATACTGTAATATTAGACAGAGAACATAATTTTAATAAAAGACGGATTTTAGAAATGTTACACATAAAAAGTAATGGGTGTACTATAAATAGACATGAGGATACAAAATTTTTGAATGCACAATACAATAGACTAATCAATCTATGCAAAACATAACGTGACTTTACACGCGACATATATATACATATAGACACACAAACACACGTGCGTACGGTCCTCCTTGCATATATGTGTAAATTTGCATTTGTATGCGATTGGACAATATATCCTCGCATATATGTGTAAAATTGCGTTTGTATACTACTCGACAATAACATAGGGAGCAATGCTTACATACTCGAAGATAAATTTAGCCGAATTTCAGTCATCTGTAAGTGAGACAATGTGGCTTTCTACTTTTTGACAATGTAGTTGTTACTACTAAATAATTTGATAATTATCTGGTTGACATGTTGTTGAGATCAGTTTTGTAAGTTTTATCTTTCAATTTTATTCATTTAAAAAGCGCTTGTGATAACGATATTTATAATTGTATTTATATCTGAATTTTTTCAATAAACAGTTCCCTGATGAGGATGACAACAAGGATCAGCGAAACGTTGGAATATAGAATGTGAAGTGTTGGGGTTTTTTTGTTTATTTTTGAAGGGTTGACCCTCCCTATCGTCCAATTTTTATATAGGTTTCAAATAATGGAGGGTGGTCATAATACGTATATCAACTGTAATCATTTTTTTACTCAAAAATTTGAAATTTTTTGTACAGGACATAGATTGGGAAAAAGTTTGCATTTTATCTCTAGAATGTGCCAGTATTTTTTTTTAGAACCCTTTTCGAAAGCCTCTGATTGGTTGCTTTTTGATATACCTTCATTAAAGAATATTGAGACTGCGGCCAAATTTTTTTGATTCGATAAATTTTTTTTGGACTCTTCTTCGAAAAGCCTTCAAAATGCTTTTTTGGTCAATGTTGGCCGAGCAAAGGGAAAAGAGTTACAATTTTTTGAAATAAATATTATATATATATATATAATACATATAAGAGGCTTGTAGGGTACCCAGCCCCCCTCCCCACCCCCTCCTCACCCCTCCTATTAGCCCCTCCTCAACCCCTCCTCAAAATAACGGAAAAATGAGATTAGAAATAGGAGTTGCTCCTCAAAACCCCTCCCCCTCCTCAAAATCCCTCCTCCCCTCCTCCTACCCCTCCTCTCATTAATGTATTGTTTTTCTCATTTTGTTATACATTACATGTATATTACGAATGATTTGATATTGTTAATATTATTGATGTTGTTTCTATATTATGAAATAATTATAATATCAAATGTTATCAATTATAAGGTCAAGATTAAAAAATTTGTATAAGTTCCCCGTTCCTTTTTGCGTATAAGAAGCCTTAATCACATCAGGGTATGGCTTTAATAACGTTACTAATGATTATAGTTTAATCCAATAGTAATACATTAATACTATATATATAGTGTATTTAACATGAATAAAATAATTTTTTTTAACAAAATGTCGATATTTTAGAAACAGTACAAACAATTATTGATAATAAATCCCCATCTTTTTGGTTTCTTAACCAATTGTAATTATCAAGGTCTCATTTTATTCTTTCACGGGGACTTGCCCAAGGAAAAATTCAAAATTATTCAAGACCCAGAAAGTTATAGCCAATTGAAGATAATTATTTTTATAACCTCATTCGTGATTTTATAAACAATTATAACTACCTTAAATGTTATCAAATGTATTGGAGGGTGTACGTAAGCGCTGTGCGGTACTGTGCTGTGCGATGCTGCGTGATGCCCGTGTTATTGGTGCGTTGGCTACTTACGGAACTACTTTTCTGATTGGTCGGTATTTAAACATCAACCAATCAGCGGCGTAGTTCTATAAGTAGCCAATGCACCAACAGCACCGGCATCGGAAACGCACCGCACAGCACAGTACAGCGCTTATGTACACTCTTCCTAAGGTCACGTTTAAAAAATTTGTATAAGTTCGCCTTTGCTTAAATGTTATCAAATGTATTGAAGGGTGTACGTAAACGCTGTGCGGTACTGTGCTGTGCGATGCTGCGTGATGCCCGTGTTATTGGTGCGTTGGCTACTTACGGAACTACTTTTCTGATTGGTCGGTATTTAAACATCAACCAATCAGCGGCGTAGTTCTACAAGTAGCCAATGCACCAACAGCACCGGCATTGGAAACGCACCGCACAGCCCAGCACAGCGCTTATGTACACCCTCCAATACATTTAATAACATTTAAGGTAGTTATAATTGTTTATAAAATCACGAATGAAGTTATAAAAATAATTATCTTCAATTGGCTATAACTTTCTGGGTCTTGAATAATTTTGAATAGAACTTTAAATAGAAAAAAGCATCTTAGTATTTCTAGATTTAAACAACAAAATTGAGTTTCCAGTTGTATTAAATTTTACTATTTTTTTTTAACAATTCACGCTAAAAATGGGGGTTGGCGAGCGGAGCGAGCAGGGGGCGGAGCCCCCCTAGTATATATATATATATATATATATTATTACTTCTATATTCTCGCATATCAAGCGTCTCTCTCACGTACACGAAGTGGGGAGTACATGTGTGTACAAGTGGGCGTACATGTGTGTGTTTAGTCGTAAGGGTTCATAGGATAGGAGAGGGATACCTAAGCTGGAAACCACCCGTGTGCAATGGTGACAGTAATATGTACGATGATCTGGAATATCAGCGTCGCTCGTTGATGCCGTTGTCCTCCATCATGGATGTAATAAAATGCTCAGAGGTATATAATTAATCTTGAGAGAAAAAAACAACAAAAGAGCAAATTTCAATCATATTCATCCAGTGAGAAATTTAATATAATTAATATAAATCGTCAATTTATTAATAATAATACAATTAATTAACCAACAACCAACAGCAAAAATTTTATTTAAATTTAGGAACTTTATATTATAAAGTTCCTAAATAAAATCCTAAATAAATATAAAGTTCATAAATAATATAAATAATATCGAAAACTTAGAATTAAATGTGATAATGTAAGGAAATAGGTATGCAGGTGGAAACCGGTAAGGTTAAATTAAAAAATATCAATAAGAATTTAACTAGATAAATTTTGAGTTTATTAAACACCCTTATTTGGGTATGATAATGAGAAAATATATAATAATATACAGAGCTTGTTCAAAACACAATGCAAGCAAAAACGCAAAATAAAATTACAATAATAATAAAAACATAGAACGTTTATCCTACTAATGCTAAGAAACTAAGAGATAACAATACAGTAATAACCAAAAAGAAAAAAAAACTATTTCGTCGAGCATAATAACATGTCAAAAAAATACAGGTAAAAATTAATAACAATTACTTTATTAAACAATATGTCGCAAAGAAAAAATATATTAAAAAAATAAAAGTCGCAAGCAAAAGAAATACCCAAAAAAGACTAATTCTAAAAGTCTTATATACGTCGGGTAGTGGTTGCGTACTCCTCCGTAGCGATATCCCCTCCAACTGGCCTCGATTTGTGAGTTGAAATCGCCCTTTACCCCTCTGCTTGCCTTCTTACTATAAATTTATTTTATATTTGACAATAAACAGATGACATGCAACCGGGGTATTAGTTTTATATACGTTTGACCATAACACACCATGCTCGTTGTCTATTTATCTGAAATAAGTGTTAGTGGATAATTTATTACTTGATATCAGTTTCGTAAGTAAATTATAAATACGTGACCGATCACCTAGATTCATAAAAAATCGGATGCGCGGTATTTAATTTAATATGAGAAATGCTTTTATTGAACTCTGTGAGCGCTATATTTATGGATATAAAACAAATAATTAATTAATATCATTTATCTCTCTCGCACTCATCTTTACTCCACCAACACGTGGACCGACATGTAACTATCTGGTTACATGCTCCATGTGCACCCTGTAACTTTATGGCTCGAAATTATAATTTTATTAGAAGTGATTTTAATCACATTAATCTCTGGTTAGTACAGTTGTCAAGCATAATTAGTATGTTCATTTCTTAATTACCTTTGGTTAATTATACATGCGTGTCATGTTGGTTAATGAAGAAAAAGGGTTTAAATTTTAAATCTTCCGCCGTGACCAACAAGACTAGTGCGCTCATCTGTAAGGAACTGGCGTTCCTTAGAGTATGACACCGACATAGACCCAACCTTTGAGCCCTATTTACAATGAGGGCAATCGGTCGAACCCTTTTACACTACTCATTCATGCGGATTGCTGACATGAGAATGAGCCCAACCGAAATATTAGAGTAAATAATAAATAGGCTAAGAACTATAACAAGTACTGTTATTATTATTAACAATACTACAAATTCTACTAAAGTCTTGGGTATAATTGATGTTCTGATAATTATTTAGATGACAGATGCAATGCTGTCATGATTTCAGATTAAGGAACGTAATAACCAATAATATGACAATAATTAACAAATCATGAGCATCACCGTCGCTGATAAATAATTGTTAAAATATGACGCTTATAATTATTGTAAAATGCGCGGTATTTTATAGCAAACGTTGCGCGACGTATAATCGGAGGATAATAACGTTGTGCAACGTCGTGTAAATAAATAAATATAATAACTAAAAATAGTTAAGGAGTTAATTAGCAACAATCATTATAACTAACGAAAGATGTTAATAATATTAATAACAATAATTTATCACTGGGACTAAAAATAAACAATAGAGTGCAATATGCCTTATTATCGATAATTAACAATAAACTTAAGAACAATCTCGAAATATCCGGATAATCGGCTATTTTTTGAGCTACTGACGCGTAATAATAACAATTGTTTATAATTAATTAGTTTTCCGAGACAATAGCAACCAAACGTTTGTCAACGTTAATTTAAGGTTAATGATATCATGCAACGTTGTAAAATTAACGAACCACGACCAATTAGGGGATAATTAATGTCAATTACAACAAATAAATAAAGGCATTGTTTATACAGGTTGTCAACGAATACCAAGAAAATTAGGAGTTGCGTAATAAAACATAATTGAACGTATATACATATATACATATATATATATATATATATATATATATATATATATATATATATATATATATATATATATATATATATATATATATATATATATATATATATATATATATATATATATGTGTGTGTGTCAAATATGTTATTATGCGTGTCGATTTAATTGATACGCGTGAAGATAATCATAAGGTTAATTACAGTCCGAAATTAATAATAGTTAAAGACTGCTAGGAACAAGATTATATTAGCGAACTCGACGAAACCATTACGACTACCTCCCAGGCCCGAGAGAGAGAGAGAGAGAGAGAGAGAGAGAGAGAGAGAGAGAGAGAGAGAGAGAGAGAGAGAGAGAGAGAGAGAGAGAGAGAGAGAGAGAGAGAGAGAGAGAGAGAGAGAGAGAGAGAGAGAGAGAGAGAGAGAGAGAGAGAGAGAGAGAGCGAGAGAGAGAGAGAGAGAGAGAGAGAGAGAGAGAAATGAAGTGAATATAACGCACAAACACCTCAAGTAAAAGTCCGATTCATTTTGTGTGTAATTATCACACGCAAGTTATGATATTATAACATGAGTGTACGTTATTTTACGTGACTAAGACTGTAGTGAAAAATCTATATTTCTTATAGAATTATAACTTGATCTCGTCGGATATTCGATGCATTGCTGTCTGAAAATCACTTGACTACCCGTCGCCTTATATTCACTAGCGGCCTACGGGATTTTCCCGTGGGGCTCAAGTGATTCGACCGAGCGCTCGGCCGCGCGTCTCGCATGCGGGCGCGTGGTGGGGGTAATACGGCAAAACATTGCTTACTCGTTGATAATATTTATTCTCTACCATATACAAAATATAATATGTTAATAAATATTATTAATAGTAAACCAGGGTAACTCTAAAGCCAAAACACAATATATATCACAAGATATCGAACGTAACAGTATGTTCGTAATTAACCTTTGGTGTTAAAATCTCAATTCAGACTTTGCTTTTGCTTTCTTTTGCAATCTTACGTAATTTTCTTTTAACTAATAATATAGTAATACTAATATCTTTATAATTATTAGTATATAATTATATATAATTAATCATATAGTTCTTTTAATATTTAGTCTTTGATTACTATTACATCAATGTAATATACTTATGCTATATATTATATTATATACGTTTAATACTTTCCTATCAAATTTTTTGCTAAAAAAAATCTTATTGTATCAACCATTATGCAGATTTTTGCTTAGATTTCTTAAATGAGTTCATTTCACAAAAAAAAAATTCTATTTAAGTGTATTTCTAATGTCATTCGCATTTTTCAATTCAAATTTTTTTAAAATCTGTAAATGTTATATTTTACATTAAAGAAAAGATGTTAGTGATATTTTAATAGATCGGCGTTACATTCATAAATCTTCTTTGTGAATTGGGTTAACATTGGTAGAAATGATGTGAAAAAGTACTGCTTAAAGAGTACCTATTAAAGTTATTGAAGACCACATTTTGTTGAAATTTCTAGAGACTATCTTTATTTGTTTCAGAGAAACAATTATTAAAAAATGGAGCCTTTTTGTTGTCGCAAAACATGTTTATTGTTTAACGGAAGTAAAAAACCAACCAATCTTCTTGACATTAGACATTTATTTGACATTTAATTGAAGGATAAAAATAGGATAACACTACGTTCCTTAAGCAACACTTTTATTTACATGATTTCTGGAAATGTTAACCTAATCCGCAAAATGAAATTTATGCATGTGACGCTGATCTCTTCTGTGAATTTGGATATAACCAATTTAATATTGGTAAACAATTAATTCATTGTTTATTTAAGGCGGTTTTACACCTAAAAATTTTGAAAAACCAACTTTTGTTTTATTGAATCTTTTAATTATATATGTTATTCTGAACCTAAAAAAAAATCGTTTGGATCAATGATTAAAAAAGTTCAAAATGATATGATTAAAAGAGCTGACTATCTTCAAAATGAAGAAAAAATTGATTTTCCTTTTTTTCGTTGCCTTTTCTATAGGTTTTTGATACATTTAGGAACTCGTTTACTGGTATGTGTTTTAAAATATCAAAAACATTATTTAAGATTTATTACACTCTTAGCCCAAAAGTGTGAAAATGGAAGTGAAAAGATTAAAACCATCGTTTTAATCCTCAACAGTAGTGTAAAAACTAAACAAAAATTGTTAGAAGGATTAAATTACAGGTTTTAATCTTTTCTTAAATAATTTTTAACAGTTCACACTTTACGAAAGATTAAAATGTACACTTTAATCTTTTAAAAAGTGTAAAAGGTTGACAGATTTTCCGAAAAGATAATAATTATGTAATCACACTTTTGACAAAAATTAATATATATATTTTACTCTTCATAAAGTGTGAAAAATAGTTGTATTTCTTAAAAAAATAAAAATCGTGTTTTCACACTTTAGTAAAAGATTAAAATGTACATTTTATTCTTTGTAAAGTGTGAAAAGATGTTGGATTTTCTGAAACGGTTAAACATATAAATTCACACTTTTAATAAAGAATGAAATGTTGATTTTACACTTTGTAAAAGTGTAACTTTTGCACTTCTGAAGGTGAATTCCAGTCACGTGACGTCGCGTAAATTGATTTCAAGAATCTCTATATATAATGCAATTGTAATAATTTAAAAACAGTTTATTTTAATCCTGTTTCAAGAAGCTTTAGAGTAGTAAAAATTAAAATTTAATAATAAACCTGATGGAAATATATTTGTCAGATTGCAAGATACAGAAAAGCTCCCTTTTCGCCAAATTTCAAAACAGATGATTCAGTAACTTTTACTTCTGTTATCGTAAACGAAAGAAAGCGCACTTTTTCGATATCAATATTATTCTCAAAAAAAGTGAACATAACCTCTTGAAATTTTAACACAATGCCTGGATACATGAAAAAGTTTTTCAAGTATTAATTAAAGAAATATAAATTATATTTTCATTCACAACAAATAACAGGATAAAAATAATTTAAATATTGAAGAAATGGTAGGTAGTTTAATGACCTTTCTAGAAAAATTAATTATATTACTGTTTTTGACGTAATATATGCCATCTTCATTACGTTTTTCTTTTAACTTATTTAAGTACTAGCAATGAAACCTCGCTTGTTAATGCTCGCTCGGATTGTCACCTTCTTAAAAAATGCAATAGTTACCATGATATTGTAACAATTACAGACAAAATCTTCAAAATCCTCTTACGTTTTTTATCCGATCTTATAACGAAATAAAGCTTATTTTGTTCGTTACGAAATTTCAGGGGGAGTATCGGTAGGAAAATTTATGATATGAGTTACCAGTTTGGTGCAATATTAATTTGTTTTAGAAAAGCAAGTCAAGTTTTGATGAACAAATTGATATTGCGTCGTACTTATAGTAACTCGTATCATCAATTTTCTTACCGATACTCGCCCTGAAATTTCTTAACGAACAAAATAAGTCATTTTGTTAAGATCAGATAGAAAACATAAGAGGATTTTGAAGTTTTTGTCTGAAATTGTAACAATATCACGGTAACTGTTGCCTGAATGTATATTTTTTTTATATTCCTTTTAGTATGTATTTGTTATATAAACTAACTTTCCGATTATCAAATTAATTAAACATTATTCAAAAAATAAAAATTCTAAAAGTGCTCTTTTCACCGAGTGAACTACCTTAAGTAAAACTGGCTAAAATATTAAAAATAAATGAAAAACAAAAAATTCAAAATCGTTTTTAGGTTATAAAACAAAAGAATAACAATAAAATTAAAAAATGTGTTTTGCGTTTTACTTCATCCTCCAAAACGAAAATTCGCGCGGGACAAAATTTTTTTTCTCAAAAATAATGGATTTCACTGCCAAAATTTTTAAAACATGTTTTTCAAAATTTTTTTATTCAAAAATTTTGTTCACTGATGAAAAGCTTCCTTTTTCAGAAAGCAAATGTGAATAACTTAAAATTTATGTCAGCAATGAGACAATAATAATAATTATTTTGAGTTATTTATAGATATTTACATTTTTTTACAGAAATGTACAATTCTATGAAATAATAACTGTAGAAATGAATATAAAGTCGTCAACAGCTAGTACCAATTTTTGCAGTCATTTTCACAGATATTTGCAGTTCTTTACAGTTCTTTAGATTTATTTTTAGTTTTGTTGATGAAAAATAAAGTTGTTATTGTAACGAAAAACATAAACTATCTACAATTGTAAATACTTGTAAAGAGATGTAAAAAAACTGTTAATAACTCTTAATAATTTATATTAGTACTTTCATTTCTACAGTTATTATTTTAAAAAGCTGTAAATATCTGTAAATAATTTTTATTGCTATCTCAATTCAAATATTTGTTTATAGTCATTTACAATCTTTTTCAGAAACATTTTTTTAGAGATGCTTGATGTTGATTTTTAACATATGAGTGTGTAGGTGTATGAGTGTGTGTCTGAATGTCTAAGTGTACAGAAGATATCTTCAGAACGAGACCATCGATTTTAACCAGCCAAAACTTACTGTAAAAAAATAATTTATTTAGCTTTGTTCATTTGTTTTTGATTATCGAAAGTTTTCTCATAGTGACTACTATGAATTGATAAAATTGCGTTAAAAAAGTCATGAAATGCATAAAATTAATTGCATTTAAGATTCCTGCATAATTAGATATAATTACAGCATTTAATAACAATTATTTAGAAGAAAATGACAATAAACAAATAGACGAAAATAATCGTTGCGAGCTTAATCCCGTATCATACGACGACAGCGTTTCGCGTTGGATCGCAAATATAATCGGGAGAAGAAGTAGCCTATCGCTCCTTATTATAATTTGTTGATTAATAATTGTTAATACTCGTAGAAAATATGTATACATGTTTATTTGCACATATGAACATACGGGTGTATATAACCACTCTTTTTTACAGAACATTTATTGATTTTTCACTAGCTCTTGGTTTATTCTGTCTATTTTCTGAATAGTTTGATTTAATTTACAAATGTTGCTTTTATCAATAATTGCAATCAGTTCTATGTTGCCTATTATACGGTATCTGCTTTTGGGAATTTATCCAATTTCTCCTTTTTATTAAATTCTTTCGGCAACGCTTTTTTATAAATTCAATAGTGCATATTATTCACGTTTAGTGCTAGTCCTAAAATTATGATTATCAATGAAGATAACAAGTACCAAATCTTTATATAATAATTTTCTAATATTGAAAAATAATTTGTAAGACATTTTTCACAACAACTTTATAAATAAAATATGACCGAGAAAGAAGATACTGTGGACAAATTATAAATGTGGAAGCTTGAAATAGTTACGCGTAATTTTCGTTAGTTACACGTAATTATTTACACGTGATGTTACAAAATTACATAATTGTTATACGTATGATAATTATAATTTTGGTAACTCTTGAATGAGTACTGTATAGGATAAAATTAAATGTACTGGGCCCTTATTCTATAAGCGTGTCACTTGTGAGATAGACGATATTCTCTTTAAAGGAGCTCTCTGATTGGTCTATACCGCTTGTCTCACGCGTGTCACTCGGTGAGACAGTTACGGAATAACCCCCCTGGTTCCAAAGTTGGCTTTGTCCCAGTACTCGTTTCTTTACTTTACATACCTTAACAATTAACGTATTTTTTAAACAATTCTTTTGATTCGATTAGTATAAAAAAATACAAGTTATGAAGGAAAATACTGCAATATAATTTGATTTTTCGTTAGTTGTCGATACATTTTGTTCTATTCAATAATTAATTAAATAATAATTTTTAAGATTTTCGTCGTAGCCAATTTTACTTTTTAAAGAATAATTTTTATTATTTTTGCAGCAAATTTCACTTGTTGAAATAATTTTCTTTATAACGGCTGAAACGAAATATGACCAAATCAGTCGATTAAATTAAAAATTAATATTTGATTACAATCATCATCATAAAAATTAATTTTCAAAAGTAAAAAGCACACATGACGAGTGTATTCTAGCACTAATGTGAAAATAATAAATTTTCTAATAATAAAAAGAGGTTCTACTGAATAAACTTTCCTGTGTGTCCTACGCTTCATTGATTTATTACTTTTATTACTTTTTTGTATGCTTCCCAGTCTCATCATATTTGCGTAATTGGTCAATTATATTATCTAATTTTCGAATCTCGCGTATTTTTTTATCCATCAATTCCGTTCTCCCCTTCTCATCTGCTTTTTCGAATTTTTCCATTTCCTTCTCTATGTTATCATCTTCTTGTAACCATTTTTCATTCAGATTAATTATCTTACGTTTTGATTATTACAATTCCTTATAAACGTTAATAAAAAATTCAAAATATTTTCAGTATAGCTTGCGAACCAAATCAATTCTTATTATTACAATTTCATACCTTTAAAAATTTTTTCGTATATGAAAAGCGGATGATACAGTTCCAATACGACGGTCAATTATAAAATGATCGCTACCTTCCCTCGGGTGCAAACGTCCACACCAGGATAAAATCAATTACAAACAGTAGTGTACAAATTATGCCGAAATTGTAAAATAACTTTTTGTCACTGAAAATTTATTAACCAAAAATTTCTTTATGAATCGAACGAGCACCAAAAATAAAAACTTACAGCGGTAATGTACACTTCATTATTTACGAATTAATTTAATAGCTACAATTTATAGTAAAACTTACAAATGAGTCTTAACAACAGAATACGTCCGTTCTTCTCAATGTACCTGAACGTTATGAAGCTCATGCCAGAAGGCTCATGCCACTCAGATTCATCGCGATAACTGTAACGCTGTTACTATAAACTATTTACACATTCTTTCGACCTCTTCTTTCTGTCAGCAGGGCCATTCACAAGTCCTCAGTTATAAGTAAGCCTCTACGTTACAGTTCCTAAAGGAAACTTCACAATTTACTACGATATATAACTAAGATTTTTTTTTTTGGTTTAATTTCGCTCATCTAAAGATTAATAATACTGCCAGTATTAACAATTCATTTGTTCAAATCATTCAAATCTTACAATTAATTATTATCTATGACAAATTATCCTTTCACAAAAAAATTTAATTGTATGAAACAAGCATGACCCCCAGCATGCGTATAGACATTTAACTTCCATATTTGTACCCAAAGACTGCTCTGCGCCAGTAACTTAGTATCAAGAGTACTATAAAATGATAAAAGTACTTTTTTTCTTATTCTTTACGTAATTTTCAATAATATATTTTTATTATTATAATAATTCTCTACGTAAACTTCATAAATATATTTTTTATGATTCTAATTATTCATTACATTGATAATTATACATGTTTGATTATTAATTTATTATTAACCGAAAATATTAAAGAGAGAGAATGCTATGTGTGTGGAGTCCCTGTCAACCGCCCCAGATGACAACCGCCCTACCAATCAGAAGCGAGGCGATTTGACGAGACCCACCAATAGCATAGCGGCTGCAACTGAAAGACAATTCTGATTAGAACTCACTTCGTGTCTTAAGTGATGACTTTATTAATAGCTTAAGTCACTTCTTAAGTAGGCGTTGTATACCGTTCTAAATATGTTAGTGCTCGTGGTACTATCTTAATAGTTTTAAATTTTTTAATCGGACTTCAACGAGCAAATCTCTTATGCGTTAGTCGAATGTCTATTCTCAACCGTTGTATACCGTTGTTCAAGTAAAAATTTAAGCTGTTGGTTAAGTAATATCTTTTCTTAAAATTCGGTAGAAAAATCTTTAGCTGTTGCTTAAGTAATATCAAAAGCTGTTACTTAAGTAGTAACTTAAGCTGTTGCTTAAGTCATAACTTTTCTTAAATTTCAGTAGAAACATATTGCGCTGTTGCTTAAGTAATAACTTACGTAAGTGCTTAAAAATCGACATCTACATTACAGAAACAATGTTAAACAGCAGTAAAGTATTTCTTAATCATAAGTAACATCGTAAGCTTGATAATTTCTTATGCAATGTCCGAAATTAATATCTTAATCAATTCTCAACTTTTCTTAAAATGTATTTTAAACTACTACTTATTTTTATTTATATACGTACATGAGTAAGTACTTATACTTATTCAAGATTTTTCAAGCCATACCCGGAAATTCGATCCGGAATCTCGTACCCGCCGGCATGGGGGTACAACGTTTTATTTTAGAGAAAACCGTAAATAATAAAGAAATAAGATGTTCTATTTAACCTTTGAAGTATGGTGGTAACCCACGTTACCACCTCGATTTCTTTAGATTTTTGTTATTTACTTTGTTGTTAACGTATTCAGATCCGGTTTTTTGCAATTTTCAGTTACTTTAGTGATAAAAGAACATAAAGATATAGTTTAATTGACAAAATTGTTTATAATAAATAATTTATAAATAAACAAACATAAAAGAACCATATTTTTTTCGGAAAAATTCATTTTTGAAGAATCTGTTCAAGATAGTAACTTGAAATTTGGTGTGGATAGTCGCTGATTACGAATCCGATGTCAAATTTGCAGAATTCAAGATGGCGAATCCTAGATAGCGGACATCAACATTTAAATCTTCGAGAATGTCGATGAAAATTGTTACTCAGAGGTTTTCGGCGTCACCGATTACAAATCTGATGTCAGATTTGCAAAATTCAAGATGGCGGACCCAAAATGGCTGAAACAAAAATTTAAATCTTCGAGAATGTCGATGAAAATTGTTACTCAGGGGATTTTTGGGGTCGCTGATAACGAATCTGATGTCAGATTTGCAAAATTCAAGATGGCCGACATCAAAATTTAAATTTCGCAAATCTGACATCAGATTCGTAATCAGCGACCCCGAAAATCCCTGAGAAATAATTTTCATCGATATTATCGAAGATTTAAATTTTGGTGTCTGTCATATTGGATCCGCCATCTTGAATTTTGCAAATCTGACATCAGATTCGTAATCAGCGACCCCGAAAACCCCTGAGTAAACATTTTTAGCCTCAAATATACTATTATTACTATAGTTTACTATTTTTAATTTTTTCGTCCGCCATATTTTGTCCGCCATCTTGGATTTCAAAAAATCAAAATTCTGATGGCATATTCGTACTCAGCGACGCCAAAAACCCCTGAATAAAAAATTTCAGGCCAAAATAGTGAATAGAAAAATGTGTGCTTCAAAGGGTTAAAAGGCATTTTCCGAGGGGCTATTCACATAGAAACGTAGGGTACAGGTGATTACGGATTTCAGATGATTTCATTCAATGATTTTAGTGATTGCAAAATTGAATTGTTTAAAAAAAGTTTTGTAATCTATTTAAGAATGATAATGATTTAAAATAATTTAAATGATTTCCAGTGATTCTGAAATTAAGATAAAATCAACTATGAATCTTAAATTCCCAGTTGAGATATCAAATATCGTTTCGTTTTCTTTTATTTTCCTTTTTCTCTTATAAAAATGATAATATATGCAAAAATAAGTATTTAATAATTCCTAACCCCAAGTAGGCGGGAGATGCGAGTTCTACGCGTATACGGGAGCGCGTCAGACGTGTATACGTGGCAAAATAATTATTTACATAATTCTTCACCCTAAGCAGGCGGGGGAGACGAGTTCCGCGCGTATACGGGAGCGCGTCAGACGTTTATGCATGACAAAATAATTATTTTAATAATGATTAACCTCAACTAGGTGGGGGATGCGAGTTCCACCCGTATACGGGAGCGCGTCAGACGTGTGTACGTGGCAAAATAATTATTTACATAATTCTTAACCCCAAGCAGGCGGGGGATGCGAGTTCCACGCGTATACGGGAGCGCGTCAGACGTGTATACATGGCAAAATAATTATTTACATAATTCTTAACCCCAAGCAGGCGGGGGATGCGAGTTCCACGCGTATACGGGAGCGCGTCAGACGTGTATACGTGGCAAAATAATTATTTACATAATTCTTAACCCCAAGCAGGCGGGGAATGCGAGTTCCACGCGTATACGGGAGCGCGTCAGACGTGTATACATGTCAAAATAATTATTTTAATAATTCCTAACCCCAAATAGCCGGGGGAGACGAGTTCCGCGCGTATACGGGAGCGCGTCAGACGTGCATACAAGGCAAAATTATTATTCAAATAATTCCTTACCTCAAGTTGACCTCAAACCCACATTGCCTTAAATACGTTGCGTACAAATCGTAATTAAGCAGTTAACCGATTATTAGAAATTGTCCATTTCATGGTACATAGTGTACCATACATATAGTGCTTAACAGGTTAATTAATTTTTTTTTATATACTAGCCAAATTGAAACGTACTTCGCGCGTCCTATTTTGTTTTGGGGTTCTGCACGATATTTTCGAATCAATGAATGATGTAGTTTTAATTAGTTTAAATAATAAGATAATTATCTTGATACATTATTTCTAAGCAAATGATGAAATATTTTTATTCTATTTTAATGATTTATTAGTTCTATAAATACTTGAGTTTCAAAATTTAAATCTAGCACGTTTAATTAAAAAATTTTTAATATTGACGCTTTTTTCAAATAACCAATCAATCACACAGCCGTCATCAATCAATCACATTTTCTACCAGGAGTCACTACAATTTTATTGCTCAGAGTAGTTAAGTCTTACTACTAAAAAAAGAATATAGACAACAAATAGTTTAAAATTTTTTTATTGATTGCTATTGTGTACATGTGTGAGGTTTTTACAATAATTATATTATACAAATTTACAAGTCGTATCTGCAGATAACAAGCTCCGATTCCTGCACTTGAACTAATGTGCAAGGCGGTAATCTAGGTAGATCATTTATATTTAACATAATATCACTCATATTTGTATTAGTTATTACATTATAGGCGTGATAGAAAATATCTAAATATGACGTTTGGAATATTTCAGCATGAAAATAAATTTGTTCATTAATCAAAAATATATTTTTTAATTTCGCGAAAACAGGACCTGAATCAGTTATTTGCGCTACAAATATTGTCCCTTGTGAAAATGGCTTTCCAAGTATCTCGACTCTTTGAAAACGTTTTTGAACGTTTTCAGACGTAAATCCAGAATGATTTGGAATTTCCTTTGACACATGTCTGTTATCTGTTGGCCCAAGCACTACATAATCTTTTAATTTTGGCGAAAATCTATCGTGGTAACATAGCTTGAGTTGGTGTCTTATGGCAATCGACAGAGGTAAATTTACATTTGAGCTAGTACCCGATGCCATTTCCTTCAGTTCTTTGTTTTTCCTTTCGTATTTCGCTGTGGAAAAATGTACCACTGGACCATTTGATATCATAATATTTTTATAATGAACCCAGAAGTGCATTTTTGGCTTTAGTGCGCCAAACAGTTTTATGTACAAAGAGTTGAATCTTTCTATGCTTGATTGCACATTAAATATTTCGCCTCTATCAAGATTTGGCTTACATAGAACTCCTACAATTTGTCGTAGAAGCCGATATAGTTTCCATTCCTCATTATACGACGGAATATACTCTCCAATCATCACATTTAGGTATCGCATTAAACAAAGCATTTCAGCTGCTGACTGTTTAATTTTTATTTTCGGTTGATTTCTTTTACCAGTTGAATATTGAAGAGGCCGTGGTATATTTCTTTTATCGATTTCATTGTAGGGAAATTTTTTTATAGCATCGTTGATAGCATTCAAAGATATTATATTTTTTTTCAATCAGTTTTTGAATGATTTTACTAAGTGTGTACGATGCTATGCCTTCATAAACATCATGCATCAAATCAACAGATTGATTAGATGCAATATGAAATTTCCCTATGCCATTAAACAAACATTCTTTTTTAATGCCCGTACTAGCGTAATCGTTTCTTAAAACGTCAGCGTCATATGTAGATACTGTACGGAGAAGGTTTTCATCCTCTACAATCATCTTTTGGCATTCGGTCTTTGTAGCAGAGCAGATTCTGCAATACTTATGCGCAACGAAACTACCTGAAAAGCCACATAATTCATTCAGAGCAAGATTATCTCCCAAAATTAATAAACACTCAAAGTAGATTGTCTTCTCTTTTCCATTGATAACTAAAGTAATTCCTTTTTCTGATAAGATCTTTAAATCGGTAATGGTTTTTTCAAAAACTGTTTCTGGACCTAATATTTTTAATTTTTTAGTTTGTACTATTGTGCAAACAAAAATATTGTACAATTTTGCTTCAATATTGAGAGGTAAACAGGCAAGAGAGGCGTACAAACCACCTAACTTTTGTTCTCCCGCATGGCTTCCGAGAGGATTTCTCGTTTCAAAATCGTCATAATATAAATACAACGGGAAAATTGTTTTACCCATTGTCTTATATTTGTTTTGCCATAGCTCGCCTTGGACAATGTTAGATAATATAGAAGTATTACTAGATAAACCGTGTTCATACGCTTCCAACTCTTCTAACACGCCTTGCTTGGAAAAAATATTAGTTAAAGTTTTTATTAGAGAAACATATTGTTTACGTTAACACGTAACATATTGTTTACGTTAACACGTTAACTCCTTGAATCGTATACGATTCTGGTGGCATGTAAAATGCTTGTTCCTCATACGTTTTAAAACGTATATATTCAGATGAATACTTTTTAAAAATATTTTTACCATTTTCTAATACAAAATGGATTTCACTACGTAATCCATCGTTAATTTTCAATTTTAATTTATTTTCTATTTGGCATTGTAAAAATGGAATTAACAATGTGGAAATAAAACTACTGAAATTTTCAATTACGCTGTCCACTGCTTTTCTCGATAAAAGTGGGTTATTGTAGAGAGAAAGAGTAAACCGTAATATTTCTTCGTTTAAAGTATTTATATTAATATTACTACTAAAGTTACTAAAATCCATTTTGTGTGTTCTAAATCTACTGTAAATATACTACTAAAAAAATTTGAGATGAGTATGATAACTGTTGATGTTTGATTATCTTCAAAATACTTTTTAATGTCCTTTATATAAATAGAGAATTCGAAATAATCTACTTTTCCATCGAACTGTCTAGAATTGTCGAATAATCGAATCGATCTCGAATTTTGAAGAGTGAAAAAAAGTAACGCGCAAATTAACGCTGTAAGTTACGTATAACTGTGATACATAAAATTAAATTTACATTATAATATACAATAAATACATTTATTTATAAAATTACATTATGGGGTGACTTAACACGCAACTTAACAATACTTAATAATAACATATATACATGTTATATATATATATATATATATTTTTACCGATCTTTCAATTCATCTACAAGTTCCGTTAGTGTAGCATATTTATCATTAACGTCGAACTTGTATATACATATTTCTAGAAAATTCCATATATGATTGCACACAGGTGAGAACGATTTTTGAAACACTTTTATGAGTTTAAAACACACGTCAACCGCAGATTGGACGGTGCCTAATTGATACACGTACTTCCCAAATACAACATAAGAGCTAGTTATATTTATCAAAGAAGTCCCATAAATGATCACATATGGATGTACATCTAATTTATGGCTTTCGTAAATCAAATTCACATTACATTTGGCTTCATTTATAGATTTATTTAAATCACCAGTTTCCTGTAGAATAAAATAGTTAATAATTAAGAGTGAGATGAGAAATTTAACAACTAAATTAAGAGGTATTTTTAAGGTAGTTATTCAAAATATCAAAAAGTGGTTTTCGAAAGTAACAAAATTCTAGCATATTCTTTAACATCTAAAGAATTTGTCTTTATTTTTTAAAATATAGGTTACCGACTTATTTTTTGAGAAAAAATTATTGAAATTAGTCATTTTTACATGTCAGTTTATGGGAATCATATCAATTGTTATAGAAAGTGATAAAGTTGGCTACTTTCTTTAAACGTGGGTTTTCAAAAATAAAAAAATTGATTAACAAATCTTTTTGCTCAAAAACGATCTTAATATTATGCGAAAAATCTTAATAGTACATTACGATACATGTGCCTTAAGGGGACAAGCCATGGTTAAAACTGAAAAAAATAATAATAAATATTTTGATCAATAATAAATTCCAGGTGTAATCTTTAACTTAAATTTTTTTTCCTATGATAAGTAGTATTATTACCTACAATTTCCGCCTGTAGTTAGCTGATAATATACATCTGGCTCTTGTGTAAAATATCATAATGGTTGAATCCTAATTTATTGGTTGCCCCAGGTTTTCTTTTCAACGACTGAATAAAATGACTTGAAATTCATGGTTTTGTATTTATTTTTACATCAGTTACAGGTTTTGTTTGCTACTTTTTCAAAAAAAGCTTTAGAAAAAAAGAAAAAAAAGAATATTACAGAAATTTTGATAAAATATACAAAAAAATGAGATTTTTCATGAAAAATAAATATTAAAAAATTTTTTTGAGGAAAAGTAGCAAACAAAACCTGTAACTGATGTAAAAATAAATACAAAGCCATGAATTTCAAGTCATTTTATTCAGTCGTTGAAAAGAAAACCTGCGGCAACCAATAAATCAGGATTCAACCATTATGAAATTGTACGCAAGAGCCAGATGTATATTATCAGCTAACTACAGGCGGAAATTGTAGGTAATAATACTACTTATCATAGGAAAAAAAAATTAAGTTAAAGATTACAACTGGAATTTATTATTGATCAAAATATTTATTGTTATTTTTTTCAGTTTTAACCATGGCTTGTCCCCTTAAGTAGCCTATTATTGCACGGTGTGAAGTTAGGGCCCGAGCGCAGCGAGGGTCCTATCACGTCGTGTAATGGGCTACTTAAGACTCTAGTATCGTACAATATTTTATAGCACAGCCTAACCTAAGCCCGCTGTCACGCCTATTCGTGCGCTAAGCAGCCCTTTTTTGCACCGTGAGGTTAGCGCACGAGCGCAGCGAGTGCGATATACACGGTGCAATAATGGACTACTTATCGCACGGATAGGCGTGACTTAAGTGCGGGCTTAGGTCACACTGTGCTATAAAACAAGTTTTTAAACACTTTTTATCTAAAAAACTTTTTTCACCGCTACAAATTATGTCAGTTTTCAAAATCAATAAAAACATTTACCTTGATGTGATAAATGAAAGTATCAAGCACTTGTTTTTTGTCAGGAAACCATGACTTGCCGTAGTTACTTTTTTTTGTTAATTTTTGAATTTTCTTAAATAGAAATGGCAACAACACTAATGCCAAAATTGGAACATCTATAAAATAAATTAAAAATTGAAAATTGTTTAATGGCTCTAGCTAAACGTACGTCAGATGTAAAGTACATTGATTCAGAGAATAAGTTTCAAAACACCTCGCTATGATGTTTGTTTTGCTTTGACATCTGACTAGAGAAATTATATTCCGTTATATATGTATATACTTTGTATATATAAATCTGACGTACAAATAGCAGAAGCGTTGTTAATACTAACATAATTGACACGGAAAGAAATTATGTAAAAAAATGACCACGTTTCCTTGTTTTTTAACTTAAAAAAAAATAATTTTTTTCTGCGAATTTGAAAAGTAATACATTTCAAAAATATTGTATGAGAATTTCATAAAGATTAGAGGAATTTCATTTTTTTTTTCTTTAGAATGTAAAAACAAAGAACACTCAGCTCCAAAAATTACAGAAAATGAAGAAAATTGAAAAAGTTGCTGTTTTCAACCACTTTTGGTATGTTACTGCAATGTGATTTAAAAAACTGTATTATATGATGTAACGGGATGGCTAGTGGGGGAAAATTCCAACAAGCCACAGGCCAGCGATGCCTTAGAACACGGTGCCGCGGGTGTCAGACTAAAATGACTTGCCCGGCGATCTGCTCCTGGAATCCCGAAAACAACGCGAAGATCGCACACGAACTTCGCTTTCCAACTAATTGGATCGCTGAGTGAAAAGCGCGCGCTCGAAGAGTAAAGCGCGCGGCCGCTATGCTCAGATATGAAAACGACCGGCGGAGTCGTTTTCCCGCGGAGGCGGCGGTATCCGGGAGAAGGACAGGTTGTAAAGAACAACGCGACGAGTAACTAGATATCACAATATATTTACTATTATTAATCTCTACAAGCACAACGCCTGTGCTGATTATAACAAAGAGTTATTTCGCGCGCGACCGTTAACATTCAAACGCGCGAACTACACGGCGCGTGGCGAAGCTGCTATGCTCGAGCGCAGTGTTAAGTACGGCGAGCTGACACACACTCGCACGTACACGGCACAGAAAGCTTGCACGGGGCGATTTCCGTGCGAGCCTTTACAAAAAACCCGCGAGAGGAGAGTAGAAAACTTACGTTAGGAAGGAGCAGCCGGTGCACTCGACTCTCTCTCGCTCCCTGTCGCTCGCACAGCAGTTGCGCTCTCTTTCTCTCTCTCTCTTGCTCGCTGTATCGTGTCGGCAGGCGGGTTGGCTGCCGGCTCATTGCTGACAGTCTCGTGCGGCTCACGCGGCTCGGGACAGCTCTCTCTCTGTCTCTCTTTCGCACGTTCACTATATACGGCGCCTCCACTACACTCGCGGGGTCTCACAAAGTACGATAGGACGGCGCGGACAAGTAAAAACAGGAGAGACACGGAGGAGATGTTTTACGCGCGATGGCAGACACGAATATAGCTCCCTTTTCTCGCGGGAACCAGTTAGCAGCTTCGCGACGGATGACGGGCATTTTACGCGTCGCGAGACCGATTCGCTACGCGCGGCGCGCCTCGATTCGGCTGCGCAGGAGTTGCGCGCGCGCGCTCACTACCTTCGCGCGGTAGATTAGAATCGCGGCTAGACACGCGTTACAATGACTAGAAACTTAATAATGTTAGCGAAATTAGCTTTTAGAAGTAACGGCATTCTGTGGTCGGAACGCATCCGCGCCGTAAGCGCTCTTTGTTTTTATGTTCAAAAGTATCCCTGAAAATTTAGAAAAATTCTAATTCGTTCAAGAGAAAACCTCTGAAAAATTTATAGCTTTAAAACAAGCAGCTTTGGCGACCTATTAACCTTTAGAGGACCGAGAAGCCGAAATATCGGCTAGACCTGTGATATGAACTTAGTATATAGTTGATACGTGATACAAGACATCAATTTGAACACTTTTAAAGGGTGATTTCATTTCTAAAATCCCGGTCCTTTAAAGGTTAAATGTATGTTACGATGACAGTAATTTTTTGTAGCAAATTTTTTTCCGTGCGTAGATATACGAAGTATTAACTTACTATTATCAGAGATCTTGATATTATCACTTAAAATGGTTCTGATAGTTTTATCTTTTACCTTTCGGCTTTCCGCCAAACTTATAATTTTCTTCGCCCATAACGGCCAATTGGTTTCAAATAAGTCGGCTGGCTTTTCAAAAATAGAACAAAAATCAGCCTCTATCTGCGAAATTAAATTAGATTATAAATAAATTACTAATTGCAAGTATACATAGGAAAGATAATAATGTTACTAAATAGCAATTTTTTTTTTTAAATATGCAAAAAATATTTTAATATACGAAGATAAAAATATAGTAATTAATTAATAAATTCTCTTTTGTATGCCCTATACCCTTATATATATATATATATATATATATATATAAACAAACTTATTTGCTAGCAATGCAGCACTACACCCGTGTAAGCATCAGTCTACAGATTATACAGGAAAAAATCCATAACCATGTTATTTTAAAAATTTTGTATGCAGTTTTTTTCTTTTTTATCGAAGAATTTATTTTCAGTTTCATTATTTACATTAAATGCAATTAGGAGTGAAAACTCGATTATATGTATGGAGATAATAATGTAAGACGGGGCTAAACGCCAGTATGGGGAAGACGCCACTTTGCTATATTTTTTATATTTATCATCAGATATCGATAAGACTTCAATTTTATTATTTATTATGATTATCTTACTAACAAGGAGACCTTCCCAGCTCCGGGTCTCAGATTTTGCCCAGCTCGAAGGATGTTCTTTTTAATGAAAAAAAAAATGAACCCCTATTTTTTCTTTTCCTCAAATGGGTCCTTCTTCTTGAGATATGGACAATTTAGTCTCAAATATTGTCTATTTCGTTAAAAAATGATGTCTCTTCTATTGAGTGTCACATTATAAATATTTAAAATACGAAAACGAGGAAGAAAAATTATAAAAGTAGACAGTAAAAGCTAAAATTTAAGCCCTGATTCGTTAATAAATTCCGTTTTTTCAGAAAGTTACAAGCAATCAAAGATAGCGTAAGAAAATGGTTAAAAATTTGTCTTCATTTTAACCGATTAAGTGGATCGTATTTTTAACCATTTTCTTACGCTATCTTTGATTGCTTGTAACTTTCTGAAAAAACAGAATTTTTTAACGAATCAGGGCTTAAATTTTAGCTTTTACTGTCTACTTTTATAATTTTTCTTCCTCGTTTTCGTATTTTAAATATTTATAATGTGGCACTCAATAGAAGAGACATCATTTTTTAACGAAATAGACGATATTTGAGACTAAATTGTCCATATCTCAAGAAAAGGACCCATTTGAGGAAAAGAAAAATAGGGGTTCATTTTTTTTTCATTAAAAAAACATCCTTCGAGCTGGGCAAAATCTGAGACCCGGAGCTGGGAAGGTCTCCTTGTAAGTTGTCCAAACATGACAGAAATCTGCCTTTATTTTCAATCGATTTTGGAACACAATTAAAAACAGTTGCTCTTGATATAAATGTTTCAATAATTTCGATTTTCTCTTTTAATATTAGTCAAATTTTTTCTCCTATGTAATAAATAATTGTAAATACTTCATGATTCTATTAATTTTGAAAGGTAAGGATTAAAAGTTTTTTATTTATTGTTATTTTTCTTTTTATGAATACTAGGGATAAGATACCACAAACAATGGAGGGCAAGACGCCACTAGTATTTTGCAGCCAAAACTGAACTAAATTTAAAAAGGTTTAAAAAATATTTCAAAAGATATTATAAGATATATTTAATCTATGTTGAATCAATCGAGTTGAGTTTTCAAGAAATTAGGCGAGTACCAACACTACAAAACCCGAAATCTTCTGGTCAGAAATGGAATTAGAATTTGTCCATATATAAAAATTAAACTTGATGTTTTTGGTTGTAAAATGTTTTATTTAATTGATTGAAGTATTATAAATACTTTACTGCATATTTGATAGATTATTATCTCCTTTATATAATTATGTTAAATAAATTTAATTTACTTAATTAGTTTAATTTTTATTTAAATTTTTCCCTTTTCTGTGGCGTATAGCCCCGACTTACCTTATATAAAAAAAAGTTATAAAATTTGTTACCAGTAGATATCCTAGAGGATTTACAAGATTTGATAAAGTGCTGACAATCTTCTCCAAGTCCGATTGTCGATAAAATCTAGATTTATCAGATTTGTTTGCTTCGGTCCATTTCTGGATGTAGTTTTGATCAATAATATTCAAAGGTGCGACGAGACTTTCTAGTGAGCTTGGAAAAGTAGAGTCTAAATTAAAAGAAATATTTAAATATTAATATCATTTAATTGATGCCATTACTAATTTATTACACTAGATCAAATGCGCGCTGCGCGCGCAGAGATGATCTGTGCTTTGAATATAAATTTCGAAATAAAAATAAACAAACAAACATCACGTTGCCAGCTACAGCTGTTGCAGTTATGACAACGCTGTCGACCAATCACATTGCGAATAAAACGTCAAATAACATAGCCATGAATTTTAATAAAGGGGATAAAAAATATTGTTCGTATACGGAGAAATACTTGATGAATAATTATTGTACTAGATAGTTCCGGGAAGACATACTCTCATTATCAAGTTATTACTACGAAAAATGAATATCACTGGTTATACCGGGACATCCAGAGCTCTCGTCGCAGTGAGGGCGGTGGCTCAGTAAAAAATAATCGAGTATTGGTCGTAATAAGTAAGAAGTAAATAAGTAAATAATAAGTAAATAATAATAAGTACTAAGTATTATTGCTTCAGCTATTACTAAAGTAATAATTTTAGAAAAAATACGGAAACTTTTTAAATATGTCATTACATTACAAACTAAAGATACTACTAAAATATTTACTTTAGTAAATAAATAAATACTACTAAAGCAATAACATATTTAAAAACTTTCTATGTTATTTCTAAAATTATTACTTTAGTAATTGCTAAAGCAATAACTAGATTACTTTTTAGGGAGCTACTGCCCTCACTACGACGAGAGCTCTGGATATCCTGGTAGACGTGCAATTATTACGAACCAGTATATAGTAAAACTATTTCAGTCACCTAATATCCCACAATATCGCGAGTTGGTCAGCCCATATAATGCCCAAGAAGATGTACTTATCATTTATTTCGCTTCAAATCTCATGTTATTGAGCGGAACAAGGTTCTATCCAAGCGGAGGCTCACAAAACGTCCTATCTCGGACGCGCTAAAATTATGCGTTTTCCGCAGTACCAATAGTTTTATTTTACGTTTAAGCTATAAGTTTTATTGTATGTGAAACCTACAGAATTTCACTACAAAATTTGAAGCATGAAAGCGCGTCCGAGATAGGATGTTCTGTGCGCCTCAGCCAAGATAGGACGTTCTGTGAGCTTCGACAGTGATAAGAATGCGGGCTTTAGATACTCAGGATCTACTGTATTTTTTCCAAAATAAAAATATGATTTCTTATTTAATTTAGCTTAAAGTAATGTGAGATACCGATTTATTACGAAAATAGTATATTACGACACAAGGCCAGTAAAATAAGAAATGTCTCAGATCACATGTAATTGTCGGACGAGGCGAAGCCGAGGTTGACAAACATGTGACCTGAATCTTTCTTTTTTGCTGGCCATGGTTTGTATACTATTTTTCTGCTCGACGGCGCCGGAAAGCGGCCACTTCGTTTCGCACAGCAGCCAGAAAGTTGGCGCTTTCCTGCCGGAGGACAGGAAAAATACTTCTCGTACAATTGTTGGTACAATGGTTTGAAAAAATTCCTGAGTGCATTAATTACATATACGGAGTGCCTAATTGACGTGTTTTTCAAAAAAATATTAAAAAAATTGTATAAATTATGTATACTAATTTTTCCTTAACCTTTAGAGGACCGGGAAGCCTAAATATCGGCTAGACCTGTGATATGAACTTTGTATATAGTTGATACATGATACAAGACATCAATTGTAACACTTTTAAAGGGCGATTTCATTTCTAAAATCCCGATCCTTTAAAGGTTAAACTTTTTCTCTGTGTACTTTGAGCGATATATAATTACCATTCTCCGTATGTTTTCTTTTGCGAGAGACTACTATCTCCCCAATCGTAATAGCTTTATCTCTTAGCGTATCGTAGAATGATTGAAATGCACCATGTGCGTTAGAGTCCTTAGTACGTTTTACATAAAATCGTTCCTTGCTATAAATTGGAAATAGTTGAAAAGCGCTCGCTGCTAAATCGTCTAATCTCTCAGGTGATATACTATTGAAAACATATGATTATTTCAAAAAACGATAAAATCAAAATATAAAATTTTAAAAATCAAGAAATCGATATAAAACAAAAGAATAATATTTGTTTTATGAAGTTGATGGCCATACTACCAGGTGTTTGTTTATTTAAAAAATAAAACAATTAATTACAACAAAGTTTCGGACATTTTAATTATGTCCCTCTTCAGGTTAATTAACGCGTAGTCAAAATCTTGATTCGGAAGAATATTCCGTTCGTCAAACTTTTTGACGTCTTTATCGAGAACGTTGAAAAATAATAGCTATCAAAAGTTTTTTACAGATTAAAGGAATTTTTATCCCACTTCCGAGGAAATCATAATGTATAAACATTATTCGATATAATGAAGTTCTGATATCATGCGACACACACACACACACACACACACACACACACGCACGCACGCACGCACACATACACACACACTTAATACGAACTTCTAACACCTTCAATCAGGTTTCCAAACTGATTTGAGGAAACAAACAAATTTTAATTACTACAAATTCTCCTCTGCAAGAAAGCAATAGTACTTTTCGACACGGGTGGAAAAGTTGATTATTTAGCTCATGCGAAAAAGTCACATGAGCTGAATAATCGACTTACGCACTATTTTATACCAGGAGCCCCAAAAGATAATAACAAAGTTGTAATTTTGAAGTTACTGTGGTATAACAAATCTAAAAATGTAGAATCAATTACTTACGTGTAAGATCTAGTTACTTTAATTTCGTGAAATAAAACAATTCTCGCAACGTGGTGAATGGAAAAGGGTAGCGTTTTACCAATTGGCACACTTTGCTTATTTTGTTTCTGTTTAACTTCAAAATCGTAAGCTTTTATAAGAAACTCTCCTTCACCATCTTGCATGAGTATTTGATAAACATAATTGAATATACGGGGATTATTTCCGCCTACAACTAAATAAAATTTATTAAAAAAAATATTTCAATTTTTGTAATCGGTAGACTTGAATTATATTATATATGTACATATTTGAAAATTCGGACATAATCGTTTTTGTGATGTTCTATTCAAATAACGGATCAAATAATGAAACTCAAGATATTAGTTTTAACCCTTGTAGAAAAATAACGATATTTCATAGTTAACGTGTTAATTAAATGAAATCGCATTTTCATAAAAGAAACCGCTGCTAACTGCTTTATCAGAATGTTTTCTCAAAGAGAATTGATCAATTATATCAAATAATTTTTTTAAATGTATATTTTAATGTAAAATTTCATTTTGTCCGCGTTTTCAACTTTTCTATATTTTTCTTTATTTTTTAATCGACTTAATATTATTCGATCGAGCCAAAAAATATGGATTGATATGTAATTTCAAGACCTTTAAGAAAATGGGCCTACTTCCGACCGATATCTAAACCCAACCCCCCAACGCCGTAAAAAATATTTTCGATTTAAAAATTACAGTAAAATTCACAATGATCGAAAGGTGATTAATATAAAAAATTAAAAACAAATTCTTATTATAAACTTTAAATACCTTCTTGTCGTCGCACTTCAGCGTATTCTTGTACATTTCTGCTGCTATCAGTGTTAGTTATATTCTGAAGTGGAGTTTCATTACAACTTGAAGACTGATCACGATTTTCACTAGGGAAATTCTCTTTTGTCGTGCAGCCTAATTGCGCTACTGCGAGTCCAATATTAGTCAGATCTGTACAATGCAATATTAATTTATTTTTTATGAAAGTTCTCAATATTTAGGTGAATTTTCCTTTGCTTTTTACAATTATGAGATCATATCACTTTCGCAATTTCAAAACAACACTTTTTTTGCTTCTTCAAAGAGGAAGCTTTGTAATGATGAAAAAAAATTGTTAAAACAAAAAATCTTTAAAAACACGTTTTAAGTCTTTTGGTATTAAAATCCGTGGTTTTTGACTAAAAATTTGTTCATATCTTTATAATGTGTGTGCATGCGAGTATGTATATATATGTGCAAATCCATAATTTTGTTCAATGTTCCGGATTTGAAAATGGTGAAAAATCACAGAAAATGACCAAAATTTGAAGAATTATGTGGGTTTGAAAAATATCGCTCATTTTTGTCATTTTTTTTTTTTGAAACCGATTTTTAATTTTTCATTTTTTTTACATTTTAATGTGTTACAATAAATATTACTTTATATATATAAAACTTTTTTTAATGTTGTTAAATTACCTACAATTTCTTATTCTTTTTTTTAAGTTAAATTCTCTTACGATTGTCGTTTCTTATTAATGAAAATATGGTTTAAACTTCTTTAATTAGTTTCTAAAAAATATTTTAATCTATCGACTTGAAATTGTAACCACTTGTTACATCTAATGGATGCAACATTGGATTAAAATTGTAAGTGATTAACTTTATTTGTTTCTGAGAATGAAATGAGATTAAATAATCGATTGACTTCAAATTGTAACTAATTACTATATTGAATTAGTTGACAATATCTGATATATAAATTTACAGTTTATCAAATATACTTGTAATTCTTTTTCAAATATTTACGAAATTTTAATCACACATTTGGTACATACATGGCTACTATGGTAACTAGATTTAACCGGAGTGACAAAAAATATTTGCATTTAAATAAAAATTTTGATTCCGGTAGTCACTGCAATCATATTGAACCTTAATATTTTTGAATATAGTATTTCTAATTATTCTTCTCCAAAAAAGAACGTCAAACAGCTGATATACGTTTTTATACAAAGCTATACGAATACTGGTAGCTTAAATGCATAAATTATATAAAATGAATAAAAAACATGGGTCTGAAGTTTGCAACGTTGGGGCGCAACGAAATAAAAAAATAATTCATTTTACTTCAAGTTTATACTAATTAATATTAATTTTGTGTATAGATTTACTGTTTTATAGTATAAAATAGCTTTATAACAAAGGTTTAGATAAAATTTCCATTGTTTAATAACTTAAAGCAATCGTAAAAAATTATTTCGTTGCATTCCAACGATGCAAACTTCAGACCCATTAAAAAACAGCTGCCAATTTATTGGTAGTTAGCTTTCCCAAACTAATTTATGGATTCATTCCATTAAAGACTATAGCGGGATAAGAGGATCAAAATGGCACTCACCTGGATTTTTATTTCGGTTTGACTATTCGAAAGTACATTATTAAAAACCTCTTTAGCCCAATTTTCAGCTCCCTAGGTCATGATTTACGTCTCCTAACCTAAAAAACGTGTTTTTTCGAAAATAATTTTTTTTTGCTTTACCCTTGCTTTAAAAAAATTTGAAAAAATTCATGAACGTGTATTTTCAAGTAGAAAAACATTCTGATTTTTTTCAGATTTTTTAAATCAAAATTGAGCTCAGGAAAAATATTTTAATCTTTCAATGATTTTTCAATGATTTTTTAGGTTATGTAGGTAATTTTTGGTTAAACTCTAAATAACGATTTTTTGTGTATTTTTTCCCGCTCTTTCAAATGGCGCTGTCAGTATTGACATTTTCGAGCCGGAACATACCCAAAATTCGAAAAAATCGATTTTTTAATCATTTTTCCCATGTTTTTGGCACATAACCTCAAAACTTTAAAGGTTTACTCATATTAACGTATAAACGTTCCATTATTTCATATCCTCTTAAGTAATATAGCCAATAAAAATATAAAAGATAGAATAGAAATCTATAAAACTACCTCATACGTTTTGCACATAAAATTGACTAAACTACTAAAAACATTTATATGGCAATATTAGGATGAAAGTAGTGGCTGACCGTTAATGGGAATGGTGTTTTCTAATGAAGGAACGTCTATCACCCTTTCATTCATGGTATTAGATCTTCTATTAAAAAATGGAACAAAATATAATGAATGAATAATGAATGAAAATAATGTAAAGTTGGAAATGAAGATAAAAATGTATACATAAGGTACACCTTTTCCTTGTTTTTAAATTCGCATTAAAATTTTTTGAATTATCTGTAATTAAACCTATAAGGTATATAAAGAAAACATGTTTCTATATAGTACTAAGAATATTGAAATAAAATTAAATCTTATTAAATACAAGAAATAAGTTTTAATTTGTTATTATATAAATACTAAATTATTATTATTAAACTCAGTTGTTCATATTATGGTACAATAATTAAATATTATTCAATGACACGATAAGCTTATTAGAAATGTACTTTCTTATGCTTAAGGATGTTTTTTGGCAGTTGCTCCACAGCTTAAGGAGGTTGGCTACCGAAATGAAAATGGTTACATCATTCCAAAAACTTAATATTATTGTTCTTCGATTCATTTCCTATAAGTGTGCGAAACTTCAGATCTTTTGTCAACTCGGTTATGGAATAATTCAACTTAAAAGTTCAACTCTTATACACATAACAACTCTTATGTTCTTATGGAAGTAAAACCATAACCTTAGAAAGAACACAAGAGACTTGGGATGCGATTCTTTAAAAAAGGTAACAACAAACCAAAAAACTATTTAGTCTATAGGCGCAGGCTATGATTTCGTAGCCGATTGAGTGCCATTGCTCTACTCAAGTTTTTTATACGTATTTTTTCGTCCTGATTACGAATTTTGAGGGTAGAAGTCCTGAAAGTGGTCAGATAAATTGTTATTAACAATTTAATTGTTGAAATCGTTATATCTTTAATAATTTGATAGATATCAAAATTTTGCTTTTGCAAAATTGTTGGTTTTTAATTCAGAAATATGCTCAATTTTGAATTTTTAAAAAAACTTAATTAGAAAAAAAGTTATAGCAAATTTAGTGCAAAAAGGTCCTGATGTAGCTTCGCGCGGCCACTCTTTCGCTTGTATCTCCGGTTCTAACGAAAAGTTTTCAACTTTCAACCTCGCATTTTGAAGAGAGAATAATATTCTTTTAAGCTACTTCATAATTATTATCTATAATTTAGTTTACATAATTATTTAAACGTTTTTAATTAAAAATTTCAGTAAAAAATGGCAATTTGATTTGTTTATAAGACTTTTTTCACTATTTGCACTAATTTTATCAAAATTTTTCTTTTGTAAAGTTGTTTGTTTTTAATTCAGAAATATGCTCGAGTTTGAATTTTTAAGAAAACTTAATTAGAAAAAAAGTTATAGCAAATTTAGTGCCAAAAAGTCCTGATGTAGCTTCGCGCGGCCACTCTTTCGCTTGTATCTGTTCTAACAAAAATATTCCTGTTATAACAAAAATTTTTCAACTTTCAACCTCGCATTTTGAAGAGAGAATAATATTCTATTAAGCTACTTCATAATTATTATCTATAATTTAGTTTACATAATTATTTAAACGTTTTTAATTAAAAATTTCAGTAAAAAATGACAATTTAATTTGTTTATAAGACTTTTTTCACTATTTGCACTAATTTTATCAAAATTTTTCTATTGCAAAGTTGTTTTTTTTCATTTACAAATACGCTAGATTTTGAATTTTTAAGAAAACTTAATTAGAAAAAAGGTATCGCAAATTGAGTGCAAAAAAGTCCCGTTGTAGCTAAGCGCGATAATTGTTTTACTTCTTCTGGCAAACATTTGTTAATTTTCAGCTAAACATAAAATATTATTAAATTAATTTATAATTATTATCTATAATTTAGTATACAAAAAATTAAGCGCCACAATTTTAAACTTCAAGTAAATAATATTGATTTATTTGATGACACGCATAAATAAAAATGACATTTTATGAAACAATCTATTATTCGTTTTTAACGTATTTCCACATCTCAAGTTTAATCTGAAAATTAATGTAACAAAACCAAAATATGCTAAATGTAAAATTTAAAATATTATTTATATGTTTGTATTTGAATTACCGCGTTATATGCGATGCGCGGGTGCAGCGCTCAGCGCAGACGAACTTTTCAATGGACATGTTTAAACTTGTTTATTGCAAGTCTACTCGCGCGGATTGAATATGGTCGGAAAAAGCAGGACGTTTTATTGTTCCCTGAAAGAATAGAAATTCTCTTACCTCCTTCCGACGATTTGTTATACAATTGCACATGTAAAGTGTGTACAACGATGTCATGTATATGCTTATCTAAATTACAACCCTGCTGTTCATTTTGTTTATGTCACAAAAACAACACATGCAAAAATAAATACAGTGATTAAATTAATATAATTTAGAGTTCTTAATTACATATTTTTATGAAGTTTTATTAAAAAAAATCTTAGTAAAATATGTGTATTGATTTTATTAAAATATTTTAATTTCATTTAACAAATAAAATCGACATTTTTTACAGAAATTTTTCGCTTGAAGCGCAGAAATAATTATTTAAACTACATTATAGATAATTATTATAAAGTATCTTCATAGAATATTATTCTCTCTTCAAAATGCGAGGTTGAAAGTTGAAAAATTTTCGTTAGAACCGGAGATACAAGCGAAAGAGTGGCCGCGCGAAGCTACATCAGGACGTTTTTGCACTAAATTTGCTATAACTTTTTTTCTAATTAATTTTTCTTAAAAATTCAAAATCGAGCATATTTCTGAATTAAAAACCAACAATTTTGCAAAAGCAAAATTTTGATATCTATCAAAGAATTAAAGATATAACGATTTAAACAATTAAATTGTTAATAACAATTTATCTGACCACTTTCAGGACTTCTACCCTCAAAATTCGTAATCAGGACGAAAAAATACGTATAAAAAACTTGAGTAGAGCAATGGCACTCAATCGGCTACGAAATCATAGCCTGCGCCTAGACTAATTGGCAATATAGAAAATATACAGGCAAATGTTTATACGAAATTTGAAAACGACGTACAACACCGATTCTGAGTAGGGGAAGGCGGGGCATGACGTGTCAGGTAGGTAAGTTTGGCACCCTCATATTTTTAATATTAATGAATGCAAAAAATGTAATTTTTACGTAAACCTAATTAGATATGCTTTTAGAATTTTCCTCTATACTTTTGAGATTATAGATAATGTTTAACATTTAATTTAATAAGATTGAAAATCGGTGCTTAGAAACAAGGTTGACTTCATTTTTAAGTCGCTTGGAGCAACGAGAAAATGATTTTTTTCTAAATGAGACCAAACCTATTTGATAGTTTCAACTTTTATCTTTCAAGCCCTGTTTTTGTTATTTTCAGAAAATCTTTATAAATAATATAATTAAAAAATAAAAATGGTATTAAAATGGGGCATGACGTGGCACCCTGGCGGGGCACGCGTGGCACACTCGGGCGTATCAGTGCGCCGCGGTGGCCGCCGAGCGAAGTGATGTAACCTACAAACCAAAAAGGGAGCAAGATGGGTTAACAACTACGCAGTGCAATAATTTAGTTTTAAGTAGTTTTTAGTTTCAATTATTACATTAATAAGTAAATAACGATTATTTCGACTGCGTATTAAGTTATATTTAGAGTAGAAAAAAGCCACTTGAAGACTTAAACACAAATCAGCTTGATTTATCCATTGTTAATAATAATTCAGCTTCCGTAAATAATGAAAATTACTTTAGAGAAGTAATACCTGAAGAATCAATTGTAGATACTCAAACTGCCTTTTTCAATGGTCAGGTAGTTCAAATATGCTACATAGATGAAAATGATGCGAAATCTTTAAATTTAAACTTATTGTAATAATAATGATAATTTGTTAATCAAACAAAAGTATTATGTTGTGATCATATTTTATAAGAAGGAATTTATAATATAAAATCATTTATTAAAATGTAACAATTTATTTTAAAATAAAAATTGTTATGTTCCTTAATAAAAATAAAATTTTAAATTTTCAATAGACTGATTAATTATTTGATTTTTGAAAATTTTATTATGGCATAATTATTAAAGTATTAATTACTGGAAAAAAGAATTGAAAAATACCTATAGTAAAATATTAAATTTGACCGTGCCATGCGTGCCCCGTCGGGTGCCACAATCCACCCGCCGGTGGGGCACGTAGAGCATTTTTTCCAGAATTTCTTTTCTGTATTTTATCAATAATTAAAAGAAAATGAAAAACAAGTTAATAGTTTATTTTATTTTATTTTTTTCTGATCTAATTATTCCGTTTTTGTACATTTTGAAATAATACACGGTTTAGTTGTTATTTTTAATCAAAGTTAGGGTGTCACACGTGCCCCGCCCTCCCCTACTGCAGCAAAACGTAAAGAAACGATCGAGTTCGTTGGCTGCGAGAGGGGGCGCGCGGTGCGAGGGGACTCCTTCCCCCTGCCCCGCGCGAGCTGCGGTACCCAACCTCCTTAACCGACCTTTCTTTATTTTTACCTAAAAATCAAAGCTTATTTAATACACTTTATGAATTCTGAGGTACAACCCTTGAACTATTTAATAATTAAATGATATTTTCCACAAACATTAAAGTTTTGACGAATGAACCTTCCTCTAATACCTATTAAGAGCATACATTTTATCGCCAAATAAGCAATTCAAGAGGCTTCTACACCATCAAATAAAGTAATACAAACTAATTATGGATAATTTCACTAGAGATTATTATACAACTTATTTGATACCATTACCAAGCAAGTAATTATGTTTATATGCTTATAGATATTAGGGGAAAGTTTATCCATCAAAACTGTAATGTTGTAAAAAATACCATTCAATTATTAAATAGTTGAATTGTATCTCAGAATCCTTATATTGAAGAGGCTTTCATTTTTAGATATAAAAGCAAGATCCTGCAAGCTGGGGAGAATATGTGATCTGGATCTGTGATACACTCCTTGTCAGAGTGAAGTTAACATATGCAGATTACTTCAATATTAGAATTATTTTACTCACCTTTTTCAAAAAAAGATATCGATGCAGAATTTTTGCTTTGAGTATATAAAGCGTATCAAGTATCACAAATGTTTAAAGTTGTTCACTGCCAAGGCCACACAACAAAAAGGACGGAAAACGAACGATGTTCAATGCTACAAAATGTATGCATGCACATGTGTTATACAGTATAACGGTTTTGGGTTTTCGGACGGTAATGCAGATTTCATCGCAGGGTAAAAGCACCACGGAAGGACTCGGGAGAGAGCTCGGGCGAATTACTCGGAGTTCCACGGGAAAATCCCGTGGTCCGTTAGTGCGAATATAAGGTGACGGGGAGTCAAGTGATTTTAAGATATATGTACGGGTTTTTCATACTCATTTTATAGGTAAATGACTTAAGGATGTTCTCCGACAAAACGATTTTCTTGTGATTTTTCTGAAACTTGCAGAGAACGTTTGATTTTGTGTGCTTAGTACATGCTTGAAAGCCCCACGTCCATAGCGGTATTCAAAATAGAAATATTTAACTTCAAAGTTTTTGTGTTAACACGGAATCCCTATCTAAGCTGGTTTTAAAATTACATTTTAATTTACTATAAAAAAAGTTTTCTTTGTGTTTTTTTCAACCGTAAGCCATAAAACTAGAAATCGAGAGGAATATATGGTATAATTTTCAATATAGCAAGCGATATTAATTTCAGAGATATAGCAACGTAAACAAAAACTCCCATGTTATTTGTATATCTATATATAGTCACCCTATGTAAGTGCTATTTATTTAAATATCATATTGACACCTTTTATCTTACACTGACATTTTTTTTTATTTTTGGAGTAATGTATAGAGACTCATGAAGGGTTTTCATTATAAATAATATTTTTAAATCACAATTTTCGCGATATTAATAAATTTGAGTCGGAGAACGTCCTTAAGAATCAATCTTATTATACCATAAAACAATTCATGGTATTATATCTTGTATGTAAGTCATTTTTACTTGTAAATGATGGATAAAATTACACGCGAAGATTCGAGGCTATTATAACAGGGATGATGTAACTGATAATCACTTCATTTTTTTCTCCGTGATACTTGGGTTTAAAATGTTTAAATAATTGTCTTGTCCATTGTCGCCCTTTTATGTAATTTCCTAATATGCGTGTACCTTTTTTCCCCCGGCTACTTTGGTTTAAAAATTATTTAAATCATTGTTTAGCTTATTGTAGCCCTTCTATATATAATTTTTTACTCTTTATAAAGTAGAAAACGTAGATTTTACTCTTTCGCAAAAGAGTAAAAGTATCAATTTAATCTTTTGATCGAGGCGCATAATTTTTTACTCTTTATAAAGAGGAAAACGTTGATTTTACCCATTGGAAAAAGAGTAAAAGTATAAATTTAATCTTTTGAACGGAAAGTCTAATCATTTACTCTTTATAAAGAGGAAAACATAGATTTTAATCTTTGGAAAAAGAGTAAAATTATCAAATTAATCTTCATAAAATGTAAAATGCATTTTTTAACCCTTTAACGGATAAAATCTGTATTTTGCTCTTATTTATAAAGTAGAAAATTCACGTTTTACTCTTAACTTGTTCAATTTTTACTCTTTTGCGTTTAGAGTGTAGGTACTCTTTAAGCAGTACTTTTTCACATCATTTTTACAAATGTTAACCAAATTCACAAAGAAGATTTATGAATGTAACTCCGATCTATTAAAATATCACTAACATCTTTTCTTTAATGTAAAATATAACATTTATAGATTTTAAAAAAATTTGAATTGAAAAATGCGAATGACATTAGAAATACACTTAAATAGAAATTTTTTTTTTACTAAAAGAATTCATTTAAGAAATCTAAGCAAAAATCTGCATAATGGTTGATACAATAAGATTTTTTTTAGCAAAAAATTTGATAGGAAAGTATAAAACGTATATAATATAATATATAGCATAAGTATATTACATTGATGTAATAGTAATCAAAGACTAAATATTAAAAGAACTATGTGATTAATTATATATAATTATATACTAATAATTATAAAGATATTAGTATTACTATATTATTAGTTAAAAGAAAATTACGTAAGATTGTAAGAGAAAGCAAAAGCAAAGTCTGAATTGAGATTTTAACACCAAAGGTTAATTACGAACATACTGTTACGTTCGATATCTTGTGATATATATTGTGTTTTGGCTTTAGAGTTACCCTGGTTTACTATTAATAATATTTATTAACATATTATATTTTGTATATGGTAAAGAATAAATATTATCAACGAGTAAGCAATGTTTTGCTGTATTACCCCCACCACGCGCCCGCATGCGAGGCGCGCGGCCGAGCGCTCGGTCGAATCACTTGAGCCCCACGGGAAAATCCCGTAGGCCGCTAGTGAATATAAGGCGACGGGTAGTCAAGTGATTTTAAGGTATGTGTACGGGTTTTTCATACGCATTTTATAGGTAAATGACTTAAGAGTCAATCTTATTATACCATAAAACAATTCATGGTATTATATCTTGTATTTAAGTCATTTTCACTTGTAAATGATGGATAAAATTACACGCGAAGATTCCAGGCTATTATAACCGGGATGATGTAAGTGATAATCACTTCATTTTTTTCTCCGTGTGGGGAGTTCCGACGAACGTCGAAATCTTTACGACTACCTCCCGTACTCCCTGACTCACGGAAATCTTAAACAAATACATGATTTAATAAAGCGCGGCAGAACAGAAGAAAATACGGAAATAGATTATGTATGATAAATAGGCCAGGAGCATTAAGCCCGTAATCATTCAGATATGGATGCGCTGTGACGTTGATTATCTTTTTTGGCTATAGCTTCTCCATAACATGTAGAACGAAAATATCGGGGTGCACCAAAAAAAAAGATTATGCTGACTGCAGGAACAATCGAAACGTGAAAAAATACGTCAAAATCACGGTTTTTCGCATACATTATTGAAAATAACTTCTTAACTATATGTTTTAGAGAAAATATTCATAGGACCAAATTTGTTCCCCATGAAATTTTCTACAATCTAGAGTTAAATAAAAATGGAAATGCAATAATTACACAGCAAAATAGCAATAAACTCGCAAAAAAAGCATGAAAAATAGGGTATTTTTGAAGCACTTGTAGAATTATTAAGGGCTGGTCCTATCCTTTTGAAAATTTGTATGTAAGTACTTCAAAGCAATATAAATAAAGCCCCCAAAGCTGATGTCGATCAGTCGTATAGTTTTCGCACAATTCATTTTTTAACTAAACTCGGTGGAAAAAATCACTATTTTGTTGCATTAATGCCAGAGCCAAACCGATTATCTAAAATCAGTCCTGACTTTTTTAAGTACTCGTAATGTTCCCAGCTATTATCTGGCATCGTCAGAATATCAATTTTATAATTGTTAATAATTTTTTAAGCAATTTTAAATGCTCGGAAAATTTTTTCCTTATAAATAATTACTTCTACGCTGCCATTTTACAAGTAAAAAAATATTATAACACATATAAGAAAGTTCTTGCAATCGCCTTTCATTTAAAACGACGCTGGTCTCGATTGAACGTATAGATCGTGAGATATAAGTCTCCAAAGATGACGAGGGTTTATCGTTAAACTATTTGCTTTTTAACAACAATCAAAATTGGTCTTGATAGAATATTACAAGAACTCTTTTTATACAAATTTCTGAATTCATTGGACACGTTCTTTTAGTAATAAAAAAATAATAACCATTGCGAAGTTGGACGTTGGTGCGTGAAAATTAGGTGAAGAAGAGTGGCGAAACCGCGCCTTCAAAATGAACGCGTTATCTAAACTTGTCATATCTCGGCTTATAACTCCAAATGAGATCATTTTGCTTCCTCAAAGAGGAAGCTTTGTAACGGTGAAAAAAAAATTTGAAACAAAAAATGTTCAAAAACATGTGTTAAGACTTTTGGCGCTAAAATACGTTGTTTTTGATAAAAAAAAATTTCGCACGAGCGCGTGTGTGTGTGTGTGAGTGTGTGCAGTATAAAAACATTTGTAATAAATTTTGATTTAGAAAACATAATATATTTTAATAATTAATTGAATAATAAAACAAAATTATTATTCTCATAACTTTTAGCTTGTACAAAATTTGTATGCATATAATGTATTAAGAGTTATGTACTTTATTGAGTATTTAAAAAATAGATATTAAATTACAGTGATTTTTTAATTTGTTTCAGCCAGTATTACTTAATAAACTAAATTGTTATTAAAAGGTCTTTAGATTACCACAATTTCATTTTTTTAAATTTAAATTATCTTTAGCCTATTATTTGCTATTAATGAAAATATGGTTTATAATTCTTTTATTAATATCTCAAAAACTTTTTCATTTATCCACTCAAAATTTCTATCACTTATCACACTTGTCGAGTACAACATTGCGTTAAAATTTGAAGAGGTTATGTTGATTTGTTTCAGAGAAAAAAATTATTTTTGAAAAAATGTGCGTTTTCTTTCCTGTACGATAACAGGAGTAAAAGTCAATAAATCATTTTGAAATTTGGCAGAGAATTAGCTTTTTTATATCTAATTATTCAGTTCTTTGCCCAAAGAAATCTGACTGCTGTGACCAAAGATATTTGAGGTTAAAATTTTTTCTCATGAGATTTACACGTAATAGATCGCTTAATTTTCACGTAAGATTTGATAAAAAATAATTTGTTCAACAAAAGGTTAAAAAATAATTCCATGTAAGATCCGGATGATAACATCTATTATGGGCAACCACGTCTACCGAAAACTAATTTTGAACATTTTTTTATATATTTATTTTATGATATCTCATGTGAAAATCATGCAATTTCTCACATAAATAAATTGACGCGATTGCTCACGTGAAAATATCGCGATTTTTCATGTCAAAATTGCAGGATTTGTCCCGTTATAATGACGAGATTTTTCTCGCGATTTTTACATGATAGCATAAAATGAAAAAAAAAGCGATAACAATAAAATGTTCAAAATTATTTTTCAGAAGACGCGATTGCCATAGTATTTTTTAACCTTTTGGTATTTTAACAATTTTTGTAGGAGATCGATTTTAACATAAAATACGCGATCACTTACATAAAAATTACGTAAGAAAATCGTCGAAAACCTCACCTGATTCTTACGTGATTTCTCGCGTGAGAACTCACGAGTATTCATGCGATTACTCACGGGATTTTTTTTTTTTAACAGGGCAAAATCTGTTCAGCCGGCCTGACTCGCCTGTAGACGTGAGAGAATAGACCAATCGTCCTAACCAGCTAATTTGGAACCGTGTGCGAGATATAAAAATATAATATGGGCTTCCGTCTCTTTCGATAGAATAGTAGTTTATGCAATAAGGGCGCGAAGTATACTTCACGCACCAGCCATGTTTGTTGCACACGAGTGTCGCCTTGCTATCATTGCTTGTGCGTGGACGTACACGTACACGTTCAAGTTGCATACAATATTTTTTGCAATTGTGAGCGTAAAGTTGATGGCGAAGTGGCATTTACGGGCGTGAGGTGTACTTAACGCCCAACTTTATACATTAAGCATGGAAAATTTACAACGATGTGTTAAGTTAACTTCAGGCACCGGAAATTTCACTTCACGCATCAACTGACCATGAACCAGAAAAATTACTCGGCGTGCTCGGTCTATTCTCTTATGTCTATGACATAATATACATACATAATTTCCAGGCGGGTGATAAGCTGCGAGGCCGGGTTTGAACTTGTTGTTCTAACAATGAAACCTATTCTGCAAAGTACTACTATCGCACTTATGCGATTTTATATTCTCGCACTTACTTTCCATTTTAGCAAAATATCATCGATTTAAATTATTTATTTATAATATTGTATATCAGAACAACAAGACATGACAATTTGAACGTAACTACGTTCGAGTAAGTATTTATTTCTAATCATGATTTTTATGAATAGTATAAAATTACGTGATTGGCATAATACTTGATAGTTTTGGCATGTCCATATATCTTTAACACAAAGAATTTATGGACATACTCACATTTGTTATTCTATTGACTTGCAGTTCTAATAATTAAATCTTTTCTTATTATCTCTTATTATTAACAAATTACATTTATATATTTTGAAAAAACAAGTAATGAGAATGGCTTTCAATGTTAAAACATTTAACTAAGTATTTATTTATAATCACATTTTTACCAATGTAAAATCATGTGATAAGCAATACTTTATATTTTTACCATCTCAGAAATTTAGATCAAAAGTTTGATCCAAATTAATTTGTTGCAATTTCTAAAACTAATTTTCTAGTTTTATTATTTTTTTATTTTATTAAATTAATTTTTTTGTTATACTTAGTATTGTACATGACCCTAACCGTTCTTTGTTATTATCTCACGCTATCAATAAATTTTATTATGTGTTTACATAATTTTGTATAAATCAGTTATGATAATGGTTTTGAATGTTAAATTCATTCCACTAAGTATTTATTTATAATAAAAATTACGTGGTCGGTAATACTTTTACCGTGTCAAACGTTCATTCAATATAACCATGTAGTTTTAATGATTTTTTAGTTTATTAAATAATAAAACTTCTTTTTATTATTATCCCTTATTATTAACAAATTACATTATCCACTTATATATTTTGTAAAAACAAGTCAGGACAATGGCTTTGAATGTAAAAACATTCGACTAAGTATTTATAATCACTTTTTGCTATAGTGCAAAATAACTTGATAAGTAATACTTTATATTTTTGCCATTTCAAATTTTGGATCAAAAATAATTTATTGCAATTTGTAATTGTAATTTTCTAGTTCATTTTTTATTTTATGAATCTAAACATTATTTCTCTTAATATCTCACGCTATCAACAATGATTATTATGCTTTTACATAATTTTGTACAAACCAGATACGACAATGGTTCTGAACGTAAAAAACATTCGATTAAGTATTTATGTATAACCACGTTTTACAGAATAAAATTCCGTGATTGGTAATACTTAATACTTTTACCATGTCATAAATGTTCATTCAATATAACCTTGTAGTTTTATTGATTTTTTAGTTTATTAAATAATAAAACTTCTTTTTATTATTATCTTTTATTATTAACAAATTACATTATCCATTTATATATTTCATAAAAACAAGTCATGAGAATGGCTTTGAATGTAAAAACATTCGACTATTTATTTATAATCACGTTTTTACAAGTGAAAATAACATGATTAGTAATACTTTATATTTTTGCATCTCAGAAATTTTGATCCAAAATAATTTATTGCAATATCTAAATGCAATCTTCTAGTTTTATTCATTTTTTATTTTATTAAATAAAACATCTGGTTATACTGTTGTGCATAATCCTAACCGTTATTTTTCTTATTATCTCAAACTATTAACAAACATTATTACGCGTTTACATAATTTTGTATAAACCAAAGATGACAATGGTTTTGAATGCCAAAAACATTCGACTAAGTATTTATTTCAATCAAGTTTTTAATAGTATAAAATTTCGTGATTGGTAATCTTTGTGGGGGTTCGAGAGTCCTCTCTCTCCCCACTCTCTCTCTCTTTCTCCATGCGTAGTTGCTCTGCTACCTCGCTCCACCGCTAGAGAGCGAGCCCCAATTATCATGTACACTAACTCCCGCAAGTGACCGAATCACCCTGCGGTTAGTATATATAGCGCGTCTAACGAAGTACAGACATCCTCCTGTGTGTCCAAGGCAGAGGTTACCATCAAGCCTTGCTGATCCACTAACAATCCACAATTAGACTTCTCGGCCACGCTCGGCCGAGAACGGATAAGGTGGTGTCCTACCTTATCCCTAGTGGGTCATTACTCTCAAACCAGATTAGCCTCTCGACCTCGCTCGACACGAGAGTTCCGCTAAAACTTTATAGTTTTACCATATCATAAATGTTTATTTAATGTAACCTTGTTGTAGTTTTATTTATTTTATTAATTTATTGAACAATAAAACTTCTTTTCATTATTATCTATTATTATTAACAAATTACATTATCGATTTATATATTTTGTAAAAACAAGTCATGAAAATGGCTTTGAATGTAAAAACATTCGACTAAGTATTTATTTATAATCACGTTTTTACTAGTGCTAAATAACGTGATAAGTAATACGTTATATTTTAGCCATCTCAGAAGTTTTGATAAAAAATTATTTATTGCAATTTGTATATCTAATTTTGTAGTGTATGGATCAATTAATAAAAAATTACTTTTTGATGACAACCTTGTAGTTGCATGTACTTATTAATGTTATTAAATTGTTCAGACTATCCGGCTCTATTACAAAAAAAAACCTTTGAGCGTTAGACTTTGGGGCTTTAGATTTCATCTTTTAAGGTAAAAGGAAGTGCTCCACTCAACTGCAAGTAATTTCACACGGATATTTTTTGTGACACAGGTTTGAATTTTCGCTACGACACCTTTGCGCTCGCTACGCCAACTTTTGATGACAATTTCCTCACGCCAAAAAATTTCCAAAAAATTTTTCGAAACGCATTGTCCCGCTATATACCTATAGTAATCGTTACAACGAAACCGTTTGCAACATGACCGTACAACAAAGCCAATGTCTTGTATTTAACGTGCAGTGCTTGAAAACGAAGAACGATAAAAGTTAATTAATACAACGGTTGGTCTTTGGCACTGACACACTAGCAGTCAAAATTAAATCTTCTATATGGACGAACACTGAGATGATCTGAAGATTTCATGAAGATAAACGACAAATCAGCTGCAGGAGCACTAAAAACAGTGCCTAGAGCAGCATTCGAAAAAACCGCAGCACTCAAGCAGGAGCAGTAACAACAAGAGAATCGCAAATATCATTCATGCTGCAACAGCAGCAGCAGCAGTAGCAGAGTCTTTTCCTCGGGTATGTACAGCCAGTTTACCTGTACAGTATTTTTAGAAAAGAATCATCAGCAGCGACATCAGCTGGGCACGAACTTCGCTGATGCACCGCTGAGATGCATATCTGAAACGAAATCAGTTAATTAAAATGTTCAGACTGCTTAGCATATTGCACTCTTTTCTAGATAACTTTTTTTATTCTTTTTCATTTAACGACTAGAAACAGTCCCTTGTTCTTGTTTTGTTTTTAGGATTATCCAACTTACAGCTTTTAAACCTACAGTCACAGTAAGGACACAATATGTGTGACTGCATATCGTCGCTCCGGAATAAAAAGGTGCCATGAAAGGTAACAAGGTTATCAAAAAGCGATAAAAATAGCCAGAGAATAATCAAAAATACTGCACAACAAATTTAATATGCAATACATATTACTTTTAGGAAAGTGAAGTAAAGCTCAAAACTTTAGCATTTATGGGGCAACAGGAACTGCAAGATGGAAAATCTTTAGAGCAAAAGAAGTTAGACAGCATGTAACTGAAAATTTTAAAAATAATGAAACATAAAAGAAATGACTACAGGAAACAAAGTACTGAATGGGAAAGAAATAAGGGAGAGGTTACTCAGACGGCATGGTGAGCTGAGTCAAATAAAAAAATATTACAACTTATTACAACTAAATCATATAAAATTATGAATCATTTTAATGATCATTTTCCGTGTTTGATTAGTTTAGAGAAACTGAATTTAAAACACTAAAAAGAGTATATGCAGACGCATTAACTATAAAAAAACTTGTAAATACTGCTGATAATATTGAATGAAATGAACATAAACTTATAGTTTCTAACCTCAAAATTTAGTACTAATTAAGGGTAAATGTACTACAGTATTATATTAATTATTAAAGATGCCTTAAAATTAAAAGAAAAAGATTTCTGACATATAAAAAATAAGTTATTCTTAGAATGTTTAATAAAAAAAGCTAGTAGTATTAAAATAAATACAGACTGCAGATCAGGTTCCATAGATAAGCTGCAAGCAGATGAAGCTCTCGAGTAGTGCGTATCAGGAAGCCTCTCAGCCAAGGTTACCTTTTTTTGATGCCATTGTAGACTTTGTGAAAATTGCAGTTCCCACTGTGGAATGACAGCAGCAAAGACCAACAGCATTACCATAACACCTTTTGGAACAACACTTTTTCCTGGGGAAATCACAAGGGTCATCGTCACAGCCTTGAAGCCATGCTTGTCCTTCATCAGCTATCTTGAACGCAGCTGCCACTGATTAGATGGAAACCTCGTTCGCAAGTTTCTCCGAACTTTCAAGGCAATCTGCATTTGGAAGAACCTACACCTGAAATACAACTATTTATGTACCATCTAAACGTATGAAGAAAATGATTGGAAGCAGACTCAGCTAGTTTCAGCTTGTACATGTATACCATGCACAAGCATTCCTATTAGAGAGTGGGTCAACTAAAGAAAACAGCATGCACATATTCTAAATCTTGCTGTCACCTTCACAGTTAACTGGAAAATTCACACACAGCCTGGAAGCCATCCTCATCCACTTGTGACGTGCAAGAAAACAATTAATGTGATTAATTAGTTGCTTAGTAAAAGAAATACTAATAATAACTGATCTTACCTAGAGACTGAAGTACTGGAGATATCAACATAACCTCTTCTTGATCTTATCATTAGCCGTCGTTTGCAACCTCTTTCTTCGTTATCACTGGCAGGTAGGGATGAACTATTCTTCTGCGGGAAGCCTTTTTCTTTGTCATCACCGGGGCACACCACCAAAATATAGATACACATGTGTACCTACACATGCACTAAAGCATGACTAAAAATCTCCATGAAGTGAGGCTTGTTTGGCACCGGCAGCCTCCAGGATATGCATATCGTCCGTAGACATAATTTATCAAGGCAATGTTTTCTCGTTCTTCAGCATTATTTTTTATGATCTTCTTTTCTTTTTTCCTCATTTGAGCTTCTTAATAATAAATTCGTAGTTTGGTTAGTCTGGCTTGGTTTTCTATCTGGTTCTCCGGAGTACCAGTGTCGCTGATAAGTCTGCCGCTCATCTGCACTGGATTCACTGTCTGATATCTCATCTCCAGCTCGTGGATAGTATTGGCGAGTATGATCCCGATTCTTATGCTTCGCTTTAAATTGTTTTAGCTTCTTAAGATACCTCTTTCGCTGCTGCAGTTCATATTGGGACTGCTGGATATGCTTGGGATGTACTACCAGTTACGTTTAAACCCGATTAAGTTTCGAACCCAATGCCGAGTACGGGTTACTTGTAGCTGCACTGGGTGTTTTTGAATTTTTAGGAGCTATTAACTGAATATTTTTGTCGTCTGTTGATACAACAAACGGCTGTTCTGTATCGTTGAATACATATGGGTCTGCACCTTTTTGCGTGTCTGTATTCACTAAAACTTTAAAGTGATCAGAAAATTTTACTTTATTGTCCATGCTTGACTGCTTTGAATTAAGGATCTTCATTGATAATGATTTTTGTTACTTGACAGAAAAGCTGTATATTCAAATTCATCAAACTTCTCTACTAGGTCAGACTTATTGGAAGGCAGTTATAAAGATTCGTTATCTTCATAATGCACTACAAGCGTATCAGTTAATTATTTCAAATAGTAATTTTTATGACTGCTTTTAGAAAATATCACAGTATCAGTCTATTTGTTACAAAAATAATAAAAATTACTATTGCTACAAAATATTATAAAAAATAATTATTTAAAAAGTAAAATTTTCTTTGAAAATTATAATAATGCCACATGTCGAGTGTGTTCTATCGCTAAAAAATAATAAATTTTCTTATAAAAAAAGGAAAGTTTACAAATAATTTTTTTTCCGCGTATTTTATCTTCATTATCCTCTTGAGCAATTTATTATGCTCTTGAGTAATTTATTATTCTCTTGAGTAATTTACTATTCTCTTGAGTAATTTACTATCCTCTTGAGTAATTTATTATTCTCTTGAGTAATTTATTATCCTCTTCACTAATTTATTATCCTCTTGAGTAATTTATCTTCTTGAATTTCTCTTGAATATTCTCTTGATTACTTTCTCTTGAATATCCTCTTGAGTAATTGTTTTTGATTATCCTCTTAAATGTTCTCTTGAATATTATCCTCTTGAATGTCCTCTTAAATATCCTCTTGAATGTCCTCCTGAACATCCTCTTCCTCTCTCGGTTGTACTGGCTTCAATAAAACCGACCCAATGATGAACAAAATAGTGGCTGAAGCCTATTATAATCTTCTTAATCCGCTGTATCCCGTAACATCAGACTTACTAGGGTGCCATCGACGACCATTGATGCCGAACAGTTATCAAATCTGAAAACAAAATTATCATTAGATATATTATTCTTGTAATACTAGTCTTTTAAAACTTATACTTTTGTACTATATGGATTTACCTTTCAAAGATTTACCTTTCTGAATTTAGGAGAAAAAGACCAAAACATTTAATGCAATCGAATATTTCATGCAACGCGTTGTCCAAAATATGAAAATGCAAAACTGTTTCAGTCTTTATTTTATAAATTATATGAGGTAAAGCTCTGAAATTTCCGACAGGTTTGAAGTGACCTTTAAATTAATAATAATCATGAAAAAAACCAGAGCCAAATTTAATCTACATTTTGAATTTGAAGACTTGACATTGATTTAAAAAAAATCTAATGTTTAATGACAGAAAATGTAAAATAAATTTTTCTAATTTGTTTTACAAAAATATTATGAATTTATAAGTTATCGATATTTACTTTGAGGTGATGTGTCTTAGTACTTAATCCAAAAGCGTATAACAACGTTCCAGTAATGCATCTTAGACATCTCATGTATTTTTGAGTTGACTGACTATCTTTCTGAAAGAATAGATGTAATTTTATAAAAAAATGAAAATGTTATTTTTCAGTTTGACAGTTCTAAAAAATTCACAAGCAGTGTCGCAGCTAAATCTGAAAAAATACATAATTTCATTTTTTTCTTTTATTAAAGTATATCTACTTACAGCAGCTTGAAAATACATGCGATGCTTGAAATGCATTAGAGAAGCAGGTTTCTCACATTCTCATACTTTTTTAAATTAAGTACTAAAACACAGCGGCTGAAAGTAAACATCAACAACATTGAATAATGAGTACACCTGTTAAATCTGACAGGTGGCTTTTATATTATAGGAGCAGGATTAATTTGTCTTTTCAAGTTGTAAATTTCAGCCTATTTAATTAAATGTGTTTTCTCTTATGAAATCTGAACTTTTGTGCAGTGTGTGACTGTCCGAAAGATCTATAAATCTGTAGGCCTGGTTGTAATATATGGCATTTAATATTTACTTATTAACTGGCTGCTAGAAGCAATATAAACACAGCTGTCATCACATAGTAAATACTATGATTTCAAACTTCTTTATATGGCGTTTGTCAATTAATTTTTTCTTTTGCACTCTTTAGTTGATTTGAAAGTAAAGATTTAGTATATTATATTTATTAAAGTATATTCAATCTGAACCAAGAACTTTAATGAAAACCTAAATATTTTTTTAAAACAATCAGCAAAACAAATAGTATTATTAATGTAACAACACAATTTGTCTAGTCTTTTTATTTTTTCTAGTCTCATCTATTCAATAAGCACTCTCTACAAATGGTAATAATTTTTTTCATGACTGTACTAATAATAATAGTGTTGATATTTAAAACTTTCTACGAAAGTGTAAAATAAGGCAAGTATAGAAGTTTTTTCTGTATAATCTATGTATAATCTAAATATAAAACTTTCTACGAAAGTATAAAATAAGGCAAGTATAGACGTTTTTTCTGTATAATATACTCTTCCTCTCTCTCTTCCCCCGCCCTCTCTCACCCTCTCTCCCCTTCCCTTTCTTCCTCTCTCTCTCTTAACATCCGTCAAACTCTGTACCAAAAACTTTAATCACAGCTTAAATATTTTTGTTTAATACAATCAACATGTTTAAAAAAAAAAATAATTCCTTAAGTACGTTACGTACGTTAATTAAACACAAGAAAGTACTGAAATCAATTATATTGTAGTCAAGTACCCATAACTTAACTTGACTGACATAATACAACTTTTCGTACCTACTCAAAAATATTCAGCTAGCGGGCATGAAGTACTATTTAACACCCAAGAGGCGTAATAGCTCTCATACTCCTACAAAACTTTATAGAACCTACGCACTTTACGTCCGTGTGGGCAAAAATTATTTAAATTATATATAACTATCTTTTACTTCGTCGAGTAAATGTATACTGAACAAATTATATGTATGTAGATTCAAATTCTTCATTGCAAATCAAACAAACGAAAGTTGTGAAATCAATTACCGATAGTCAAGTAATGCAAACAACTCTCCGAAACAACTGTATGACTGATCTCAGAAATATATTATTCTAATTTGTTCATTCTTCTATACAAATTAAACACAAGAAAGTACTGAAATCAATTTATTGTAGTCAAGTATACCCATAAGTTAACTTGACTGAGATAATAGAACTTTTAGTACCTTGCGTGTAAAATTACATTTCACGCCCACGTTGTAACTTCAAAAATATTCACCCAGCAGGCATAAAGTACTACTTAACGCCTAATAAGCGGAATAGCTCACATATTCCTACAACACTTTATAGAACCTACGCACTTTACTCCCGGGTAGACGAAAATTATTAATTAATTACTATTATGCCTTCTTTTTATTTCTAAAATTAATAAGAATTTTATCAGATATTTACGAAGTCAATGCCTATATAAAAAAATTACATAGTTACCAACACATCCCCATTTTTCATTATTTTTTCTCAATTTTGAAATTTCTATAATATTACGCATCTTGGGAGGACACGAGAAGTCTAGAGCTGCTCTAGCAGGCGTGGTCGTCCAATCTTCCATACATACTTGGCGGGCCCGACGGTTTGCAGTTTAAGGTGTAGACATTGTCATTTTCATATGAATATTCATACGTTTAAAGATCAGATAAAATGTATAAATCAATTGCTTCTAGATATTAAATACTGATCCGTGAATATATTACTCTTTTTAAATAGAAAAGTCCAAACACAGATGAAAATTTCATATGAGATCTCATATGAGAATATCGGACATCAGATCCCATATGAGATCACATATGAGGTCCCATAATATATAAAATTGCAGATGACATAACATATATGAGTCTTATCTGATGTCATGTCCGAAATACTCATAACATGATGTCTTATCTGATCTGATGTCCGAAATACTCATATAAGATCTCATATGATATTTACACGCGGGAAAAGGATAAAAATAGGTGGCTCATAAAATAGTTAGTAAAATTTAAAGCTCTTTTGAATAGACTATGAATTTATATGTATCTTTTTATTTCATTCCCATATAAAAAAAGACGAACACAAGGAAAAATATTTTAGGTAATAAAAGTAAATCATGATTATGCACACAGTACATGTAGGGATATTATATTTAAACGGTATTTATGGTGGACTTATAGGTATATGCAAAAATCTAGTATTCTACATTTACAAAGCTCACCGGTAAACTGCAAACCGTCGGGCCCGCCAAGTATGTATGGAAGATTGGACGACCACCCCTGCTAGAGCAGCTCTAGACTTCTCGTGTCCTCCCAAGATGCGTAATATTATAGAAATTTCAAAATTGAGAAAAAATAATGAAAAATGGGGATGTGTTGGTAACTATGTAATTTTTTTATATAGGCATTGGCTTCGTAAATATCTGATAAAATTCTTATTAATTTTAGAAATAAAAAGAAGGCATAATAGTAATTAATTAATAATTTTCGTCTACCCGGGAGTAAAGTGCGTAGGTTCTATAAAGTGTTGTAGGAATATGTGAGCTATTCCGCTTATTAGGCGTTAAGTAGTACTTTATGCCTGCTGGGTGAATATTTTTGAAGTTACAACGTGGGCGTGAAATGTAATTTTACACGCAAGGTACTAAAAGTTCTATTATCTCAGTCAAGTTAACTTATGGGTATACTTGACTACAATAAATTGATTTCAGTACTTTCTTGTGTTTAATTTGTATAGAAGAATGAACAAATTAGAATAATATATTTCTGAGATCAGTCATACAGTTGTTTCGGAGAGTTGTTTGCATTACTTGACTATCGGTAATTGATTTCACAACTTTCGTTTGTTTGATTTGCAATGAAGAATTTGAATCTACATACATATAATTTGTTCAGTATACATTTACTCGACGAAGTAAAAGATAGTTATATATAATTTAAATAATTTTTGCCCACACGGACGTAAAGTGCGTAGGTTCTATAAAGTTTTGTAGGAGTATGAGAGCTATTACGCCTCTTGGGTGTTAAATAGTACTTCATGCCCGCTAGCTGAATATTTTTGAGTAGGTACGAAAAGTTGTATTATGTCAGTCAAGTTAAGTTATGGGTACTTGACTACAATATAATTGATTTCAGTACTTTCTTGTGTTTAATTAACGTACGTAACGTACTTAAGGAATTATTTTTTTTTTAAACATGTTGATTGTATTAAACAAAAATATTTAAGCTGTGATTAAAGTTTTTGGTACAGAGTTTGACGGATGTTAGAGAGAGAGAGGAAGAAAGGGGAGGGGGAGAGAGGGTGAGAGAGGGCGGGGGAAGAGAGAGAGGAAGAGTATATTATACAGAAAAAACGTCTATACTTGCCTTATTTTATACTTTCGTAGAAAGTTTTATATTTAGATTATACATAGATTATACAGAAAAAACTTCTATACTTGCCTTATTTTACACTTTCGTAGAAAGTTTTAAATATCAACACTATTATTATTAGTACAGTCATGAAAAAATTATTACCATTTGTAGAGAGTGCTTATTGAATAGATGAGACTAGAAAAAATAAAAAGACTAGACAAATTGTGTTGTTACATTAATAATACTATTTGTTTTGCTGATTGTTTTAAAAAATATTTAGGTTTTCATTAAAGTTCTTGGTTCAGAGTGTGACAGATGTTGATTAATTATACAGAGAAAACTCATACATTTGCCTTAGCCACTATTTGTTTTACTGATTGTTTAAAAAAAAATATTTAGGCTCTCATTAAAGTTCTTGGTACAGAGTTTGACATATGTTGAGGGAGAGAAAGAGAGGGGAGCGGGAGAGAGTTATAAAATAAATACATTGTAACTAGCCACACTACTTGCAACACAATCCGCTAGCAAATTAAAATATTGGTTGCAGATAAAAAAGTAGCCATTACAGTAATTTATATATTATGGTTTCATATACGGTAATTCACAGAACAGATAGCTACTCTGAAACATTTGGCGCCCATCACGATAAGCCAATCACTATATAATAATTACATTATATTTTCAACTCTTAGATTCGTTGAAATTTTAACTAGAAACCAGTTGAATTAATAACCAATCAGACACATCTTGCAAAATTAAACACAAAAGTTTATGAACTAAGAATCATTGAGAGAAAAAAGCTTTCTCCATTCTTTTAAAATATAAAACATCTTGAAACATCTTGAATTTCTGATAATAAAAGCTTCCGTAACATTCTTGTATACTTTTTGAAATAATTAACTGAATCTTGTGTAGAAAAATATTTACTGAGAACTCCTCTGAAACATTTTGACGTCTCCCACCGTGAGAAAATTATAAAATTAGATTAACTGAGCACTTTTATCCGTAGACATTTTCACAATATTTACTGAGAACTCTTCTGAAACATTTTGACGTCTCCCACCATGAGAAAATTATAAAATTAGACTAACTGAGCACTTTTATTCACAACAATAACACATCATATTTTCTTTTTTCTCTATTTTATTGTTCACTTAACATAATCTTTTAATTGATGTTTATGTAAATAAATATGCACAGCGCCAATATCAACAAAGTTTCTTGAAGTATAGACAAAAAATGTTTTTTTTTAACCAAGGCTCTGACCAATATTTTAAATTCTGATTTTAAGTAGAGGTTAGAAATTTGTTATCAACACTTCATTTAACACATCATACCGATACTTTATTTTATTTATAGGCACCCATTGCCATAAGCCAATCACTATATAATTACATTATATTCGACACTTAGATTCGTTTAAATTTTAACTAGAAACCACTTGAATTAATAAGCAATCAGATACATCTTGCAAAATTAAAAACAAAAGTTTATGAACTAAGAATCATTGGGAAAAGAAAGCTTTCTCGACATTCTTTTATAGTAGAAACTCATGATTGCCACACATCTTGTATCAGTTTATGAACTAAGAATTTCTGATAATAAAAGCTTCCGTAACATTCTTGTATACTTTTTGAAATAATTATCTGAATCTTGTGTAGAAAAATTACTGAGATCTCCTCTGAAACATTTTGACGTCTCCCACCGTGAGAAAATTATAAAATTAGATTAACTGAGCACTTTTATCTGTAGACATTTTCACAATATTTACTGAGAACTCTTCTGAAACATTTTGACGTCTCCCACCATGAGAAAATTATAAAATTAGATTAACTGAGCACTTTTATTCACAACAATAACACATCATTTTTTCTTTTTTCTCTATTTTATTGTTCACTTAACATAATCTTTTAATTGATGTTTAAGTAAATAAATATGCACAGCGCCAATATCAACAAAGTTTCTTGAAGTATAGACAAAAAATGTTTTTTTTTAACCAAGGCTCTGACCAATATTTTAAATTCTGATTTTAAGTAGAGGTTAGAAATTTGTTATCAACACTTCATTTAACACATCATACCGATACTTTATTTTATTTATAGGCACCCATTGCCATAAGCCAATCACTATATAATTATATTATATTCGACACTTAGATTCGTTTAAATTTTAACTAGAAACCACTTGAATTAATAAGCAATCAGATACATCTTGCAAAATCTTATATATCACTATTTCCGGGTTTTAATAATGCTAGTTTACCTTTAGAAATCATAGGGCCAGTAAAGCATATCCACAATTAAAACACCATAAAGTAGAACGAGGCTTGATCTGCTAGAGCGAATATTATCAGCAACAGTATTTCTATTTTTTCTACTACAGGAGGTTGCATGCTTTGACAGACTTGAACATAATTAATCTTTTGGTGGCCTTAAAATACAAAATAATAATTTTGAACTCTTCTATGTTACATACTATTTAAAGATGATCTACTTGTCAATTATCCTTGTTCTGATATCTCTGTAATAACAAAAAAAAAATATTTCACAAAGTAACAATACTTATATTAATAACATTATTTTTTTTATTTTATAATGATAGTTTGCTACTTATCTGAAAATATATCTGAGATATACCAAGTCCATTTAATATCTATCGAATTTCAATGATGTAAAAAGTCTTGAATATAACTTGTATATAAATGATGATTGTATATGGATCAATGCGTAATATTGAAAGTTTTATGTATACATAAAATAATAAGGTTAGGTTGGTTGACCAGATATATATATATATATATATATATATATATATATACCATATACGGATTCTCTCTCTCTCTCTCTCTCTCTCTCCGTCGCTCTTCTCTTTCCCTCTCTCTCTCTCTCTCCGTCGCTCTTCTCTTTCCCTCTCTCTCTCTCTCTCTCCGTCGCTCTTCTCTTTCTCTCTCTCTCTCTCTCTCTCTCTCTCTCCGTCGCTCTTCTCTTTCCCTCTCTCTCTCACTCTACCCACTCACTCACTCTCTCTCTCTCTCTCTTTTGCCAGTCGGTCGGACAAAAATGCTATACTATGTACCGGTCGGACAAAAATGTATAGTTTGTGCGTACTGAAGAATATGGAGATTCGGAGATTCGGAAATAGTACATAAAAATATTCAGATCTCTAAATCTTTTGAATGAGACAATCTTTTTAAATGAAACCTTTCGATTTGAGTAGAGCAATGAAATGGCTTTCGATTAATAGGGATATGTTATATAGTTAAAACTAACGCAATAGGTATATAATCGCATTGAATTTCTCGTACATCCATTTCAAAGTATATAATCACGCGGTTGTCCTAAGGCTCTTCTATACTTGCCTTCGGAACGCTCCCGCGTTTCTTGATAAGTTTGTGAAAGCATTTAATAAAAGTAGTATACAATGAATGTTTTATTGAAATTTCAAATTTGCTTGAGAACGAGACAGTATTGTCAAGCACACTCACTATGAATAGAAATATATTGATGTCAAGATTCAGTTTAATTAAAAAAGAGAGATACATGTAAGCGAAAGAAAATGAAAACATCTACTTACTAATGGACCTGAAATTGGAGCTGCTACTACTAGAGCATCAGAGACTGAAATTGAAGGAACCTCTGCAATAGACTGTGGTTCATTAACTTTGCTCTTTGTCCAGGGTCCAGGGTTGACCAGAGATAGAGATGCTTCAACATACTTAATGTGTTGCTCTTCAGATTCTTCAGAAGATTCACTATCCTCTCTTTTCCTTTTCTTTTCCTTATCTTTGTCCTTGGCTTTTGAGCCATCTTTGGCATTAAAATTATTGTGCTCTTCCTTCTTGAGCCCCATCGTGCTGCTGCTGCACGTTCGCCTCCTCTTATCTGTAACTCTCCCACACTTGCAGTTTGTTAATGAAATTAACGTTCCATTAACACTTCCGCGGCACTCCAGAGGGGCTCGATGAGTTGCCGCACAAGCCCACCGTAATGACATCCACACGTACCTCCCAGAAGTATATCTCCAGAAAGTAGGTGAAGGCTGTCCACATCCAGAAAACAGGAGGCAGTAAATAGCCGGGAGTGACGCTGAGCACGAGGATAGCATTTGCGGAGTAGAGTAGCCCGTAAGAGAAGAGGACGACGATGTAAATGAACTTGATGCTTGTGCTGGTATTGCCGAGGAGTGCAGCGAACTGCTGGCGCAGATACGGGAGCTCACGATCGAAGCCCTTGATCCTAGCATGGCCTCGTGACAGCTGCGGCGGCAGCAGCGACGACGATGACGACGTTTTCCCGCGCTTCACTAGCTGCCTCTCCTCCTGTCCTCCTGACTCTACGTGTGGGCTGTGCGCATCTGTGTGTGTATACGCGCTTCCTAACCTAACATCTTGGCCGACGTCACGTCTGGTCTCGAGGAGTCCTCGCGCACCGGCGCACGGCTGCACGAACTAGCTGCAGCGCTGGTCGGCACGAGCCGCGGTGGCCCGGTCGGCAGACACCCGGGGCGGCGGAGCCGCGGCGGGCTCACGCATCGCCGAGTTGCCGTGCCGTGTCGACGCAGACGACAGCTGTGCTGCAGTCTGTAGCGCATGCGCTTGGGCCTACACAACTATACCCTATGTAAGGAACTGACGTTCCTTGGACTACATAACCGGCATAGACCCAAACTCTAGGCCCCTTTTACAATGAGTACAATCGATTCGAACCATTTAGACTACACATTTATGCATATTAAACTCAACCGAATTATTAGAGTAAATGATAAATAGGGTAAAATAATAATAATTACTGCGATTATTATAAACAATACTCCCAATTTTATTAAAATCTTGGGTATAATTGGTGTTCTGATTATTTAAATAACAGATGCAACGCTATCATGATTTCGGGTTAAATAACGTAATAATCAACAATATGACAGTAATTAACAAATCATGAGCATCACCGTCGCTGATAACTAATTGTTAAAATATGATGCTTATAATTATTGAAGAATGCGCGGTATTATATAGCAAAGGTTGTGCGACGTATAATCGGAGGATAACAACGTTGTGCAACGTTGTGTAAATAAATAAATATAATAACTAAAAATAGTTAAGGAGTTGATTAGCAACAATCATTATAACTAACTCAAGATGTTAATAATATTAATAACAATAATTTATCACTGAGACTAAAAATAAATAATAGAGTGCAATATGCCTTATTATGGATAATTAACAATAAAATTAAGAACAATCTCGAAATATCCGGATAATCGGCTATTTTTTGAGCTACTGACGCGTAATAATAACAATTGTTTATAATTAATTAATTTTCCGGGACAATAGCAACCAAACGTTTGTCAACGTTAATTTAAGGTTAATGATATCATGCAACGTTATAAAATTAACGAACCACGACCAATTCGGGGATAATTAATGTTAATTACAACAAATAAATAAAGGCATTGTTTGTACAGGTTGTCAACGGCTACCAAGAAAATTAGGAGTTGCATAATAAAACATAATTGAACGTATAATTAATTAATAATAATTTCATAACTATAGAAACGTTAATAATAAATGCATCAAGGATGTTTAATAATTGCCATATAAGCAAAGATAAATAATTGTTGAGAATCCAGGTGATTTGATAAAAAATTTAGCAACAAATTCCAGTATATTTTTATAGATAACTATTAGTTTAAGGTATTGATAATTAATATTGAAAATAATTGCAGTTTAATAGATAATTAAGACAATATGCAATAATGTTGTGCAACGTATAGTTAATAAATAATGATAACATATAAACATGACTTAAGAGGTTAATTAAGATTAATTAAAGCAAATATAGTCATTATTAAAATTATTAGCGATAGTTTATTAGTTGATTAACAATTTATCATTTTAAGCACTTCTCATTAATAAATTGAGATCATTTTTATTAATAGAGGAGAGACCGGGTAAATTAATAAAGTAACAATAAATTACTGGTGATACAAGTGCATAAGTTCTTGATTAATACTATTATTAATTAAACGTCATTAAACGTAATCTAACATACATGACAATCTGTTACAGAGTATTCTAACGGATATTTTATTCCAAGAACCCTTAGGATGTGTGGGACTGGGGGTTGTGGAGTATGGTTGTGGGACCGGGATGTAACAGTTCAGCATGTGAGGGCATGAAGTGTATGGGGTTAGGATGTGCGACTTTGAGTTTTGTTTACTAGGATGTGTAAGTTTTGGGTGTGTGGGTTCCTCTATTAAGCCTACGATCAATTTGAGCCAGCTAAGCCTGTAGTTCATGGAAAAAAACGATTTTAAACGGACTTTTCTAAGTTTGACCTAGATTTGACCTTGAAATGACCTTGGAAAAAATTTCTCAATATGATTTTGAACGTAAAATTTCCCGCTCTTTCCGAATCCGGGGTCAAAACTAGGTGTTTCCATATGAAAAAACTAGTTTGACCTTGAAATAACCTCAAAGGTCAAGTTCAAGGTCAAAGGCGTTAGCGCTATTATGTGGCCCCCTTTGTCCCCTATAACTTTTGTATGAACCATTTTTCTCTATCTGGCTTAGGTTCTGAAAAATCCGGGTGCGGTGATTAAAATGGGTCACCGTGTGTATACTCGTATATGGGAGCGTCCAGCAGAAACGGGCCACCGAGCGCGCGCGGTGCCTTTTTTCGCGTAAAAGGTGCTCTGTTTAACTCGCTCATAATCGTATGCTGCGTCTTTGAAAAAAAAACCAAGCACCTATATCGATAGATTTTTTTCTGCTCTTTCCAATTGCGTGATTGTTTTTATTGCGAAACGCGTTCTTCCGGACGAAAACTCGAGTTGAATATTGAAAGCCATTTTTCTCAAAGTATATCATGTTTTTTTTTAAATAAACTACACCATTGGAAAGAACAACTCTTAAGCTTCAAAACCCTATCTTGGAGAAGTTGGAGAAATAAAGGGTTTAAAAGTAACAACATGAAAAAGACAGCGCCGAGGGTCCGCGCGAGCCCCTCGCGCCCGTGCGTACGGCACGTTTAAGTGCACGCTCTATTCAATTCGCTAATAATCGTGTACCAAGTCTCTGAAAAAAGAACTAAGGACATATATCGATAGATTTTTTCCTGCTCTTTCCAATGATGCTATTATTTTTATTCCGAAATGTTTCCTTCTAGTTGAAAATTCCATTTGAATGTTTAAACTCTATTTTTTCAATAAAATATCAGTCTTTTCTTCAAAATGAATTATATTCTTCAAAAGTACAAGTCTTAAACTATAAAATATTATATTTTTAAGTTGAAACATGAAAAGTTCAAAAATAGTAAGATCAAAAAGACAGCGCCTGCCCGAACTTTTTACGATATGCTCAAGGGCGGATTAATACACGCGATGTGCTATTTCGCCCTTTCTTTTTTGTAAATATAAAATGTTTTGTAACTTACAATGCCAATGCGTGGACATAATTTTGTGAATCTAGTTGTAACAGTTAGTATAATATTACAATGAACTTTGTTCATTTATATAACAAAATTTGAAAAACACAATATATTAAACATAAAAATATCCATGAACGCACTGAAAGCACTGAAATTCGGAATAAAAATAATAGCACCATTGGAAAGAACAGGAAAAAATCTATCGATATATGTCCTTAGTTCTTTTTTCAGAAACTTGGTAGACGATTATTAGCGAATTGAATAGAGCGTGCACTTAAACGTGCCGTACGCACGGGCGCGAGGGGCTCGCGCGGACCCTCGGCGCTGTCTTTTTCATGTTGTTACTTTTAAACCCTTTATTTCTCCAACTTCTCCAAGGTAGGGTTTTGAAGCTTAAGAGTTGTACTTTCCAATGGTGTAGTTTATTTTGAAAAAAGAATATGATATACTTTGAGAAAAATGGCTTTCAATATTCAACTCGAGTTTTCGTCCGAAAAAAAGTGTTTCTCAATAAAAACAATGGCACCATTGGAAAGAGCAGGAAAAAATCTATCGATATAGGTCCTTGGTTTTTTTTTCAAAGACGCAGCATACGATTATGAACGAGTTAAACAGAGCGCCTTTTACGCGAAAAAAGGCACCGCGCGCGCTCGGTGGCCCGTTTCTGCTGGACGCTCCCATATATATATATTTGCAAATCGTCTCGTCATTAAGTAGATTAAGAGACTCGAATTACAATAGCCAATTTAAGGATAGATAATTCACAAATTAATTCACTCTTTATATTTAACTCTGTGTTAGAATAACCAATTAGATAAGATTTTAAGAAGATAAGATTACTAAAATTATTATTAAAATTATTAAGACTATTTAATATAAATTAGACTTTATTTTAAATCCAGTTTAAAATATTTCAAATCATAATAACTAAATCCAAGGATAAATAATTTACGATCAATTAACTGTTTATAATTAATTCCATATTTTAATAACATAATAAGGTAGATCAATCTTTAAGAAGTTAAGATATAAGATTAGTAAGATTACTTAATATAAATACGTAATAGATTCACTTTATTAATTTAAATTAAGGATTTTGAATTGCAATAACAAATTCAATTCATTCAATAAACTTTTATATTAATTTTCGTACTTTTTACATAGCATCTAGTAAAAGATAGATAAGATTTTAAGATACTCTCAAGTTAACCAGTACATATTTAATAATCTTATGTAATATGTATAATCATCCACGAATGTAACATCAATTGTACCTACGATTAATTTGTTTATTTAAATTCATATTTGTGCATAAGACGATAGCGTAGGGTATTTAAATCAAAATTCAAACTATAAAATAGTAATATATGTCTCTTAATTTATAATTTGAGAAACTGTAATAAATTTATTTCTTGTGCTGTTTGTACTTTTGTACTTAATTGGACGATGATCCCACTACCTACATAAAACCTAGAGCCATCCTATAATTGCCTAAATTAATTATTACATTTGCTTGACACTCTATATTAAAACTTTAGTCTATGGCCACTGGGTTCGTAACACCTATATGTATACACGCATACGGCCAAGCCCAAGCGGCAAGCCGGGACAGCCTTGACTCACCTCGCACAATTTTGTTCAAAGTTTACGCAAAAAAGAATTAATATTTTGGCTTGAAACTTTGCAGGGGACTAGTGTGTTAAAAAACTTAGGGCAATGTTCTCTTATGTAGTATGGCACCCCCTTAATGCGCTGTAACATATAATTTTATTAAAATCAAGTTTGCGTTAATTTAAAGTACTGTTGCATAAAAAAAAACCTAGGTCCTTTTCGTTTCTTGTTTAGACACAAAATGTCTGCATCGCCCTCTCGCGGTCACTAAATACATTACAAATCAATATTTCAAATGGTAAAGAAGTTCTTGTCTCTACTTCTTGACAGTTCGTTTTGTATTTCCTAGTTTGCTCTGAGATTACTAACTTTTACAATATAAAATAATTACGATAATATTCTTGAACATTTTATTTAGGGGAGACAACTATCTCTTACCGTGAAGAGTATTGCTGAATTTTTTAATTAGTGAAATGGAACAGTCACCTCATCTAACCCATAAGACTTACACGAATGCAACGTAGTTCCAAGTTTTTGAGAAAACAAAAAGCTTTCCAGATGGGAGAAATATTTCATTATATTCATCAATAAAAATTGAATGCGGGACAAGTCTTTTTTTTACTCGAAATATTCAGGATATTTAATGAAAAGCCAAAAATGAAATGTATTGAGGTTATGGTAAAACAGATTCCTACTGCCGATATCCAACGTCCTCTTAAAATTTAAAGAGGTTATGTTGATTTGTTTCCGAGAAAAAAATAATTTTTGAAAAAATGTGCGTTTTCTTTCCTATACTATAACAGGAGTAAAAGTCAATGAATCGTTTTGAAATTTGGCAAAGAATTAGCTTTTTTATATCTAATGATTCACGTCGTAAAAAATTTTTCTTTGTTATTTATTAACAAACCCTGGTATTGGCCATCAGCTTCAATTTTTACCATTCGCTACATCAAACCAACTATAACTACAACGTTTGGCCAAAGAATACGGTGTTATTTTCAATATTACATGGATCAAAATATCGTCAGAAGACCAACCTGCACCATGGATTCAACATTACAAACACTACAAACACGTATGTTTTACAATTCGCAAAACGAATTATTATCGCACTATTTAAGAACATGCGTCGATATTAAAGTAAATGTAATCCTATACTTAATTTTCAAAGTTTTTAATCTTGAGACTAAGAAGATATTTCAAAAGCTTAGCATTACACTTCATAAAGAAAGTTGTTACCGTGATAGACTTAAATTTCTTTTAAATTGTAAAGAATTTGATGTGTTTCCAAAACACTTAGATTTCATTACACAAAATATTACTAATAACCATATGTATTCGAATAAGTGCAAAATGAAACAAAAAAACTTAATAGCCAAAACCAAAAAACAGCTATTAAATACAGATATTATGGATATATATGTACGTTTATCACGTTTAAAAAAAGATAGTATAAAATTGATAAAATTTTTTGAACACACCACGGATAACGATATTGTCAACCTTTTTGTCAATTATTATAACACAAAATTAAAATTTATTAATGTTCCATTTAAGCAAAAATTATCTAAGAAATTAAATGATATCTATTATAAGAAATATAATAGAAACATTGATATACTGTAAATTCGAATAAAACTAACGTCTCAATTCAAAATCATAACACGCAGATGATTGAACTTTGTAGGAATATACAAGAAAAGTGGTGTGTGAATGTCTCGGCTATTGAACTCCCGAGATATTTAATACATGTTTTGAAACTCGGCGAAAAATTCAATTTTAATAACCGTTTTGATAATGCACTTACTTTACAATATATAAAGAATTTTGAGATGTTTTCAAATAATAATAATTGTGAGGAAGAAAAAACCAAAACACTAAGAGGTACATTTTTGAACCTTATTAATAAAATTATAACAAAGAACTATCAAATGACAACCATTTTGTAAACAGTTTAAAACAGATTTAAAGAAAACTAAAGAGTTCTTAAAGCGCAACCCACAGTTATTTATCACAAGAGCAGATAAGGGAAACGCTACGGTTATAATAAAAAAATCCGATTATATAGAGAAAACCGAAAGTCTTTTTCTGATAAGAAATACTACAAGGTAATAAACGTAAACCCTTTATCTGGTTTGGAAAGGAGAACGAATGAATTATTAAAATGGTTAAATAAGACTGACTTCTCTTCTGGGGAAAAACAATTTGATTCGGTCTTACAAAAATCTAATATTGCAAAAGCTCATGGACTCATAAAAATCCATAAGAATGGCTTTCCCATAAGACCGATAATCTCAGCCATTAACTCACCACTTTATAACATCTCAAAATTCTTTACTAAGTTCTTATCCAATAATTTGAAACAACCAATTTCACATGTGGATAATAGCTTTAAACTTAAAGAACAAATAGAAAATCTCCAAATCCCATCTGAATATGTAATAATTAGCCTTGATGTAGTAAGCCTTTTCACAAACGTTCCTGATTATTTAGTTTACAAAGCAACAGAAAAAATTTATATAATAAAATTAACATAAATTGCACAGAGCTTTTACATATAATAAAATTCATACTTGATAACAATTTTTTCTAATTTAATGGGAAATTCCACCAACAAATTTTTGGTTCAGCTATGGGTAATCTCATCAGCCTCATCTTGGCAGACATTGTCATGAAAGATTTGGAGATTCAGTCGTTAAATAATCTTAATATGAAACCTCTGTTTTATTTCCGTTATGTTGACGACATTATTTTATGTATACAAAAAGTCACGATTGAACACACTGTAAATATTTTTAATTCCTATGATCAAAACCTACAGTTTACGGTAGAACTGCCATAAAACAATTGTATCAGTTTTCTCGATATTAAAATAATTATTAATGATCAACAACGCATTATCACAGATTGGTACCATAAAAATATAACTTTTATCAAGGAACTATTACGATATAATAATTATCCACCGGAATTATCTGAATTTTACATAAAAAAACGTTTAAAAAAATTAAGAAGCCATAATAACAATGTATGTAATGAGAAAAACAAAAAAAATGTTTATTACGCTCCCATATGTGGAAGAATTAGAAAGATCTATGAACATTTTGTTTAAACAACACAATACAAATATTATTTATAGTACTACGAATAGACTTAACAATATTATTAAATTAGGTAAGGATAAGACAAAAATCTGTGATAAAGCTAATGTTGTTTATAAAATTAAGTGCAAAGATTGTGAGGTTTCGTATGTTGGCCAGACAGGTAGTCGATTAAATGTGCGACTCAAAGAACATTTTAAAAAATACACCATGAAGGATGGCAATTCTTCATTACATTTACATACAAAAAACACTAATCATATGATAGATTTTAATAATGTGCAAATTCTTGATACAGAAATTAATAGAGGAAAAAACTGTATTCCGAAGCCGTATTCATACACACACAAGAAAAATATATGAATAAACAATTTGAAATTAATAGTTTATCTAAGGAATATACTACGCTAATAAAAAAATTGTCGATTCATGTGTCTACAAGAGTATGATCACCGAAGGTAGCAAGCGAGTGAGACCAGGAGAGCATGTCGATGTAGAGTTATCACTCCCATCTTGGTGTATGAAGGAAGTCGAGAGCATTATAGCATTGGTTTTGGATTGCCCCCTCTACTAATACGTGCTGTCCTGATACCACACCCGCTGTGTCGCTTCTCAATTGTCTACCACATCCCCACCATTTATATGCGTCTTCCTTACATCACACACACGCACACACATGTGCGCAATTTTATTGTATAAAAAGGAGGAATTGTCGAAAGTGTAAGCATTGACGCACGGAACACTTTCCGCATTAGAACTAATTGACTACACGTTTCATTGTAAGTATTAATTATTGTTGTGAGTATAATTTGTAAGTTTGTGAATTGTAAGAAAACAGTTTTTATATAATGTTGTATATTTTTGTATGTGTTTAGAACCTGAAGAGGGACTTATTAAAATGTTCGAAACGTCGTAAAAAAAAATTTCTGTGTTATTTATTAACAAACCCTGGTAGTATTGGCCATCAGCTTCAACTTTTACATCTAATGATTCAGTCCTTTGCTCAAAAAAATCTGACTGTTGTGACCAAAGATATTTGAGGTCAAAATTTTTGTATAAATTTCTCATATTTGTATTTTCAAAAAGAATATTCGATTGATTGACTCAAAATTTTTACCACTTATGACACTTTTCGAGTACAACATTGTGTTAAAATTTGAAGAGTTTATGTTGATTTGTTTCCTAGAAAAAAATTATTTTTTATAACAATTGCTTTTTCTTTCCTTTACGATAACAGTAGTAAAAGTCAAAGAATCGTTTTGAATTTTGGCAGAGAATTAGCTTTTTAATATCTAATGAATCAGTTCTTTGCTAAAAAAAAATCTGTCTGTTGTGACCAAAGATTTTTGAGATTAAAAATTTCTGTATAAATTTCTCATATTTGTATTTTTAAAAAGAATATTCGATTGATTGACTCAAAATTTTTACCACTTATTACACTTTTCGAGTACAATATTGTGTTAAAATTTGAAGAGTTTATGTTGATTTGTTTCCTAGAAAAAAATTATTTTTTATAACAATTGCTGTTCGCGTGAATCAAGCAGTTTTGTTTCTCCCGCGCTCACGTGGGCGCTCCCTGGTGGTCGAGAGCGTAGCTTCCCCACTCGGCCTGAGCGGCGCGGCTGGAGCGAGCGGAGGTCGCAGTCAGTCGCCTCTAAGCTAGGCTCCAGAGCAGTCGCTCGGTGCGAAGTCCTCGATGAGAGCGTGCCCTGCCGCGCGACTCATTGCTTCTTACGCTCTTGTATTTCTTGTGTTATTGTGTTTAATAGATGTGTTCAATAAAGTGTGTTTTTGACCGTCAAAGTGCTTTGTGTCTCCGAAACTCCTTTCAGACCTGCCCACGTTCCCCATTACCGGATACCCTCGGTGAGGCCCAGGCTGGCCTTCCACCCGAAAAAGGGGGCTTGATTATTAACATGGTCCTTCGAGCCGGATCCGGTACTTGGGCGCAGTGGCGGCTGGCCTGAAGGGATTTGAGTATGGCGAGCCCGAATTACCCGCGCGAATGTGACTCGGCCGCTGTCTCGCTCCGCTCTCACGACAGCGCGGCCATGCCGGCGCTGGGAGTCGGACAGAGAGAGCGAGCACTATATTTCGCTTGCGCTGTGACTAGGCCTCTCTCCCGTTCCGCTCTCACGACAGCGCGGCCATGCCGACGCTTGGAGTCGGACAGAGAGAGCGAGCACGATCTTTTGGCGCGTAAATGTGACTCGGCCTCTCTCTCTCGCTCCGCTCTCACGACAGCGCGGCCATGCCGGCGCTGGGAGTCGGACAGAGAGAGCGAGCACTATATTTTGCTTGCGCAAATGTGACTCGGCCTCTCTCTCTCGCTCCACTCCCACGACCATGCGGCCATGCCGGCGCTGGGAATTGTACAGAGAGAGCGAGCACGATCTTTTGGCGCGTAAATGTGACTCGGCCTCTCTCTCTCGCTCCACTCTCATGACAGCGCGGCCATGCCGGCGCCGGGAGTCCGACAGAGAGAGCGAGCACTATATTTTGCTTGCGCAAATGTGACTCGGCCTCTCTTTCGCTCCATTCCCACGACCATGCGGCCATGCCGGCGCTGGGAATTGTACAGAGAGATCAAGCATGATCTTTGGCGCGCAAGCATGAGTGAGCCTCTCTCTCGCTCCTCTCCCGATACAGCACGGCCATGCCGGCGCTGGGAATTGAACAGAGAGAGCACGCATGATCTTTGACGTCCTTCGGTCTCTCTCGCTTCATCTCAAGACAGCGCGGCCTCGGCAGCACGAGGAATTGGACAGAGAGAGAGAGAGAGAGCGCGCACGACCATTTGCACAACTGTGATTTGCCATGGCGATTGCTCTACACCCCGACTGCACGGTCACGCTGGAGCAGGACATGAATACTAACCAATTACCTTAACTTGGATATTTTTTTGTTTTAGTGGTCTACACCATGGATCGGATCGAGAAGCAAGAACTCCTATCGGAGTCGATAATCAACTTCCAGGAGGATCTGCGGCGATCCAATTCAAGGCTGAGTAAGGGTGTTCTCTTGGCTCACACGGAGCCCAGCCTGCCAGAACCCGCATCATCCCATGCGATGTCAGGATTTTTTGAAGGCAAGTCTATCAGAACGACGCGACATGGTGCGACGTGGGAATCTCTGCTTCAATTGCCTGAAATCGGGCCATCAGATGAATGCTTGCCCTTTGAGCCAAACGTGCAAGGAATGCCGAGGTCAGCATCACACGCTTCTACATCGCTCACTTAAAAGACGCACCCCTGCTGATTCGACTATCGGTAGTACCAAACGATTCCGAAGGCCCGAAACTCTCGTTGACTCGAGCAGGTCCGGGAAAGGCGATAATCCCAAGGTGCCCAGTTGAGTGACGCTCTTGGCTACCGCTCGGATGACGTTGGTTGGCGTTGGTGGTCGGACGTCACGCGCCAGGGGACTTCTCGGTTCCGGATCCGAAGCCAGCTTCGTTTCTGAGGCCTTGTTCCAGAGACTGGGAGCACCTTATCGGGAAGTCGACGTCGAGATTAGTGCCATCGGAGGACACCGCGTCGAATCTTCAAAGCGGAGCGCCACTCTGAAGATCACCACTCATCAAGGACTGCGGCACATATCGGCTTATGTGGTGCATCAACTCGGCATAATTACCCCTAAAACTGACGTAAGAGAGACGGAATGGCCCGATCTCTTGGATCTTCAGCTGGCGGATCCCGATTATCGCCAGAAGGCGAGGGTTGATCTCCTGATCGAAGCCGACCTCTATTCAACTCTGCTGCGCAAGGGCCTTCACCGGAGTCCATCCGGCGTCCTTGTTGCTCAGAACACGTCATTGGGGTGGGTGATCTCAGGCACCTCGGTCCCTTTAACCTCAGGTTCTCCCCATACTGACACGCCTGACCTAGTCTCAACCTCCTTCTGTGAGCCCGAGCTCTCCAACGATCTCCTTAGAAGGTTCTGGGAGATGGAGAACTTTCCTCCAATAGCTCATCTCTCCAAAGATGATGAAAGGTGCGAGAGAATCTTCAGCAAAACCTTCCGACGCAGTGACGAAGGAAGGTACACGGTTAGACTTCCTCTGAAGCCCGGCTCAAGAAAACTCTTGGGCAACATCTTGAAACGTGCTCAGAATCAAATGAGTCGGCTTCGTCAACGACTCTCCGAGGACACGAAACTGCGGAAAGAATACGAGATGTTTCTGCGCTACTGCGAGCAGTCAGGGCACATGCGTCGAATCTCGACATCAAGTTCTGATCTACCTGGTACGTCATGATATTACCTTCCCCACCATGGGGTATGGCAGAAAGCAGACGACCATGACAAGCTCCGGGTCGTATTCAATGCTTCAGCTCGATCCACTACCGGGATTTCCTTGAATGATGTTCTTCTAACTGGCCCATCCTTGCAAAGAGATCTGATGTCCATCATCTTGCGTTGGATGTTTCATCCGATCGTGTTCTGCACCGACATCGGACAGATGTATCGACAGATCCGGATCCACGAACAGGATGTGGACCTGCAGCGTATCGTCTGGCAATCGAACGAGGATTCATCGGCACATCACTTCGAATTGTTAACAGTCACTTACGGCATGTCATGCGCACTCTACCTCGCTATTCGAACACTGCAACAACTTGCCGAGGATGAAGGTGGAAGGTTCCCTTTGGCTCGGGAAGCTCTTCTGTCTGACACTTACGTTGATAATACGAGGGTCATTTGATAAGTACCTAGCCTACAAATGAAAACATCAAAATTTTACAAAAAATAAAATTTATTTTTCAATGTAGTCTCCTTTTAGTTGAATACACTTGGTCCAGCGGTGTTCCAATTTTTTTAACCCCGTTGAAAAAAATGTCTTCTCTTGGTTTGCAAAATAGGCCTCCGTGGCGGCGATTATTTCATTATTGGAGTGGAATCTCTTCCCGGCGAGCGAATTTTTTAGGTTCGGAAACAAAAAAAAGTCGCACGGAGCCAAATCTGAAGAATACGGTGGATGGGGCAGCAGTTCGTAGCGTAATTCGACCAATTTAGCCGTGGCGAGTGCAGAAGTGTGAGCCCGTGCATTATCGTGGTGGAGAAGCACTTTCTTTTTAGACAAATGGGGCCGTTATTCTTCTAACACGGCGTCAAATCGGCTCAATAGTTCGGCGTAGTACTGTCCTGTGGCCGTTTTGCCTTTCTCCAGATAGTCAATAAAAATCACACCTTGAGAATCCCAGAAAACAGTGGCCATCACCTTTCCGGCCGACGGGACCGTCTTCGCCGTCTTCGGAGCAGGTTCACCGGGTAAGGTCCACTGTTTTGACTGCTCCTTGATCTCTGGAGTGTAGTAGTGAATCCATGTGTCGTCGACGGTCACGTAACGACGCAAAAACTCTTTTGGATTGCGATTAAACAGCTCCAAACACTGCTCTGAACTGGTCACACGGATGCGCTTGTTGTCTGCAGTCAGCAAACGCGGCATCCACCTTGCTGACAGCTTCCTCGTGCCTAAAATCTCATGTAGGATATGCCACACGCGTTCTTCTGAGATGCCTACTATCGTAGCTATCTCGTGCATCTTTAATCGGCGGTCTGACAAAACGATATCGTGTATTTTTGTCACGTTCTCCTCCGTAGTGGCTGTTTTCGGAACACCTGGGCGTGGATCATCAAAAACCGACGTACGACCACGTTGAAACTCGTTATACCAAAATTTAACGGTCGCCATCGAAGGAGAAGCATCCCCATACACTGCATCCAAGCGTTCTTTAATTTCACTGCGCGATTTCCCTTCCAAAAACAAGAATCGAATCACCGACCGATATTGTTCTTTCTCCATTTTTTCAAAAATCAACGGACACATTTGCTTTCACACGCTCTCAAAAATAAACTACAACTCCGATCCGGCTGAAATTTCGTCTGTAACCGTTTACAGGAAGATACTGCACTGTAGTGTATTTCTGGTGCGATAGTGGCACCATCTGGCGGTGAGGGTAGGTACTTGTCAAATGACCCTCGTATTGTGACGGGGGCTGGTGACGTGAATTCTGCTATTACTTTGCGGGACCAGCTCGTCCATCTGCTCAAGCTTGGTGGATTTCCCTTGAAAAAGTGGGTATCGAATCACCCTGATATCTTGAACGGGATTCCTAACGATAATCTGCTTCGCCCAAACTGGAAGGACTTCTCCTCTGAAGGTCCGGCGCACGCCTTGGGCATTTCTTGGGATCCTGTTAGCGATCATATGCATTTTACGACGCCCGACATCGGATCCTCAAACAACCTAACTAAGCGCCGGGTTCTTTCCATTATAGCCAGGCTTTTCGATCCAGTTGGATGGTTGAGTCCATTCGTTATCAGGGGTAAAATCCTCCTGCAAGAGCTATGGAGGCAAGGTGTTGGATGGGATCAAGGTCTACCCCAGAATCTCGTGACGTGCTGGGAGGGGTTCCTCCAAGATCTTCGCTACATTGCCAATATTCAGATCCCTCGATGGGTGGGCACTAAGTCCCACGATCATGTTCAAATTCATGCGTTCGCGGATACCAGTCAGCACGCGTATGCGGCCGTGGTCTACGTCCGAACCTCCCTGACCCACGGTCATGGTTCTTCAAGGCTCTTGGCCTCAAAAACACGAGTGGCTCCACTGAAGACAATCACGATACCTCGATTGGAACTCTGCGCGGCCACATTACTCGTCCGACTGACAAAGAAGGTCATCAAGGACCTCGGTCGTGACATCATTACCATTCACGCATGGTCTGACTCTCGCATAGTGCTCTCATGGATAGCCTCTGAACCTTCGAGATGGACGACATTTGTCAGCAATCGCGTCTCAGAAATTCAGACCAGTGCTGCCGGACTAATCTGGAGGCATATACCATCGGCGGACAACCCAGCTGACATCGCCTCCCGTGGGATGGCGATTAAAGATCTCCGTTTTAGTGAACTCTGGTGGAAGGGTCCCCAGTGGTTCGCCCGACCAGAGGCAGAATGGCCCGAAGTGATTCCCGAGGTAAGCTCGATACCATTGACAGAAGAGACGCAGAGTTTTACCTGTAGCGTGGCTCAGGTTGAAGAAAACTTTATTGAGAGATTTTCTTCCTTAACTAATCTGGTCCGGATAGTTGCCTGGTGTCTACGCATCAAAGGGCGTCAGCAGAATCAAGCCCACCAAGTATAGAGCATCTCTCTCACCGCAGTTGAGATTAATGAGGCCTTTTTACGGTGCGTTGGATTCTCTCAACGGACTGATTTTGATAAGGAAATGCGAGTGCTCAACCAAGGTGGCTCATTAAGCAAACGAAATCCTCTTGCTAAGCTGGGTTCCTTTCTCGATGAAGCTGGAACACTCCGAGTCGGAGGTAGATTGCACCACTCATCCTTACCATATTCTGAACGTCACCCTGTCATTCTGTCCAAGAATTGCCACCTCGCCTCTCTCATAATCACTTGGGCACATAAAACCGCGCTTTACGGTGGAGCAACCCTAACGTATTGCACTGCGCTTCGTCGCGCATGGATCATCGGAGGACGACAGAGATCCAGAGCTATGGTGCACACGTACCTCACTTGTCTCCGACAACGAGGAAAAATGTCGACTCAACTGATGGGCTTACTGCCTTCAGAGAGGGTCGAACGCTCCCGACCCTTCTCTAAAGTCGGATTAGACTATGCCGGACCTCTCTACATCAAAACAAACAAGGGACGGGGATCTCGCTCGACGAAAGGGTACTTGGCGAACTTTGTCTGCCTCTGCACGAAAGCCGTTCACCTGGAGGCCGTCAGTGACCTAACGACCTCCACATTCCTTGCGGCCTTTCGAAGGTTTTGCAGCAGATGGGGAATGCCATCGGAAGTGTGGAGCGACAACGCAACGACACTTCATGGAGCTGACCTCGAACTTCGAGCTATGTTTCGTGAGACCGAGGCCCAATGGAAAGAGATTGGTGGCGCCCTTGCCAACGACGGAGTGACCTGGCGCTTTATCCCACCATCCGCTCCTCACTTCAGTGGATTGTGGGAAGCAGCCGTGAAATCAGCGAAATCACACCTCAAACGTGTCGTTGGAACGCAGAAGCTCACCTTTGAGGAACTCAGCACCTTCTTGTCCCAGATCGAGTTCTGCATGAACTCGCGACCTCTTACTCCTCTTTCAGGTGATCCAGACGACGTAGACGCCATCACCCCGTGGCATTGGGTCAACGGATTTCCTCCGCGATCCATTCTCGAGCCATCCTCATCCGAAGAGAACCTCAATCGTGTCGCTCATTGGGCACTGATCCAGGCGATGAAACACCACTCCTGGCGTCGATGGGCGGTAGAATATCTCCACACGCTCCAACAACGAAACAAATGGCTAAGGCCAACCCGAAACATCTAATCTGATGACTTGGTCTTGGTTACTGATCTATCACTCATCCGCCAAGGAAGTTGGCCATTGGGACCGGTTCTACAAACTCATCCAGGCCGAGACGGTCTTGTCCGTGTGGCAACGGTGAAAACCGAGACTGGCACCTATGTCCGCCCTCTCTCCAAACTATGTCTATTACCAAGACCATAATTTTAATTTTCTTTCTGTCTTGTTTTAGCTGGGAATGTTCGTGCGAATCAAGCAGTTTTGTTTCTCCCGCGCTCACGTGGGCGCTCCCTGGTGGTCGAGAGCGTAGCTTCCCCACTCGGCGTGAGCGGCGCGGCTGGAGCGAGCGGAGGTCGCAGTCAGTCGCCTCTGAGCTAGGCTCCAGAGCAGTCGCTCGGTGCGAAGTCCTCGATGAGAGCGTGCTCTGCCGCGCGACTCATTGCTTCTTACGCTCTTGTATTTCTTGTGTTATTGTGTTTAATAGGTGTGTTCAATAAAGTGTGTTTTTGACCGTCAAAGTGCTTTGTGTCTCCGAAACTCCTTTCAGACCTGCCCACCTTCCCCATTACCGGATACCCTCGGTGAGGCCCAGGCTGGCTTTCCACCCGAAAAAGGGGGCTTGATTATTAACAATTGCTTTTTCTTTCCTTTACGATAACAGTAGTAAAAGTCAACGAATCGTTTTGAATTTTGGCAGAGAATTAGCTTTTTAATATCTAATGAATCAGTTATTTGCTAAAAAAGATCTGACTGTTGTGACCAAAGATTTTTGAGATTAAAAATTTTTTATAAATTTCTTATATTTGCATTTTTAAAAAGAATATTCGATTGATTGACTCAAAATTTTTACCACTTATTACACTTTTCGAGTACAGCATTGTATTAAAATTTGAAGAGGTTATGTTGATTTGTTTCGGAGAAAAAAATTATTTTTGAAAAGATGTGCGTTTTCTATCGTTTACTATAACAGAAGTAAAAATCAATGGATCGTTTTGAAATTTGGCAGAGAATGAGCTTTTTTTATATTTAAGGATTCAGTTCTTTGCCAAAAAAAATTTGACTGTTGTGACCATAGATATTTCATATTTTTATGAAATTCATGGAATGTATTTGTTACGCCCAGAATTGGGTGTACTTAAATATAAAGGTTGTGTGTCCTGGGAGTTTAGCCTCGCTCGAGAGCTCCCACTGGTCTAGGATTAAGAAATAGAAGATTATGATATGTGTATATATAGGTATGTATATTTTTCGTGTATTGCACTTTGATACAATAATGTAATGACGCTTTTGGCAATAACGTGTGTAGGAAATATATATACTTATGTTGGATTTGTTACGTGTACTTTGATACAATAATGTAACGACGCTTTGGGCACAACTTACAATCTAGTTCTTGTTGGATCTTGAGTTGGAGGCTCGTAACGCTGGAATCCTGCAACGGGTACCCAAGTCTCCGGTAGTTTGGCCTTAATCAACTATGCAGAGGCACGCCAGAGGAAGTTCGGGAGTGACGATTGTCTCCTCGTTCGCACGCGGTCTTATACCCGACGAGAAGATAAAAAGATGAAATAAGTATTACACCGCCCCGGTAGGGATGGGCGATACTGTATCGATACATCTGAATATCGATATATCGGATGCTTGAAATCGATGTTTTGTATCGACATTCTACACACTGATACATCGGTGTATCGATACAGCACAGGGCAATATCGGTTTTTCGATACAGGAAAAATTAAAAAATTTTTTAAATATTAAAAAATATAACTTAAACTGTTAAACGCTATATAGGACTAGGGAATTGTCAAGGTTTATTTGTGACGACTTTCAGAACATGTAAGAGAGCCAATCACATGCTACGGGAGGGAAGCATGAATTTACTTACTAGTTACTAATGCGTCAAAGTCGGACGGCACCTTCGAGTTTGCGTATAGAGACTGTCGCGGATTGGGCGCTCGCGCTGCGCGCCTTAGCAGCTCGTTCAAATGGAGAGTAAATTTAGACTAGAGTCGGGAGTTACGTAGACTTGTAATACAAGGCAAAATAATTATTTAAATAATTCCTAACCTCAAGTAGGCGGGGGATGCGAGTTCCACGCGAATACGGGAATAAGGCAGTGGTGCATACAAGGCAAAATAATTATTTAAATAATTCTTAACCCCAAGTAGGCGAGGCATGCGATATGCACGCGTATACGGCAGCGCGTCAGACGTGTATACATGGCAAAAAAAATTATTAAAATAATTCTTAACCACAAGTAGGCGGGGGATGCGAGTTCCACCTGTATACGGGAGCGCGTCAGACGTATATAAAAGGCAAAATAATTATTTAAATAATTCTTAACCCCAAGTAGGCAGAGGATGCGAGTTCCACGCGTATACGGGAGCGCGTCAGACGTGGATACATGGCAAAATAATTTTTTAAATAATTCTTAACCCCAAGTAGGTGGGGGATGCGAGGTCCACGCGTATACGGGAATAAGGCAGACGTATGTACATGGCAAAATAATAATTTCAATAATTCTTAACCCCAAGTAGGCGGGGGGTGCGAATTTCACGCGAATACGGAAGTATCTCCCGCCTTCTTCGGGTTAAGAATTATTTGAATAATTATTTTTCCATATATACGAGGGTCATTTGACAAGTACCTAGCCTCACCGCCAGATGGTGCCACTATCGCACCAGAAATACACTACAGTGCAGCATCTTCCTGTAAACGGTAACAGACGAAATTTCAGCCGGATCGGAGTTGTAGTTTATTTTTGAGAGCGTATGAAAGCAAATGTGTCCGTTGATTTTCGAAAAAATGGAGAAAGAACAATATCGGTCGGTGATTCGATTCTTGTTTTTGGAAGGGAAATCGCGCAGTGAAATTAAAGAACGCTTGGATGCAGTGTATGGGGATGCTTTTCCTTCGATGGCGACCGTTAAATTTTGGTATAACGAGTTTCAACGTGGTCGTACGTCGGCTTTTGATGATCCACGCCCAGGTGCTCCGAAAACAGCCACTACGGAGGAGAACGTGACAAAAATACACGATGTCGATTTGTCAGACCGCCGATTAAAGGTGCACGAGATAGCTGCGATAGTAGGCATCTCAGAAGAACGCGTGTGGCATATCCTACATGAGATTTTAGGCACGAGGAAGCTGTCAGCAAGGTGGGTACCCCGTTTGCTGACTGCAGACAACAAGCGCATCCGTGTGACCAGTTCAGAGCAGTGTTTGGAGCTGTTTAATCGCAATCCAAAAGAGTTTTTGCGTCGTTATGTGACCGTCGACGAAACATGGATTCACTACTACACTCCAGAGACCAAGGAGCAGTCAAAACAGTGGACCTTACCCGGTGAACCTGCTCCGAAGAAGGCGAAGACGGTCCCGTCGGCCGGAAAGGTGATGGCCACTGTTTTCTGGGATTCTCAAGGTGTGATTTTTATTGACTATCTGGAGAAGGGCAAAACGGTCACAGGACAGTACTACGCCGAACTATTGAGCCGATTTGATGCCGTGTTAGAAGAAAAACGGCCCCATTTGTCTAAAAAGAAAGTGCTTTTCCACCACGATAATGCACCGGCTCACACTTCTGCACTCGCCACGGGTAAATTGGTCGAATTACGCTACGAACTGCTGCCCCATCCACCGTATTCTCCAGATTTGGCTCCGTGCGACTTTCTTTTGTTTCCGAACCTAAAAAATTCGCTCGCCGGGAAGAGATTCCACTCCAATAACGAAATAATCGCCGCCATGGAGGCCTATTTTGCAAACCAAGAGAAAACATTTTTTTCAACGGGGTTAAAAAAATTGGAACACCGCTAGACCAAGTGTATTCAACTAAAAGGAGACTACATTGAAAAATAAATTTTATTTTTTGTAAAATTTTGGTGTTTTCATTTGTAGGCTAGGTACTTATCAAATGACCCTCGTACATGTCTGACGCGCCCCCGTATATGCGTGGAACTTGCATCCACTGCCTACTTGGGGTTAAGAATTATTTAAATAATTATTTTTCCATGTATACACGTCTGATGCGCTCCCGTATACGCGTAGAACTCGCATACCCCGCCTACTTGGGGTTAAAAATTATTTAAATTATTATTTTGCCATGTATACACGTATGACGCGCTCCCGTATATGTGTGGAACTCGCATCTCCCGCCTACTTGTGGTTAAAAATTATTTAAATAATTCTTTTGCCATATATTAATAAAAAGCGTGATAGTCATAAATACTTAGGGCTGCTTTTTGACTAAAATATGAAATGAGATAGGTACATACGATACATTATAAAAAAAACTAAATATCTAATTTTTGTTTTTGCCAAGATAAAAAATATGATGGATACAAAAACACTAATGATAATATATTATGCTTTTTTTCAAAGTTTAATCAATTATGGGGCATTTGCCTGGGGTGGTGCATACGATAATAACATGAAACTAATACATTCAACCCAAAACAAAATACTGAAAATCATAAATAAAAATAAATTTTCCCAATTAATCCACCTCTTGAAATAAGAAAATTGTTTCAGTTAGAATGAATATCCTTTCACTATACATTAAGCAATAAATATATAAACAGCGCGATCAAGATCAGAAACAAATCAATTCAACTACCAAAATGTGACAAAAGAATTAGTGATAAAAATAGCTCCGATGAAGTTATCAGGGTCTTTAATGAGCTCCCTAATGATCTCAAAGTTATGACGTTTAGTCGAAAATTAATAAAAAATAAATTAAAAATGTATATCGCAAAAGAGGCGACACAAATTTAATATAATAATTGAATCTTAGTAAATTTATTTAACAAAATGACTTAATTGTTATGCACTATTATAAATCTTTAAGTGAAGTCAACCAAAAACTACGCACCTACCATTAACTAGTTTTAAGATTTTTGTAGTTTTTAACCTTTAGAGGACGGGATGGCCCCTATACGGGCCATGCCCATGATCGACCCTTTACATGTGTTAGTTTTGAGATGTGAGACATCACAAAAACTCGATTTCTATAGAAAAGTGAGAGAAAACAGTAAACCCAAATCCCCGTCCTCTAAAGGTTAATATTATTTAGCTGTAAGTTTCTATGTACCAGAGCTATGCACCGGCAATACTATTTGCCTCGGTAGGATTTACTTACTTATGTAAATTTACTATATGTAAATATATAATAATGTAATGTAAATATTTTCTGGAAATAAATAAATAAATAAATATACACGTCTACGTAACTCCTGACTCTATAGCTTACATTTACTTGGCACTTGAACGCACGCGCTATGGCGCGCAGTGCGAGCTCATTAAAATTATTTTTTTTTATAGATTTTGCCATCTAAAATTGCTACATTTGGTTTAGGTTAGTAATATTTAAGAATTTAATCATTAATTTCAATTTTGCTAATTTAATTTAAAGGTTTGAATTTTGATTTAAAATAAATATTTTTTCACTTAATTTGGATTTATAAAAAAGAAAGGTACCAAAGATGCTCTTAGTTACTTAATGAACATAATCTATAAGAAATTAGACAAAAGTAAACCAATAGCTATTGCATTTTTAGATCTAGCAAAAGCTTTTGATACTGTCAACCATGCTATTCTTTTAGACAAATTATATAATTATGGAATAAGAGGTAAAGCGCATGCACTTATATCTAACTATCTTAGTAACAGAAAACAAAAAGTAAGAATAGGAACAACTGAAAGCTATTATGAAACGATAACTACAGGTGTGCCGCAAGGTACTATACTAGGGCCACTCTTATTCATAATTTACGTAAACGATTTACTAACAAACAGAACAGATAGTACCATCTCATATGCGGATGATACAGCTATTATTTCAACAGATGATAACTGGGAGAAAGTTGAAAATAAAATGAACAAGTACTTAGAAGATATAAATATCTGGCTAGCACTTAACAAACTATCACTAAATATAAAGAAAACTGTGTACATAACTTTTGGTAACTATTGTGATGGTGTTCCCGAAGATATGAACATACGCATACAGGGTACTAAATTGAGCAGGGTTGAATACTGTAAATATCTAGGTATAATTATTGATTATAGGCTAAAGTGGGATAAACATATTGAATATATAATAAAAAAAAACTAAATATATAATATATATACTGTACAAGTTATCAACATATATGCAATCTGACACACTTAAGATAATATATTATGCATTTTTTCATAGTGTCATTAGCTACGGAAATATTGCATGGGGTGGTGCATATAAAAACAACTTAAAATTACTACAAAACATCCAAAATAGGATTTTAAAAATTATAAACAAAAATATTTTCAATCGAGACAACCCCTTGAATCTAAAACAAATTTTTGCTTACGAATGTGTAACGTATCATTATAATGAACTTAGAAATTTATACTTAACATCGACTAGCAAAACTAGAAATAAACTTATAATACCACCAAAGTGTTCGAAAACTGTTAGTGATAAAGATAACTATGTCAGAGCGATACAAGTATTTAATTGTCTTCCGAAATCTAATCCAAATCTTAAAGTTCTAGATATCGCAAAAAATTATAATAAGAAAAAGCTAAAAATTTGGATTGGTACTAATATATTCTAGAATTAAAAAAAAAATAAATAAATATATAAATTAAATAAATAAATAAATAAAAATTTAACCTTCCAGTATGGGTGAGATAATCAATGTGGACAAAATATATCATTTATAGTGGAATCTTTGATTCCATGCCTAGTTTATAAGTTACTTAAGTTTTTTTAGTTTTAAGTACACCGGACCTATGTACAGGTAGCTATATCTACCTCTATAGGATGTTTGCTGCTTCAGACATGTAACTATGTCCTGAAGTAAGCAATAGCATGTAATACAACATGTACTACTCTGGTTTAAATAAATAAATAAATAAATAAATAAATTAATGTATTATCGATACTGATAATATCGATATTTTGGGATAGATATATTACATGTATCGATATTTAGCATATTGATACATATCGATACGCAGTATCGATATTTTTTGAAATATCGCCCATCCCTGAGGCAAACAGTGAAGTGTGTCATTATTCTGTCGTAGCACGGGTATCGAGTGTCGGTCGTTGCTCTGTCGAAAACATCGCGCGTCATGATTTTTCGTTTAAGCTATCGAAAATACCTTGTATTTACGTTTGAACTTTCCTTGTTATAGAGTTCATTAACTTTTGACTGTGTCTCATTGCTCTCTAAATTCCTAAAATGTTTTAGGATGCTTGAGTAATTTAGAAATTTTTCGGTAATTTAATTTTTAACATTACATTATTATTAAAAAAAAAAGATACAAAAAGAATTATATGGTGTGAATTATTGATAACTGTATACGACTTCCAAGCTTATATCAAATGTTTAATAATTTGTTAGTTATTAATTATTCACAACATAAATTATTTATAATATTGGATATTATAATATAGTATTATTTTGCCAAATATTACAAAAAAATAATTTCGCATAAATAATTACAAAAGATCTTATTATTTCCGAATACAAATTAATTCTTTATTTATCATAAATAATTGGAGAATCATCTATGAATATACTTTATTTGAATAATAAAGAAATTGAAACCAATTTTCTCTTGAATTATTTTTGACAAACAAAAAAAAAATTTAATTGTTTATAATTACTTTAATAATTGTTAATATTAATATAACATTAATAATATTCATGGTTGCGATAGTAATGTCGTTCTTATTTTGCTATATATATTTAATGTAATGTGTATAACGCGCTACAGGTCTTTGCTTACATATACGGAGTCTACATGTGTGAGTAAATGCATCTCGGAGCGCACCCAATGTATCTTATACTAGCGCTTGGGTGTGTGAGTAATTGCACGCGTGCGTGTATTGTATATATACCAGTGTATTCTGCCGGTGTATGAGTAAGTGGCGGTCGGAGCCATGTATTGCATATGCTGGTATACGCTACCGTCCGGTTTTGATGTGCGAGTAAGTGGCGGTAGGAGCGAACCCGATATATCTTTCGCTAGCGCTTTGGTGTGTGGGTAAGTGGCGGCGTTTCATGTATCGCGTGTATAGCATATACGAGTTCAGTTTCAATGTGCGAGTAAGTGGAGTTTGTTATCCAAGTGGTGGATCTAACCAGTCACATTTTCAGTACTTAAGCTGCGCACTCGATGACGTCGGCTAAGGGGATTCTTCCGTTCTAATGGGAAATCTGTTGACCGTGGTTTCTTATTTGAAGGGATGGCCATTCTATTTTTAGTTTTGTAAAAATGACATCGGACTAACGTAGATAATATTATTATTATCACGATGTTTCCAACAAAACCGGTTGCTATATAGATCTTTGTTTTATCTTGTGTTCTTCTTTGCGTGGACATTTGATGGAATTGACGTTCCAATGAAAGTACATCATTTGTTGAGGTCCATGTTTGGACTTGTTCTGCTGATTGTTCATCAAGAATAGCTAATCCTTGCTCATTGATTGAGAAGTTATTTTTTTGTAAAAATAATGAAAAATTCAAGGGATAATCGAAGTCGTAGATAAAAGTTTCGGAGACTTCCGTCATCGAGGTTCTAAACAAAGTAATATCCGATGTTTGCGCTACACATTCACCTTTAAGACTTAATATGCCGGTTCCATTGAGTTGAATTTTTGCTTGTCGGACTCCATCGCATATTATGTTGATATTTAATTGTCCTAGCATGGAATATAACCATTCTCCTGTATTTTCTAACCTTTTCCAATAAGTTGTGGTGTCATCTTGTAGTGCGATATTACAGATTTGTATAGCTGATTTCGTTGGATTTGTTAAAAGAGAATACTCACAATGTAACTTATCTCCTTCTTCCATTATCGGATATTCGGGACGGTATAGACGTATTGCCTCATGAGTTTGGCACTTCTGTAGGTAGGCTTCGTCTGTCAAAAAGTAGCCCGGTGGGTTACTGGTTACAAATATATATACACCTTTAGGTTGAATCCCCATATACCCGCTCGCTCCGGCATATAATTCACGGGAAACTGGCAAAGAGTGCATTCTGTATATTAAAAAAATTTTTAAGCTGTTTAAAGGAAATTTTAATTTTACTAATAAATGATCTCCTTGCACAGACACGCTGGTTTTCGATAACGTGAACAGCCTTTTTATGGTGTCACCTCGGATGTTTCCCAAGGAAGTAGATGTTGGGATTTTAACTGTTTAATGTTACTTAAAATTTGCTGGACCTGTTCATGAGAGAATAGTAGTGGATGCAGATTACCTCGTGCAGTAAATTCAATCGCGTCGATCAGAACCTTATAGAACGAAATACTAAGATCTAATGATTCTCCGAATTGTCGTGACCACTCTGCGAAGTTTTCTATTATTCTGGAACGATTTTCATTAGTTATGAAATTTTGAGTTTTTTCGAGTACGTGGAGAAGTTCGTGGTGGTACGTTTGCATTTTTCCTTCCTCCTTCGCCATCTGTTGACGTACCGCATCGAGATTCGATCGCACTATATGTGTCTGTTGTTCGGCTAGAAGAGATATGTTTCTTTGCGTGTCATATAGATGCTCTATCTCTCCCATGAGATTATCCCGGTCTCCTGCATCCATGGTTCCAAAAAGTTTCTTGGAGGTCCATCCAATGAATTCGAATGGGGCTCCCCGCTTTGTGATGGAATGCGGAAGAGGTTGTGAACTTGAGGTCATAGAGGGTAGCGTAAAATACTGGAGCAGGTCTTCCTGTAATGATTTGAGTGATTTTAGTTGTTTTCTCAGTGATTCGAGAGGGATGACGTTATGACACTCTTGTCCCACTGCTTCTATGCAGCTCCTCCAGGCTGAGTATATCTGAGTTTCTCTCCATTTCATAGGCAGGCTCCTACAGTCCAACGTTGTAATAATATTCCAATAAGAACGAATCAATCTTGCTTCCCCGTGGGCTTCATAATAGACTCCTGGGTTTCCCGGTAGACGTGTGATCTTTTATGGATCTAATCCTCTGGTTTGCGTGGATAGTACTAGCACCAAAAATACGATCATCTCGGCTTCCTGTAACAAAATAGAGTTTATGTGTAACATTGCTTAACTTTATCCTTATGTTTAAGCATTTATTTTCCATTCTCTGCCTCTACTATGACATTATTATTATCTCGAATTTCTCTTACTATAAATTTTCCGTTATAAAACCTATCCAATTTCCCTTTCCTTGGATCCATTAACACATATACGATCATTCCTACTTCTAGGTGTTGTGGTCCGGCTTTTCTATCATAATATTCTTTACTCCGATGCTTAGCAGATATTATGTTTTCTCTTGCAACATTTATAATATTTATTAGATTTCTCACGAGATCGCAAACGTACGATCCGTAGGTTTGTAAAGGGAACTCATCTGCTAACTTAGTTGGATTTCAAGCCTTTCGACCATAAATGACTTCATAAGGTGTAAATCCCCTGGCAGATTGAACAGAAGTATTGTATTCTTGCATTGCAAATGGTATGGCCCTATCACAGTCACTTTTATCACTTGCATGATTTCTAATGAAATCGGTCAGTAGCGCATGGCTTCGCTCTAGTGATCCATTCGAATGCGGGTGATAGGCAGTTGTTGTTACGAGCTTCAATCCAAAGAATCTAGATAATTCTTCTAGAAGTTTGTTTTGAAAACTTCGTCCCCTGTCACTTAGAATGATTCTCGGTACTCCATACTGGGCGATAAAGTGTCGGGCTAATGCATCAGCGATTGTTATAGCTTTGATATTAGGAATGGATACTGCAATACAAAATTTTGATAATAGGCATTTTGACTACTTGACGTGGTTATAGGAAGCGGCCCTACTGTGTCTATGGATATCTCTGCAAAGGGCTCACTGAGCGTGTCCGTAATCATCATTGGCTCCTTTGTTTTAACACGAGTTAACTTTTGCATTTGACAAATTTCACATCTCTTTACAAAGTCATTTACTTCCTGCTTCATTCTCTTCCAATAAAACCGTTCTCGTATGCGTCTATACGTTTTCTCCATGCCGCGATGTCCTCCGAACAAGCTGTCGTGATGATCCTGCAAGACCCTATTTCTTTCTTCCTCTGGTACCGGTCTACAAGCGCCCGAACACACGGTGATGGTCAAATCCAGTTCACCTAAAAATTTTCTCAGCCCTTCGTTCAAAACTCCCTTTGGTATACTATCGGTGATTTCGCCGCACTTTCCTATGCGTATGGAATGTACATCAAGATTGCGCAACTTACTTTCCAATGTTTTTAGACAAGTAGTTAAACTTTTGGGTGTTATTGCTTCTCTATGACTCGCTGATAGCACTAGACTAAATATATTGCGATTTCGATATGGGGTAACTATTACGTCACATACTCGAGGATTCAATTTTGATAGTTCACTTTGAGTAATAGCTCCGAGATCTAACAAAATTAAATTATTATCGGAATCGAGGTTCAGAGCCTCGGTAATGAAATGTACCCAATTATCTTTCAAATAAGTAAGATTCTCTCGAGTAGGGACTAACTTGAATGCGTTCTGATTAGGCACCTTTCTTACGAATCCATTTGTATCCGGGCCCAAGGTATCGGGTAAGAACATGTCATGTACAAATATTCCAGACGTTACCTTAGGCTTCTCCCATGTTACAAGCGTTAACTCTAATTCGGGCTAACCTTCACTTGGTGCAACGGTCTCTTCTTCCCCGCTACCTTCTTGTTGAATTGTCGACAGCTGAGGTTGTTGCTGTTGTGATTTTGGAGGTGTTGTTGGAATTGGAGTAGAACGTGCTAGCGGTCGTAGCCTGGTTCGGGTTGATGAAGATACTGAGGCAGGCGCTACTTGACTTATGTCTGTGTCTAAAAAGGATCCCCTTCTCCATGATTGTACTACTTCTGGTGCGACTTCTTCTTTCTCTGCACGGCCTCCGTATTCGCTTAGCGGAACGGCCTCGTGAGGTTTCACAGGTGAAGGTGGTAAGGATTTAGCATTACGAGAAACGAAAGGGACTGGTAGGTCTTCAAAGTTACCGGAAATTTGCAACTCTCCTTCCCCGTCTATCATCAGTGGTGTATGCAAATCTTCACGAGTGACTTCTAGCTCTTCAATAAACTGTTGGTTATTCCCTGACTCATTGGCCTGTTGCTTGTATGAATCCCACCATAGGCTAGTCGTATTCTATTCCTTGAGGAACTCGCTTTTGCCTTCTCGACTGAAATTGGTTGGTTGCACATCTTGATCGGTTTTCGCAGGTAGGTCATCCGGTACTACTGATCGTCGCATAGTAGACTGAAAAATAGGTAACAAGTCACCTTCGGAAGATGAAGACGAAGAATCATTGGATGCTACGTGTGTGATGGAAGCATTAGATGCATCGTCTTCTATACAATCCTTGCTCTCTATCACAGTCTTATTCGCTTCCTCTTCAGAACTCGAGTCGCTGTTCTTTTCGGAACCCTCGGGATTTTCCTGATCTGTGTCTTCAGCTGATGCATCGAGTAAACTCGGCATGAGGGATTGGTCTCTTAAAGATATGGGTGGCACGTGTGGTTCTTCAGATGCTTCCCTTTCAGAGGACGAGAGTTCCGTCGACGTTTCGTCCGATGGTGTAGATAATGGTTTGGTATCCACCTTCGAACTGGAAGGTTGAGGCTGTATTTCTTTTCGCATCCTTAGTAGTTTTGCTATTGTGCTAGCATCGAGACTTCCTTGGCCTGGTTCCATCCCTGGTGGTGGTAAACGGGGAGAATTCTTAGACCCTTTCCTTCTTCCACGTCGAGGACGGTTTTGCGGTACTTCAGAGTCTGACCCACTTACATCGGATGATGCTCGTGTCTGGGCTTGTCGAGCTAGAGAAGTTTTAGTTGGTTTAGGTTTTTTAATAGGGTATGCACGAGCTTTTAATTGCGGTTCGTCTTCTTCCCCTGAAGCATCGCAATCCGGTGACCTCGAAGAAAAAGCGGTTTCACAGTGGTGTCGTCGTAACAGCTGACGAGACGGAGCCGCGGCGTTCATTGACTCTCCTTCTAGAACTGGGTTTTGCGACAAGGCATCTGCGTTGATGTTTAGTTTTCCTGGTTTATATATGAATTTATAATCGTATCCTCTCAAATGAGCGCTCCAGCGATTGGGACCACTCATGGGATCCTTGATAGAGTCGATCCACGTTAAAGGTTCATGATCCCCGTAGATGGTGAAAGTGCGACCATACAGATAATTTCTGAAATGCTGGACCGCGGCTATAACAGCTAGACATTCCTTTTCTGTTGTTGAATAATTAAGTTCACTTTTACAGAGACTGCGAGATATGTATGCGATTGGATGATCATTTGGTGGATCCCCTTGACTGAGCACGGCCCTGATAGTTTCGTTTGATGCATCTGTAGTTAAGATAAAAGGTTTACTTAGATCTGCACATACCAATACCGGTGAGTCACATAGTGTGTCCTTTAGTATGTGGAAACTCTTTTTTTCTTCCTCGGTCCATTTAAAACTCCCTCCTTTATGGGTGAGGCGATTGAGTGGATGTGCTTTGCTTGCGAAATCGAAAATAAAACGACGGTAGTAGCCGGCTAGGCCCAAGAATTGCCGAATTTGCATTACACTTTTCGGAACGGGAAAGTTGGCTACAGCGGTCACTTTTCCTGGGTCAGGTCGAACTCCGTACGATCCGATTTTGTGTCCTAAATGCGTGACCTCTGGAGCCAGGAATTCGCTCTTATCGATTTGCAAACGTAGTCCTGCCTTTGATAGGCGTTCGTATGTACGAAGCACTTTATCCTCGTGTTCTTCATGTGTCTTGGCATATATTATAATATCATCCAGATAAACAGAAAGTTCCGTACCTTGCATCCCCAGCAGAACATGGTCCATGAGAGGTTGAAATGTGGGTGGTGCGTTGTTCAGTCCGAAGGGCATACAAACGTATTCGTAATGACCATACGGAGTGCTGAAGGTGGTCTTCTGCCTGTCTCTCGGATCCACTTCAATTTGATGGAATCCACTAGCCGGATCAAAGACAGAAAAGTATTCGGCTCCTCCTATCTGTTCCAGAATCTCTGTAATGTTGGATAGAGGATAAGCGTCTGCAATAGTTTTCTCATTTAGCTTACGATAGTCGATTACTAAACGGTATTTCTTCTTTCCATCTGGTCACCGTTTCTTTGGAACAATCCATAGTGGGCTATTATATGGAGACTCGAAAGGCTGAATAACGCTGTCTTTCAGGAGTTTGTCAACTTGTTCTCGCACTTCTTGATGGAGTGCGGGCGGATATCTATATTGTTTTGTGAATGTGGGTCGATCATCAACTGTATTGATGTGATGTTTTACTACATGTGTGCAGGGTGGTGGATCTCCTTTTAATAGAAAAAGGTAATGATACTCCTCTACAATCCTTCGGATTTGTTATGTAGCTTGGTTATCGTGATGTTCCCTATGTAATCTTTCGCATATATGCTTTATCCTCTCCGTGACTGGAGGTTCTTCGGGCGTCGAGCTGTCTGAATCGAAGAAATCTTCGGACATGTCCACATCAAAAGGCTGCAACTCTTGTGGTGGTATTTCTATATCGACTTTGTGGTTGCACGTATTGATGGCCATTACGAAACAGCGCCCGTTGTTGTTGGTAACAGCTGCTTCACCGATATAGACTTCTTGAGGCGTTGGTATCTGGGCCAAGTAGCCTTCGCCGCTTGGTGATGTTTGAGTAACTGGGATGTTCAGTAATACTCTTGAACGTGCCGGTAGTCTCTGGTAGAGTGTAGTAGGCTGCAATGTACATACCCTTTTCTTATTCCCGGTGATCTTTTGGAATAGTCCTCGCTCTGCGTCAAGGGCCTGAGGCGATCTGTTACAGAAAGGAATAGGATCTGTAGGTCGGGAAGCCAGTATTAATACCTCCAAGCTGTAACAGATGCGAGCTTTCTCTTCCTTGAAAAACGGGGCTCCTAGAATGGCATCCTGTAAAATTGGAGTAGTCGGAGATAAAACATGAAACTTATGATGTTTATCAAAGATTTTTATCTCTACTACGCCTAGTGTTTTGACAGGGCTGGTAGAAATGCCGGTTATTTCTAATATGTGTGACGAATCTATCGTGACAGATGTGGCAAGTACGTCACTTTTTACTGCATTAACGTCTGCAGCCGTATCTATTAAAAATATATCCGTACCTCCTGCCGTGTTCTCTGTTTTTACTTGTATTGTCAGTGCGACGCTCCCTGAGTTGACAGAGCAGAGCGTTCCGGTTCCTCGAACCTCACCGTGAGACGTGGTGTTTTGGTATTGCTCGTCGCTGCGTCCCGTCGTCGAGCACCTGATGAGTTTAAAGGCTCTCCTGTGTTGTGATAGTTTCCAGATCTATCCGGCGTGGCTTCCCTCGGCCGATAACTGGACGGTGGTTGTTGCGGTTGTCGTGGATAGTAATATGATTGAGAAGGTAGTATTGGCGAAGGATGGTGTTGAGGTGGATAATATCCAGCCACTTCTCGATAAGGAGAGCGAGATCGAGGAGGCGTCGGCGTTGAATAAGGAGGTGGTGTCCTACTTCGTCTCGCGGGTCCTGGTGATAAGTGATCCTGGTAATAACTGAGTTGTGCTGGAGCATTTATTCTTCCTTGTTCTATGTAGCTTCCTCGGAAGGCTGTATCATTCCTATCGTAATAGTATGGCATAATGTGTCGGTGATAACTGTCTGGACTGGCGAAGTCTACATACCGAGGTGGAGGTGGTAAGTAGACTACCTGCAGCTGTTTGGACTTGCGGTTCCCTTTTCGCCTGTCTCTCCTTGAGTGTTCGTAGCTACTAGACTCGTCCCCGCTGTCATCAGAGCTGGATTCATGTCTTCTCGAGCGGCGCTTGCTCTTACTGCGGCTCTTTCGAGGTTGGCTACTCAGTGTAAGATGCGGCACTGTATTTGCAGCAGCAGTTGGAATTGATGATGCTGCTCCTTGCGCAAAGTCCGTGGGTCCGGCTAATGTCAGATTCTCGCGTAGCAGCTGACATATTTTTGTTGTATTAGATCCAGTCGGAACTCGGTAGCGTTCTTGGGCCTGCGCAGTATTTAGCGCTTGTTCGAAACTGGTCGGGGCGACCGCAGCATAACTGGTACGCCATCCATCTGGTAACCCTTCGATCAAAGCGTCGATGGCTAGGTACTCCAAATGTGCGACTGTGTTGGCCTGATTTGCCGCAGGAGCAAATCTTTCTTGAGAGCGGTGGTGGTTGCAGTTTTATAACCTACCACTCGATCGTAGAAATCTTTGGCTGACTCACCTGTTCGCATCTTTGCAGACCACATCAGTTTCACATACTCGGAGTATGTTTTTGTTTGAGTGGTGGCTGATAATAACCACGATTCTAGGTGATCCAAATCTCGAACTGTTTGGTTTCTTATGGCAGTTCGCGCTCGTCCCTTGATGTGTGTGAGCACTATCTTTAGATAACTTTCTTCTAATGCAGGGTTGTTGAGTATTGCACTGCCCATCCGAGCTGTCTGCATAAAGTCATCCAAAGGCAAACTTTCTCCATCGTAGTCAGAGAACCGTAAAGACACTCGTATGAGGTTGTGTGTCTGTTCGGCGACAACCATCCGTTGTTGAAATGATTGCGCCTCTTGTCTGCGATACGTCTCTACTAAGTGTGACCACTTTTCGAGATCCTTCTCCCGGTCAATATCTTCTAGCGTTACCATGCTGATAAATTTATGAATTTATCTTCAATCCTAGAACAGTTTAGGCTAGACTCCCCACCAGGGATGCCAATTGTTACGCCCAGAATTTGGTGTACTTAAATATAAAGGATGTGTGTCCTGGGAGTTTAGCCTCGCTCGAGAGCTCCCACTGGTCTAGGATTAAGAAGTTGAAGATTATGATATGTGTATATATAGGTATGTATATTTTTCGTGTATTGCACTTTGATACAATAATGTAACGACGCTTTTGGCAATAACGTGTGTAGGAAATATATATAATTATGTTGGATTTGTTATGTGCACTTTGATACAATAATGTAACGACGCTTTTGGCACAACTTACAATCTAGTTCTTGTTGGATCTTGAGTTTGAGGCTCGTAACCCTGGAATCCTTCAGCTGCTACCCAAGTCTCCGGTAGTTCGGCCTTAATCAACTATGCAGAGGCACGCCAGAGGAAGTTCGGGAGTGACGATTGTCTCCTCGTTCGCACGCGGTCTTATACCCGACGAGAAGATAAAAAGATGAAAAAGATGAAATAAAGATGCAAGTCTGGCGCTTACGCGTAATTTCGAGAAGCACTTACAAAACTGCTGACGGCGACCGCGATTCTATTGTTACGTCCGGAGACGTATTATAGATTTAGAATTTCATTCTAAAAGTTTATTCACATCAGATATTTCCTGACATATAAACGCGAGAATGCAACGCAGCATTTCCCTCAGGCATCGTACCGTAGACCGTGTGACGTAGAGAGCCATCGACCTCCAGAAGACAGTGGCGTGCAAATTTTTAACAAATCAGCATTTCACAATGCTACCACTTAAATGCTACGCGTATAAGCCGCAACAGAAAATTTCTTAATAAAGATGATCTCAACTTATCATCTATAACCCAATTAAACCGCATAATAAAACTGCGAAATGCATCGCGCAAGTCAGTCACAGCGTACAAGAAACCTGGCGAACTCCGTGTACCTCTACGACATCGAGAAGTTAAAACCGTAAGCCTTACACATCTAGTAAGCAGATTTTATTGAGTTATTTAAGTTATTGAAATTGTAATTGTAAGCCTTACTCGTCTAGTAAGCAGATCGTATAAGTTATTTATAGTAAATTTATAAAAGCAAGTGTTATAGAAAAGAATTGTAATTGAAATTACAACGCATCGATCTACCAGAAGCCAGCAGATTGTATTGGTAATAAATTATTGTATTTTATATAATAAACCTACATAAAACCAATTACTACTTATTTCCACTTATTTCCGGACTTAACACTATATAACCGTACGCGATATATTAGCGTGTTCGATTGCGAAAATGTACGAAAAGTGGGTTGATGACAGACGTCATCATACAATGCGATGACGGATGTCACATATTTATATTTTGAAGGTGAATTTTTTTTTTTTTTTTTTTTTTTTTTTTAGTGTTGCCGTAGTACACGGTGTGGCGGGAGTCAATTTAAAATGACTTTCCCGGGGATATACCCTAGTACACGGTGCCGCGGGAGTCAATCTAAAATGACCTTACCGGGGATATGTTCTAGTACACTGTGCCGCAGAAGTCAATTTAAATGACTATTCCTGGGATACTGCATGCAGTTGTAAATCTTGAAAGTAATTCGAAGTTCAAGTTAGTCTTAGTTTCTGTTAGTAAATGTCGTTCTTGCAGGAGTAAAGCACTCGGTCAGCCGCTTAGCTATGGAAATGATTAAAACGAGACCAAATTTTATTTTATAAAATTTTATTTTATTTCTTTTTATTGGAATTTATATGTACAATTGATCATTAAAATAATTATAATTATTCATTAAAACAATTCCATAGGGGAAATATAAATATGAATAAAAGAACCAATAAAACATTTTATAAATTGAAATTATTCATTAAAATAATTCCATAAAGGACAAAATTCAAATGAGGTATACCATTAATAGAGTAGTATTAACTTAGTTGTAGAAGCTGATGGTAGAGTTGTTTAATAATAAGTGTAGTTGATCCTAATGGCCGTATCTACCAAGTGGTGTGTTGTTTGTTATGTCAAAGGTTGCAATAAAACACAACACATCTATATATTTTCTTTAATCGACGTTTCGGACATTTTTTATTGCATGTCCCTCTTCAGGAGCTAATTTTAACAAAATTATTTTACAAATTAATACACATGTATGCTTTTTTAACAATAACTTCGATTACAACATATTACAATATACAACTTACATAAAAACTTAGTCAACTGACGTACATCACAGGGAGAGACCCCACTTGTCAATGCTTAATGATTAAAAATTTTTGGCCTTATATACTGAGTGTATATGTATGTGTAAGTCAGGAGTATATAATAGACAATACCAATACAAAGTGACTATAGTACTGGCGGGGGACGCACTTTTCAGCGGTAGCCACAGGCGCGAGGTAGTAGGGAGACATGTACTCGTAGAGGTGGGAATTCGGCCAATGCTGGTCCTAGATGTACGTAAGACCGCTTAATAAACCTCTCAGCAACATGCGATCCTAATACTTTCTCAATGCAGAGACACAGTAATAATATCATTTTGAAATCAGAAAATTACAAATTACAAGCTTTTATAAAGGAATTATATTCGTTAGGTAGTCTATTTATCTCATATTGTTTATTCATATAATTTTTCTGTGTATGTATAAACAAAGCTTCAGAAAACAGTCTCTTTCCATTATTTTTTTCAATGTCTAATATCTCTTTGTTGTTAAAATCAGTAGAATGATTATTTTCTATCGTATGTGAAAATAATCCGGAATTAAGATCCTTATCTCTATGTTTTTTTGCGTGTTCTTTGGTTCTGACAATCAACCGCCTACTTGTCTGTCCAACATACGACGCATTACAATCCTTAAATTTTATTTGGTATACTACATTCGCACTATTACATTTTTCATTTTTGTCCTTTCCAAGTTTAATAATATTATTCAATTTATTTTTCGCACTATATACTACTTGTGTACTATATTTTTTTTAAAAATTTTGTGTGAAACATTCTAATTCTTTGACATAAGGTAGACTAATAAAACCTTTATTATTAACTATGTCGGTTTGTGCTGATGTTTTTGTGCATCTTATCTTTTTTATGCGTTTTCTTACATGAAAATCTATTAATTCATTGGGATAATCATTTTTTTGTAAAACCTGTTTTATGAAGTGGATATTTTTTTCATGGAATCTTTTGTGCGATAATTTTATGGCTCTGTCTACAAGGCAGTAAATGATGGCTATTTTATTACTAAGAGGGTGGTGCGAATTGAAATTTAAATAACGTCCTGAAAAAGTTGGTTTTCGGTGCCAATTTGTTATTATATGTCTCTGATTATTTATTATAATTTTTAAGTCTAAAAAATTAATGCTTTTATTTTGAGCCAATTCAACTGTAAATTGTAAATGTTTATCATATTCATTAAAAGTTTTTAACGTATAATCTATGGAAATTTTCGGTATACATAATATAATATCATCAATGTAACGAAAATAAAACACTGGTTTGATATTCAACTTATCAATACACTCTGTCTCCAAATCCTCCATGACAATGTCTGATAAAATCGGGCTTATTGGATTGCCCATAGCTGAGCCAAATATTTGCCTATAAACCTTTTTATTAAATTGGAAATAATTATTATTTAGAATAAATTTGATAACTTTTAAAAATTCAGTACAACTTATGTTAATTTTGTTATGTAACTGGGTCCATCTTTTTTCTATAGCTTTACAAACTAAATATTCCGGTACGTTTGTAAAAAGACTGACCACGTCGAAACTAATCATTTTTTCTTTTAATTTTAAACTATTATCAATATGTGAAGCTGGAAGTTTTAAATTATTCTGAAGGAATTTTGCAAAAAACTTTGAGACGTTGTATATGGGAGAATTAACAGTAGATATTATAGTTCTAACAGGGAAACCATTTTTATGAATTTTTATTAAGCCATAGGCTTTTGAAATGCTAAATTTTTGCAAGACCGGAGGCAACTTTGTACGGTTTCCAGTAAAATCTATTTTATTAAGCCATTTTATTAATTCATTAGTTTTTCATTCTAAACCTGGTAATGGATTTGTTTTTGTCTCTATATAATATTTTGTGTCTTTAAATAAATTTTCTGTTTTCTCTATGTAAGTGGATTTATTTATTATGACTGTGGCGTTACCTTTATCCGCCCTTGTACTTAGAATGTCAGGATTGTTTTTTATAAAAGCTTTCGTTTTTTCTAAATCTATTTTGAATTTTTTGTCAGTATGTGTAAGATTGGATAATTCTTTATTATAATATTTTTTTATTATGTTCAAGAAAGAAAAAAAGTAAGATGTTCTTTCTTGAACATAATAAAAAAATATTATGATAAAAGAAAATAAAAAACATAATATAACAAAATATTATAATAAAGAATTATCCAATCTTACACATACTAACAAAAAATTCAAAATAGATTTAGAAAAAACGAAAGCTTTTATAAAATAATAAAGGTTTTATTAGACTATCTTATGTCAAAGAATTAGAATGTTTCACAAAAAATTTTTTTTTAAAATATAGTACACAAGTAGTATATAGTGCGAAAAATAAATTGAATAATATTATTAAACTTGGAAAGGACAAAAATGAAAAATGTAATAGTGCGAATGTAGTATACCAAATAAAATGTAAGGATTGTAATGCGTCGTATGTTGGACAGACAAGTAGGCAGTTGATTGTCAGAACCAAAGAACACGCAAAAAAACATAGAGATAAGGATCTTAATTCCGGATTATTTTCACATACGATAGAAAGTAATCATTCTATTGATTTTAACAACATAGAGATATTAGACATTGAAAAAAATAATGGAAAGAGACTATTTTCTGAAGCTTTGTTTATACATACACAGAAAAATTATATGAATAAACAATATGAGAAAATAGACTACCTAACGAATATAATTCCTTTATAAAAACTTGTAATTTGTAATTTTCTGATTTCAAAATGATATTATTACTGTGTCTCTGCGTTGAGAAAGTATTAGGATCGCATGTTGGTGAGAGGTTCATTAAGCGGTCTGTAGGCTTACGTACATCTAGGACCAGCATTGGCCGAATTCCCACCTCTACGAGTACATGTCTCCCTACTACCTCGCGCCTGTCGCTAGCGCTGAAAAGTGCCTCCCCCACCAGTACTATAGTCACTTTGTATTGGTATTGTCTGTTATATACTCCTGACTTACACAAACATATACACTCAGTATATAAGGCCAAAAATTTTTAATCATTAAGCATTGACAAGTGGGGTCTCTCCCTGTGATGTACGTCCGTTGACTAAGTTTTTATGTAAGTTGTATATTGTAATATATTGTAATCGAAGTTATTGTTAGAAAAGCATATATGTGTATTAATTTGTAAAATAATTTTGTTAAAATTAGCTCCTGAAGAGGGACATGCAATAAAAAATGTCCGAAACGTCGATTAAAGAAAATATATAGATGTGTTGTGTTTTATTGCAACCTTTGACATAACAAACAACACACCACTTGGTAGATACGGCCATTAGGATCAACTACACTTATTAATAGAGTAGTATGAAAATCATTTATAAAATAAAATATTTACAAAAATCGAATATACAACATACAAGGCACCAGGAGGTAACGTATAAGTATTAGGATTTGAGATGGGTAAGTGCCCACTATATATAGATATACCTTAGCCATAGCCAACATGGCGCAGACAAGCCAGTTCCATAATACAGCGTTAAAGCTTGGCCAACGATAGTTCACCTCGCCACCACGAGGGTAGCATGAAAGATGTAAAATAAAAAAAAAGCAATAAAGGATAGTACTCAGTGGAAGGATTTTTATTGTATTAAGTAAAATTGTTTAACAAACAACAAAGAATAACAAAGACCACAGTTTTATTTATTAATAAAGTTTCGTTGTTAAAAATTTAATTTTGTTTTTTAAATTTAAAAAATGGAATCGATAAATTAGTTTGAGGAAGCATCTTGCCAATGAATTCGCAGCGGTTTTTTTTTTTAATAGATATGCCGAAATGAGACGAATACGATTAGGTAGGCTTTGACCCCCAAATATTAAGCGTTATTGTGATATTGTTGTTAAAATAAAGAATTATTTTTAAATGTTACAAAAAGAATTATATTAATAAAAATATCGTCGAAGAGTGTACATTAATAACTGTAGATATGTATTAGTTTAAATAATTTCGCACTATCCACTCTATTAGTTTAAATAATGACACGTGGTATACTGCGTTTGCAGATTTGGAAGTGTTCTCGGGCGAGTCACATCAGCCTGAAAGACGAGTTTTAGAACGAAGAATCATCGAAAATATTGTATAGTCTGTAGTTTAAAAGCTGTGATAAAAAGTGCCAGTTCGGAGTTTCGGAGCATCTGTTAATTTATTTCAAGTTTTTCACAATTTGTAAGTATATCTTTTTAAATTTTGAGGTATTATTTTCATATTGAAAAATTATTTGAATGTAATTTAATATCTACTTTTTAAATACTCAATAAAGTACATAACTCTTAATACATTATATGCATAGAAATTTTGTACAAGCTAAAAGTTATGAGAATAATAACTTTGTTATATTATTCAATTAATTATTAAAATATATTATGTTTTCTAAATCAAAATTTATTACAAATGTTTTTATACTGCACACACACGCATACGCACACGCACGCACGGACGCACGCAAGCACGCGCACACACAGTTGTGACAGTTTCAAAACATATATATACCTGTGTACAAATATGACCCGGAATTTTGTTTTAATTTTTAAAATCTTTATTTATTCTTCAAAATCAATTTCATCCCCTTCAAAATAATCCCTCTCGGCTCCAATGCACTTATGCCAACGGTTTTTCCATTCATCAAAACACTTCGAGAAGTCTTCCTTCGGTATGGTCTTCAGTACCTTCTTCGATTCGACTTCAATCACTTCCATCGTGTCAAAACAGTGTCCCCGGAGCAGTCTCTTGAGCTTAGCGAATAGCCAGAAGTCACACGGTGCTAAATCAGGCGAATGCGATGGTTGTGGAACGATATGGGTGGAATTTTTTGTGAAATGGTCAGGAAGAACGAACGCAGTGTGAGATGGTGCATTATCGTGGTACAGAAACCAAGAATTGTCTCTCCATAAATCCGGCCTTTTGAGAAGCACAGCTTCACGCAAACGACGCATAACACTCAAATAGTATTCCTTGTTGACAGTTTGGCCGGTTGGAAGGAATTCATAATGCACCACACCACGATAATCGAAGAAAACTGTCAACATGACCTTGATTTTTTACTTGCTTTGACGTGATTTTTTCGGTCTTGGCTCACCTTTTCCACGGTATTCACCAGATTGATCGGCTGTTTCCGGGTCATAAACGTAGATCCAAGTCTCATCTCCAGTTATGATGCGTTTCATTTTGTCTTGATAGTCGGAAAGCATTGTTTCACACACTTCAACGCGACGCTGTTTATCCATGAAACTGAGCATTTTTGGCACTAATCGCGATTAGACTTTTCTGAGGCACAAAACATCTTTTAAAATAGTGTTGACTGACCCATTTGAAATTCCAAGAGCATCAGCAAGCTCTCTAGTAGTCAATCGACGATTTTGCAGCACCAATTCTTTGATTTGCGTGACGTGATGTTCATCAGTTTATGTTCTTGGTCGTCATTGATGTGGTTCGTCTTGAACGCCTTCACGACCCTCTTTGAACATTTTATGCCATTCATACACTTGTGTTTTAGACATGGCCTGTTCAAAATTATACGATTACTTTCAACCAGTTTATGAGGAGCCATTCATGTAAAACTGTATTCATATTATTGACGGTGGATTTTTATTGCATAAAATCTTTTGGCCACAAAAAGAAAGCTACAATGTTATTGTGGATCGTTATGTAAGCAATGTTAAAAAATACTACGCTCCAAATGTTTTATTGTATTCCATGGCTATCCCGCAAACTTGAAAAATAGCACTAAAGGAGCAGAAAGAGAGCCGCGACAGGCTAGACAGCAGTGTACAGAAATTCAATTTGATTTGTCGATGAATGCTACAGTATCTCAAGAGAAATTTTTTTCAAATGAGAAGAATAAAAATCGTTTTATTTTACATTTATGTAAAAAACTAGAAGTATCTGCTTTTCGCACTAAACAAGCTGACGAAGATGCTGATGTTCTTATCATTGAAACAGCTATAAATGCAACCACTGACGAAAAACCAGCCGTAATCGTAGCTGAAAATATAGACGTATTAGTAATTTTAAAATAAGAGTGCCTACGGATAAAAAAGTATACTTTATAAAACCAAGTAGAGGAAAAACTGCCGCGAGATTGTATGACTAATACTTTTATGAATACATCTTTAAAACCTTTAATTGGATTTATTTACGCGTTTAGTGGTTGTGATAAGACTTCAGCTTTTTATAAACAAGGGAAAGGAAAAATTATTAAGCTGCTAGAAAACGATTCTTCTTTACTTAACAAAGCGTTAATTTTTAATACACCATGTCCTACAGCGCAAGATATAGAAAATGCAGGTCAAACAATAATTTCGGCTATGTATAGTGGCAAAAAGTCCAGAACTTTAAAATTCAGTGAACTACGATACTTATGTTTTAAAAATAGTTCAACAAAAAAAAAACATTTAGTTTAGCGATGTTACCACCAACCGAATCTGCGGCAACACAGCATTCTTTTCGAGTATATTTCCAAGTACAGCAATATCATGGAAATACTTTAGATCCAACACAATGGGGTTGAGAAATCAAGGAAGAGAAGCTGCAACCAATATATACAAATACTATATTAGTACCTGAAAATATTTTGAGGAATATTAGTTGTAAATGTGCAAAAGGGTGTACCAAAACATGTAGTTGCGTAAAACATGAATTAAAATGTTCGGATTATTGCGCAGGGTGCCATGGCCAAAATTGTAAAAATAGTTATGAAGATATAAAATATTGCAATCTAGAACTTGAAGAATGTGATGAAAGCGAAATTAATACAGATAAAGATGATGAATTGGAATAAAATATTGAGATACAGAGCCCAGTTCTCGATGATTTTGACGATGATTCAGTCTGCAAGAGTGATAATGATGATCATGAGAAAATAATGGCAAATAAAAAACGAAAATTATTATAATGTTATATTTATATATATTATAACGAGGTGTGATACCGGCACCTGCGTTTAGCACACCAGATAGAGGGCCAGGGAGCAGTGCGTTGGTAGTCTCGCGGTAGAGACACTCGCCTCCGGTCCGGACGGCTCGGGTTCGATTCCCGATGCCGGCGCGTATTTTTTTACTCTTCTCCTCCGTATACACCCCGTTACAATATATATATATATATATATATATATATATATATATATATATATATATATATATATATATATATATATATATATATAAATAAATATATATGTATAAATTTAATAAATAATTCTGTTATAAAATTATTCTTTTTGTTTTTTTTTCATACCTACTATACATTAACAAAAGGGAATAAAAATGAAATTTTTATCTATAAAAGTATAGTTAATGCGAAATTATTTAAACTAATACATGTCTACAGTTAATAATGTACACTCTTCGGCGATATTTTTATTAATATAATTTTTTTGCAACATTTAAAAATAATTATTTATTTTGTAACGATCATAAATGCCTTACATTACAAATATATATATATATGTATATATATTAGTACATTTCGACACTGGTGTTACGTTTTTGGCACGAGCCAAGCGAGTGCGAAAAGTCACACGAAGTAAATAATCAACTTCCGCACTCGTTTCGAATGGTATTTTATACCACGAGAGCCGAAAAATCATACCAAAGTTGTGATTTTGAGGTTAGAGTGGTATAAAATGACTTATGACAAAAATTATAAGGAATTCTGTTTACCGACGCAAATCCCTCACTGTGACCCAAATTAACAAAAGTGGTACTGAACCTGCCATCTAGGTGACAGAGCAATAACTCAGTCCATAAGTGCCTAGATGAGTGCATTAGCTATAATGGCCGCGGTGAATTACGAATCCTTTTTATTTAATAATAATTATATATGATACGCATAATTAACCAGAAATACTTAATTAAATAACATACAAGCTACGCTTTTATAAAATACTACGCATGACCCCATATTAACATAATGATTAGTACCCAATTTTGAATTCCGCGCCATACAATTACAGGTGGCAGATAAGTACAATAAGAGGCGTGTAACTATAATAGATAGTTACATACCAGTCCACGTGTTATCTGCTGAAATCAGACATGGATAGCACAATGGGAAATAACATGGGTGCGAGTGAGACAGATTGTCTTAATTATTTGATTTAAGTTATTCTGGTAAATATACCATATAAATAGTCAAATAAAATTTATATTAGCATAAATTTAAATATCTAGCATCTAATTTTTTTTATATTTTAACTAATAAATTATCAAAGTACTTAATTTTTGTCCAGTAGCAGGACAAAGTATCTCGCGAATCAAACCAATTATAAAGCGAGAATTCTCGGCAGGTTGCGCAATTATACCCTAGGGTATATGTAAATGAGTTGATTGCGCACCCTTCCAAGCAAGTGATCAGATAATCTATCATCTGCGATTTTCCCATATAAATATAGGGCGCACGCTACGAGGAGCGCTGAGTCTCCAACTCCAGCTCCAGCTCCAGTTTAATCTCCACCAGCGCGTACGAGCACGACGAGGACAACCTCGTACCCAGGCGGAACCTCCCGTCTCATGACTAAGAGTTTATTTTGAAGTAAGTTTTAGTGCGAGCCAGGCCTGGGATTACTCCCCCGGGATAAACCAGGCCGTGTCCGGTTGGTTCGCCCAACTCGGCGACCAGTAGGTTAGGGACCCAGGAGTGGGGTGTAGAAAATAAGATACGGCATAGCCTCTCTCCCGGTCCTGGTAGAACTTGCCGCAAGGCGAGCCTACAGACGGACGACAGGGTTGCCCTTCGACTTGGCGATCTCCATCGTAGGTAGAAAAAAAAAAAAAAAAAAATATATATATATATATATATATATATATACACGCGACGCGAATTAAATCGGGTGATTAAGTACGGTTTCCTTTTCTTTCTTTTTGAATATAATTTTATTTAATTCTTTTTTTTATCGTGCGGGTAATTCGATACGTTGCGCGCTTTCAATTTTCGGGTAGTGAAAGTGCAATTTTCCGGACGCCATATCTCAGAAAATTCGTGCGGAAAAGCGTCAATTTCACGTGCGGGGGATTCGATTCGTTGTGCGCCTTCCATTTCCGGGTAGTGAAAGTACAATTTCCCGGGCACCATATCTCGGAAAATTCTTACGGAAAATCTTAAATTTCACATGCGGGTTTTTATGCTTTACGCACTTTTATTTCCCAGGTTGCGATGGTTCATTTTTCCGAGCGCGATTTCTATGAAATTTCTGTTTTGCTCAGACGATCTGCATCGCGTGCGATCATTTCTTTGTTTTCCTTGATAATTATTTTAAAGTTAGGGGTACAATACAAATGATTTTCGAGGGCGGGCGTGCTTTTTTTTTGCCGGGCGTACGTACGACGCAGGCATTTAGCTTGTAATAGAGACCACAAATTTAGAGTATAATAACAGCGCATCGCCGGCGCTCGGGTTTAACCTTGCTTCATCGAGGCACGTCGGTCACCGCTACGAGTGTGTACACGTAGGTGCTTACATATGTATAGGTGATTTGTGTATAATAAAGGGGACGAGCGAGTCTGTTACGGCGCGAAAGTTATTTGCAGGAGAGTTTCACACCATAATAATTTTGATTTATTTCGAGTGGTAATTTTTGTTCGTTTTTGGGAATTTATGAATGTAAATTAATTGTATACATATATATATATATATATATATATATATATATATATATATATATATATATATATATATAAACTTGTATAACGTTAGTTCCCAGGACCCCATGTTACTGTATACCTATACGTGACTAAAGAAATAATGTCTCTTATGGGGGCCGATGTCCTCAAAACTGACGTTAAACATATGTAGATTCAGGGACTGTCCCCAAAACTAACAAATGTCCCCGAAACCAACGTTAAACATCTGGAATGTCCTGGAAACTAACATAAAACATAAATATATATATATATATATATATATATATATATATATATATATATATATATATATATATATATATATATATACATTTGTTTTAACAGATTTATGGAGCCCTTTTATACACATGAGCATATTTATGGAGCCCGTTTTCTTTTATGGAGCCCGGGTCCCATAAAATATCTTTCTCGGGCGTTTATGGAGCCCGATCTAGAGTTTATAACCCCAGGGTCCATTATTTCTTTAGTCACTTGTATACGGGAACTCTGGGCGTAGGTACCAATATACAGGGATGGGCTCCATAAAGGGTTAAGTGATAATATACATATATATATATATATATATATATATATATATATATATATATATATATATATATGTATATTATCACTTAACCCCTTTATGGAGCCCATCCCTGTATATTGGTACCTACGCCCAGAGTTCCCGTATACAAGTGACTAAAGAAATAATCATAATATATATATATATATATATATATATATATATATATATATATATATATATATATATATATATATATATATATATATATATATATAATTATACACACACACACACACACACACACATTTCTTTTACCAGATTTATGGAGCTCTTTTATACACATGAGCATATTTATGGAGCCCGTTTTCTTTTATGGAGCCCGGGTCCCATAAAATATTCTTATACGGCGTTTATGGAGCCCGATCTAGAGTTTCTATACCCAGAGAGGGATTATTTCTTTAGTCACTTGCATACGGGAACTCTGGGCGTAGGTACCAATATACAGGGATGGGCTCCATAAAGGGGTTAAGTGATAATATACATATATATATATATATATATTAGGATTTATGTGATCAATCTGCGTAGCGTTAAAGTAGATATAGATATGTAGATGTATGGAAGAGAGCAACGCCGTGCGGCGCGAGCGAGCGCCGCTGCAGTGCGGGGAGGGAGAGCGATAGCCGTTCTAGTCAGACGGTTGCAGCGCGCCGAACGAGACAGCCGTATGGAGTTTTGTGAATATTGAGTGTGTTAAATAAAGCTTTTGTTTCATCTTGATTTGTTGCGTTTATCTTGTTGTCTTACCCAAACTCCAACAGGTTATGGGCTGTTAAGATAACAACGCTTCCACCGCGCAAATAAGTGTAGGAGAAAACGCGAGAGAAAAAGTGACGTGTTTAGCTTTTGTGACGTGAGACGAGAGAAAGATTCAAAAGCTGGAGAAAGAGAGGGGCTTTTCCTGCTTGCATCACAGGGCACGGTGTGCACTGGAGAGCGACAGGAGATTTTGTGCTCATCGGGGAGAAGTTTGCCAAGGAGACGCGAGACAGGGGCAAAAACGATGGTACAAGGCGAGCCCGGATCAAAGGCGAACAAAGGTATGTAAAAATACATGTATTTAGATACTCAGGAGAATAATTGCAAAGGTAAAAGTGTTGAAACACAAATTGAATAGAAACGCGAGTGAAACAACACGAGAGGAGAAACTCGCGAATCAGTAGAAAGCGAAAAAATCAAAATTGATGTTTGCGAATAGTTTAGCTAAAAGATAGAAAATTAATCGTATGAGAAAGTGAGAATTAGATCAAATAATAAGAGAAAGTGCGCGTGCAAAAATTGAGAGACGAAAAACAATTGCTAAAATCAAAGAACAGAAAAGTGTAGCATAGAGAGGAATTCTGATGATTCTCAGAAGTGGCATAGGCGCGCAACAAGTTTGAGCGGGAACACACACGTGTGCATGCGCGCGTAGCAAACCAAGATGGCCGCCCACGGTGTTGCCTCGTGGCTGCCTTCCTTCCCGCTCGAGACGAACGACGCGCCATGTTGAGAGAGAGCATGGTGGGCGCGGACGTCGCGGGGGGGAGAGAGGGAGCTCGCGGCCTCGCGCATGGGACAGACGACGGCGCGCGGAGTCGGAGAAGGAGCTCGCGCGCAGCCATGATGCGTAGCGACGGAGCACGCGCGGCTCACCGCGAAATAGACAATGGTGTGTATGTATATGTACATATTCATATGTAGGAGAAGGGAGAAACTGTAGCTTGTAGCGATGGAGCGCATACAGCTTCAGCGTTAAGTATATGAACACATGTGTATACACATGTGTAGCGCCCCTGAAACGCGACGGGGTGCATACTAGCTGCACCGCGTCAACGCGGGAGGGGGGTTGCTAAAACAAATAGACAGATTCAGACTATAGGAGTTGGAGAAAAAGTGTGAGCACATGGAGTAAAAACGCGCGTATTGGAGTAAATGACGTCAAAATATAGTCTGAATATCGCCTTCTGTTGGAGTATAAAGTCGTGCTTTTTGACGAGATTTTGGACAGTAAGAAGGTGCCAGGAGGACGTCACGATTCGAATCGGATCTGTCAGTGAGACAGGTTTAGCTATACAAATGGAGTGTAAGCACGCAATTGACAGTTCTAAAATGGATCCATATGGAGTGTATATAGACAGTAAAAGTGAAGGAAAAAGGTAAATAGAATGAGAGTGTAAAGTTTGTAATAAATTTGACAGACAGAATCCTTTTTGAAGGAAAAAGGTAAACAGTATGAGAGTGTAAATTCTGTAATAAATTTGACAGACAGAATCCTTTTGAAGGAAAAAGGTAAACAGTATGAGAGTGTACATTCTGTAATAAATTTGACAGACAGAATCTAAGTTGGAGTGTCAGGAAAAACGTCTGGAATTAATAGAGTATATAAATTGACAGCAAACTTAAAGTTTGAAATGCTTGAGGACTATTTGATGTCCGAATTAAAAACTGGAGTACATTTTAGACAAGGACAAAAGTATCAATATCTCTGAAACTAAGTTGACAGACGATAAAAATAGAGTGAAGGCATTATAATAAATCATATTGACTTAAAATATTATACTAAAATAGTGGAATTGAGAGAACCACAGAGATCTTGTGTAAATTAAAGGAATATAAAAGACTGGAAATGAGAGTGACCAGTGTGTCCGCTAGAAAGGACCTGTATGCTATGAAATTTAATCCTAAAAGAGAGAGAGAGAGAGAGGGCTGCAGAATTTTGGGATAAATTTGAGGGGAAAAGTTAAGGTGGGCAAAAATATGCCAGACGTAGGCATAATGACAAGAAAAAGAGAAAAGTGACATATTTATGCATACTGTAGTTGAGTCTGTTCCCGGTGTTGATGCGTTTAATTATCTGAGCAGACAAACTATGGGAAAGGACGTGACATCTGCAAAACTAAAAGATTATCTTTTACACGTTAAAACAGAAACTACTGCACCAAAGAAGACGACAAAGACAGCCATGCTGGCTCAAGGAGCATTTAAGGCTCAGAGCAACCGAGGTAAAGATCAAGGAAGAGGAGCAGGCAGGCTGAATAAGACGAGATGTTTCAATTGTGGGCTAATGGGGCAGATGAGCCCTAACTGTCCAACTCCAGGTCAAACAGTCTGTTACACGTGCAGGAGACCGGGCCACGTGGCTAAAGATTGTTTGCGTGGCAAGTGAGCTGCTGAGAAACAGGAATGGAGGTCTGTCAAACAGTCGAAGCTGGAGGCTCGAGGTGCTCGAGGCACACGAACATATTTCTGCGGCAGAGGCGCGGGACGTAGCCGTGGCGGCAGAGGTCGTAGGGAGGTTGCACCACCCGGCTGGTCTTTGATGGTCTCAGAGAAGGAGGACAAAGGTGTAGAAAGAGAAGGTGATAAAATGAAATTTTCTGATGACAAGGAAAATTGTAGATAAAAAGGATAATCATTTGATTAAATACACTAGTAAAGAAATAAAAATTAGATCAGAAACGGGTAGAGAGTTCAAGATAAATAACGTATTGTATTCTGAGGAGTCACCAGAGAATGTATAGTTACTTACACAGTTTGTTGATCAGGGTTTACAAATCCATTTAGACAATTGTAGAATAAATATCTATGATCTGGGATCTAAAGAGAATAATTTTTGGTAATCTATGACAGTCCTTTTTGGATATTAAAATTAATGGTAATAATAGAGAAAGACGATAGAAGAGATTACGTGAGTCTTTTCGCATTAGCTGTAGAACGAGGCACTGAAATAAACTGTGAGTAAAAATAAATTGAGAGTAGAATGAGTAAATGGAAAGGAACTAGAAAACGAAAATCGTAAAAATGAAAAGGGAATGATATTTTAGAGAGTAAATTGCCTAAATAATTAGATTTATTAACGACTGTAAATAATAGAAAGTTTCAAATTACAGAAAGTAGAACCGAAAATGACAAAACGGAAATTAGGGATAAGTTAGAAAACGAATCAGATTCTAGTGCAGAAATGAGTAAAACAATGCTGTGGCATTTGAGACTAGGTCATATGTCAAATAAATATTTGATAGAACTGGCAAAAGTTTACGCAAATTTGCCAGGTAAAAGAGAGGTTATGAGTGACAGAGATATCATAGAATGCGAGACGTGTTTTATTACTAAAAGCATGAAGTTGCAGTTTGGCAAGACCCGCAATAGGGACGAAATACCACTTAGAAAGATAGCTTTCAAACACAATATTGAGCAGTTAAGAGGGAGTTAGTTTGTGTTAGCCTCTTCAAAATACCGAGAAAGAGTAATACTAAATTTGGAAACAAGTGTTGAAAGTTTTTCTAGTTTGGTATATTTTGACAGGGTACATAATCTGTGTATCTGGGCAAAAGAAACTGTTTGAGAGCAGACATATGAAGTTTATAGAAAATAAAACTTACAAAGACGTACATCTTAAAGACGAAAGTACATGTACTGAAAAAGGGGAGTTTAGAGAGTCAAACACCCGGAAAGGAGAAAAATCAGGAACCAACTAAGATAATAGAAACAGAGGGAGAAAACTGGGAGGAAGCGATAGAATCTGAACTTAATTTTCTGTATGAAAAAGGGGTGTTGGAAGTTGTTACAAAGAAGGAAAAGTTTACAAATAATAAAATCGAGTCAGGAGAAATTTGTAAGTAATGTGTTTGGCTATATGGTGACTAGCCAAGTACTTAATAGAGAGAGACTAAATCGAGAAGAAGGCGAGAAAAACAACTTAATTCCCCAAGAAATAGTATTGAGAGGTTGTGGGATTGTTGTTGTACTAGGAAAATTGCACGAAGCCCGACATATTATACGTAGTTAATGTACTAAGTAGGCATCAAATTGAGCCCACGAACATTGAGTGAAAAGTAGCCAGGAGAGAGTTATAATATTAGTCAGAGATTATAAAAATTTACTTTGACATATAGAGCAGAATCAGACGTAATATTATGGTATTCTGGTGTGAGTTTGATAAACTGTAAGAGCTCGCTGACTACATGCGGATGTATAATTAAATTCTTTGGAGACTCTGTGGTTTGGAGGACGTATAAGCAATTGAGTGTAGCTTTATCCACTTGTCAAGTTGAGTATGTTGCGATAAGCGAGATTTGTCAAGAGTGAATGTCACTGTGAAATTCCGTGAATTTCGTTATTAGGCAGAATCAGTAGCCACAGTATTGTATATGGCATATGGCAGCTCAGGTTTGTGCTGATATTAATGGTGGCAACAAATTGAGGTATATGGTAGAGAGAATATTATATTAAAGAGTTTATAAATAATAATTGTATTAAATAATTGGACAGAATCAAAAGAGCAGTTAGCTGACATATCTACAATGGCGTTGTAAAAATGATGTAAAAATTTTTTCCGACATTTAATCCTAAATCCCTACACTCATATGAGAATTATACTATTCAGGAGTAATTTAGTTCAAATCTGAAGTCAATCCATCCACAGGAAAATTTCAAAGCTTACGGTTAGTGAAAAAACTTGTTTCATCGATGACTATGGTTCTGGACCATATAAAAGGCCCATCGGAGAAAGTTTTAAGGTAAGGTAAATATACCCACTTTTATATGTAAAAAGTATGAAATAATTAGTTTACATTTATGTATTAAAATGTGACTTCTTATTTCAGAGAAAAAAGGTGTCTAGCCCCCTTAAATGAAAGGCGATTGCAAGAACTTTCATTATATGTGTTATAATATTTTGCTTCCCCCTAGAGAAAGCTTTGTAATAGTAAAATTTTAAGATTCGTTAAATCGCTCTAGAAACATGATTAGAGGTGCTAGAAGTTTGTATCACATGATTTTAGAAAATGTCTGTATGGATGTGTGTGTGTGCCTTCGTGCGTGCGTGTGTGTGTGTGTATGTGTGTGTGTGTGTGTGTGTGTGTGTGTGTGTGTGTGTGTGTGTGTGTGTGTGTGTGTGTGTGTTTGTGTGTGTGTGTGTGTGTGTGTGTGTGTATGTGTGTGTGTGTGTGTGCTGACGTGCTAAGGAAAAAGCATGTGATAAGTCGCATTTTGGTCAAAAATGAGATTTTGGTACCGTTGGAATCAAGAGAGAGAGCTCTATTATTTAACAAAATGAAAAATTCGTAGTAATAATAATTGCGACGTTATAACGAGTTTTTTACAAGGTAGATACACGAGAAATTAGCGGATATGTGTCAAAAAAAGCCGTAACTTTTAAAGAAATTGTAAAGTAGTCTTAACACGTCCCTAAAATACAAGTAAAAATTGTCGTACAAGCTTTGACGGTCTTTTTCCGGAGTAAAAGGTTTATAGCCTGAAGCCCCTGTTACAAAATCAAAACATCGTAAGTATTTACGGCTTTCTTCACTTGAAAATAGCTCGCCTAGAGAATAGAAGTGTACGTTTTCGTACGTTTTCTTACATTTTCTTACGTTTTCATACGTTTCAATTTTTAGGTACCAAACGAAGGATTTTATGAATCGTAGAAAATCGTAGATAACCGTAAGAAACCGCAGGAAAACGTAAGAAACCGTACAAAACCGTACGAAATATCTCCGAATTGGAACGGTTTTCTACAGTTTTGTAAGGTTTTTTACGGTTTCTTACAATTTCCTACGTTTGTTTTTTTCCATACGGGTACATATAATTTGTTCAGCATACAATGACTCAAAGAAGTAAAAGACTCTTTCACTGGTATTTTTATTTGATTTCTTTTACAAAATCATAAATATTATTATTTTATAGATATTATACAGAAAAAATGTCTATACTTGCCTTATTTTATACTTTCGCAGAAAGTTTTATATTAACAATATTATTATTATTTGTACAATCATGACAAAACTGATTACCATTTGTAGAGAGTGCCCAGAAAAAAATATTTCATAAGTTCTTACGTAAGAACTTATGTAAGTTCTTATATGTGATCTTGCACAAGATCCTACGTAAGTTCTTACGTAAGTTCTTATGTAAGTTCTTACGTAAGTTCTTACGATAGAAATTCGGACTTATTCTTACGTAAGAACATACGAGAAAACTTACGTAAGAACTTATGTAAGTTCTTATGTTCAAATTTGAAATATTAAAAAAAATTATTTTTTTAAAATATCAATGAATGAATATTAACTCAGTGTGAGAAATTCTACTTCTCATGTCTCTTATGAGTGTACGAAGTGCCCGAATTGTACAATTTTGGCGCCAGTGCACGAAGTGATGTACTTCTCATCACTCGGTGTGCGAATAAGTAAATTAAAAATTAAAAAATAAAGACATGTAAAATACCTGTATATAGGAATAAGATTATCATAAATGATATTGTTCTTAATATGCAGAAAGGAGAAATAATGTTTAACAAGCCTCGTGCTCGCGCTACTTGACAACGACCTGTGATAGCAAATTCACACGAGGCCGGGCCGAGTGCGCCCACGTGTACTCGATTATTAGCAGCTACCATGAATAGTTGGGACGACGTCTGCGGCAGCGCGAGGAGTCGACACCATGGCGATGATAGTGCATTTAAAAGAAATAGCTCAAAATTTTAAAATCGTTTATCCTTTGTCGGTTAACTAATATTTTTTATTCAACGAAATCTTTACTGATTCTTTATTAAAATGAACTGGAACGATATTGGCAAACCCTCTTTTGTAAAGAATTGTATATTTTTTAAATACCAATAGAAACCAGTAATTTGTACTTTTTAACAACCTGATGCATTTGAGATTTTAATGTTATTCATATATCTAATGTCATGGATCTTGTCGCTGAATTTTCTCAAAGCATGAAAAATACATTAAACATCTATTTTAAACAATATTTGAAGAAGGCTTATAAGTAATAGCATTTATATTTACTTTCCTAAATTTTCAATGGGAGCCGCTTACACTGATAATACACTCCATTTATAATCTTCATATCTATTCGAAATTGAATTTCATAAGTAATCTATTATTATGTGTGCCAAAGCGAAAATTAAATTGCTATAAAAAAGTTGAAATCAAAGTAGTTGAAAGACAATTATCAATTGTATATTCCGATGCACAGACAAATACTTCTTACTCAATAATTTTCAAATAAAATATGGTGTTCTTATTAAGCCTAGGATTAAATGTCGGAAAAAATTTTTACATCAGAAAAATTGTGAAAAAATATAAAAAATTTTAAAAAATTAAAAAAAAAAAACTTGAAAAACAGCACAATTTTTTTTTCTCATTAGATCAAAAATCCCTACACTCATATGAGAATTAATTCTATTCAGGAGTAATTTAGTTCAAATCTGAAGTCAATCCATCCACAGGAAAATTTCAAAGCTTACGGATAGTGAAAAAACTTGTTTCATCGATGACTATGGTTCTGGACCATATAAAAGGCCCATCGGAGAAAGTTTTAAGGTAAGGTAAATAAATATACCCACTTTTATATGTAAAAAGTATGAAATACTTAGTTTACATTTATGTATTAAAATGTGACTTCTTATTTCAGAGAAAAAAGGTGTCTAGCCCCCTTAAGCATCCGTCTCGTTTTTTCGCGCGCAGTACCCCTTCCATGAAGGTATTTATCGCGTCCCATCGGTCTTTCCCTGAAAGCATGCATTCGATCACCACGTCGGGCGAGAGTCGCCCTACCATCACCTCCAATCGTTGTCTTTCCGCGGCCCACCTATTACATGCGAAAAAGGTGTGTTCCGCGTCATCCCTCCCGTGCCCGCAGTATTTACATTTCGGCGTATTTATTTTACCTAACTTAAATAGGTAATATCGAAAGTATCCATGTCCTTGGGCACACGCGTTGGGAGCGATTTCTATGATGTCGTATCGCATCCAGGAAGCAGTGGATGATTGGAAGCTGTCGTTTACACAAAGCGAGATTGATAGCTGCGTGGCGCTTTTGGAGATCAAGCGCCATGCCATGCTGTTCAGGAAACTGGACAGAGTAAGTAAGTAGGTGCTGGAGATCCACAGCCCATAAGACTTTCAAGAGCCAGAGGGGCTGAGAGAAGGTCTTCTAGGCAAACTCCTCATGGAAGACGACAGCACCTTCGCACAGACCTCCAAGTGGGATATACACCCACTGGAGGTAGTACGGAAGAGCGAGCCGATACTTAAGATTCTGAGGGAAACGACGGCAGATACGGTGTCGCAAACACAACCCCACGAGTACCGTAAACAACGAGAACGCTGACGCCGAAGACACCTCGCAACAACACGAGGAAGACCAGAATACGCAACGATCGGAGCAGCACAGCAACGCACAAGACACGGCGGAGAACGGACAATGGTCGCAACTTGGAGATGTACTGCGTCTCCTGTCAAGTAATGGAACAGAGTTCCAGGTGCTGAGGGACATTGCATGTTATTAGCGGAAATAATACCCAAAGTAAGGTCGCTGGAGCACAGGTTAACAGACCACCAACGACAAACGGCGGCCAGCACCAGAATGACTGACAACAGGCCAGGGTATAACGCCCACTTTGATAGCACGTTCTCGGACTGAGGTGAAGGTGAAGTCTGGGGCCAAATGCAGCTTCCGCCACAGACAGCTCGCCCCAGAGAAAAGGCTGGTTTACGTGACGTAAAGGCAGTCTGGGTGTGGGGTGACCGTCGATACTCGGCGAGGGGTACGAGCTGGCCGAATTATACTGCGCCAGTCAAGTTGGCAAATTTCTCAAGATCGGGGTTATAGCACTCGAGAAATATAGGCCACATAGTGCGCAAGTGGCAAATATGCTTCTCTAACGCGAAGAGCCGGAGCATAGACGTATTTTTAGCAAGGCTCGAAGATCGCAGTATCCTGGCCAACCTCACAAAGGAAGAGGTGTTGTCGTTGTCAGCACTGTTCACGGACACGCCCACCATGTGGTACAGAAACGAGAAAGGGAAGTGGACCCGTGACAAGACTACCTAGCAGCAGCTAGGTGCTGGTACGAGACTACGAAGAGATACCAGCAACGGTTGATCGCAGAGGCGAAAAACCGCACCCAAGGGGAAGATGAGGCAGTGAAAGATTACATCATGTGCCTCATCGCGATCATCCGGAAGATATCGACTCCCCCCAGCCTAGAGCAGCAGCTAAACCAGCTGCTGAGTCTACGACGGTAGAGGGGCTACCAGAGCTGGCGGACAACGCAGAGCAAAAGTTGGAGAATGACATGACGTTTCGACCTCCGCCACTGCCAGCAGCCCTGCTACCCGAAATGGCATATAAGCCACCTCCAAACGCTGAAGCGCAGAGAAAGCCCAAAGTAGATGCTAAGAAAATCAATGTGGCTGTAGCGACTAGCAAGAGAAATCCGAAGTACGAGAACTTGGCGGAACTGTTTTGGCGAGTGCTGAAGCAGAGTTTTTCGAAGATAGTGACCCCTGGAGTAGAGCGCTCCGGGAGGAATATGCCTACTGGGGCACGTAGAGGGCGTGGTTACTAGCCGCCGGGGCGGACTAGGGCAAAGTAGCCAACAGAGCCCTATCTGGAAGGTAAGGTGTCGAGCTGGCAGAACAGCTCTGCGTCGTTCATAGGCACTGGAGGTAGCTCCCCGAGAGAGCCCAGGTCGCTACTGAGCTATTACTCGTACGGCTTCTCCGGGTATATTGCGGGTTTTGCCTAAACTGTGCAGAAAACGGGCAGAGGGGTGAGTAGATGATATCTCTAACGCCCCTCTCACAGAAGGAATCGCCAAGAAAGAGGTTTCCCTGGCCGCGTATGATGATCACCCGACCACGCAGAGCCAGTAGCTCACTCACCAGTTGCTAGTTGAGGAGAGGTCTCGCCTGGTGCCACAGCCGGTATAACCTCAAGGCGAGGTACTACCGTACGTATGCACGTGATGATACAATCGGTTCCAACAATCCAAAGCATACTCTCACTCTTCCACTGGACGGGTAAGTGACAACATTGTCTAAACTTTGCTCCCGCTTCTTTCGAGCAATAGTCAAAAACTATTACGCTCCTCGAAGTGCTTTGTTGATAGGAAAGTAGCTCCACCGTCTCTCAAGCTCTCCATCTAGGGGCCCATATCTCACATGGTGGTCTATGAGCCGGGAGTTACTTTTTCATAAACGACGCTTACCCTAACCTTCAAGGCCGGCAAAACCTAACTAACATCAAAGGGCAGATTCATTCACCGTCAGATGATCATCATGGCATCACTGCACTGCACCATACTTCAAGCGGGCGCACGTCTCCTACTGCGACAGTTTTCTTAGCCACGTAACGGGATATTCAAGTTTCTACTGGTCAACCAGCAGCAGATGAAAAATTGTCAAGGATGTTAACATTGGAGACCGTGGGTCTTAATGTTGCGGAGCGTGGACAGGTGTACTGTATGCGGAGAATCATCGAAGAGGCAGCTGTGATTACGCCTGGAGTGTCGTCGGATATGCGACGCAAAATGCTCTGAAAAGAAGAAAGTGTTCCCGTGTGACACATACCGGCGTGAGGAGCAGCGACAAGCATCAGAAAAGGCGACAAAATCAATCGTAAAGCCAAAGAGCGCGCAGGTGAGCACATGCGCGTCGTTTACACAACGGAACGTAAAGAATACTTCTGTTATTGCCGCCTCCCACCATCACGCGTCTCTCAGCTGATCGACAACGGCTACAACACTCTCCTTACGTACCATCAGTGTACGCTATCTGGTATCGACGCTGAGTCTGCGAGACTGGTTGCCGGAGCGCAGGGGCCAGGAGCGCCAGAGAGAGGCGCTGAGCGGTTCAACTGCCCTACTACGAGTAACAGCACTCCACGGGTCAATACTACTCAGACGCCGTCGTTAGATGTCTCAAATGTAGATGAAGAGAAGGGGGATGACGTATCGACAACGGTGAGTGCGTTTACTGCGCGATCTCGGGCCCCCATTCAGGTACTGTCTCCACTGCTGGGAGGTGTAAACCTGGATGGTGTGACTAATGTTCTGATCCCCTAAAGCACGCTGGACCTCTTTTTTCAGCGATTCGACTTGCTCGAGAGGTAGCTGGATGATTTAAAGCTCCTCAACAATCGGGGCCGTGTGTCGCCCGGCAGTACTTCTATATTAACTGTTTCAAATATTAACCCTAATCTAGATCTGGCTTCACGGGTCTCTGGTCTTGAGAGACTAATTAATAGTCAAAATATTTTGTTAGAGGAATGTAGTGCAAAATCCAAGCTGCTTCTTGAGGAAAACGAGTATATTTAGAGTAAGTTAGACAAAGCGCTTTGCGGCATAAAGGGTCTCCAGTGTGCTTATGGGAACATAAGTATTAAAAAGACTGACGGAATTCAAGCTTTATCACTCACTGGTAGTGGCTCCACCTAATCTGTCGGTTGCGACGAGACTCCAATGCTCTCGGCCGAGCCTCGGTGTCGCTATCGCGAGCTCTGGGTGAGAGGGTTCTGAGTCCTCCATGATGATAATAAATGGTGCCGTAAAGAAAGATATATATATAAAAGTATGTAGAGAGAGAATACACACACGCCGCGTGAGCGCGCAGAGCTGCTACTACAAAATTTCAAGAAAAAAATACGCGCCTGGATACGACGTCCTTCGTCTGCTCGGTGAGATGCGACGTCCTTCGTCCGCGCGGTGACGTACGACGTTCTTCGTACGCGCGCTGAGATACGACGTTCTTCGTCCGCACGCTGAGATACGACGTTCTTCATCCGCACGGTGAGATACGACGTTCCTCATCCTCGCGGTGACAATATCTCAATTGGCCAAGTATTCTCTGTGGTGGACGGGACCACCCTTACTTATTCAATCATCGGAATCACGGCCTGGCCAGCCCAAGATCTCTTCGAACATCGGAGAGGTAGAATCACGTCCACCATATCTCTCATTAAATGTAGCAATAAACCGGGCAGGATATCATAGGGATTTTATTGATCGGTTCTCGTCACTCCACAAGCTCTACAAGGTCACCACTCTCTGTCCTTGTTTTATTGATCGGTGCAGGAAGGCATCATCTCAATCATCAACGTCATCGGGATACCACAACGAGGCAAAATTCTTCTGGATCTGACGTGCCACCCAAGCAGCCTTCTTCAGCACGCTGTTAAAGTAACTCAACTCATCTACATCACTGCCAAAGGGATATAGTTTTGTTCGACTTACCGCCTTCATTGGTAGCGATGAAATTATTCAAGTAGGAGGTCGGTTCAATCTCTCTCATATCAACTCTATACGAGTACCTCTCTCGAGGTACAACTCTAGACATCCGGCAATTCTCCCACGACAATCTCAACGCATGGACTTAATCATTCAGGCGATTCGTCTTAAAACTATACATGGCGGTACCTTTCGAAGTAGCCGGCGTCTAGTGAGACATCAGGGTAGCGGTGCTTCCGGATGATAAAGTGGATTGCTACCTCGGCGCTAACATTTTCAGAGCCTTTGGCACAATCCACGACCCCATCAACAACCAGTTGATCGTGAGCGCGGAGGATAAACGCGTTGACTTGGAAGTCGCGGGGGTATCATCCGTCGAGGCGCTCGAGGTATCGTCGATCGGCCTCGGGGACGTCTCGGAGGGACAGCGCCAAGAGATGGCGGAGCTGATCGGCCGAATTCTCGGCGGAGAAGACCAAGCTCTCTGCCGCACCACATGGGCGAGCCACCACATTGAAGTGGGGAGTGCACGCCCTGTGAAGCAACGATATTACCTGGTGTCCAAGAAGCTCGAAGAGGATATGCACCGTCATGTGATTGAGATGCTCGAAACTGGGGTAATCGAGCCCTCAACGAGCGCCTGGTCAAGCCCTGTCGTAATGATACGGAAAAGCAACGACAAGTACCGTTTCTGCATCGATTTCCGCAAACTGAACGCGGTTTCGGAGGCAGATGCGTACCCCCTGCCGTACATGGACGCGATATTGCGCAAGCTGAGGTGAGCGAAATATATATCGACGCTCGACCACAGCTCGGCGTACCACCAAATCCCGCTGACGCCGGAGTCAGAGGAGCTGACGGCATTGACAGTGCCCATATTGGGCCCGTATCAGTTCATGAGGATGCCGTACGGCCTGTCTCAGGCCGGAGCGACGTTTCAACGACTAGTCGACAAAGTCATCGGCCCCGAGCTCGAGCCGTATGCCTTCTCATACCTCGATGACATCATCATCGCGTCGGAGACGTATGAGGAGCACCTGAAATGGCTCGAGCATGTGCTAAAGCGCATCAAGGAGGCGCGATCAACCGCGAGAAGAGTGTGTTTGGTAAGACAGAGGTCAAATACCTCAGGGTGCTCGTCAACCGGGATGGATTCCGGCCGGATCCTGATAAGATCGAGCAAATGATAAACTTTCCGGTACCAAAGAACTTGAAGCAACTGCGCCGCTTCATGGGAATGGCTTCTTGGTACCGCAAGTTCTTGAAAGACTTTGCTACGATAGCCGAGCCGCTCAAGGCGCTGACGAAGAAGGATCGGCGATATGAATGGGGCGACGCATAATAAGAGGCTTTTGAGGAAATAAAAGCCCCAGTATCCTGAGCCCCTGTCCTCGCCCGGCCCTCGTTCGATGCTGAGTTCGTCGTACAGACGGACGCGAGCGATACTGGCATCGGCGCGGTGCTACTACAGATAATTGACGGACAAGAGAGAGTTCTAGAATTCGCAAGCCGAACACTGTCGCCAGCGGAGCGAAACTACAGTGTCACGTGCCCGACTCACTCTCGCGCATATACGAGGAGGACGATGATCTAGAAGTGTGCGCGAGCACGTGGTCAGACGGTACCAAGGACAAGTGGCACCAGACCTGGCTGGATGAATTGACTCGCGACCCCTCAACCCATCCAAGGTGGAAAGTGGTAGGGGGTCGACTATTTTACTTTCTCGCGGATGAGATAGTAGAGGCGGCGATCGCAGACGACGAGGCATGGAAGCTCGTCATGCCACAAGAGCATCGCCGCGAAGTCTTGCGCGAATCGCACGGTAACCCGACCGCCGGACACAAGAGACGAGAGAAAACGTACGAGCACGCGGCCAGGTTCTATTACTGGCCGAAAATGTATCATGCGGTGAAGAAGTACGTGAAGCATTGCCAAGTTTGCCAACAGATGAAGGCGGAGCAAAGACCGCCAGCAGGACCGATGGGGCAACGATTTATCGACGGGCCGTGGCAAGTTGTTGCGGGAGATGTAACCGGCCCGTTCGTGAAGAGTAAACTCGGGCACGAGTATATCCTGGTTTCCCAAGACCTATTCACTCGCTGGGTGGAGTGCGTACCCATATATATAATATTATAAATAAACAAAAGAATGAATATACGCAAAGCGAACGCGAAGACTATCTTGAAGGAATTCAAAAAGGGGGTGGTTCTGCGATTCTGCACTCCAGAAGTATTCCTGTCCATTAACGGCACGGAATTCAAGCATAAAGCCGTGGAGGAATACCTCACCGACGTCGGCGTCCACCACTCAACTACTCCGCCGTATCACCCTCAGACGAACCCCGTGGAGAGGGTGAACCGAACGTTGAAGACACGATTAGTCGCGTTCATAGAGGAATCTCATGCCGAGTGGAATCAGAAACTCCCGGAGCTGATGTTATCGTTGAACAATGCCGTGCACGCGTTGACCGGCGTGAGCCCGGCCGCACTCAACTACGGCAGGCAGCCGCTTCCCCCGCAACGGCTCGACGCGAGCGAGAGCGTGAGGTGCTCGAGCAACGAGAGCGCGAGGCCGTCAATATGTGGGCAGAGCGCCTGCGAGACATAGATAGCCTGCGAAAGAGAGTTGCCGCGTAAACTGCAGATGAGCAGCGGCGGCAAGCAGCATAATACAGTGCGCGACCGCGAGAGGTATCCTACGAGATAGCAGATCTCGTCATGAAGAGGAACAGAGTCCTTTCTTGCGCAGCGCAAGGAATATCGACAAAGTTAGCGCCGAAGTATGCCGGTCCGCTGAAGATCACCGAGATAACCGGCTCTAATACGGTGAGAGTCATCGACGAGAAGGTGGCGAGTGAAGAGATCCTTCATGTCTCTCACCTCAAGCCATACAATGATGGAGACAGCGGTGAAACGGGCGAAGAAGTAGACGACCTCGAAGATACGCAACCGTCGAGGGAAGGAATAAGCGTCCCGGTGACGACCGATCGACCGGAAGTCGGCGGAATGCCGTCGAGCGATGAGCGTCCGGTCGAAAAGCGTCCCCGGGGACGCTCGCGGAAAACGGTTCGCGTCGTGAAACGGGCAGTCCCGAATAAAATGCGCGCGAAGGCTAGTGCGACAGCTGAGTTCAGAAACCCCCGAGAATGACCGAAAGGCTCTACGAAGCGGCTAGAACCTAAACTGAAACGAGACATTTCCCCCCGATCGACTCGCGTGCAACGACGTGCGAAGGCGTCTAGCATGAGCAGTAGTGCGGGAGTGGATAACGACTCCGACTAATGCACCGTTTGCTCGGGTCTTTTTGTTACAGATGGCTGAGAAATCACTGGTGCCGAGCACCGAGAGTGGTGCCCTCGACACCGAGGCGATGGTGCGCGGGGTTCTGCGTGCCGTGGAGCAGCTCGGGCGAGCAGAGTTCGTTCGCCCGTCTTTGGTGGTGCTCGAAGAGCTACCAGAGGCGGCCGGAGCCCCAGCGCTCCCTCCTCCACCCACCGCGGCCCCAGCGCCACCGGTCCTGCGCAGACCGAGGGAGGCCCCCGCCATCGCCGCGGGAGAGGACGCTACCGCAACGGAAGACGGCCAGACAGGCCCGGCGGCCCCGATCACCGAGGGACGGGGACCGGTGGTCCCCGCGACTACGGCGCCGCGGCGGCCGAACCAGCCCCGCCATCGCCGATGATGGCCCGCTAGGGTTCTTTGGAGCGCCTCCTAGAGAGGGCGCGAACTACCAGCCGCAAGGCCTGGACGGCGGAAGGAGAGGCAATCCAGGCCTGGGATCGGTTCCTCGCCGAGACGCCGTACGGCAGGGACCTCGCAGGGTTTTGAGCGGCCCGCATTGAGGGCCTGCGGGAGGAGCGAGAAATACTCTCCGCTGTCCGGCGCGCCCGGAAGGAGCGCCGAGAGGCTGAAGAGACGGCGGCCCGAGCCCGCGAAGAAATCCGGGCCGCCGAGCGAGACGCTATGCTCGCGAAGAGGCGGGGCGAAGCAGCCGAGGAGAGACGGAGGGAGGTTGTCTGCCGAGCCGGGGAGGCCGCCATCGCCCTGATGCCGGCTGCGGCCCTGCGCCAGGAGGCACCACCAACGCTCCTGCGCCCGCACCTCGAGCGGCAGCGGAGCAATGACGCCGCGCCGACGACTGCGGACGACCGGGCGTGTCAACAGACGCCAAGTGCCCGAATGCCGTCCGCTACGACAAGGCACGGCCGGGGTTCCACAACCGCGAGTAGCCACGGCCAAAATCTCCGCTAACCCGGGTGTAAACCCCCGTCTTCAGGGAGAATAGGGAGAGGGGTTAGCCCCGTTATATTTTCTTGTATACGCCTATCATATTATTCTGCACCCGCACCCTAACCCTTTTTCAGGAGAACGTGCACTGCCGTTGAAGATGCTGGACGCGAGGTAGCAGAGCAGGCTCTCGGAGGGATAGTCCGCGTCTGGATGGGGGGTGTAAGGGCCGGCGCACGTGCGTGCGCACGTATGTGTGTATCGGTGTGCGCTAAGGAGACATGAGGCAAGTCTCGGCACACCGCGACGGCACGCGCTAATACCGGAGAGATAAATATCTCTCAACCTTGCGCAAAGGGCAAGGCCGAGAGATGCTTGCGCGTGCCAACGAGGGAACAGGCGATCAGTATCGCCTAGGCTACAGCCCGTGCCCGATGCCTGCTTGACGCAACCTCGGAATTTTCCCCGCGAGAAAAGTGAGAGAGAGTGAGAGAAGCGCACGAGAGTACATCGAGTGCTGTGGGGTGCAGTGGACGAGAGCGAGAGAGTCAGCGGCGCAGCGGCGCAGCGGTGCAGCGGAGGCGTAGAGGGAGAGAGACGCAGCCCAGCGCGTCCCTCGTTACCGAGAGCCGCGTTCCCTCGTGGAAGCGGGAGAGATAGATAGATAGATAATTATTTATTTACCTTCGCGGCAAAACTTGAATACAGTCAAATTGGTATAATACTGTGACATAGTAGTAGTCGAAATACATAGCTTCATACTGAAGTAGAAGCAGAAATACAAATAAATTTGCAATAAGATAATAAATAAAATAAAAAAAAATAAAATAATTATATAAATAGTCTAGATTTCATAACATTATTAACGCCGTTTATGAGCACCTTCATTCTTATCCAAAAAGAAAATATAACAATAAATCAAATATAACAATAAATAAATAAAATATATAAAAAAAAGAAATTTAAATATCACAGCTGAAAGTATGACTAGAGAATACAAATAATTTCAAATACAATTACAAATACAATTTTATCATGACTAGAAAAAGAATACAAGATAAATACAATAAAAGAATAAAATATCACATTTGTAATCACAGTAGGTATAATCGTATCACAGCCGCTTCGTCAAAGGAGTAATGTAATGTTAAAATTCAAAACAAATGTTGAGCGCAAGTTTAAATAAAAACTAAAATAATAAAATAGAGTTCAGCCCCATAAAATAATATCCAAGAAGGTCCCCATTTTAACAGCTCCTGATACCCACCACGAGAGGCTAGGTATCTCGATCGAATAAATATTGGCGCACCGCCCTCTTGAAGGTGCAATATGATGGTAAGTGGCGCAGCGAGGGGGGGAGAGAATTCCAAAAGTGGGTACCCAAGATTTGAAACGACCTGGCACCAGTTTCATAACTAATAAACCTAGGCACTAATTCTGGTTGCACTCCCCTGCTAGTAGGCCTGGGATTGTGCTCAATAAAAAACGCAGCCAGATAACTGGGCTCCCGCAACCATGTAATTTTATACAAAAGAAGGGCTGCGAAGTATAGCCTGCGAGAGTCTGGATGGAGCCAACCCAGACGTCTTCTGTAGGGGGTGATATGAGCATCCCTTCTAACCCCAAGGATGTATCGCACACATGCATTACTCAGTCTCTCAAGTCTACGTTTCTGTTCGTCAGTCGCGTCAAGTAGTACCACCGTGCAGTAATCTAGGTGAGGTTGAACTAAGCTCTCGACTAGTGTTTTGCGTAATGTCTCAGTGGTACATGCCCTAATAAACCGCAGACTATATAGGGCTTTATTAACTTCCTTGGTAACTTTGATAACATGCGATTTCCACGTCAATTTACTGTCAAGTGTAACACCGAGACTCACAACCTCGCTACTGAATGGGACGAGTATCCCAGCCTTCACCTCAATGCCTGGCAAGCCCATAGAATAAATAGAATTGACGTTCGTTCCAGAACCGAAAGCTATCGCCCCGGTCTTGCTCGCATTGATATGTAGAACAGAGTCCCATGCCCAGGCAGACACCATTTGTGCTGCATCAGACAGTCGAGAGATGCCCTCCAATATCTTATCCTTGGTGGTGTGAATATAAATTTGGAGATATCTGCGTAAAAAATATGTCGAATCGTCCGTCCGTCCAGTATGTTACGCAGGTCATTGACATAAAGGCAAAAGAGCAGGGGGCCCAGAACAGACCCCTGTGGAACTCCCAGGTTGGTTTCTATCCATTCAGAGTTACCATTGTTATTCGTGCAGACCATCTGCGTACGACCTTGTAAATAGGATTTGATCCACAGGAGTGCCGACCTGGAGAACCCCAGCTGATGCAACTTCTTTAAGAGCTTCGATGGAGATATTGTGTCGAATGCCTTGCTGAAATCAAAAAGCAACAACAATGTCACTTTCTTTTGGTCAATAGCCATGCGTATATCGTCTGTCAGCTTTAGTAAGGCTGTCTGAGTACTGTTGTGCCTACGGAATCCGGCTTGAAAGGGGTCAATCAAATTATTCTTATTTAGATACTCCGTGATTTGGTCATGGGCTATCTTCTCGAGAACCTTTGATAAGAAGCAGAGCAACGCTATCGGATGAAAGTCCGAGACAGTTGACGGGGCGACGTTCTTCTTAAGTGCGATTATCTGCGCCTGCTTCCAAGCCCTCGGAAAGACACCCTGGGCAAAAGAGGAGTTAAAAACTACAACTAGAAAATTACCAATCACCGGTAACGCTTTCACAATCACACTCTGCGGGACCCCATCTGCTCCCTTCGCCTGCGAGGAGAAGTGCGAAATTGCTAATACAACTTCACTCAGGCATACTGGATGAAATGAAAAGCCATCCTTACTAGCAGGCATTATAAATGGCATTGTATTCTCTATGTTTTCCAAGGGAGACATGCAGACACCCGCAAAGTGCGTATTAAGTTGCGTTGGCGCAAACCCTTGAAGGTCTTCCTCCTGCCGCTTAGGCAAGAGGCCGAGTTTACGCATCTCCTTCCAAATATCCTTATTATCATCAAGAGCTTCCGAAAGCTGTTTTTGCAGGAAAGAATTACGCTCTTGAGATATGCACACATCGACCTCATTGCTAAGTCGAAGAAACTCGGTGAGCAACGTCACACGCTCAGTGCGTTTGTAGCGCTTATGGGTCGAATTACGCTTATCAACGAGCTGCCTCAACTCTGGACCAAACCAAGGAGCATACTTCTTGTTTATATTCACTATTTTCAAGGGAGCTAGCTTATCAATGGCAAAATGTAGGTTATTAATTAATTGTTCTAAAGCTCCCTCCAAATCGGATTCAATAGAATTTATACTGTCCCAGTCACAGCTGGCAAGCAGCTCACTAAGTGTACCAGGGCAAATGTCCTTGAAATTTCTGTAAGAAAGGGATTGTTGCACAGGCATTGGTACGAATTCATTGATAGTAATATCAATGATCGCATGCTTACCAAAACTGGGAAGGCATTCATTCTTGAAGGCCAGCACTTCGTCATTTTCGTCCGTTAGTATCAAGTCAATCCAAGTATGCGATACCGGGGTTTTATGGTGCGTTGAACCATGTTGAATAATTTGCAATGATAGTTCCTTAGCTAGATTCTTGACCGTGCACGCATCCGCGTCAGCCACCGACAACAGATCAGCATTCAGATCCCCCATGATAAATTTATGGCTGTACTCGCAAACAAGACCGCGTAAGATATCAAAGAAGTCGGTGTCCTTCTGCATTGCTATGTGAGGGGGTCTATAAATGATACCGACAAGTATGGGTGCAGAGTCGCCCCGCAGTGCTTCACAAAAAAGATATTCGGAAATTCCCGGTTTACCGGTCCCCAAAGTATTGGAATGAGCTAATACTCTGACATTGTAGTCTTTGCGCACGTATAGCGCTACTCCACCACCATGTACATTGCGATCTTGTCTGAAAACCGAGTAGTCATCAATCTGAAGGAGAGTGTCGTCAATAACTGGGCCCACCCAAGATTCTGCTATACCAAAAAAATGATAGAAGGGATCCTCGAGCAGAAATGCGCGTAGGTTGTTCAGACGTGGCCGTATAGAATTAATATTTAAAAAATAGTCAAAAATTCCGCAGTGGTTCAGTAGGCTGCACTGCTCCTTGCTCCTTGGTAGCTTTTTCACTATTAACTGCATTTCTATTTGATCCGAGCGGATTTTGTTTTGAAGGGGGTTGACAGGCTGCTAGTAAGGCCTGCTTAGGATACTCTCCTCACTAAAAGAAGGAAGGATGGATGGTCTTGAGCACCGCGAAGGCAATACTGTGCAACTCAACACTCGTTGCTTCATAATCTTTCTTTAAAATGCCATTAATAATTACCTCACAGCACTCTAAGCCCATCCCTCCAGCACCCACGACAGGGGTCCCCGGGTCCGACTGAGAGAATGGGCTAATTTTGGCACATTGCTGCCGACAGCGAGGGAGGAGCTGCCATTTGTAGACTTTAATGCGCTAAAATTGTTGTCAATGTCAATTCCGTCGCTGATCGTGTAGGCATGCTGGATACGTTCATAGCTGCTAAGCGCTTTGTCTAATTTATTTTTTAGTAAAAGATTCTCCTCGAGAAGCAGCGAACTCTTTTCTGTTAGGTCTTCAAGCACTTTATTATATTTGCCTATAAGTCCTTCGAGAGCAGAAACCAGCGTAGACAGCTCCATTTTGTTGTGTTTATTAATTTCTTCGTCTAGAACTACATCCGCATTAGCAGGGCTGTGCAACGCCGAGTTCCGGCTCCCGCGAACCTGAAGCTGTTCTAGCTGTATGTCGAGGAGATCAAACCTGTTCATGAAAAATTCCAGCATGCTGACAGACATTAATACATGCGTCACGCCTTCTAAATTTAAATTCCCGAGCGTTAGGGGTTTTTCAGACTTCTGTTCTTCCGCCTCGATTTTTCCAGCGATGTTGACGGCGCCTGAGTGGTAGTGACCCGCTCAGCACTGATGCTCGGATCTTTTTCGGGCGCCTGAGGGCTGATGACACTCCCGACATCTCTCTCGGGTTATCCTACCCTCTGTTCTCCGGCCGTCCGATCCGTAGACTTAGCGCAAGTACTTTGCGAAAAAGTTGCTCGCGCGCTGTTGTTGCGTGAGGAGAGTACAGTAGCAGGCGTCGACGAGCCGGGAGGCACGCGGTGGTGGGGAGCTATATTTGAGGTGTTAGATGTGCGCCGCTGCGAAAGCGAAGCACTTGTGCTCATCTGGGCGCTTTTGGGCTTGATGATAATCGACGTCTTTGAAATTGATGATGTCTGCTCCTCTTTACGACATAAATCCCATGGGGCATCTTTCTTTCTGCCGGAACATTTTGAGTGACACGGCCGTCGACATTTCGGACAAAGTCCCAGTTGCCTCGTTGATAGTTCTCCACATACGGTACACTTCTTCTCCATGTTTCATAACAAAAACACTTGGTCTCCTTTGTTGTTATTCACGACTTTCCGTCTGCTGTCGCCTGGCCGTATAATTCAAAATTCGCCGTTGAGGTGTTTGAAGACGTACACCCGTGTGCAGTGGGTAAGTGTCGAGATGTTGAAGAAGACGAGGGTTGAAGTGCTGAAGAATAAAGTGACCTGAAGCAGCTGAACGGCGAGGCCAAGATATGCTCAGGCGGTAGCTGTGACTACTGTCGTCGTCGGCCTCAGAGGTTAGGGCAAGTGTCTTCAATAGAAAAGCAACTCCTGGCTCATATAGCACCATGTAGTACACGGGTCCTTAGGCGAAGAGCTAAAGAGCCGGTGGAGTTACTTTCCTGTCAACAAAACACTCCGAGGAGTGAAAAGTATTTCAGAAAAGCTCGTATAAAGCAGGAGCGAAAATTTGACGACGTTGACACTTACCCGTCCAGAGAGAGAGAGAGAGAGACAGACAGAGAGCGAGAGAGAGAGAGAGAGAGAGAGAGAGAGAGAGAGAGAGAGAGAGAGAGAGAGAGAGAGAGAGAGAGACGAAAGCCGCGCTCGACTGCGCCCGGTAGAGAAAGAAAGCGAGAGAGAGAGAGAGAGAGAGAGGACAACGCGTCCCACAGCTAGCTACGGCCGGGCTGCCGTCGAGGGAGATGACGAGAGAGAGGGACGCAGGCGAACGGGCCAGCGCTGACGCGCCGACACTCGTCTCCGTAGGTCTCACGCTCCATTGGAGGTAAGTCCTGGCCAGGCGAACATGCGTACTCCCCGCGGACGACGTGCGCCCGGGGAGCGATTCGCGGACGAGCGAGCGTCCGGGGAGCGATTAGCGGACGAGCGAGCGAGGCAGCCGACGCGCACGCGAGCGTCGAACGTGCGTGGCGATAGGCCGACGTCGGCTCGAGCCGCTTTTGCGCATATGTGTGTGCGATCGAACACGCACGTACTTCGCGCGCATGGGCGCACCACCCGTATCGGCGCGTATAGAGAGTACGCGCCGTGCGTGTACTTTACCTTACCCGCCCCAGGGGCAATAAATTTCGGGTAAAAACGTGTTTGCGAATAATTTAGCGCATCCCTCCTCCAACCCTATTTCCTAGTCGGTGGCACGGGCGTATAGGATACCACCGGCCTCCGCCGGCGCGAGTACGCCATACTCGCGCATTTCTGAGCGGCTGCGGTAGCACGGTCGAGAGAGAGCGCGACGACGAAGTCACGCGTTGTAACGCCGGTAGGAGCGGCTGCCGACAAAGGCAGCCGATGGCGAACAGCACGCAGCAGTGTGAGGAAACAGACTTTGCCGAGTGTTCGCACGAGCCAGTGCTCGCGCATTCGACTTTTGCTGCGCCGTTCATCGGCAAATCCGCTTCGGGATTTGGCGCGCTGAGGACAAGATCTACCCCGTTACAAAACCAAGAAACATGATTTTTAATAATCAACAATCCAATACAGTAAATAGGAAAAGAATTCAATGTGCTTATTGCAAAAGAAACGGGCATGACATCGACGACTGCAAAAAACTTAAAAAACTTATAATACAATCTAATGCAAGGAGAAATTATTCCAATTTTTGTAAAAATCTAGATCATACAGTTGAAGAATGTGAGATACTAAAAAAATACCCAAGTATTAATACTAATGAATCACACCATAATGCCACAAAAGAAACAATTAACGAATCAAAAATTCAGAAAAACAAAATTAATACAACGAATATTGAAAGGTACAATGACTATGAACTAATTACAGAAAATAAAGTAAAAATAAACAGGAAACTAATATCATAGAGGAATTTACAACAATTAATGATGATAAAGAGATTAATGTAATTGTCGAACCTTCTATAAAAATTAATGCAATTAAAATCACATTGATGAATCAAAAGTTAATGAATTAATTATAAAAAACCATGAAAATACTAATAAAATTAATTTGATTGACTTTAACGAAATTTGCAAAAATAATAATGAAATTGAAAATATTAAAGAAATAAATATAATTGATTTTATTGAATCTACTGTAAAAGATTATGAGACTAATGATGAAATGAATTTCAATGAACCTGATATAAAAAATCATGAGGATTGTGATGAAATTAATGTAATTTATTTCAGTTAATCTAATGTAAAAACCCACGAGGATGATGATGAAATTGATTTAATTAATTTTAATGAATCTGATATAATTAAAAAAAAGAATGAAAATTCAAATGAAAATAATAAAGAAGGTAATAATTCGTTAGAAAAAGTAACTTATGATGATCTGAAAGTCATTTTCGACATAACTTCTGCTTTAGCTAAGTCATTTGGTTCCGAATATGTTCAAATTGAAACTAAACTTCAACGGAAATTGTTTGAAAATTCATTAGAATCTACTATAAGATTAATACATTCTGACGAGTCTTTATTAAATGATAAAAGAAATCTAAAGAACTTACTAAATAATAGTAAAGTAATTTTCGAAAATGAAAATCAATCAAAAGATAGGTTTGATAATCAAGAACATCAAAAATATTTAGAGAATAAAATTCATCTAAAAATATTTGATAATCAACGACATCAAGAACAGCTTGAGAATAAAAGTCAACTAAAAGAAACCTTGGATAATCAAGATCATAACGAATAATCAATCTAAATACAAATCCTAATAAAGTACACCAATTGCAGTTAGTTTTTAACTATCCTATCAAAGTAAAATCTAATAAAAACCTCAGAAAGCTAAAATGGATACCTAATTATAAAGAATATTTTAAAGACTGTGTAAAAGGTACAAGATTAAAATTAAAATCTAAAGATTGCTACAATAAAATCAATATCATGAAAATTTTCAAAAGAGGGGACAAAACGTGGCCAATAGAAAAACCAAATATGAACAAAGTTGAAAGAGATCAACACAAGAATTCGCAATGCTATTGGAACAAAATAATATCAACAAGCAAAGACAATAACAAATAATAATACAACATTTTCGTTTTAGGACATGGACAACATACTCAAAATTTATTATAACCTCTACTAATTTTTCAAAATTTTTAATACAGCAACAGGAAATTATCATTGCAGCCTAATTTTTCATATGAAGCAAAACCATCCTACTTCTTGGTCAACTAGAATAGAAACCTAAGGTGATCCAGATTTTACCAAATATACAATTTAAAATTATAACCACTTATCCGTTTGTCTACAATTGTTCGTATCAACTTGTCAGTATTTTGTGAAAAGTAACTATATTCCCTAAGATAATAATTTTAGAAAAACGCGATCGAAATAAGATAAGTTTAAATGAGGAAATTATAAGAATATTTTGTTATTCATACATGATAAATTTTAGAAATAATACTGCAACTAATAATGACATCGTTGATAATTTGAAATATATAGAATAACAAACAAAATAATTATGATTACATATTAAAATATCTCAATTTTCGTTTTGCACTAATGAAACAAGCAAAAATTTTATTTGTAAAAATATGTGATATTAAATAATAAAAAAATTATTTAACAGAAATTTTAGTCACAAAGTAGAAAAATGTTAAAGCGATCAATTTAATAACTTATGATTTTATAAGAAAATATAGAACTAATCCAAAAGGAAAAGGAATAAAAACATTCCTAAACCTTTTCACATAATATAAAAATAATTTGACTATAATTTTATGCAAAATTAAACTGTATTTGCCTACAAACAAAACAATGGTTCGCACTCATAAATTTTTTTAAAGAGTTTAAGAACAGAAAAAATTGTCCGGGTAGCTATGTTCACATTGCTAAGATTAATTAGAATATATGTATTGGAAGTGATCAGTTCAGACATACTTAACATGATCATCCTATAAGATACACTATTCTACATTGTATTGAGTATGTAAAATATTTTTCTACTCTAACAGATTGCATATTCTTTAAAGCAAATACGTTAATACTACCTATGCCAGAAAAAAAATTAAGTTCTGAAATGAGCTTTTGAAATGGCTGACAATTTTCAAACGAAGGTAAAATACATTGATGCATAAAAGCAATAACAAGTGAAAATTTATCAAAATCATTTCGACTTATTTCCCTTCCTTTTTACAAAAAAAAAAAACCTACACCATATAATTGTATTTTTCTTTTGGAAATAATTATAATACGATTGTTAAAATAATTTTGTTATGATAACATCAAAAGCCCTTTAATATTATTCTACTTAAATAAGGAAAAAAAAATGGGAGCGTCCAGCAGAAACGGGCCATCGAGCGCGCGCGGTGCCTTTTTTCGCGTAAAAGGCGCTCTGTTTAACTCGCTCATAATCGTATGCTGCGTCTTTGAAAAAAAAACAAAGGACCTATATGGATAGATTTTTTTCTGCTCTTTCCAATTGCGCCATTGTTTTTATTGCGAAACGCGTTCTTCCGGACGAAAACTCGAGTTGCATATTGAAAGCCATTTTTCCAAAGTATATCATGTTTTTTTTCAAAATAAACTACACCATTGGAAAGTACAACTCTTAAGCTTCAAACCCCTATCTTGGAGAAGTTGGAGAAATAAAGGGTTTAAAAGTAACAACTTGAAAAAGGCAGCGCCGAGGGTCCGCGCGAGCCCCTCGCGCCCGTGCGTACGGCACGTTTAAGTGCACGCTCTATTCAATTCGCTAATAATCGTGTACCAAGTCTCTGAAAAAAGAACTAAGGACATATATCAATAGATTTTTTCCTGCTCTTTCCAATGGTGCTATTATTTTTATTCCGAAATGCTTCGTTCTAGTGGAAAATTCCATTTGAATGTTTAAACTCTATTTTTTCAATAAAATATCAGTCTTTTCTTCAAAATGAATTATATTCTTCAAAAGTACAAGTCTTAAACTATAAAATATTATATTTTTAAGTTGAAACATGAAAAGTTCAAAAATAGTATGCTCAAAAAGACAGCGGCTGCCCGAACTTTTTACGCTATGCTCAAGGGCGGATTAATACATGCGATGTGCTATTTCGCCCTTTCTTTTTTGTAAATATAAAATGTTTTGTAACTTACAATGCCAATGCGTGGACATAATTTTGTGGATCCAGTTGTAACAGTTAGTATAATATTACAATGAACTTTGTTCATTTATATAACAAAATTTGAAAAACATAATATATTAAACATAAAAACATCCATGAACGCACTGAAAGCAGTGAAACAGAAATTTAAAATAACCTTATAGATTGTTTAATCTGGCATAACAATATTACCTTTCGGAAGCATTTCGGAATAAAAATAATAGCACCATTGGAAAGAGCAGGAAAAAATCTATCGATATAGGTCCTTGGTTTTTTTTCAAAGACGCAGCATACGATTATGAACGAGTTAAACAGAGCGCCTTTTACGCGAAAAAAGGCACCGCGCGCGCCGGTGGCCCGTTTCTGCTGGACGCTCCCAAATATCTTTTGCCAAATATCTCAGCAGGGAGGGAAGTGAATGATCACTTGAATCATTCCCTATATATTTCGTCTCATCTTTTATTTACTACAAAATTATTTAATATCACATTATTTCTAAACGCGGTTAATCAATGACTTTATTTTATGTAAAAACAGCAAAACAAAAATTGTTATACATTAGCGTAATAAAATAATTTAATTGTCGAAATGCGATGTTCAAACAAGATATATATCTCTATACAAATTCTAATGCGTAATGTATGCTATATTTATTACGTAACGTTTTATTAATCAATTTTTATATAAAGTTAAATTTATGTACGAACGAAGTAAGACTACTCGTTTATTCCATAGTGATCCGCACTGTCATTTGAACACTAGGAAAAATCGGCTCTCAACAAACGATATAAAGTAATACCGTAGGTTAAGTGTAGTCTAGTGTTAGGAACAAAAATACTTGATTTATTTTATAGAAATTTATAGACGATACGAAATTTTGTTTAGATTTATTGAATTTTTATTATTGCTTTTATTATATGAATTTTTATTATTATATGAATTTTTTATTATAGTTTCATATTATTTGAATTGTTATTATTATTGAAAATTCAGTAACACAAAATAACTGATGTTTTAACTGTTTCTATACCTGTTGAATCACTACGACATCCAACAGTGTAAGGGGGGAAGTGTTACGTCTGTGACGTATCCTGAAATTTTTATTTTATCCCAACACTTTCATCAATAATTTTCTGACACACAAAACGATGTATCTGCGAAATTCTAAAACGTTGCATTTTCAAATACGAGGCATCGTGCGTAGCAGGTCATCAAACTTGCGAAAGACAACGTATTATATTTTCATTAGAATCAGCATTTCTCAATGCTGCTGCCGAATTGCATACGATTACATTACCAAATAAGATGATCTCGATTTACTGTTCACGATCAGGAACTGCGTAAGGTAAAAGTTAACCTCTCCGTACTTCCGTCCCAGCCACCTCGTTATGTCTTGAATCAATAGGTAGGTCCATCTACCCTTCGTCTCCGCCCTCCACCTCTCATGCAAAGTTTGTAGCGTCTGGCGGCGGGCTTCGCCCTCCGCGTCTGCCCCCGTCCTACTTCTGCGCTCCTATCGTAGATCTGCTTCCGTTCCCGTGGAAGCAGGTCGATCGGAATCATACCAGCTATTACCGCCACAGCCTCTACCGACACCGTCCGATACGCGCATGCAACTCTCAGCGCACCTCGCCGCTGCACCGCCACCATTCTCTTCCTGTACTTGATAACTTCCATGGCATCAGCCCAAATCTCCGCTCCATAGAGGAGTATAGAGTTGGTCGTCGCCATGAGAAGTCTTCTCTTGGATGTCCGCGGGCCTCCAACGTTGCGCATTAACCTACTTAGCGCCGCTATACGTGCTTCTGCCTTTGCCGTTACTTCCCTGATGTGGGGCCAAAAGCAAAGCTTTGAGTCCAGGGTGACACCTAGATACTTCGCAGTCGGCCTCGCAGTTACTAACTCGGATCCTACGTACACCGGTAGTATCGTAGGGATCTCTTTACGTGTCAATAGTACTACCTCGGTTTTCGCCAGCGCGAGACTGAGCCCGTGCTCCGTCATCCACCTAGTTACTCGTTTCATTTACCTGGCACAAGATAAGTTATGCCAAGTCCGCGTTCCGTGCTTCTACCACCACCGCGACGTCGTCTGCATATCCTACGAGAAATGCCCCGTTGGGCATGTCCAAGGGCAGCAATCCGTCGTACGACGCGATTCAAAAATCGGGGCCAAACAGTGATCCCTGTGCAACGCCTGCCGTAATTTCCCTAACCACCGTCCCTTCGCTCGTCTTGATAATGAGTTCGCGATCCCGGAATTAGTCCTCTGCTATGCGTAGTATATAGAGTGGGACACCGAAGCCCCTCAGCGCTGCGAGTAGGTCTGCCCAGCGTGCCGAACTGAAAGCGTTTTTAACGTCCAGCGTTGCTACCAACATCAGTGGTCGCGCTCCGTGACATCGTTCCCTTGATCCCCCCACCGCCGAGGTAACCGATCGTATCGCGCCTATCGTCGAAAAACCCTTTCTAAATCCATGCTGGTTTTCCGATAAACCCCCTGACTGTTGTACCGCGATCTGAATTCTGCTCCTTAATAGCGCCTCCATACTCTTGCCGATCGTGTCTAATAGGCTAAGCGGCCGATACGCGGACGGGGATGTCATGTCTCCCTTCCCTTTGCTGATAAGGACAAGCTTCGCCCTTTTCCAACGACTGCTGAAAACACCTTCCCTGAGACATAAGTTGTAGGTATCCAGTAAGGTTTCCGGGCATCGCGAGGCGATGGCTTTTAAAACCTCCACTGGAATCCCATCGGGGCCTGGCGCCTTGCCGCTCTTAAGAGATCTAATCGCTACCCGTAGCTCAGGCTTGGTAAACGAGGGTATATCCTCCTGTCGCACGTCCTCATACGGAGTCTCTTCTCTCGGCGGATGCTCAGGGAAAAGCCCGTCAACTATCTCACTTATCAACCGCGCTTCCTTTATCTCCGGTGGCTTCATTTCCCTTATTCTACGAGTTACGATTTTGTAGCCTAGTCCCCACGGCTCGGAGTTAACTTCGTCGCACACCTCTTTCCAGCATCGTCGCTTACTGCATTTCTGTGCCTGTTTAAATTCAGCGTTAAAAGCAGTGGCCTCGCGTCGTTCTCGTGCGCGCTGTGCCCGTCTACGAAGCCTCAAGCATACCCTACGTAACTCCGCGATCTCCTCTGTCCACCAGTACGCTAGTTGGCGGCGGTTTCCATTTCTGCTTCGCGGCATAGAGGCATCGCATGCTCTTACTATAGCTGACGTTGCCCTGGTCACCTGGGCTTCCGCACGCTCCCGGCCTGATAAATCATTTTCGTCGGACCTTTGTGGTACACTTAACACTTCTACTAGCCGATCCACGTTTAATCGATGGGCGTTCCACCGCGGTAATGGTCTGCTCGCATGGGGTACACCTACCCTTTCTAAAACCGTAAACGTGATGTACTGGTGATTACTGCCTGACTCTTCCTCTAAGACCTGCCAGTTACTAATCCTCGGTACTAGTTGCTCAGATGCAAAAGTGACGTCTGGTATGGATTCGCCGACCCCGGGGCGTCGATAAGTAGTGACCGTGCCCTCGTTCGCAACCTCCAATCCTAATCTAGCGGCCATCTCGAGTAAATCCCTGCCCCTACTGTTCGTCTCTGGCATACCCCATTCTATCGCCCTTGCGTTAAAATCTCCTGCAACCAGTAGGAGGCCAGAGATATTCCGCAATACGTCTTCCATGCGTTCAACCTGCCTAAGAAATTCGTTTCTTCGTAAGTTGGGGGATATATACACGCTCACGTAGGTAACATCCCCGACGCGCGCCCATACTAGACCCTCCCCCTTGACTCGTCCGGTAATCTTTGACCTATGTCTACCTGCTATCCAGACCGCCGCTGTGTCGGTCTCGTCCGCGAACCACGTGGTCGTATTGCGGGCCCGATGCCTATACTGTTCGCTAACCAATGACACATCCGCGAGCCCCTGGCTCACTCGATTAGTGAGCAGGTCGTCAGCGAGTACGGCGCCGTTCGTGTTTATTTGTAGAACCGTCGTCATTTTTTAGGCCGCTTTAACTTTTCTAGCTCGTCCCTGAAAGCGACGCATGTTCCCGTGCCCGGGAAATGCGCTAGCTCAGTGGCCGCAACCCCGCGTTTTTTACACAAAAAGCAGGCCTGACCATCCGGTCTCGCGCGACAGTCCCTGGCCACGTGATCTGGTTTTCCACATTTCTTGCATAATGCACTACGATCCTCGTCCTTACAGTCCTTTTTCAGATGCCCAAAGCCTTGGCATCTGAAACATCGCGGAACCACTATTCGCTTTCTAACTCGGTAGCTGAAATACCCTATTTTAATCCTCCCTATCCTTAGGAGAGTCATGGCCGCAGTCTCGTCCATTTCGACTATGGCCATCCTCCGCTCTCCTCCCCCTACGTCAAATACGTGGGTGCTAAGGTTACACATGTCGCTTACCTCCTCCTTAATCGCGGCGTTCACCTGTTCTTCGGTGGTCACGCGCATCATTCCGCCTATTTCCAGTGTAAGCCTTGGAGTGAGGCCTTTAACCTGGTATTCATTTCCCAGATTTTCTGGATAACTCTCTGGAAGGCCTCCTTGTCTTCCGATCGCTTCTCCAGTTCTAAGAGAACCCCACCGTTTTTAGTCAGTCGAGTGTCACGACCGCCTTCGCTTCCTCAGGTTTAACCTTAGCAGTGAGGTCCTTAAGTATCTCTGCATAGCTCTTCTTCCCGGTTGACGGTATGTGTATTGCGCATCGTCGAGGCCGAGGATTTACCTTCTTCTCCTTCCTGCCCTGCTGCTGCTGTTGAGGACCCATGATCTTCCCACTATCTGGCCGCGTCGGCTTCTTTTTCCTGGTGACTGTGATGAATCTGTTCTGCTCCGTCCTCCCTCTTTTGGATGGGGAATTCTGCACCGGCTGTCCCTTAATCGACGCTTTTTGCTCGGAGTCACCTTCCCCGCTGCTCGCTCTCTAATTACCGGTGCTTCCCCATTTCTCTCATCTGCTGCCGTTCCACGTGCTGGTTGTACCCCGGCTGAGCGGACTTCCTCTAGAGCCTCGGCCGCCGCGGTCAGAACTATTATCCCATCTTTTACCGGCATTGCGATGTCCTTCTGCTTGGAAGTCATGTTCCGCATGCATCTCAGTAGGCGCTTCATGACGTCCAGGATTTCTCTCATTCTCTCCGATTGGTCCAGCTGATCTCTCCTCTCACTTACCAGCCGCGTCATCCCCTGGGCGAATGTGCTAGTTCCATCGGATCTGCTATCACTCGCCACATCCAGGATAGTTCGGGATAGTTTGGCCCCTGCGTCTTTTTCCTGTTCCCAAAACTGAAGAGACCCATGAAATGACGAAGATTTTCAACGATTGAGGAGATAAAGACTGAATCCCTGGAAGAGCTCAAGGCTATACCAGAAAATGCTTATCAGAAGTGCTTCGAGGGTTGGAAAAAGCGTTGGCACAAGTATATTATATCTGAAGGGGATTACTTTCAAGAGGACAACATGAGTATTGATGAACAAATAAATATTTTTTGATAAAATAATAAAGTCACCTTACTTTTTGAACACACCACGTATAACGGAGTTACTTAGACGTGCAACGTAAGCAAGACTTTTATTTCAAAAATTCTTAACCTTTACAACTCGACTCCCTTCTATGCGCGGACCTCGCGGCCGGGCTACATGAATATAATAATTCTTTAAATAATAGTCATGCTTATTGTTGCATGTCTACGTGACTCCCTTATATGCGTGGACCTCATATCCCCAGCCTACTTGGGTTTACAAATTATTTAAATTATCGTTTGTCTTATTTTTTCATGTCTACATGCTCCCTTATATTCGTGGTATATGCGTGGACCTCATATTCCCTGCCTACTTGGGTTTAAAAATTATTTAAATTATCGTTTGGCTTATTTCTTCATGTCTATATGACTCCCTTATATGCGTGAACCTTATATCTCCCGCCTACTTGGGTTTAAAAATATTTAAATTATTGTTTGGCTTATTTTTTCATGTCTACATGACCCCCTTATATGCGTGGACATCATACTCCCTGCTTATTTGGGTTTAAACATTATTTCAATTACACAGCCCCACAAAAAAGAAGAAAAGATTCTGTACTTTAGATCAGACTATCATATCTCGGTGTATTTTGGCCCCCTAAGTACGATTCCAAGGTCAAAATTCGTCCACCACCTCTGAATTTGGAGATATCATTACGTATAAGATTTTTGAGATATCTTGAAAAACAAAGTACAAACAATTTTTTTCTTCTCTACAAATAATGTAGCATTGTTTGCGCCCTTAAAGACCAACTTTACTCCATCCCTCTACAACTTTTTTCTCCGAGATCTAAATACCTGAATTTTGTAAACTCGCACATATCTCTTAAAATCAAATTCTTCATTTCTATCTCGAAATTTATATATTCAGATCTCCGAGATACAAAACTGTAGAGGGATGGTGTAAAGTTGGTCTTGAAGGGCGCAAACAATGCTACATTGTTTTGTAGAAAAGATTAACAAAAAAACTGTTTTTATTTTGTTTTTTAAGATATTTCAAAAATCTTATACCTGATCATATCTCAAAATTCAGACGTGATGAACGAATTCTAACCTTGGAATCATATTTAGGGGGCCAAAATACGCCGAGATATGATAATCCGATCTAAAGTATAGAACCTTTTCATTTTTTTGTGGGGTTGTGTTATCGTTTGACTTACTTTTTATGTCTACAGGACGCCCTTATATGCGTGGACCTCATATTCCCCGCCTACTTGGGTTTAAAAATTATTTAAATTATCGTTTGGCTTATTTCTTCATGTCTACATGACTCCCTTACATGCGTGGACCTCACATCCACCGCCTACTTGGGTTTGAAAATTATTTAAGTAATCTTTTTGCTTATTTTTTCATATCTACATGACTCTCTTATATGCGTGGACCTTATTTCCCACATCCTACTTGGGTTTAAAAAATTTTTAAATTATCGTTTGGCTTATTTATCCATGTCTACATGGGGGGGGGGGGGGGTCAAAAGTTTAGACGACTCACTTGAAAACTGAAGTCAACTATAGACGTGCTCGGTTTCGATATAAGCTACTGCAGATTGTGCAAAATTTCGAAATTCTAAAAGACGAAAATTATATTTTCAAATCTAACAATTCACCTACTGTCCAAAACATCGAATTTCATCAATACGATTTCAAAGCAAAGATAACTTGTTTTTAATGATTTATTTCGAAATATGTTTATTGTATCCCTATTAAAATTCTATTAATGAAATTCGATGTTTTGGACAGTAGGTGAATTGTTACATTCGAGAATATGATTTTCGTAATTTAGAATTTCGAAATTTTGCACAATCTGCAGTACCTTATATCGAAACCGAGCACATCTATGGTTGACTTCAATTTTCAAGTGAGTCGTCTAAACTTTGGACCCCCCCCCCCCCTCTACATGATTTCCTTATATGCGTGAAACTCATATCCCCCGCCTACTTGGGTTTAAAAATTATTTAAGTAATCTTTTTACTTATTTTTTCATATCTACATGACTCCCTTATATGCGTGAACCTCATACTCCCTGCTTACTTGGGTTTAAAAATTATTTAAATTATCGTTTGGCTTATTTTTTCATGTCTACATGACTCCCTTATATACGTGGACCCCACATCCCCCGCCTACTTGGGTTTAAATATTATTTAAGTAAACTTTTTACATATTTTTTCATATCTACATGACTCCCTTATATGCGTGGACCTTATTTTCCACAACGTCTATTAAGCTAGCAGATCACTTTTATGACCCGGGCTTATAAACAGTACCACAATTTTCTGCTAATTTTCTGCTAATTTTCTACGCCCACCCCGATTTTTCTGCTCCAGCCGTTTCCGAGAAACATGCGATCTGCTAGATTAATATTAAGCTAGCAGGCCATTTTCGGGTATCTTGACGAGTTTTTACCTTAGCCAATTCGAAGAGGGGGCATATTTTGGTGCTAATTTTCTGCTGCAAGATGCTGGGAGGCAAAAGACCCAAAATCCTTCGTACATAGGCCAGTCAATAGAGAAAAAAATCAGCGTTTTCGTGCCATAAATCTTATTAGTAAGCGGTAAACGCTATTGTACGCAGAATAATCCACAGTATAAGTGATATATAAACTCGACTAGCAGCTCCGTTCTATATATATTGTTATTAACAATTTAATGCAAAAAAAGCGCTTTTTTATGGTTTTTTGCTTTTATAGCCGAAACTAGTGGACCGATCTTGATGGTCCAATGAGATAAATTGTAGTAAATGAAATTACGAATAAAATTAGATGTTGATCGAATTGATCGGACGATTAGTTACGGAGAAAAACGTGAAAAACCGAAAAAATGAGCGTTTTTTGAAAAATTCATATATCCGCCATTTTTAAAGATGTGGCGGATATCTCTGGCGAATTGATAGTAATTCACATGTACTTTATGTGTGCGAAAACCAGGGACTGTGCGATTATTAGTTTTTGCGTAATCGCGATTTCAATTTTTGAGTAGGCTATTTTTGAGCGAGGCTGTATGCTCTACGGGTTATCCGATTTCAATTATCAAAAATGATTTAGAAAGTTCAAATGTTGAACTATAAAACGTCTATCTTGGATTTTTGATTAAGTACTGTTTTATACCTGAAAAGAGCTGTCAAAGTTGACCAAAAACGCCCGAGCGCACGAAAGTGGCGGAATGGTGGGGGGCGCGCGGCGGCTGAGGGGAGCCTATATATATAGTAATAGAACGCGCTGCGCCCAACGCACAGATCTTTGCTTTTAATTTCCTCAGCAACTAGAGGAGCTATTTTAATCATTTTTTTTTATTTCGGGGTAACTCAACCCAACTGAACCGATTCTGCACTTTTATTTGATGAAAAATGAACAGAAACGCTAATTTTGCTTGAGATTTGAAGCAGGTATATACGTATCTACTCGGGCGTGTATTATATAATCAAGGACATTTACGCTCGGAACATCTGCTTGTATATACAGTATAGTAATGCTATTCGCTCCACTCTCTTCTGTCCCCACTTTCTTCCACTATACCATACTATTGTATATCATGGACTGAAGCGGTCAAAGAAGGAGAAAGCGACGCTACCAACGGTCTTTTCAGCTGTTTATACTACAGTTGCCACCGAGACTCTAGCTACTATACCTTTGCAAAGCATATTTGATACATGTGTTTATTTTATAAATAGCTACTTAATTATTACTAATATTTTAATTATTTTAAAATATTAAAATTGTTAATTTTTCTTAATTTTAATTGTATTAAATTAATAATAAGTTCAGTGATTTTATTGTGTAATATCAAGTTTTTGGAGTGGAGTCGACACCGTACTGTACGTTCATTATACGAGGTGCACACAAAAGTATGTATAATTTTTATTGTAGTATATTTAGTATAGGTGAAAGTCTTTGTAACAATCAGAAATCAAAACAGGATAATTTTTAATCAAGTAGTCTCTTGTAAAATATTTTAGTTTATCAGTAGCATGTTAAAATCCGGTTACTTTAGGTTCTTGTTTTTGAAAAATCTTTGTTGAATTGAAAAACTTTTTTTTCTAATTGGTAGCATTTTTTTTATATAACTTGAGGTTTAAATCAACATAAATTTTATTATAAGTAATATAGCTTCATGAACAGAATAAGTTTGAAAGTGTATGAGTATAAATGGAATCGGTATTGCCGGCATTCTGTTTAATTATTCGAGTAGAAAGAGCAAATAGCAGTGTGAAGGATAGCCAAGTTGCAGAGACACTTGATTCTCACTCAAGCGGCCGGAGTTCGATCCCCGATACTATCACGGTTCCATTTTTTCTAATTCTTTTTTTAATTTTTTTTTTTAATTTATGTGTATATAGTGTGTAAGTGTGGCGTATTTGTATGTATATTTATATATTTCAAAATTTCTTTCCAATAATTGTTTTATTAATTTGTGCCTGTTATTTGAGTTTAAGAAACATTACTTTATAAATTTACATTATAAATAACAATTAAAAATTAATAATAATTTAGATTGTTAATAAGACTTTGAAAGTATTTAAAACACTCGATGTGTGTTGTTATACAAGTGGTATATAATACTGATTCTCATTAGTTAAATTTAATATAAGAGTTGTAAATATTAATTATATTTTATTAAAATTCCTAGATAATCAGTATACAAGATCAGTATACAAAACATCGTAATGGAGTTTACCGACGAGGCAGAAGCATCTACATCTACGAATGTTAGGCAAATGTTATTGCAAAAACACCCAAATTAAACAGTCTTATTAAAATCAAATGAAAAATTATTTACTCGGTCGTGTTCACACTAATAGTAGATTATGCACCTAGGGAGTAAAAGTAAAGAATGTCTCAGATCGCATATAACGGTCGCCCGAGCCTTTGGTTCTTCGATTCTTTACTTACTCCCGTGGTGCATATACTAATTTTCTCCACGACGAACGTATATGTGCAAATCTCACGAAAGATGCGACAAAACCCGAAATCACGATTTGAAAATTTTTTTTGAGCACACTTACCAAACCTGGTTTTTCTCGTTGTTTGTGGTATGTATAAGAGAAATTCGTGGTTGAGCATTGTCCATCAAGTTGCCTATTTTTTCTAGAACCACTTCTTACTTTTTAAGAAAATGGCAAAAAAAGCCCTTCTCTTCAAACCTCAGTTATTTAGCCCACAAGCGATCTACTCAAAGTTTACAAAAAGAAATTAAAACATGAAAAAAAGAGTTTTAATTCCTTTTTTTAAAAGTTAAAAAATGTTGATTCCTTCAAAAGTTACAAGGATTTGAAGTTGAACGTCGAAAAAGCATAAAAATGCAAAAAATCGCAGGAATCGGACGCGCCGACTTTGTGAGCATTTTTATGCCTTTTCGACGTTCAACTTCAAACCCTTGTAACTTTTGAAGGAATCAACATTTTTTAATTTTTAAAAAAAGGAATTAAAGCTCTTTTTTGCTAGTTTTAATTTCTGTTTGAAAACTTTGAGTAGATCGCTTGTGGGCTAAATAGCTGAGGTTTGAAGAGAAGGGCTTTTTTTGCCATTTTCTTAAAAAGTAAGAAGTTGTTCTAGAAAAAATAGGCAACTTGATGGACGCTGTACAACTGCGGATCTTCATTTTATATACTACAAACAATAGGAAAAACCAGGTTTCGAAGGTGTGCCCGAAAAAAAATTTTCAAAACGTGATTTCAGGTTTTGTCGCATCTTTCGTGAGATTTGCACATGTATGAATTTTAACTTTACGTATTCCATTAATATTTTTTTTATTCAGGCACGATGAAAATACACAAGCTATGGAAGACGAAGAGGAGTGGCTTGACGACGATGAAATTTGTTTACTTTGCGACAAGCCTAATGAACCATCTAAATCACACATATTGAAAGAACGGGCCATTAATAATCTTATTCTAGCCAGTCATAAAAGAAAAGATAAGAAGCATTTAAAGTTACAAAAATTAAAAGAAATCACAGTACGTAAAACTTGTCAAACTCTCTATACGAGGGAGTCTAATATAAAAAGGGCGTTAGCAGCATCGGCATTAACATGGTTAAAAGACCGAAATCGTTGTAAAGAAGGACGAGGGTTCGCTTTCTCAACTCATTGTTTTTTTTGTTCGAATCAATGTCACAGTTGTAAGCAAAATTTAACCCGCGTTTCAAAGCAGGAGACTATTGATAATATTTTGGCGCAGTTACAAGCTCTCCCTAAAAGCGAAGAGAATAAAATTCTAGCGTCGCGGTTATCTAATTTGAAAAAAGAATCTGATAATTATTATATAGAAAACACCGTTTATTATCACTCGAAATGCTTAAGCGTATTTTACTCATATAGTCCTTGTAATGTTAAGGATAGACCGATAACCGAAGATATGAGTAACTTATTATCTTTTATTATCGACTATTTATTGGAGAATAGCGATCAGTGTCAATTTTCTTTAAAAGATATATTACAAATATATGTAAATAAGTTCGGAGATACTGATCTACCCCGACTTGGTCGCATAGAAATACTTTTAAAAAATCATTTCGAAGATGAAATAGTAATTTATTCTAGCTCAAATGATGGTTTTATTTGTTTTAAACAAACGTTAGGTAAATGTATACAAGATAGCTGGTATTCAAATCGCAAAGTAAATGAAAAAGAAGAAAGGTTGAGAATAGTGGAATTAGCCAGTCATTTTATTCTACAACATGTTAGGGCTATGAAATTTGACTTAGAGAATTATAATACGCCAACGGATTTCAATAACATTAAAGATATTCCGGAAACGTTGCAACTAATGCTCGAAATTCTTATAAAAACTCATAAACATGAGCGAAAAAATGGATCTTGGGATAAGTGGGAAAACAGAATTGTTACCGCAGCCCATATTTTAATATCATCTATGCGACCACGATCCTTTTCATCGCCTATATTATTAGGACTTTCATGTATGATACATACGAAATTTGCAGCACGAGGTTTAATAGATTGTCTCTACAATATTGGGCTCTGTGAGTCCTACGCAGAAACAGTACGATTCGAAAACTCCCTCGTTAATGACCCTGAACATTTCGATTTCATTGGAGATACTTATTTGCAATTCGTATATGATAATGCGGACCATAATACAGCCACCATTGATGGCAAAAATACGTTTCATTGTATGGGCGGTATTATGTGTGCGACTCTATCAAGTTCGGTTAATTTTAATAATTGTGTGCCTCGTTTAAAAGGAACATTATCTACTAGTACTGATGGCACGTTCGGTTTCCTTTCATTGACCGATTTTAAGAATAACAAGCCATTCAAATTAGATAATATAACTATCCGTAATTGGAAAGAAATACATGGTGCTGACTTTACAATTGAAATCAAAGCGATCGATTTTTTATATTTTTACGGCAAGCATACTGCACCACAGAAGACCCCGAATTGGCACGGATTTATGAATAAATTTCATTTATTGAATAATGATTTTTGTACGACGAGAATTATTGCTTTGCCGTTTACTAAAGCGCCACCGAGCGACCATACAACAATTTTAACATCTTTAATCGATGCACGACCGAGAGCAAATGCAAATAATCAAAAGCACTGCTTTGTAACGTTTGATTTGCCTTTATACATGAAAGCTAGCGAAATCGTCGCTTCTATAGAGGCAGATAACGATCCCCATAATATCCGCTCAGTAATCCCACGATTAGGAGGATTTCATCTTGCGATGTCTTTTCTTGGCGCTATTGGTAATATAATGGCAGGTAGCGGCCTGAAAGAAGCTTTTTCGACGATATACGCCGAATTATCAGCGGATAAGGCTTTAACAGGTCATGCTTTTTCGAGGTCTGTGCGAGGTCACCTTTTAGTACAAGCTGCGCTTGCTACTATTATTTTAGAAAAAATAGAATTTACAGAAGACGAGAAAACGTTTTTAGATGATAATTTACAAAAAGTAGGAACCGAAAATTTTGAAAATTATTTAATGACTTTCTTAATGAAAAGCGTACAAATAAAATTTTCATCGGTAATAACGAATTTAGAAAATAATGGCCCAACAAGTCAACTGTGGCTACAATATTTTAAACTAATTTATTTACTGCAAAGATACATAGATGCAGAACGTTCTGGTAATTTTGACCAACATGTAGAAACAGTAACGTTAATGATACCTTTTTTTTCGCTTCAGGTCATCATTTATACGCTAAGGTGTGTCTTTTGTACGTCTAACAGATGGTTAATTTAAAAGAAGCATGGATATAGTGGAATATGATAAATTCTGTAAGCAGGGCTTTCATACGATAAGACGTTCAAATCGCTTTTGGTGCGGATTATGGTCTGATATGACCATCGAGCAGGTTTTGATGCGGTCAATGAAATGCGCTGGAGGCTTGATACACGGCCGTGGACTCACGGAAAATGTCATTGGAAAATGGGTGTTATCAAGGGCAGCTGCATTAGAGGTCAGCAATGCCATAGAGCTATTTTGCAACATGACATTTGCTACATCTGAACAGCATGTCGACAATCGAGTTTCTCGTATCTCCAGAGACGCAGATGACTTAAAAAAACTGCAGGACTTTTTTAATACATTTGATCCATTCCCAGAAAGCGATAAATTAATTGGTATATATTCCGGAGTGATTGGTGATTTATCGCTCGTGAATTTCCACAAAGCTTTTGAATTAGGAAAGATTTTGATGGATGAGGCGTCAAATAAAAAGTTTACTGACGTAAAATATAAAAGAAGCAGTAAAGTTACCCATTTGGCAGCTGCGAACTCCACTATAAAAAATAGTGCAAATGAGGATGTGTATATCTCACCGTTGCTAATTTTCCAAAAAATTTCGCTCAATATTCAAAACCAAGACGATATGAAAGAGTATTGTAGTTCGTATGAACTATCGCCGATTCCGCTGTCATTGTTTGATGAAAATGGCATGCGGAAAACATCTAAATCCGCATTCTACCTCAATTTTGATTCATTACCGAGTATAAACGTACCATCAAAGATAACACATGTTGTCGACGGCGGATTATTTTTGCATAGAGTCGTGTGGCAAAGTAACATGAAAATGGCAGAAATAATAAATACCTACGTTTCGTATGCGACAAGACATTACAGCGAAAATAGTTATATTATTTTTGATGGATATCCCGACGACAATAAAACATCAACAAAATCTGTAGAGCGTTCGCGTAGGTAATTGAAGAATATAGGTCGTGAAATTGCTTTCGATAGCAATACAACGATTGTTGTTAATCAAAAGCAATTTTTAAGCAGTGAAAAAAATAAAACGAGATTAATAAATATGCTTTGTTTAACTCTAAATGCTGTACGATTTCAAACAAAAATAGCCCCGGAGGACGCGGATCGGTTAATAGTAATGACTGCGATAAATAATGCCCGCGCTGATTATAAAACAACTGTGGTGATTGCGGGCGAAGACATAGACTTGCTAGTTATTTTTTCAGAACTGGCAGAGAACATTAACAACATTTATTTTTGTAAAGAAAACAAAGGCTCAACACCAAATCACTATTTTAATAGTAATAGTTTCAAATATCCCTTTTTAAGAAATAGAATAACATTTTTACATGCATTTTCTGACTGCGATACAACCTCTTGTTTTTATAGAATAGGCAAAAATAAATTAATAGATACAGTTAACCACGAAAAATTATTAGATTTATCTGCAGTATTTTATGAAAAAATTCCAGTTCTGAAAAAATAGCTAGCAATGCCTATAAGTTAATAATCGACCTGTACAGCAACAAAGCAGAAAAGAAATTAATCGAAAAAAGCAGTAATTTTTCACTGCATGATTTGCGATACTTACATTTTTGCAAAGCCAAAACGAAAACGAAATTTGCTTTAGAAACTTTGCCACCAACGCAGGGATCCGCTAAGCAACATGCATTTAGAGTGTATTACCAACTCCAATTATGGTTAGGTAATAACTCTTTAATACCTACTGATTGGGGTTGGCAAATAAAAAATAAATGTTTGCTCCCGGTAGGAACGACGAATCCGCCGATACCCCAAAAATTATTATCGCAAATTTAATGCACTTGCAAAAAGCACGGCTTAGAGTGCACAAATCTTTGTGCACACTGCCACGAAGATACATGTTATAACTTAGTCATAAATAAAACATTATTAGAATTAGATGATGATTTGAGTGACGAGAACGAATGCGAACTCGACTCGTATCACTGCGAGGATGAAATCGATTTGCTACCACCGAAGCGGAAAAAAACTAATTAATGTAACATAGTTTTTAAGTAACACTGTAAATTTTTCTAATAAATATAATGTAGATTAAGAAAAATAGAAAGTTTATATTTATTATTTTATCAACCGATTAAAACGTCCAATAACTGCCTTTCTGTTCGTTTTTCATCAAATAAAAGTGCAGAATCGGTTTAGTTGGGTTGAGTTACTCCGAAATAAAAAAAAAATGATTAAAATAGTTCCTCTAGTTGCTGAAGAAATTAAAAGCAAAGATCTGTGCGTCGCGCAGCGCGTTCTGTTACTATATACACGGTGACCCATTTTAATCGCTACACCCGGATTTTTCGGATCCTAAGACAGATAGGAAAAAATGATTCAGACAAAAGTTGTAGGGGACGAAGGGGGCCAAACGATGGTCCTAACAGCTTTGACCTTGAACTTGACCTTCAAGGTTATTTCAAGGTCAAGTGGTTTTTTTTAATAGGAACACCTATTTTTGACCCCGGATTCGGAAAGAGCGGGAAATTTTACGTTCAAAATCATATTGAGACATTTTTTTTCAAGGTCATTTCAAGGTCATTTCAAGGCCAAATGAAGGTCGAACTCCGAAAAATCCATTTTAAGTCGTTTTTTCCATGAGTCACAGGCTTAAGTGGTTCAAACTGATCGTAGGTTTAGTAGGGAAACCCACACACCCAAAACTTTCACATCCTAGTAAACAAATATCAAACTTGCACATCCAAACCCCATGCTCTTCATAGCCTCACATGCTAAACTGTTACACCAGACATCCCCCAGTCCCACACATCTCTACCCCATGTCTGATGTTTGTTTAACGGAAACTTCAAGATCATTAAAGCTTCTGTTGTAAATGTGTCAACCTTACGTTTAGCGCTACCCAGAAACAACGACGTGGACGTAGTAAGGATTGTTTCCTTTGGGGTGCTTGATTAAAGTGAGTCCCCTTGCCTCTCACTGTTCAGGGTGCTTGATTTAAGTGAGTCCCTTCGCCTCTCACTGATCGGGGTGCTTGATTAAAGTGAGTCCCCTTGCCTCTCACTGTTCAGGGTGTTTGATTTAAGTGAGTCCCTTCGCCTCCCACTGATCGGGGTGCTTGATTAAAGTGAGTCCCCTTGCCTCTCACTGTTCAGGGTGCTTGATTTAAGTGAGTCCCTTCGCCTCTCACTGATCGGGGTGCTTGATTAAAGTGAGTCTCCTTGCCTCTCACTGCTCAGGGTGCTTGAATTAAGTGAGTCCCTTCGTCTCTCACTTATGTGTTTATCTAACCTCGAAGAAAATGTTCGAAATTACGACCATTTGCTTCCAGGCACATAGTCAAACGCCTTTGGAAGTGGCGAACGGTGTTTAGCAAAGTTTGCCTTGGAATGGCAGCGCATGCTCGACGAATTCTGTCCATCATGTCTACTCTTGTGGTGGGCCTTTCATCAAAAACGGCATTTTTTAAATACCCCCATAAGTAAAAATCTGGTGATGTAAGATCTGGTGAGCAAGCAGGCCATTCAACCGGACCACCTCGACCAATCCATCTGTTACCATACTGCTCATTCAAAAAAGTCCTGACAATTCGAGCGAAATGTGGTGTTGCGCCATCCTGCTGGAGCCACATTCTTCGTCGCGTTTCTAAGTCAACATCTTCCATCAATACAGGTAGTTCATCTCTTATTAGCGTTAAGTACGTGTGTTGATTAACATTTTCTTCGAAAAATAAGGGCCAATCACACATCCATTAATAATCCCACACCATACCATAATACTCCATCGTCTTTGATGGTTTACAGTTCTGACCCAATGAGGATTAACATCAGACCAGTAATGACAATTATGTCTATTCAATTCCCCATCACTTTGAAATTTTGCCTCATCAGAAAAAAGAACAAAATTAAAAAAGTCTGGATCATTTTCTATCATTTGTAAAGCCCATTGGCAAAACACAATACGCTGTTGAAAATGAGCAAACTGTAGCTCTTGGACCAGAGTAATATGATACGCATGATATCTAAGTACCTTCATAATTCTTAAAAATGTACTTTTTGGAAGACCGATTTCCCTTTCGATTCGACGAGCGCTTATCTGTGGGTCAAGATGAATTATTGCCAGAATAGTCACAACCCGATTATCATTTTCATCATATTGATGGCGCCTACGTTGACGAACCATGTGTCCACCACGAGCTCTTTGAGTTAAACGTCTGATAGCCATAGCGTCAGGGTGTCGTCTGTCTGGATAGCGTTCAGCATAAATTCTTGCCGCAGCACGATAATTACTTCGGCTTTCTCCTAAAGCCAACATCATGTCAACGATCTCGTTGGGCGGATAGTCAGCCATTTCAGAGCCAGCTATTAATTACTATTAAATTTGAATAGTGAAATGGTATAAAAAATATTAATAATTATAATATTTGCCCGTATACGGTCGCGACCAAAAAAGAAAAATGTTCCTAAATTATGGTAACTTTATCTGACTAAGTGTATTTGCCAAAAGTACTCCGATTGTCACACTTTTGTAATTGTAAGTTTTATAATAAAGTAATAATCATTAAATTATTTCTAATTTGAACTGCACATAATACTAAAACTTGCTTTTATTTTAAATATTGTGAATTATTGCCGTTCAAACTTGAGAAATACTAATATTGATAATGTAATCATTAAAGGCACATTTACAAATAATTTCTGTTCCGTCAAGATTTTTGTACAAAAAAGAAATGTTGTATCTTTATTCTTTTGAAAGTTATGAGTAAATTAAAGATATGAGCTGTTATGACTGTTATGAAAGTTATGACTTTTCTTTTTAAACAATGACATTTTTTTACAGCTCATATCTTTAATTTACTCATAACTTTCAAAAGAATAAAGATACAACATTTCTTTTTTGTACAAAAATCTTGACGGAACAGAAATTATTTGTAAATGTGCCTTTAATGATTACATTATCAATATTAGTATTTCTCAAGTTTGAACGGCAATAATTCACAATATTTAAAATAAAAGCAAGTTTTAGTATTATGTGCAGTTCAAATTAGAAATAATTTAATGATTATTACTTTATTATAAAACTTACAATTACAAAAGTGTGACAATCGGAGTACTTTTGGCAAATACACTTAGTCAGATAAAGTTACCATAATTTAGGAACATTTTTCTTTTTTGGTCGCGACCGTATACGGGCAAATATTATAATTATTAATATTTTTTATACCATTTCACTATTCAAATTTAATAGTAATTAATAGCTGGCTCTGAAATGGCTGACTATCCGCCCAACGAGATCGTTGACATGATGTTGGCTTTAGGAGAAAGCCGAAGTAATTATCGTGCTGCGGCAAGAATTTATGCTGAACGTTATCCAGACAGACGACACCCTGACGCTATGGCTATCAGACGTTTAACTCAAAGAGCTCGTGGTGGACACATGGTTCGTCAACGTAGGCGCCATCAATATGATGAAAATGATAATCGGGCTGTGACTATTCTGGCAATAATTCATCTTGACCCACAGATAAGCGCTCGTCGAATCGAAAGGGAAATCGGTCTTCCAAAAAGTACATTTTTAAGAATTATGAAGGTGCTTAGATATCATGCGTATCATATTACTCTGGTCCAAGAGCTACAGTTTGCTCATTTTCAACAGCGTATTGTGTTTTGCCAATGGGCTTTACAAATGATAGAAAATGATCCAGACTTTTTTAATTTTGTTCTTTTTTCTGATGAGGCAAAATTTCAAAGTGATGGGGAATTGAATAGACATAATTGTCATTACTGGTCTGATGTTAATCCTCATTGGGTCAGAACTGTAAACCATCAAAGACGATGGAGTATTATGGTATGATGTGAGATTATTAATGGATGTGTGATTGGCCCTTATTTTTTCGAAGAAAATGTTAATCAACACACGTACTTAACGCTAATAAGAGATGAACTACCTGTATTGATGGAAGATGTTGACTTAGAAACGCGTCGAAGAATGTGGCTCCAGCAGGACGGCGCAACACCACATTTCGCTCGAATTGTCAGGACTTTTTTGAATGAGCAGTATGGTAACAGATGGATTGGTCCAGGTGGTCCGGTTGAATGGCCTGCTTGCTCACCAGATCTTACATCAGCAGATTTTTACTTATGGGGGTATTTAAAAAATGCCGTTTTTGAGGAAAGGCCCACCACAAGAGTAGACATGATGGACAGAATTCGTCGAGCATGCGCTGCCATTCCAAGGCAAACTTTGCTAAACACCGTTCGCCACTTCCAAAGGCGTTTGACTATGTGCCTTCCAGGCAAATGGTCGTAATTTCGAACATTTTCTTCGAGGTTAGATAAACACATAAGTGAGAGGCGAAGGGACTCACTTAAATCAAGCACCCTGAACAGTGAGAGGCAAGGGGACTCACTTTAATCAAGCACCCCGATCAGTGAGAGGCGAAGGGACTCACTTAAATCAAGCACCCTGAACAGTGAGAGGCAAGGGGACTCACCTTAATCAAGCACCCCGATCAGTGAGAGGCGAAGGGACTCACTTAAATCAAGCACCCTGAACAGTGAGAGGCAAGGGGACTCACTTTAATCAAGCACCCCGATCAGTGAGAGGCGAAGGAACTCACTTAAATCAAGCACCCTGAACAGTGAGAGGCAAGGGGACTCACTTTAATCAAGCACCCCAAAGGAAACAATCCTTACTACGTCCACGTCGTTGTTTCTGGGTAGCGCTAAACGTAAGGTTGACACATTTACAACAGAAGCTTTAATGATCTTGAAGTTTCCGTTAAACAAACATCAGACATGGGGTAGAGATGTGTGGGTCTGGGTGATGTCTGGTGTAACAGTTTAGCATGTGAGGCTATGAAGAGCATGGGGTTCGGATGTGCAAGTTTGATATTTGTTTACTAGGATGTGAAAGTTTTGGGTGTGTGGGTTTCCCTATTAAACCTACGATCAGTTTGAACCACTTAAGCCTGTGACTCATGCAAAAAACGACTTAAAATGGATTTTTCGGAGTTCGACCTTCATTTGGCCTTGAAATGACCTTGAAATGACTTTGAAAAAAAATGTCTCAATATGATTTTGAACGTAAAATTTCCCGCTCTTTCCGAATCCGGGGTCAAAAATAGGTGTTCCTATTAAAAAAAACCACTTGACCTTGAAATAACCTTGATGGTCAAGTTCAAGGTCAAAGCTGTTAGGACCATCGTTTGGCTCCCTTCGTCCCCTACAACTTTTGTCTGAATCATTTTTTCCTATCTGTCTTAGGATCCGAAAAATCCGGGTGTAGCGATTAAAATGGGTCACCGTGTATATCGGCTCCCCTCAGCCGTCGCGCGCCTCCCACCACTCCGCCACTTCCGTGCGCTCGGGCGTTTTTGGTCAACTTTGACAGCTCTTTTCAGGTATAAAACAGTACTTAATCAAAAATCCAAGATAGACGTTTTATAGTTCAGCATTTGAACTTTTGATAATTGAAATCGAATAACCCGTAGAGCATACAGCCTCGCTCAAAAATAGCCTACTCAAAAATTGAAATCGCGATTACGCAAAAACTAATAATCGCACAGTCCCTGGTTTTCGCACACATAAAGTACATGTGAATTACTATCAATTCGCCAGAGATATCCGTCACATCTTTAAAAATGGCGGATATATGAATTTTTCAAAAAACGCTCATTTTTTCGGTTTTTCACGTTTTTCTCCGTAACTAATCGTCCGATCGATTCGGTCAACATCTAGTTTTGTTCATAATTTCATTTACTACAATTTATCTCGTTGGACTATCAAGATCGGTCCACTAGTTTCGGCTATAAAAGCAAAAAACCATGAAAAAGCGCTTTTTTTGCATTAAATTGTTAATAACAATATATATAGAACGGAGCTGCTAGTCGAGTTTATATACCACTTATACTGTGGATTATTCTGCGTACAATAGCGTTTACCGCTTACTAATAAGATTTATGGCACGCAGAAAACCTCTATTGATTGGCCTAAACCATAGATATGGATTGTGCACTCCCATCAGTCATACTTACATAAGAAAATCGTGGCAAACACACAGCACGTATTTCGAGTTCGCGGTTAATCTGCCCGCTGGGAGCTCGAGCTCGGGACATTGTCGAGGTACGAGTGCAGGGGAGGAAAACTTTCGAGCGAGAACAAATATACGCATACCCTGCTGCAGCACGAACTCGCACACAAATTTTTTACTTAGTGCAAAATGTGGGTGATTGTGGAGTTCGAAGATGAAGATACAACGGAGGCAGTACCCGAAAGTTGGACTGACGCAGACAAGGACATTTGTTATTGGCCGCCTTGTGTAAGCCAACAAAAAATCAACGATTTAATCGTCAAAAAGGCTGATCCACAGGCCAACTGGATGAGTTTTAAAATCAAAAGAATATTCGCAACAGCGGGTGAGTTACACACAAAACTTAATAATACTAGCGTTAAAAAAGTGACTCCCGTGAAATAAACGCCGTGTCTTTGTGTAGTTGATCGAGAAAAAGGCACAACTATAAAACACGTTTTAGATAAGTAGATAGTTGTTAGCTATTTGTTTTACTGAAAACTAAACGAATTTTGTAAAATTATGATAGGTATTCATTTTGGTTAAGAGAGAAAAAACGTAGTTCGAATAGGGGCGAGGCGGGTTGGAGAGGTAAAGCGAAAAACGCGTTCATGTTTACTTGAATTTCTTGGAAACGAGCCGCTCGCGGTCATCCGATTTTTCTCTTTGTAAAAAAGTAGTGCATTCACGTTTCGCCAATAATCAATTCTAATTTAAGTAAATTGGCATTGTAACAATAATTTGTTTAAACTACAATTCTTGAGAGAAAAAAAAAATGTTTCTGGAAGGAAGGAAGGGCGGGGGGGGGGTAGGGTAGAGATAAAACGAACAAAAGGGCGTACGTAAATTTTCTGGAAACAAATGCTCGCGGCTTTTTTTTTTATTTTCACAAAAAGTATAGTGTATTCGCAATACGTAGTTCGTTTATTCTTTCATAAGTTACTTGTTAATCTTTCAGATACTTGGGCCAATGCAAAGGTAAAGCTGGATATATCTCGAAGACAGTCTGACGTCGAGGATGAATTCACGAAGAGACAGGACAAATCATTGCGCCGCAATCGGTGTAAACGGCGTCTTTCGAGTTCTTCGTCAGAGGACGAAAATAAAGATAGAACAACGATGGATTTTGAATACGTTCCTAAGCCACGACCAGAAAAACAATTTGGTAAATATTTTCTTATCGTTAATTTTTCAACATTAGTTGTATTTTTATCATCAATCTAATATTTTCCCACGATTTTCCAAAGGCATAAAGCACGCAGAAACGGGACACGATTTCTCTGAGGAAAAGGATGGCGAAAATCGCAATAAAAAACGTATTAAGATGGAATTTAAAAGTTAGTCCTATTGTATGTTATAAGAAATTTGTAAAATTTGAGTTTTTAACTTTGTATTATTTTAAACAGATAATACCAACGCCATTACTGTAAATTTGTCAACTATTGTCGCTGAAGCAACGGCGGTGCATCATGATGCACACTCATCGCTGATAGAGTTGGCTGCTGTTAGTGGATTTGCTGAAAGTAAGTTGGGTAAAACATTAGTATCCTTCTTTGACTGCAAAAAAAGTTGGTATAAAAAAATTAAAAATTTAAAAATTTAATTTTTTAATTTAAAATTAAAATAAAAAAAGGCAAATCTTAGCCTTAAAATATTTAAAATATGTAGAATTTCTTCATAGATTAAATCTTAATGTAATATAGTAGCAGTAATAGTTATCATGATTTTCATAAATTTCAGTTTTTAATTTTATTTCATTTCTTTTACAGATGGTGATAATTCTTACGAGGGTTTTGGAAGTCCTTCCAAAATAAAGAACAAATCAACCAGTGGTAGCTCTAATGCAACGGTAGAACCATCGATGGCGAATTTTCATGCTCATAGTGGATTGACGGTGCGCAATTCAGGTATAATTGTGAAATACCGTTTTCCTACAGAGTTGAGTTAACGTAATAATTTAATAATATGATTAAACAACAAAATATTTTATTTAAAAGGCTTTCCTTCGCAACAGCTTAAAATGTGTCCAGTATAAGACACTGTAATATACAAACTTATATATATATACACTAATATAGTTTCAAATGTATTTTTTATTTTAAATGACTTTAAATGACTTTTGAAAATCAGGATTAAATTTTATTTTCAATAGGTAATCTGAATGCCGAAGAGGATCTTCAAAATACTGATGAAAATGTGATATCATCAGATGATGATGGCCATGCTCTGCCTCGACAACCGTCTACGACTACGAAGAATGCCGAAGAGGATCTTCAAAATACTGACGAAAATGTGATATCACTAGATGATGATGGCCATGTTCTGCCTCGACTACCGTCTACGACGGATGCAAATTTTGGTACTTGTGGTAAAGGATTTGCTAGCAGTAAGCGTCAAGTTAAAAGTATATATTGCTGCAAATTAGTTCTAATTGCCCAATATATTGCATGTACAGAAATGTTACTAAGGGATTTTATGGTATGAGGGATATAATCAATTCATTTCAATAAGATCTCTTCGCAACTCTCAACTATTGTGAGAAATGGTATTTGGAGTTTTTAGAGAAGTATGAAAAGTTTCTTCGAAACTAATCTAGTCAGTTCAAAAACTTTTTCTAGACCTTACCCAAGGGCTATGCAGGGATCTTATTGAAATAACTTGGTAATGTTTTTTGTTTGCATAAAGTTCATTCGAAACCCCTGTATACACCTCAAATGCCTTTTCACAATATACAGACATGTTACGAAAGGATTTTATGGTATGAGGGATATAACCAAGTGATTTCAATAAGATCTCATCGCAACTCTCAACAATTGTGACCCACATAGCATGAAAGGTTCCGAAAGAAAGTTCCAAGGAAGCTTACAGTGGAAGGTTAATGGAACCTTCCAGGAAGCTAACTGAAACTTTCAGGAAGGTTACATTGGAAGATTTCTAAGTAAGCTTCCAGAAAGATTCCAGGAAGGAAACAGAAAAAGTTTCAAATACCTAACTATGAAATATTACATGGAACTTCCAAAAAGCTTACATAGAAGATTATCGAAAATGAGTACTGGAAGCTTTCGCGGAAGGCTCTTGGAAGCTAACAGAAAGCTTCTAGGAAGAACAAAAGTTATGTTACATATAAAGATTACGGGAAGCTTTTTAAATACATTCCAGGAAGCTTCCTCTGGAAGTTCCAATTAAACCTTGAGAAAAGCTTTCATAGAAGATTCTAGGAAGTATTCAAGCAAGGTTCCTGATATATAAATAAAGCCACTGGCCTAAAGTTATAACGGAAGCTTTCGGCTAGATTCCGGAGTAACCTTTTAGGGAACTTCCAGAACGCGTTAGGAAAGACTAACAGAAAGGTTCCAAAAGTGCTACGGTGAAATGTTACACAATACTTACGAGAATGATTCCACGAAGTTTACATAAACCATTACTAAAATCGGCACTGGAAGGTTCGCGGAAGGCTCTTGGAAGCTAACAGAAAGCTTCTAGGAAGAACAAAAGTTAAGTTACATATAAAGATTACGGGAAGCTTTTTAAATACATTCCAGGAAGCTTCCTCTGGAAGTTCCAATTAAACCTTGAGAAAAGCTTTCATAGAAGATTCTAGGAAGTATTCAAGCAAGGTTCCTGATATATAAATAAAGCCACTGGCCTAAAGTTATAACGGAAGCTTTCGGCTAGATTCCGGAGTAACCTTTTAGGGAACTTCCAGAACGCGTTAGGAAAGACTAACAGAAAGGTTCCAAAAGTGCTACGGTGAAATGTTACACAATACTTACGAGAATGATTCCACGAAGTTTACATAAACCATTACTGAAATCGGCACTGGAAGGTTCGCGGAAGGCTCTTGGAAGCTAACACAAAGCTTCTAGGAAGATCGAAAGTTAAATTAGATGTAAAGATTGCGGGAAGTTTTTGAAATAGAGTCCAGGAAGCTTCCTATGGAAGTTCCAATTCAACCTTGAGGAAAATTTTGATGGAAGACTCCAGGAAGTATTTCAAGCAGGGTTCCTAACATAATATGAAAAATAGTTGGCTTAAGGATATAATGGAATCTTTCAAAAGGGTTCCAAAGTAACATAACTAAGCAGCTATTAGCAAATTTTAGGGAAGGCTGATAAGAAGGTTCCAAAAGTGCTGCGGTAAAATGCTACTTGAAATTTACGGGGAAGCTTTGAGAAAGCTTACATAAAAGTTTACAGAAAATCAGCACTGGAAGTTCCGCGGAAGGTTCCAACTTGGAAGCTTCATAGATTCATAGATCGTCTGATAATCATCTTATTTTGAAAATCGAGAAAGTTCAGGCGCGCTGTGCGCGCTCTTCCTTTGCCTTTATTATATTATGCCTGTTACGAAACCAATTTGTAAATCCGTTCGTATTGAAATTCACTTTTATACACACATATATGTACATAAATAATTAGAGATTTTCTTGTAAATAATTTCTTCAAAACTCTGTCTTGATCTCAAATTACGAGTTACCGACCGCGTGCACGAATTTTCATTCGGGGCCACAGGTGTCTCTTAACCAATTTTTGAAATTGATGAAGAGAGACCACGGGACAAGCGCGAAGAGGCGCGCTTGTAGACGTTCTGGTCGGCTGAGACATTCTTTTAAAGTGTTACCATAGCAACCGCTTGACTTTAAACATAACAAAAAAGGAACGAAAAAGATTCATTCTATGATTGAAGCTCAATACGTTCGGATGTATTACAATCTGTCTATATTACGTTGACTAATAATAAAAAATAAATATTTATCCACTATTCTTTGACTTTATTAATTCTTTTACGAACAATGCTTATGCAATAAATAACCGCAAATTTATTCAATATTATTTATTGAAACTTGGATTGTATTTGTTTGTTTATTGCTACAATACAAAAATTTGGAGGTTATAATATACAATTAAAGTTTGGAGGTATAATATTTTATGAAAGGTTTCTTCGTAATATTTCTGCAATGTATCGCCTTATCGTTTCAGGTAATATTGTTGGAATATTTTAAAAACGTTTCTTGATTTACTAATAAATAATTTTTCGATTTGATGGAGAAGTTTACGTCGCTTTTAGTGAAATATATCATGAAATATTTATCTTTAAGATTTCCGCAATGTATCGCTTTTGTCATTTTTCGGAATGCTTCCGAAATAATTAAAAAACATTTATAGAATTATGGAAAAATAGTTCTTCAATATAATGTTGAATATTACGTCATTATTAGTGAAATATTATAATTAAATGAAATGTCTCTGCAATATTTCCGTAATGTATCGCCTTATCAATTCTCGGAATATTTCACAAATGTTTCACAAACGTTTCTTGAATTGTAATATCGATAAGTAGGAATCTTCATTTTTGTCGTTTTCATGCAATTTTTCGCCGAGTATATGAGAATATCTCTAGAACTTTTAATATTCAGTGTTTAAAAAAACATAATTTTTTTGTTCGAGCACTTACTTATCTATTCAAAGCTTGCTTTACTCATTTTTTATTTTTTTTTTTTTAATGCAAGCAACATAATTCCATTTTACGAGTATATCGAAAAAATTTTTTTTATAATATAAATGACGAACTTATTTGGCTTAATCCTATCAAAATTGTATTAAATTTTAAATATATCATTTTGACTATTTAACTACGTTTTTCTAAAATATTAAGTTAGTGATTACAATGACTTTTGGAATATAAAATTCAAAATTCAGCGTGTGCTTATTAAAAATTTATTTATTTTTTTTTTCCTAATGAGTTAACGCTTGAGAAGTAATTTTTGGAAGACGCATGACTTTTAAACAATGCGTGGCACACCCACGTGCAACAAATCAAATGATTGTATTTTTAATAAAGAATGAAATCTGATAGCCATACTAAGAAAATTCTTTATGTTAAAAGGTATGGAACAGAATTACTATGAAAATTTTTATTTTTGAGAAATGACTAATACAACTTTCTTGATTCTAGATTTCAAATGTATTGTAGGCACATCTCTGAAATTAGGTTTTTCTACTTACGCTTTATACGTAACTGGAACGATTGTTTCATACATGGAACATTTAAAAAACATTTATTTTTATCTATTTACTTTGCTGAAAGTATATATTTCTTATTAAAAAGATCTAAAAAGTTGCCGTAACGTGAAAATTAAAAGTTCTGGAGATATCCCCATATCTCATGATAGTACTAATAGTATCGCTAAGAAAATTCTGAATATAGTATTTATGTATAGAAAGGACGTGAAAATTGTGTTCTTCGAAAGGAATGTTTGAAAGTTAAATTATTAAATAATTAAATTGGGTTAATTTTGGACTCCACATGGCCAAAAAAGGAATATAATGAAAAATATACAGTAACATTTTTTTTATTATAGCTTATCAAATCTTCAACTTGAATGGTCTATCTGGAGTCTAAAATCAACCCAATTTCATTATTTGATAAATTAATTTTCAAACATTCATTCAGAAAAACACAATTTTGACGTCCTTCCTATATATAAATACTATACTCAGAATTTTTTGAGCGATTCTATTCGTACTATCATAAGATATACTCGTTGAAAAATTGCATCAAAATGACAAAAAGCAGATTCCTACTTATCGACATTACAATTTTTTTTTAATTAAAAAATTTCTAAACAATTTTTTGGAAAAACACAATTATTAGGCCCACCGTATATATAAATACTATACTAAGAATTTTTTTAAACCATTCAATTAGAATTTTCATAAATTATTTAATCAACATAAAGAAATGCAAAATATAAAAACATGTTTATTCAGAGTAATAATTCCAACACTATAATTTTTTAATTTACCGCATTAAATATATAATTTTTGAAATGCATTAATATTTTAAATAAAATAATCAAAATAATAACAATTAAATAATCGTGAAAAGTGTAACTTATTTAGATGAAAATGTCCGAACTCCTTCAAGCGAGCGATAGCGTAACGGATAGCATGCGTGCGTAGTAACCCAAGGATCGTGTGTTCGATTCCCGGTTAGGTCAAAAAATTTTATGTGAAGTTTTTTCTGCGATTATAAAATGGCGATTAATATAGGTAGAAATAAGTTCTAAAGAATATGTGCGAATTGTTAATACTTATAGAGAATTTCTAATATTTACAGCTTTAAGTTACTCTTTCAAGAACTTGGAAAAAGCTTCCTAAAAGCTTACTGGAAGGTTCCCACAGACTACCTGAAACTTTCAGAACCATATTTGAAAGCTAACTGAAAGCTTACTGGAAAGTTCATAAAGTCTACTTGAAACTTTCGGTAACTTTTTCGAAAGATTCCTGAAAGTTTCCTGGAAGGTTCGCACAGACTGCCTGAAGCTTGCAGTAACTTATTTGAAAGCTAACTGAAAGCTTACTGGAAGATTCCGATAGTCTACTTGAAACTTTCAGTAACTTTTTCGAAAGATTCCTGAAAATTTCCTGGAAGATTCCTACATCCTACATGAAACGTACAGTAATTTTTTCGGAGCCTCCCTTAAGTTCCCGAAAGATTCCTGAAAGGATTCTTACACAATTCCTGAAATCTTCCAAGGAAGTTTCTTGTCATGAATTTGTCCTAGACATTATGTACTGCCGGGAAGCTTTCATGGAACCTTTCTGGAAGCTTCCATTCTCAAACTGACATAAATCGATTCTGAAGTCTTGTAGGAAGTATTTTTTAAAGCTTTCTGTAATCTTTCGGGGAAGACTACTGGAAGATCCCCACAGCCTACACGAAGCTTCCAGGAACTTTTTGAAAGCTTCCTGAAAAGTACCTAGAAAGTTTCCGAAAGCTTCCTGAAAAGTGTCTGAAACAGTTCCTGCAATCTTCCGAGGAAGCTTTTTGTCATGAATTTGACCCAGACATTAGGTACTTTCAGGAAGCTTTCGTGGAAGCTTTCCTGAAGCATATGAAACTTTCATAAAAGCTTCCAGGAAGTTTCTAGTAAGCTTTCATGCTATGTGGGGAGTAATGGTATTTGGGGTTCTTAGAGAAACATGAAAAGTTTCTTCGCAAAGTAATCTAGTCAGTTCAAATACTGTTTCTAGACCTTACCCAAGGGCTATGCAGGGATCTTATTGAAATAACTTGGTAATGTTTTGTTTTTTTGCATAAAGTTCATTCGAACCCCTGTATACACTTCTAACGCCTTTTCATAATATACAGACATGTTACGAAAGGATTTTGTGGTATGAGGGATATAACCAAGTGATTTCATTAAGATTTCATTGCAACTCTCAACTATTGTGAGAAATGGTATTTGGAGTTCTTAGGGGAGCGTGAAAAGTTTCTTCGAAACTAATCTAGTCAGTTCAAAAACTTTTTCTAGACCTTACCTAAGGAATACGCAGGGATCTTATTGAAATAACTTGGTAATTTTTTTTTTTGTATAATTCATTCGAATCCTCTGTATATACTTCAAATACCTTTTCACAATGTACAGACATGTTACGAAGGAATTTAATGGTATGAGGGATATAATCAAATCATTTCAATAAGATTTCATTGCAACTCTCCACTATTGTGTGAATTGGTATTTGGTGTTCTTACGGAAGCATGAAAAGTTTCTTCGAAACTTATCTATTCAGCTCAAAAACTTTTTCTAGACCTTACGCACAACATATGGATCTTATTGAAATAACTTGGTAATGTTTTCTTTTTTTTTTGCACAAAATTCATTCGTATACCCTATATACACTTCAAATGCCTTTTCACAATGTACAGACATGTTACGAATGAATTTTATGGTATATATAATCAAATCATTTCAATAAGATCTCATTGCAACTCTCAACTATTGTGAGAATTGGTATTTGGTGTTCTTACGGAAGCATGAAAAGTTTCTTCGAAACTTATCTATTCAGCTCAAAAACTTTTTCTACACCTTACCCAAGGGCTATGAAGAGTACTTGTTGAAATTTCTTGGTACTTTCCTTTTTGCATAAAATTCTTTTGTAATCTCTAGGTACACTTGAAATACGTTTTCACAATTTATACAGTCATGTTTACATAGCACAGCATATGAAAAATATCCTTATTTTAAAAATTACATAGCAACAGTCGCATAAGCTATATTATTATCCAAAATGTAACATTATATTGGTTGAGTATGCGGAATGACTTAATCTTGACTTTGAATTCTTATAGAGCTATAACGTTCATATATTTTCTAGAAGCATTGATAGTAGAATATTTCTATATTTACACCTAATCTTATACTATCTCCAATCAATACAATATCGCTATAAATATTGTTTCTTTTCTAACTTGAAATAACTAAATATTCTATTGCATGTGTAAAATCATAATTTTAAATAAAATATATTTTCATTTACAGCTATTACAACAAAAACTATTAGTCAGCCGCTACGTAAGAAGCCGATAATTAAAGATGTACAAATTATAAAACTTGGAAAGAAGACTTCACCAGTCGAACTCGATAATTCAAAAGATCAATTTCTTTATCTGAGTCGTATATTACATAACAATATATTATGAATAAAGTTTACTTACTTACTTTTATGTTTATTTTGTAGAAATGATGGAAGAAATTCTTCGCAATCAGGCAAACGAGAAATTGCGACATGAAAGACTCGTTCTACGAACACGGGCTGAAAACTCTAATAACGGAGATGAAATTGAGCAATTGTCAAGACAAATGCCAAAAAATTATATTAAAGATTTCCTGGATTTCAATAATAATTTAACAAAAGACGAAAATCTTGTCGTAAATGTCGTAAGTATCAGAGTCTATAATAGCCAGTAGTCAAAGTGTAGAATTCATTATTATGAATTTTCTCAACAAGTTTTTAACTTAACAAAGCCCAACTGTTTATTAAGAAATTGTACCTTCAAAGAATGATAGAGAAGAATAAATATAACCATATAATTATTATAATCATAAATTTAAATAATCATCATTTAAAGGACGAACTATATCGGTCTTGTTATGTTACAAATATTTTAATGAATTTGCGTAATAAAGTTGAAAAATTCTCATTTTTTCAAGTTTTTTGAAATTTTATTCAAAAGACTGTAGAGTCTGATAACAACATTGATAATGATCAATTTTGCACAAAAGATTATGAAAAAAAAACCCTTAAATTTTTTCAAGCCGAAATATTATACCTCAAAATTTTATATAGTAATTATTAAGTAATAATTACACTGTTATCAGATTCTATAGTCTCTTGAACAAAATTTCAAAAAACTTGAAAAAGTGAGAATTTTTCATTCAGTTAAAATATTTGTAACATAACAAGACCCATATAGTTCGTCCTTTAAATGATTATTTAAATTTATGATTATAATAATTATATGGTTATATTTATTCTTCTGCTATCATTCTTTGAAGGTACAATTTCTTAATAAACAGTTGGGCTCTGTTAAGTTAAAAACTTGTTGAGAAAATTTGTGTAATACAAAATTGGAATTTGTATAATTTTTTTTCGAATAGCGACCCTGTTAAAAATATTCTATTATAACCGATTTAAAATATAATCGGTTTTAATTCGATTTCTTAATACGCTATTACCGAATGAAAACCAATTCAAACGATTAAGTCCAATTCAGACGGATAATAAAAATGAGTCGATTCTAATAAGATTTAACTGATCGCATTTTGCTTTTGTTGTTTCGTTTCGTTTAAGAATATGATTGATCAAATCCGATTTGAACGTATTTATATTTATAATCGGTCTGAATCGGACTTAATAGTTTGAATTGGTTTTAATTCAGTAATACCGAATTAAGAAATCCAATTAAAACTGATTATACATTGAATCGGTTTTAATAGTATATTTTTAACAGGGGATTAACAATTAAAAATAAAATTTGTCAATTATTAAAAATGAATGGCATTCAATTTTTTTTGTATTCAGCGTCTCAATATACGTAAGAAAAACTTTTATTTCAATTTTATTTACGCTCAAATTCACCATAATTCTACTTTAACTAATAATTATCTTTGAATATTTTTATATAGCGAACCATGTTGCGCATGATAGGAGGTAGAACTTTGCATTTTGTTATGCGGAATATGCTAAAAGCCGTTGTTACTGACAACGTAGCCGCGCAATTTAATTATTACGGACGTGGACGGGGCAACGATAAAAAGAAATCTTTCCACGACTTGAAAATCCTGAAAATAATGTTTGGTAAGTTGATTAAAATTAATTTAAAATAGTTTCAGTTCAAAATAAACTAAATTAAGAATTTTCTTAAATGTTTTTAGCTATTGCCGTTAAACCAGACAGCGATTACAAAGAAGCTGATGCAATTAAAACGACTCAATCATGGTTAAAAGAGGCAAAGCAAAGGTGTAATAGAAGTATGGAAAAACAGCAAAAGAGATTAATGAGACCGTAAGTTTTAAGTAGTAATTTTCGCGCGAGGGTGAAAAATTGTATGTCCGCATTATAGGAACAATATGGTTCGTTAAGGGGGGGGGGGGGTAAATTAATGTTGATTAAAAAGGGATTTCGTAAATTTTTATAATTTTCTTTTTCATCAGTTTTACGTATAATTGAAAAAACTTATCAGACAATTAGTTACAAAATATTAAATTTTATAAAAATATAAAATAGTATTTTTCGATACTAATGCGATAAAAATGATTTTGGCAGAAGTGTGTTTGTCGCCCGAGCGAAGTGAGGGCGACAAACATACTCGTGTCAGAATCATTTTTCTCACGAGTATCGAACACTATTTTTTGACACAACGTGCGTAAAGTGCTATTTTAGCGCACATTTGAAAACCTAACCGTGCGAAAATGTAGTACTTTACGCACGGAGTGTCAAAAAAAAGCTTTCTATTTGCTAATTCATTTATGTTCTTATTAAACGTTTTACCTTTTTTGTTTTAGAATTAACGAAGAAACAGAAAATCAAGATAATGATAATGGAGCTGATCATTAAGAACAACAGCTTTATTCACTAATGTTACAATAATAATAATAATGTTCCTTTAAAAATTATATTTATTGCATGAGTTAAAAAATAAAAATAAGAAAAAAAAATGATAAAATAGAAAAAAAAGATCGTTTATCATTTTATGGAACCTAATTAACTTAATTCGTTAGACGCTATAGTCAAGTAAGTCAGGGAACGTTTCGGCAACGTCATGATTCACCACCACATAATAACAAAATGTGGTTATGTTCCAGAAACGTTCCGAACTCGTTTTAATGGCACCATCATTTTCGAGAATGTTTATTTATGCTTAGCTTGGCAACGTTTCTGCAACGTCAAGTTTATCAGCGCATTATAGATTAGGATGTGTTTTAAGTTTCAGAAACGTTTCCAGCTCATTTTGATGAAAATGTGTTTTGCAAGAAGTCAACGCATCTACTTCATGTCAACGTTCCCGCAACGTCACTTTTGTCAACGCATTACAGATTAGGATCTGGTTTAAGTTTCAGAAACGTTTCCAGCTCGTTTTGATGAAAAGCTTTTTTACAAAAAGTTGCAGCATCCACCCCTTGGGAACGTTCCCGCAACGTTTCATATCGCCGATGCAAAATTTCAGTTGGGAATTTGGTTAAGTTTTCAAAACGTTACAAATCCTTTTCAATAGCAACGTTTCAAAAATGTTACCTATACGTTTCAAGCCGGTTGTCTGAACGTGTTCGCTACCTATTTTTCGCAACGAAATGCGGACATTTCAACGTTTCTGCACGCTTGAGAAACTTTTAGGCAACTTTTTCGACAACGTTTCGTAGTTTCAAAAATTTCGTTGCGGCAACGTTGCGAACCTTTTTCATGTTATATGGGTACGAATGACGCTGATTGGCAAAAACTGATCTTTGTATAAAACAGCCTGTGTCATAGTCTTCTGTAGACATTGTACCGTGTTTTATGACAGTGTCATATATTCTGTTTCATTGTTGCCAAATCCTCTCTTAAAAAACGTGATGACTTTAAAGATAATACTTGATTAGTTAAAAGTCGGGGGAATTTTTAGATATTTTAACTTTGAATTTAAAAAATAAGAAATCTTTAATGGTATATCCAGACGTTTTTAGTTAAAACCGTAATAATAAAGAATATTTTAATTGATTCAAGTTTCTAAACTCAGTATTTAATATCCTTAAATATTATTGCTAAGGATAATATTATGCATATATCAAAATAAAAGAAGTTAATTCGTTTTACTTCTTAAATAACTATTTGAAATTCTAAATTAAAATTTTAAACTCCTAGCAAGACATAAACCGCACATGATTTCGCTAGTAGATAATAAATGTTATCATAAGTATATTACTTATAAATAATAGTCATATACGTGGCTTTGAATATGCAAAAGGGCTGAGATCAATCCTACAGCACTTCAATTCATCAGTAGGGGTATAGAAACATCTCCTAAAGTTTCACTGAAATCTGAGATCGGGAGACTGACGGAATCACTCCTTGTTAGTCAAATACGCCCTATGGAGGTAAAAAAGCAGAAATAATAAACATAAAAATTTAATTGCAACAAAGATATTTCGATAATGTTAAAGATCGATATAAATATTGGGATTGTAAAACTACAATAGTTCTGTGTACTAGAATAGCAAATAATATAATATCAGAGATAAGTAGGAATCAAGAGAATACCGAGTGGTATCGTAGGGTTGTCCGTTAGGTAGGAGTGTGGAACCACCAGTTGTAAGCGACGATCTTGATGTTCCGGAAGATGGTTTCCCCTGTGGCTTCATCCCGTATAAAGAATACGACTCCTCCAGCTGCTCCGAATCCCTGCTTTAGCCATATAACAGATATACATATTTCCTTATCAGTTATTTCTCGTCCATCACCAACTTACGACTCCCTCACCACATGCTTTGTCTCATTCACTCGCCTTTTATACACATTTCAAAAACTGTATGCTAGACTGTTTTTCTTATTCTACTTCTGATTTTAACTTGATTTTACTTTTATACGTACTTTACAGGGAAAGTGCAACTCCTCAAGAAAACAGATTTTGACGGGGCTTTGAAAACCAATTTCTGATATGTAAGAAAAAGCCTAGAGTTCGTAGTTCAATTTCATAGGTCCATTTTCTTAACGTAAGGATCTTCTAATATATGCTTCATTTTGATAAAAAATGATCTCTCTTCTATTAACTGTCACTTTGCAAGTATTTATGATACAAAAACGAGCAAAAAAGGAATATATAAAAATAGTCAAGAAAAGCTGAAATTTAAGCTTCTTTTCATTACATAATATTAATTTTTAAAAAAATCATAAGTAATCAGATATCGTAAAAAAAATTATTAAAAATTCTTTCTTTTTCACCGATTTTATGGCTCACATTTTTGATCAATATAAATTTTAGCTTTTTCAACTTACATATATATTTTTTTAAAGAGTTTTTGTAACAAATGTCAATAAAAGATATATAATTTTTTAACAAAATATAAAATACTTGAGATAAAGTGGAATTTATCTCATGAAAAAGGATTATAGCTGCGTTAGCTATGCGTGAGCATACTTATATTGTTATTTATATCATATTAAAATTAAAATAAAAAATTTGAATCGACTGACAGATTTTGATTAACAGTGGTATCGAATTCGGTCAGCCAAATTAGTTTTTTCCACAACTCTGGTGTAACCCGATTCTTTATTACTGGAAATGAGAGGGATGATAAGAAACACTAATCCGGTGAGTGCATCAAAAAATTTTCATGGAAATTTTTTTTATTAAAAATTGAAGACTCAAAAAATGAGTGTTTTGGCCACTAAAAAAGTACTATTGTCTTTACAGAAAAGTGCTTTGAAGAAAGTTTTAGATATTAAAGAGATCTACAAATCGTTAAAAACTGCTGAAAATGGCCAATTTAACGATTGTCTATTATTCTGTTAAAAAAATTGATAAGCGCTTGATAACACGTTAAAGTATAGATCTTTATGGTAGTAAGTGAGCATATAAAATTTCAGCTAAAAATATTCAATAGTTTTTGAATAATTGAATTTATTTACTAGATTTTGGCCATTTTTGCGTCAATATTGCCAAGCCATAAGACGTCTACGATAATAACCAAAACGAATTTGGAAGCTCCTCATCTCTACTTTCACAAACAATTAATAACGAAGCGATTTTTTAAAATTTAGTTGTTCAAAATCGCGAAATAAAAAGTCATTGTTTTCTCTATAAATAGTTAAAATAGCGACTTCATTTTTTGTTGCAGACATTAGGTTCGTTGAAAAGCTGGCATTTTCCTTCAAATTTTATGCTATTGGAGAAATTTCTAGGTACATTAGGATCCGTGACAATTTTTTTTTTCTTAATATCGTCATGATATTAATTATTAATATTAAGGAATGAAACAGAGACGATAGAGTCAATTCATTATTATATTAACATAAAACAATTATTGCGTTACTTGCAAAATTAGGTTGTTAAAAATAATCACAAACAAAGTGGAGAAAAGTGCAGTGTGACAAAAGTGGTGAGCACAGGAACTTCAAATCTTGGAAAAATTTTTGATATCTCGATCACTAATTCGCTTGAAGGCTTCATTTCTTTTTTTAATTTTTGGGATAGCTCGAGAAAATATTGACATGTAACATATTCTTTTTTCAAAGAAAATGTATTTAAGATGCTTAATTAACAATGATTATTTTTAATAAATTTTTACTCTGTTTTTGATCAATAAATAATCAACTACATTTAATTTTATGCATTCGTACATTTTGTTAAATAATTAAACATATTTGTATATAATTCTGTGTGTATATGTGTGTGTGTGAGTATATTTGCATTGTCCCCCGTTGTACATGTTCCGAACCATGTGTTCCGAAAGACGTTCGAGGTGGAACCTTCTTTTAGGCGTCAGTATACATATCTCATCCGAAAGGAGTGTTACTTTGAGTTACTTTGACCGTTCGTCTGCTACTGACGCCAGCTACCAAGTGAATAGACCAAGATTCTTTTTACAATATATAACTACAACTCTCAGAGAAATTACTTTATAAGTTTCAATTATTGCACGATCGTAAGTATATAAATGTTGCTCTGATTTATATTGTAATCGTACAAACTAACAATAATTTATGTACAGCTGCATAGCTTGTTTTCTTACGAAAATCTGGATTGTTTTTAATATACTACTACAATTATAAGAGAAAGATTTTACGAACTAGTATTACCAAACCTTTGGTAAGTATTTATAGCGTTATTACAAAATTTATTAAGAATTTCTTTGTCATTGTCAAAAGGAATATATTAAGGTGGTCTTCTACTTAATGGCTCCTTAGCTAAAAATTATCAGAAAAAGTAAATTAAAATATAATTACTATAAAACAAAGTATATGCATTACTAATATAACTTATTTTCAATCCAAAATCCCAAGAGATAGGTCTCTAAACCCATATTATGCAGAATTATGTCATTTTAGAAAAATCAACTGGTGTGCAATTTTTCTTGGCAGTCAGTCGATGGATTTTGACGAGGCAAGTCATAAATTACTTGGAAAACATGTGTACCTATGGCACGAAGCTCTGGAATTAAAAAAATTTCGTGACTAAGTATTGTTTTAATTGAAAAAATGATAAAAATTCATAAACATTCATAAAATTAAGAAAAAAAAGTAGTTATTTTAATAAAAAACAATACTTAGTCACGAAATTTTTGCGACTTGTCTCGTCAAAATCCATCGACTGGCTGCCAAGAAAACTTGCACACCAGTTGATTTTTCTAAAATGAGATACTTCTGCATAAAATGGGTTTAGAGACCTATCTGCTGAGATTTTGTATTAGAAATAAATTCTATGAGTAATACATATACTTTGTTTTATAATAATTATATTTTAATTAATTTTTTCAGGCAATTTTGGCCTCAGGAGCCATTACGTAGAAGACCACCTAAATTGTTTTAAAATAATTTTCATGAAAAAATTTAAAAAATTTTTTTATTTTATATCATGAAGTTTTTACTTATGTACAAAGTGCGAGTTTAGAATATAACTATATGTAGCAGATTTCTTTTATGTCTGTGGCAGAGAAATATAATGAACTCCATTCCGTGACGCATCGGAGCGTTAGCTCGATGGTTAGCGCGTTAAGCTGAAAATCTCGGGTTTGTTAATTCGTATCCAGTCATCAATGTTTGCAGATCTTTTTTTATTGGATAAATTATTTACGAGTAAAAATAGTTAACTTTTTATTCTTATATTAATATATATAAATTGATATGTTATAACGGGATACGAATGTGAGGAGTTAGTCGAGGCATAGTTCCCTGACTTACCGTCACTGATCACGACAATTAGTGTCTTATATAACAACATGTAATGCTTTTTTCATTGCGGTGCTACCCCGACGGTATAGACACTTGCTTATCACGCAGGTAGATCAAGTTCGATACCCGATGTCTCTACTTTGATTTTTTTTATTAAATTAAAATCCTTAATTCGTTTCAATGTATACAAATATTAATGTTCTTTTTAACAACTTCTTGACGAAAGTATTTGATTTTTACATTTTACAGTTTGAAACGGATAAATAATTCACCGGCTGCTCGGTGGTTTATTCGTAACAAATATAGTACATACGAGTTTTATTGGTTGAAAAGGAAGGAGAACGGGATATTCAAATAATAATTCGCGGCAATTAAGAGAATAAACCGAGAGTCACCGGGGCTAAGGGAGAAAGAGATGGATCGAGCCGGCACTTACAACAGTTGAGTGGATGCGCTGTCGCCGGCGGTCCTCCCACACCAGTACCTGGTCGCTCGCTGTCGCTCGCCTCAATGAGAGCCACGTACCGTGGCAGGGTGCGCACAAACACACAAACACAGAAACACACTCACACACTCTCACTCTCACGGTGAACGAGCAGGTCGTCAAGCCGCAATACTCTCTCCTTAATCGTTGGAGCAAGGAACGTGAGCGCTATCCCAGACTAGACTAGCTGACGCTCACCCGAGTCCACGCGGATGGCGCGCGGTCCTCGCGCTCTCTCTCTCTTGCTCTCTCTCCCTCTCTCGACTAGGCGTTCTTCTGCGTCGTCTGCACCTGTAACATATTCTCAATAAAGGTTAAGCTGATAATCCAGAGGGAATGCGGGGAGAGAGGAAAATGACGGAGAATAATTTTCCGTCATACGCTCCTCCCCTCGACGTTGGCTACGGGTGTCGTACGAGCTCGAGATAATCTCTCTCTCCGCCATGAACCATGCAATAAGGGGCTACAGCTTCCACGAGCCATGCAATCAGGCTTTAGAAGTACAGAAGGAAAGAAGCTAAGCAACTCGGATTCCCTTGTACAATTTTTATTTGGTACTATGTACATTCCGGCCCCACAAGGTCTAAGGCACTCAGGTGCGTCTCGCAAGACGTCGTCGCTCTAGTGGCTTGCAGGCTCGAGATTTCGTGATCCTTCGTGCATTGGGCGGGCGCTTATCGGCTCAACCCTGGATGATTCGCCCTATTGGGGAAAAGAATTGGTCACTATCTTCAATGGTGAGGTGTGAGGTTAAGGGGTTAGTGACATGCTCGGCGCGTTGCGGCGCGCGTACGTCCGGGGGAACGTGTCGCGATGCGGTTCGTTGTGGCTGCGTTTCGTGAGCCTTTAGGCCGTCCGTGGCTTCGGGGTGGCGTGGCACTTGTGCTTGCCGCAAATGGTGCCGACTTTCGTTTGTCAACGTCTACCGTTACTCGCTGGTACTTGCTCGCCTGACCTCCTATAACGCGGGTAGTTTGCGTTACCACCGTCCGCGCTTTGCGTGGTTTTCAAAATCAACCATTTCATGGTAGAGTTTAAGGTCTTCCACGTGGACCTTGTCGCAGTCTTTTCCATCAAGCATATCTTGGCTGAGATTACGTACGGATCGGTGTACATCGATGCTAGCTACTACGCCTGCGCTGCCGAGGAGAGGATGTGGTTTCGCTTCTATACCTTGTCTTTTAGTGGGAAGCTAACATAGCGACGTGCACTCTCCACGGCGCACAATGGAATTTTTTGTTTCAAAATCCAATATCTCAAGAACGAAATTTAAGGTATCAGGGTGGGGGGCATAACGTTGATGTCAGCCAAACTCGTTCGAAGAGAAGACAAGGGGGTTGATCCAACGAGGAACGATGGGCGCGTTGCTCCTGGCTTCTACGTTGGCTGTGGTGAGGACACAACACTAACCTCCACACCGAACGCGAACACGAGCGAGACCAGCTCGCTATTTGTGTTTCAGTTTTTGTGCGGCCGATCTTATTGAAAAGATCGGCCTTTTAAAAAGAAACCCAAAGGTTTATATGCCTATTGGTTTAGGCTGGAGTCCGCCGAGGATCCTCACAACCTTCGCTGGCTTGGAAGGAACGGTCGGTTTCCGGGTGCAGGGCGCGTTCTCCTCCTCGCTGTTGAACCGCTTAGCACCGGCGGCTTTGCGACTTAGATCCGCGTTCCGCTTCGCGACCCTGATGGTGGCTTCCCACTCACCGGCACACTGGATGTCCGTCTGGCACTCTGACTCCACTGTCTCGGCCGTCGGATTGGTGGTGGGCTGCTCCTCCGTCTGTGTTCCGCTCTCCGTCCGTTGGCTCCGCTGGTACTCTGCCGTCACCCGGGCCGCGTATCCCTTGGCCTCCGCAATGGTACACCAGTCGGCCTCGGAGAGCTCGTATGCTGGCTCAGTCATGAGCCAAGTGGAGGAAGGAATTAGGGAAAGGTAAAGGAGAGGTAGAGAACCAGGAGTGGTTCCTTCAAAAACGAGATGAAATCTCGTAGGATCGATAATAAAAAAGGTCAATTATCGAAAGTGAGTCTTTATTATTACCCGATAAATTTTAGCGAGTTGCCGAGACCATCGAAAAAACGAGATGTATGGGTGAAAAAAGGCTGTCGGGTCGTCCGATCGCAGCCTGACTTATAGCCGGAGGGCGCCAACTTTATAGTGGGATAAGCGCCGCGAGTAATGGTGGTTCGTCCACCGTATATGGTGGATTCGACAGTACTACTGTCGAGAGGGGTAGCCGTAGAGCTACTGAGCGGAGCGGAGGCCTCCTGGCCACCACTGGTGTGGATAGGGGCAGTTTTTAAACTGCTGAAGGGAGCGGCGACCTCCTGGCCACCATTGGTGAGGATGGAAGCAACTGGAGAGTCGCCGGTGGGAGCGACGGCCTCCTGGCCACCACTGGTGTGGATAGAAGCAGCTGTTAAACTGCTGAAGGGAGCGGCGGCCTCCTGGCCACCATTTGTGAGGATGGGAGCGACTGGTGAGTCTCCAATGGGCGGCGGCCTCCTGAAAACCACTGGTGCAAATTGGAGTAGACTCGTAGTTATTTCTTAGGTTGACGGCCTGCTGGCACTCGTCAGGTTGGTGACACAAAGACCTGGGCTGCTATCCAAACCGGTTGAGGATTTGAATGGCCTGGCACCGGATGAACTTCAGGACATTGATGGGAGGTGTAAGGATGTATTGAATACTACTTCAAGTATGGAAGGTTTCAAGTTCAAAGAGGTTGGCTTGGCAGATGTCATCCTTGCAGTCTCCCATTTCTCGTCTCAGGCTCGTGGAGAGGATGGCATTCCTCAAAGTGCTGTTGTTAAAGCCCTCCATATAATTGGGGAACATCTTGTGAGGTTATTCAATTCATCCTTTGATCTCTTTCAAACTCAACAAGCTAAAAACAAAGGCGACTGTCTTCCACGGAAATCATTTTATTAATGATTTCTATTCAAGTGCTGCGTCGAGGACGATCGACCTAGGGGATGGTGCGTGCATACCATTCTCTGACACCGTCACAAGTCTTGGTGTTGTGCTTGATGCGAAGCTTTCATGGCAAGCGCAGATTGATCATGTTACCAAGAAATTCAATCGTGTGATGTTTGCACTACGATTCCTTTGGCGGTACACCACTGAGACTTTGCGTAAAAATCTCGCAACCGCTCTGCTGTTCCCTCATCTGGACTATTGCTCGATAGTTTTTCTTGATGCATCTAAAGAGTTGAAAAACAGACTGCAAAGACTGCAAAATTCATGTATGAGATATGTGTTAGGTTTGGGTCGATGTGATCATATTTCACCCCATAGAGCAGCTTTGGGCTGGCTACGCATTGAATCGAGGAGACACTATTTCATCGGAATGTTGATGTATAAAATCATGCGTATGCATAACCCGGACTACCTTGAGAGTTTCTTCTCTAGATATGTACCCAGGTCTGCCACTAGGGGAAAAATTAAAGAATTAACATCACTCCTGATGCACACTGAATGTGCAATAATCTCTTTCAGTATACGAGGTGCGCACCTTTGAAACTCTGCCTGCTGAGGTTAGAAATCTTCCATCGCTCAGAAGGTTTAAAACTGTTCTGAGAAGGAACTTTCTTACACTAGACGAGCCACTTACGAAATGGAAGACTTCTGTATGTTAAATTATTGTGTGTCATTTTATTTACACTGTATTTATTTATTTATTTATTTGAATGAATGTATTTATTAGCGTAAGTGGTGAGTCTGAATGTACAATTATTAGTTTTAAGTTCACTTTTGACTCCCTGACTGTCACCCTGAAGTCAGTGGTATTTTTAATGTATTGAAACCTAGTCATTTTATCGTGTATTTCTAGTCAATTAAGCTTCTGTCTGTGATATCACCAATTTCTGATTTTTGACTTACTTTGTAGTATTATTAGTTTTTAAGAATAATGACTGTGGTATCCTAAGTTATTTTTACTAAAGAGAAAAAAGACTGAAAAGCGTAATTGGCTGTGATGTTAGATTCGTATTTAAAAAAAAAAGAAAAAGAAAAAATAAAGGATTATTGTATTTATATTTAAATTGTTTTTTATATTGGCTGTTTTTTGTATTATATACACGAGTATTATACACCATTTGCAAATCAGTTTTTGCCATAAATCACTATTACTATGTTACTATTACTATTAATGCGTACATTATGCAATGTATGTATGGGTGTGCATCACGAAAACGTGAAGGCCATGTTATGTGTTATGGATCTACAAACTTTAACAAAAATACATAGAGAGAAAAGATTACTTATAGATAAGACCGTGACTTGATAATTAATGCACGATAATGAAAATTATTAAAAATATGGTTGTTGGAATATGTGAATGTTTCAACATGCAGCGCGCTGTACGCGAGGATAGGTTCAATGGTATGCGCGTCTGCCAAGCGACGGCGGACGAAACACACACATGAGTGTCTCCCCACTCCAGTATGTCTGTATGAGAGTTGCGTGAGACGCGAGAGCAGTCTAGCGCACTTAGAATGTTTCTTACTCTCTCGCTATTCAACTGGGATGTAAGTCGGACGTGCCGACTGGCATTTTTGCCACCTCAATAAACTCTATATTTATCTCTCTCTATTAAATAATGGTTTCTTACTTTACCACAAACCTCAACACTATTACTTATCCAAACCTCAACATGGTAGCAGAGTGCCTGGTTGGTAAGTAAAAAAGAAAAAAGACTCTGACTCAATACAAGCCTCGGCGAGTATTGGGGCAGCCTTGCCGTAGCAAGAAAAAGCACATGGCTCGCGAAAAGTTTAACTGTGAAAAATATTGAAGGGAAAGTGCAAAAGTAAGAAAAATGCAAGTGTGAATAAATAATAGAATATGTCTATAAGTGATAGAAGAAAGAACTTTGAAAAATTTATGAATAATTCAAGCCGATGCGAGCAGATTAGATTTCTTGTGTGAAGCTCGCTGCACAGTGCAAGAATAGAGCACGTGGCAGAATTTGAGGTTATACATGTGGTAAATGGACACTAAAGGAAAAGTAAAAACCAAAGAAGAAGGAATACGAGATAACTTTGAAGATGACAGCGAAGAGATAATTGAGGAAAAGATTGCTGAAAAACGTTTTGTGAAAATAGTGCAGAAAGTAATTACACTAAATAAAGTAATAAAAGTGTACGAAGATATTAAATTAAAAGAAGTCGAGATACTAAGCAAGCAAAAATCGAAGATATAGTAATTCCCATTTTTGATGGTGCAAATTATACAAGTTGGAAATTTCGCTTAATGACTCTATTAGAATATAAAGAGTGCAAAGAGCAAGCCGAAAAAGAACGGGCTGAGACAGATAAAGCAGATGAATGGAAGAAAAAGGATTTAAAAGTAAGAAATATATTAATTAGCACTATTTCAGATAAGCAATTAGAATATGTTTGTGAGTGCAAATCAGCTTATGAAATGATTGCGAATTTGGATAAATTATATGTGATGAAATCCACGTCATTACAAATAATATGCCGAGGAAAAATTGAAGGTATTAAATTAAAGAATTATGAAAATGTTGAAGAATTCTTCGTAGAATTTGAGAAAGCGGTGAACGAATTTAAAGCAGCCGGAGGAAAGATAGATGAAACTGAGAAAATGCGATACTTAATAAAAGCATTACCAGCAAATTACAGTTATATTGGTGACTTTATAGACGTCATTCCAGAAAGAGAAAGGACAGTAGATTACGTAAAATCAAAAATCAAAGAAAAGAATTTAGTTAAAAATAATTCAGAAAAGAAAAGTAATGCAAGCACGTTCTCAACGGACAGTGCTTTACTTGCGGCAAAGTCGGACATTATCAAAAGGATTGTTTAAAAGACCAACAAGGCGGCAGAGGCAGAGGTGCTCAATCATCGAGAGGACAACGTGGAAACCAACGAGGCTACAATCGAGGCAGAGGACGCGGACGCAGTTCAAATCAAAACAAGTCAACGGACGAGCAGCAGGGTTCGTCATCCGAGACGTGGTCAACACAAGTATGCGGTCCAGAAGTAAAGGACATAACAGGTTATAGCGTAAATAGAGAATGCGAAGGTAACGAAATAAATTGGTTATTGGACAGTGGCTCCACAGACCATATTATTAAAAGCGATAAATATTTTGAGAAGTATATAGTTTTAAAAGATCCGGTAAATGTAAAATTATCAGACGGTAAAATGTTAAAAGCGACGAAAATCGATAATATAAAAGTTAAAGTTAGAAATTATTATAATGAAAAACAAATTGATTTGAGTAATGTATATTATGTAGAAGGAATTAAGCAAAATTTGTTAAGCTTTTCCAGAATAAATAAAAATGCTACAATAACTGCACGAGACAGTAATGCTAAAATTTACAACAAATCGGGAGAATTAGTAGCTATTGCCAATAAAATTGATAATTTGTATTCTTTGAAAAGTTATGCACAAATGAATAAAAATAAAGATAAATATGTAAATTGAGTAAGATTATCAGATAAAGAAAAATGGCATAGAGCACTTGGCCATGTAAATTTTAATTATTTGAATAAAATAGTAAATAATAAATTAGTTGAAGGTTTATCAGATAAATTGGAAAAAATAGATATGAAATGTGCAAATTGCATACAAAGTAAAATGGCAAATATACCGTTTGAAAATAATCGAACAAAAACGAAAGAAATCCTAGAGTTAATACACACTGATTTAAATGTTCCACATAGTACTACTGGCTATGGTGGAGAAAAATATTTTCTTACATTTAATGATGATTATAGTAAATGTACTAGAATCTTTTGCATTAAGAATAAGTCAGAAACTGCAAGTTGTTTTATTGAATTCGTAAATTTAGTAGAAAATAAATTCAATAAGAGAATTAAAAAGATGCAGTGTGATAACGGTAGAGAATATCTAAACCGCGAAATTTTCGATTTTGTAAAATCAAAAGGAATAGAATTATTGACATGTCCATCCTACGTCCACGAATTAAATGGAGTAGCAGAGTGATATAATAGATCAGCAATGGATATAGGTAGATGCTTAATGAGGGAAGCAAAAATTCATAGAAGATATTGGCCGGAAATAATGAAAACGGTAGCTTATTTAAAAAATCGAACAATTGCAAACACGTCAGAGAATAAAACTTCTTATGAAATATTTTTTGGGATAAAGCCGAATATCAAAAATTTTAAAATTTACGGAAGTAGAGTCTTCGTAAGAGTTCCGGAAGCTCTAAGGAAAAGTAAGTGGGATAATAAGGTACAACTAGGTGTATTAGTAGGATACGTTGAAAACGGTTATAAAGTCTTAGTTAATAATAAAGTAATTACTGCAAGGCATGTTGATGTAATAGAAGATAGTATAAAGTTAATCTGTTTAGAAAACGAAAATAGTGATTCTGAAATTAACGTAGAATTAAATGAAACAAACAACAGCGGTTCTGAATATCCTTCTCACTCTACTGCGACCTTCGGGGAAAGTAGAGGAGAGCAAACTGAATTAATCGATGCGAATAATGTAAACGATAACGAATCTGATAACGAAGACAACGAAAATAGAGATAGACTAACAATACCGCGAAAATCTCAAAGAAAGAAAAGTCCAGTAAATAGATACGGGAATCCAGTTACTCATTTTATTTATGTAAATTATATTGATGCAAATGTACCAAATACATTCGAGGAGGCGATAAACTCCAGCGAAAATAAACAAATAAACAGTTTAAAGAAAAATCACACATGGCAAAATGTCGAAAGGCCAAAAGATAAAAAGGTCATTGATGTTAAATGGGTTTATAAAAGGAAAAATAACGATACTTATAAAGCGAGATTAGTTGCAAGAGGATTCCAACAAAAAGAATATGTTGAAAATGTTTATTCACCTGTAGGTAAAATGCAAACGTTGAAAATTTTATTGTCTTACAGTTGTAAAAATAATTTGTTTATAGAACAAATGGATGTTGAAACGGCATTTTTAAATGGCAATGTAAAATCAGAAGTGTACATTAATGAACCAAAAGGTTATGAAACTGGAGACAATAAAGTTTGCAAATTTCAAAAGGCTCTGTATGGTCTCAGAGAAAGTCCTAGCATGGTATGATTGTTTCAGCGAATATGTCGAGATATTAAATTTTGTAAGAAGTAACTATGATTACTGTCTATATGTAAATAATACAAGCAGAGATTCAATATATATACTAGTTTTTAGATTTATAATGAAAGATTTGGGAAAAATTAACCAATATATTGGCATCGATATTGAATATAGTGAAGACAGAAGTAAAATGACTTTAAATCAAACGAAATATATCGAATTTTTGGCTATAAAATACAACCTTGAAAATGCAAAATTATACGATACTCCAATGGAGAGTAATCTAAAATTAGAACAAGCAAATGAAATAGATGAAAGAATACAATACAGAAATTTAATCGGCGAATTATTATATATCAGTACAGTACAGTATTTAAGTCGTTACCAAAGTTGTTATGACCAAAGACACTTTAAATATGCATTGAGAATTTTGAAATACTTATTTAAGACTAAAGATTTAAAGCTAACGTACTATGATAATGTTAACAGCGAAGTATTAGATTGTATGGTAGATTCTGACTATACAGGAGATAATGTAGATAGAAAATCTACAACAGGTTTTGTAATTAGATCATATGGAAATTTAATTTTTTGGAAAACGCATAAACAAAGTACAGTAACAAAATGTTCTACTTTTGCAGAATATACTGCTATGTCCGAAGCAGTGACAGAAATCTTGTTCATTAAAAATTTATTATGCGAATCATTTAACGTAAAATTTGATAAACCAATTAAAATGTATGAAGATAACTCATGCGCAATTGCAATCGCAAAATTTGGTAATTTTACAAAAAACTCAAAATACATTGAAGTGCAGTATCACTACGTTAATGAAAACTACGAAAATGGAATAATTGATGTTGTAAAAATAGACTCAGAATTTAATCTAGCTGATATGTTAACAAAGAGTTTACATGATCCTTTTTGTATAGTGAGTAGAGCTCCTCAGCATCCTGCTTCCAAGCCAGTATCACCGTAAGAGTGGCAGTTTCCTTCCTGACTCTGATGTAAGATGTGATCCGTTCCAAAGCATCAAGCCACAGGTATTGAGAGTTGACCTTGCACAAAGAGGAAGCCGGAATGGACCCTGGAGACTTTGATCGAGTCCTGACTTGGTAGTCTACCACAGTAAGTCCAGGCACAGTGAGTTGTCGGCTGCCAGTCCGCTTAGCTGTACTCTTCTTTCCAGATGATGTGTTTGGAGTCGCCGTATCCTCCTTCTCCTGCTGGATGTCATCCTCCGTTTCAGAAAAGGAAGCGTCTGCTTGCTTCTCCAAGTCCTTGAGGTCATCCTTGGGTGTGGTTGACATGATGAGAATCTGTTGAGTTTTTACCGAATGAGTTTCTATTCACTAGATTTATTCACACCACAGCATGTATATCCGGCTTGAAGGACTAAAATGTTTGAGAATGCCATAAATTTACATGAGTAACATGCTATGGGTGATGAAATAAGTTTGAGTCGAACACAAGTTTTATATAAACTTCATATTATATTAAATAAATCACTTTCGCTTCTTAAATTACAGACTATTTACATTGTGGCATAATAACATTAAACAAATCAGTATTAAACAAAAAATAAGGTGAGTTTATCGAAGCACTAGTGGTGAAAGTTAACATTAAATAACAGAGGCGAGTCTGGTTGAAGATCTATTGGTTGAGTTTAAATTACTTGATAATAAATTACTGCTGCTACTTATAATAAAAGTCACTGATTGAGTGTGCACGCAGGTGTGTTTAATCTTGGTTGAGTAATACAGTGTGTCAGAAATCCCTCAGTAGAGATTACTAACCTGTTGAGCTTTTCACTTTGTGTGAGTGTGTCCAATGAATTTATTCTCCTCGACTCAGCACTATGAACTGATGTAATAAAACAGCAACCAAATATAATTGATTTGTTGCTTTGAGTTTTCCATAAAATGTAAATGAGTTCACCAGTGCCAACACGTGGTCGTTACCTAACCTCGTGTGGAGTGAGTGATGTTACCTGGCAGGAGCGGCGATTGTATTAATCGGAGATGCCTTTTGATGTGTGATGGTTGAGCGAGGATGAACAAAAGCGATGAGAATTCCGAAGTGAGTGATCCAGTGAATAGAGTTGAGAATTGCAGATAAAAGTAGCAGGTGCACAGCGGAGAGATGATCCTCGTGGCAAAGCTGATTTCAGAGAGAGCGAGACCTTAACCCCCTTCCGTCTTCTTCATTAAATTTGTATCACATGGCCCTAATCAAATTGCTATCTCTCATATTTGCATATGAGAGTGTGAGAAAGATAGAAATATCGCGACTATACTGCATGAATTCGTATAGCGTCTCAGCTGTTCCGCCGAGACGCTGCGAGGTGCTGCCGCGCCGTGGCTGCGCCGTGAGTCGAGCCGAGCTGAGCGTAACCCCGGGAATTCAAACTGCTGAATTCCCAAACAACATGCATTGTTCAATATTGGAGAAATATTCCTACGCACTGCAAAATCAGTGGCAAAACCGAAAAAAAATACAATAAAATTACAATATTTCTTGTGAATTGTTCAATCTTGGGGAAATATTACTACAGCACTGCAAAATAAGGTACAAAACCTGAATAAATACAATAGAATTACAATATTTCTGGCGCATTGTTAAATCTTTGGGAACTATTGCTACAGCACTACAAAATAAGGTGCAAAACCCGAACAAATACAATAAAATTTCAATATTTCTGGCGCATTGTTAAATCTTTGAGAAATATTGCTACAGCACTGCAAAACCAGACGGAAAAGCCGAAAAAGTTACAATACTTCTCATGCATTGTTCAATCTTTGAGAAATATTCCTACAGCACTGCAGAACCAGACGAAGATGCAGAAAAAATAAAATAAAATTACAATAGTTCTCATGCATTGTTAGATCTTGAGGAAATATTCCTACACCACTGCAAAACCAGACGGAGAATCAGAGGAAAAAAAAAGATAATATTGCACACGTACTTTTAAATCTTTGGGAAATATTGCTACAGCACTGCAAAACCAGACGTATACTCAGAAAAAAATAGAAATAAAGTGACAATATTTGTGGAGCATTGTTAAATCTTGGGGGAATATTACTACAACATAGCAAAACCAGACGGAAAAACCGAAAAAAAGTAAAAATAAAATTACAATATTTCTCGTGCATTGTTCAATCTTGGGGAAATATTGCTACAGTACTGCAAAATCAGAGCAAAAATCAGATAAAAATAAAAAATAAAATTATAATTTTCCAGGTGCATTGCTCAATCTTGGAGAAATATTGCTACAGTCCTGCAAAATCATGTGCAAAACCGAAAAGAAATTCAATAAAATCACAATATTTCTTATGTATTGTTCAATGTTGGGGAAATATTGCTTGCACTGCAAAATCAGGTGCAAAACCCGAACAAATACAATAAAATTACAATATTTCTGGCGCATTGTCAAATCTTTGGGAAATATTGCTACAGCACTGCAAAACCAGACGGAAAAGACGAAAAAATTACAATACTTCTCATTCATTGTTCAATCTTGAGAAAATATTCCTACAGCACTGCAGAACCAGGCGGAAAAACGCAATAAAGTAAAATAAAATTACAATATTTCTCGGGTATGGTTCAATCTTCGGGAAATATTGCTACAGCACTGCAAAACCAGACAAAGTATAATATTTCTCACGCTGTTAAATCTTTAAGGAATATTGCTACATTACTGCAATACCAGACGGATACTCAGAAAAAAATAAAAATAAAATGTCAATATTTGTGGGGAATTGTTTAATCTTGGGGGAACATTACTACAACACTGCAAACTTCGAATGGAAATCGCAAAAAAAAAAAAATTAAAAAAGTCAAAACATGTTTACAATATTACTAACGTCTTTTCAAGCATTGTGGGAATATTGCTTCAATATTATAAACTTCTGATGGTATCACATAATTTATTAAAATCAATGAAATAACGGAAATCATGGTTTGTGGCAATATTACTCCAACGTTGCTTCCCTCGAAAGCAATACTGCTGGAATATTCGTCAATATGGTGAATCTGGCAAAGCAACATTGGAGCAATATTGCTACAATATTCGATGTTATAGGGGGATGGAGCGGAAATTTTAAATAAACTTATTAGCGATTACTAAGACAAATTTAAGGTGAATAATTTACGTGGTGTGCAAAAGAAAAATATGTTAAAGCATTAAAAAGTGCGCGTAAATATTTTAATGAATTGCGATTTTTACACGGTAAGATTGAGGTATTACGACGTCGATCATTGTGCTTAAGAAAAATTGAAACATTATAAATAATTAACTAAAGTGTGTGTGTGTAATAAATTTTAAGAAAATATGCTCCCAGATTGTGAAGTTCCGGAGCTGCCTGTAGCCGCGGAGGCTGCAGAGGGTGTTGCGGAGGGTGCGGAAGCAAACTCCCTATTAGAAAGTGCTTCACATCCTATTGACCCACACTTCGAAAGATTGCTGAGAATCAGAAGAGTGCATAACTTCCCTATCTCATTTGCAGCAAATACACAACTTCGGTTTGGTCTCGTGAGGTTTTTAATGTGATCCACACATTTCAGACTATATAGTTGGGCTGTGATGTCTCTTGAATCAGCACTCCAAATGTATAGTGTGACAAGACGGGATTTCACATGGAGATCAGCAAACTATAGTTATATATGAGTGGATGCAAATATGAGAGAACCAATGTTTGTGGTAATTTATTTCGCCGATAGGATTTGGACGCTGATATCCAAAAATAGCATGCGTAGAGAGGAACGTCTTCGACGCATGCGTTTCATATACTAGGTAAGTTTAAATAAATAATAAATTATATATCTCTGATAATATTCAGTGTATGTTCTCTCTGTATGCGCTAATTAATATGTTTTTGCGTTCAATTTTATACTTTGTTCATATTTTTGTTATACTATTTCTTTTTTGAGTTTTCGCTACTATGATACTATTGTGATTTTTTACCTATTCTGTTACTAGGTATATTCTATGGCTGTATGGCGATATACGGTACCTGGACCTTATCGAAAATAAAGAAGTTTAAATCAAATCTCTCTCTGTCATATACGGAATCAAGTACGGTTTTACGCCGGGCGCCCTGTATTCTGCCATCTATCTCTCTCTCTAGTTCTTCTACTTCGTCTATTTTTCTATGCATATTTTATAAATTTTGCTACTGGTTATATCGCTATGTTATTATTTTTCATATACTGTACAAATTTTGCTACTATCTGTATTACTGTATTACTTGATCAATTCATGTATCTTATAATTTTGCACCAAAGCGAATAAAAAGTTCTCTCTCTCTCTCTCTCTCTCTCTCTCTCTCTCTCTCTCTCTCTCTCTCTCTCTCTCTCTCTCTCTCTCTCTCTCTCTCTCTCTCTCTCTCTCTCTCTCTCTCTCTCTCTCTCTCTCTCTCTCTCTCTCTCTCTCTCTCTCTCTCTCTCTCTCTCTCTCTCTCTCTCTCTCTCTCTCTCTCTCTATTTTGATGCGCCAAAGTGTAGCCATAATGCTGCCGTGTCAAAACGAACCGGCCTTGAAAACATAGCTTATCTTGGTACACCGTAGTACTGCACACTCCCCCCCCCCCTCTCTCTCTCTCTCTCTCCATCGCGCGTCATCAGTCTCTCTCTCCACAATATGCTTGCTGATGTGTGTGTGTTGGAATGTGCTGACGCTGCGCTTGTGTGTATGCGTGTGCTTGTTGAGCTGCTGCATCGCTACTTCGTACCTCGCTATAGTCTTCGGATCGACTTTCTTGGCCTTGACTACAAGCTGACGTCTGTGGTCGAGGTCAAGTTTGATGTGACGGCCCATAGCGAGGGGTATACTACTACCAATCAAAAAAATATATTCAATGCTATTTTAGAAAGTTTGAAACAAAAACAGAGAAATTGTATTTTTATTGATGGACCAGGAGGCAGTGGAAAAAGTTATTTACTTAATATTCTAATAGATTACTTGAAATTTTATAATATACCTTTTTATGTGTAGCTTGGACGGGTATTGCAGCGAATTTATCGAAAAATGGAAAAACAGAAAAGTACATACCACATTTAAATTACCTTTGAATATAACCGAGAGTACCACGTGTAATGTGAAACATAATTCAAATGATGGTAAAAAACTTAAAGAAGTACAAATTATAATATGGGATGAAATATCCATGACATCTAAATTTGCTTTTGCAGCCGTTGACCGCCTTCTTCAAGATATATGCAATGTCAAAGAAATTTTTGGTGTTAAAACTGTACTTGTTTCAGGAGATTTTAGGCAAATATTACCAGTTGTTCGGCATGGTAGTCGCATGGAAGTTATTGAGAATTCAGTCAAGTCCAGTTATTTATGGCCAAATTTTATACGCATGACACTAAATGAAAATCTCCGAGTATTTGATGATGATAATAATTTTAAAGAACGGCTATTAAATATAGGCGAAGGAAAACGTTCAAATTTATATGAAGAAGAAAATGAGTTAATTCACATCCCTGATGAAATAATGACCAAAGAAGAAGATATTATTACAGAAATTTATGGAAATGAAATAAAAATTAACGATAAAAATTTAAACGATAAAATTATTCTGGCACCTAAGAATAATGATGTTATTAACATTAATAATGAAATTTTAAACAGAATGGAAGGGGATACTATTGAATATTTAAGTATAGATACAGCAGAGGATGATAATGAACAAAACCTCGATGTTATTTAACCAACCGAATTTCTTAATTCATTAACTCCTAATGGACTTCCACCACATAAGCTGAAATTAAAAGTCGATGCAATAGTGGTCCTTTTAAGAAATTTAAATTTAAATGAAGGTCTTTGTAATGGAACAAGGTTATCAGTGAAGAAATTGTTAAAGTATTCAATTAAAACACAAATTTTAAGCGGCAAAAACATAGGAAAATTAGTGTTAATTCCAAGAATATGTTTATCACCATACAAAGAAGAAATTCCATTTAATATGCGTCGCAAACAATTTCCAATACGATTAGGTTTCGCAATGACAATTAATAAATCACAAGGACAATCATACAATGAAGTCGGTGTCTACCTTCCAACACCAGTCTTTAGTCATGGTCAATTATACATGGCTCTGTCAAGAATTAAAAGTAGACAAAATTTGAAAGTGCTTTTACTAAACAATGCAAAAATAGAATGTGATAATATAAAGCATAATAAGAAAATTTACACTAAAAATATTGTGTACAAACAAATTTTATAATTAAAAAATTTGAATTCTAAATTAAAAAAATTACAAAATTAATTACAACATTTTGATAAATATGATTGAAAAGTTAAAAAGAATATTTGACAACTTGACTGCAGCATTCAAAAACGCTGAATAAAAAAAAATTATTAAAAAATTAATAGTAACATGTTCATAATAAGTCATAATTAAAAAAAATTTATAGAACACCAACATCATTGTGGTAAATGCTGTGCTGGAAACCGAAAAAAATAATTGAAAATTCGGCTGCAGCATTTGAATGAATACAGCTATTTGTAAAAAAAAAATAACAAATAGTATGAACATTTCAAAAATTGCGTGCGCTGAAAATAATTATTATGAACGGCAGCATCATTTTGAATGTAGCGCTGGAAAGTTTGATGAAAAAAAAATTATATTATGCTATGGATTATATCTTATAAGCTAAACAGAAGTCAAACGGCTGCAGCATTTTTACAAATGCAGCGCTGAATAGTATTATTAGTATAAAAAATAATGAGTTACAGTATTTTTGGAAATATATTTTTGACTGCCAGCCAAGGAAGTCACGTTATCACGCTGGAGGTGCCGAATGCAGACACATTACTAACCTGTGGATTTGATGCGATAGTTAGGAAGGTATTTATCGATACCTTTGATTTATACTTGTTACTGAGATGTATGCAAAATAATTTTTGATCAATTTTTTCTTTTACAGCTAATACAAAAGATCGCCTGTTTACTAAAAAAAAAGAACAAAGATGAGTTCCTGCGAGTATTACATGAGCCATTATAGTTGGAACATAACACGATAAAAATACGTAATCGATACGACGTGAGCTCGAGGTGCCAAACGCAAAACAAGCAAAAGTAATGTAGCTTCAGTGTAAAATTAGCAGTGCTTTAAAAATATTTAAAATAAATATTTAAAACATGTAAATGTTATTTTTCAAAATCTTTACTTAACCTTTACGTAATCATTTCAGCTAAATATCAATTTGAACAATATATTTATAACTTTGATAATCAATTATGTTCTTATTGCATACACGCTGTCAGAGAGCTTCTATACATATATAGACATGATGTTAACATTTTTATGTTTACATTAATCATAAATGATCCCGAATTTATCCTGAAATTTTCACGAAATGATCTAAAAATTGTCCTAACATTGTCCCAAAATTGTCCCAAAATTGTTCTATAAAAATGCATCAATCTTATTAAAGAAATTATGTACTTCCAGATCGGAGATCCGGAGAACCGGAGAACCGGAGAACCGGAGAAAATAGTGATGTCACTTTAATATAAGATTTATTTATATTTTGTTTTGTCCTTGATTCTTAATTTTTAGGTCAACAAAACAGTATACATATACGGAGACTGATATAACTACTAAAGAATCGTAACTTCATATAAACTCAAGTTAAGTCCATGCTATACGTTAATAGTACATTTCGATACTAGTGCGAGGATTTGATTTTCCCCTCGTGTGACTGTTTGCACCCGAGCGAAGCGAGTTCGATTTCTCGCACGCTGCGTTAAACGACGCGTGCAAAAATCTCACTTCTCGCACATCGTGTCAAAAAATACGGTTCGACACTTGTGTGAGAAGCTCGGGTGCATTCACACGAGGGGAAAATCAAATCCTCGCACTAGTATCGAAATGTACTATAATCCTTCCATCAGCTGTTTTGTGTTGTGCGTGTGAATCATTATGCACAACTATATTCAACGGCGCATAGTTCTGGAGTATAAGATATATTTACCGTGCTTCCTCGTCGATGACAGGAGTGACTGTGCCTGAGTACTGAGAGTAGTAGGGGTCCTCGTAACTACTACTGGCACTATACGAAGCGAGCGGGTATCTACTAGTGGTGCTGGAACCTGGTCCACTGCTGCTGCTTGTACTACCGACGGGGACGTGCACAATACCCGCAGTACTGATACGTTCCGGACTACTCATATAGCCGCTTTCTCCATGCAGTCGATCTAATGAGATAAGTAAATCATTAGTTCTTAATCGCCTGTGCCTTGCATTTCAAAATCTTTTAAGAAAAGCATGTATCCACTTACAAACTCATGCATACGCTTGTACATGTAAGGTAGTGGAACCAGTTTTCGATAGGGACCTAATTTTCGATAGTTTTCGTTTTAATATCAATTTAAATTAATTTCCGACAAGTACTAGTACTGAAAAAAAATTTCTATCATTTATTAAACATTATTAAATGTTATTATTGTATATTACGTGCGCTTACATAACGCTATCTATTAGAAAAACGGAATATTATGTGTTAATCTTACATTCGACGCCACTTCCATTGTTCTCTTGACACCGTGCTGTTAAGAAAACGACTTTGCAAAAGAAGACTTTATTAGACAATTAATGAATTTTTTAGGTCGCTTTAACCCTTAAAAAACAAAAGAATGCTATTATGTCTAAGATCAAAACGTTAAAATGTAATTTATTTACTTTCAACCTTTTTAATTGAGTTATCGAAGACTCCCCCCAAATAGACATGGGTAACTCAATTTTTGATAGTCAAGTTATTTACTGTAAACCTTTGATAGAATTTAAATTTATTATTTGTTTATTAATTTTAATAGATTTTTAAATAAATTGTATGTACAATCATTATTATTTATTATAATTGAAGTTTTTTGTCCACCACTTACTGTTGTAGTGTAATGTATATTTTACATAAAGACAGTCACCATCATGGCGTCGGGGGGAAGCAGCCACCCGACGCCTCTCTCACGAAATTCTACAAATGTCATCCAACAATACAAGTTGGAGCAGTTGTGTGTATTTTATGTGAAAACTTATTCCACACTAAGAAGATTGTTAATTAGTACAACGCAGGTTGTCCACTTAAATTTATTAGCAACACACTTATAATCTGTCAAGACCATGCCAACATAGCACTAACCTCAAACTTGCCATATGGTACATTGAGCAAAGAAGCAAAAGAACTAATACCTCAAGTGAAACTTACTACTAAAGAGAAAATCAAACAAGAAATTATTAGTGAAATTAATATTGAAAAAGGGAAGGGGCATGATGAAACTATTTATGAAGACTACAGTGAAATACAATCTTTAAAAATTGAAAACCAATTGTTGAAGCAGCTCAATAGTGAATTGCAAGATAAAAATAGAATATTAAACGAATTACTTACAAAAGAAAAGCAAGGTAATATCAACAGCTACAATAAAATCAAAATATTTGCGGAAATAACAGCCAATGTTAAACCAAAGAGTAAAAAAAATACCAAAGCTCATTATTAAAAAAACGAACAACAAAGACACTACAGACCTTGAAAAAACAGTACGCTTCCAATTAACGGTAAATAAAATAATTCAAACAAAAAATGTAGCATGCAAGAATAAAGACACAGTTATTATCAATTGCACCAATTAAGATAGTATTAACACAATTGAAAGTGCCCTAACCAAGGTACTAAACTGGGACATTAAAATTGAAAAAAAAAACAAATAAATAAACCAAAACTAAAAGCAATAAACATTGACAAAACTTTCGAAGACGAAAAAGATTTAGAACAGGATATCAACATTAGAAATTTCAGCAACATGGAAGGCAAGTGCAAAATACTGCATGTGTACAGCGTGTCCAAAAAGTCTGGAAACACCCAAATAATTTCTCAGCTGAATTACTATTGGAAAATGTTAAGGTCGCCTTTGTAGTAATTTTTTACGAGGAATCCAATGGTGACCTTGGATTCGACCTTGGACCTCATTTTTGAGGTTATTTCAAGGTCAACCTCATTTTTTTAAATGGTAACCCCTATTTTTTATAGCGGAATCTGAAAGAGCGGAAAATTTTACGTCCGGATATGTATTAAGGTATGAGGTTGAGGTTACCCCCAGAGGTCAAATTGAGGTCAAAGTATGATTTCTTAAAAATTTCGCGAGTTCAGTGGTAAAACAAAACAAACAAAGGTAAGGTTTGGTAAGTTCGAACGAAGACTTGAAGGTGACCTCTGATTCGACCTTGAACCTCATTTTGAGCCTCATTTTTGAGTCTATTTCGAGGTCAACCTCATTTTTTTAAATGGTAACCCCTATTTTTTTAGCGGAATCGGAAAGAGTGTGAAACTTTACGTCCAAACATGTACTCAGAACATAGTTCAAGAAGGACCTTGACGTTCATTTGAAGGTCATTTAAACTTAATGACGGTCTGATCTTGTGTAAACTTTTTATCACACTGAGCGAGGTTAATTCTTTAGTAGTTTTCAACGAGAAATCTAATGGTGACCTTGACATTGTCCTTAAAAGTCATGTCAAGTTCAATTTTTTTACATTTAGCGTTACTCAGGAACAACGACGTGGACGTAGTAAAATCTGTTCCCTTTGGGGTGCTTGATTTACGTGAGTCCCCTTGCCTCTCGCGATGGGGTGCTTGATTTACGTGAGTCCCCTTGCCTCTCACGATGGGGCGCTTGATTTACGTGAGTCCCCTTGCCTCTCACGATGGGGTGCTTGATTTACGTGAGTCCCCTTGCCTCTCACGATGGGGCGCTTGATTTACGTGAGTCCCCTTGCCTCTCACATTTGATTTTTTAAACAGTATAACATCTTATTTCAAGTGCTCGAACTGTTCTCCATTCATTTCTTGACAGTAACCTAATCGATGATAGAAAGCACCAACAGCATTTTCAATCATTTCAGTAGGAATGAGAGCTGATTCATTAATGATCCTTTCACGTAATTCATCTAAGTTTAAGGGTTTTGTTTTGAATACACGATCCTTCAGATAACCCCAATAGAAATAATCTAGAGGCGTTAAATCGGGGGACCTAGCTGGCCATTCAATTGCACCTCTTCGTCCTATCCATCGATTAATGAATACTGTATCTAAGTATGTGCGAACGTTTCGTGCATAATGAGCTGCTGCACCGTCTTGTTGATACCATGTGTTATTAAAGTCCTCTCCAGCTATTTCTCTTATAGCAGGAACAATTTGATTCCGCAACATAGTTTCATACTTTTCTGCATTTAAATTGCCATCAATAAAAAATGGTCCTATAATCCTATTATTTAATATTCCAGCCCAGACATTTAATTTTTGTGGATATTGTGACTTGGCTTCTCTTGCCCAATGAGGGTTTTCAACTGCCCAATATCTACAGTTATGCCTATTTACGCTTGAGTCAAGTTGAAATGTAGCTTCATCTGAGAAGACTATATTTGATGGAAAATTTGGATTTTGTACGATGCGTGCCATCATATCATCACAGAATTCAACGCGACGATCGAAATCATCTTCATTTAACTTGTGCATTAGCGTTACTTTAAATGGATGGAACTTCTCTCTCTTTAGTATGTTATGAATAGATGATTTACTTATTTCGTGCACTTGAGCAGCTCTACGAACGGAAGTATGCGGATCTTCGGTGAATGTTAACACAACCTCTAAAGATTTCACTTCGTTACCTGCTGACATTGGTCTGCCTGATCGAGGTAAATCGCTGATAGTGCCGGTATTTTCAAACCTTCTAACAGTTTTTTGAACTGTTGAAAATGATAGTGGAGTTCCACCAACCCTAAATGAAGCATTAAAAATATCTCTTACGGCCCTATAAGATCGCTGCATGTGTCCCCAACCTCTCATCATGAGAATCGTTATTCTTTCTCTATCAGTGAGTTTGTTCATTTTTATTACTCTTCGTAGTAGACCTTATCCAAAAATACTTTTTGAGTTAAAAATAAAAAGAACTTTTAATTTTCAAAAAATATGTTTGAAAGATGACCAACCCTTTTCTGTGGTGGTTATGGAATGAATAATAGTTTATTGTCACTCTAACCATACGAAAAATAACAAGTAACAATGTTCAATATTTAAACGCTTCAAAAATTTTACAATGAATCAGCTCTCATTCCTACTGAAATGATCAAAAATACTGTTGGTGTTTTCGATCATCGATTAGGTTACTATCAAAAAGTGGATGGAAAATAATTCGAGCACTTGAAATAAGATGTTAGACTGTTTAAAAAAATTAAAAAGTTTACACAAGATCAGACCGTCATTAAGTTTAAATGACCTTCAAATGAACGTCAAGGTCCTTCTTGAACTATGTTCTGAGTACATGTTTGGACGTAAAGTTTCACACTCTTTCCGATTCCGCTAAAAAATAGGGGTTACCATTTAAAAAATGAGGTTGACCTCGAAATAACCTCAAAAATGAGGTTCAAAATGAGGTTCAAGGTCGAATCAGAGGTCACCTTCAAGTCTTCGTTCGAACTTACCAAACCTTACCTTTGTTTGTTTTGTTTTACCACTGAACTCGCGAAATTTTTAAGAAATCATACTTTGACCTCAATTTGACCTCTGGGGGCAACCTCAACCTCATACCTTAATACATATCCGGACGTAAAATTTTCCGCTCTTTCAGATTCCGCTATAAAAAATAGGGGTTACCATTTAAAAAAATGAGGTTGACCTTGAAATAACCTCAAAAATGAGGTCCAAGGTCGAATCCAAGGTCACCATTGGATTCCTCGTAAAAAATTACTACAAAGGCGACCTTAACATTTTCCAATAGTAATTCAGCTGAGAAATTATTTCGGTGTTTCCAGACTTTTTGGACACGCTGTATACTAATACAAGAACAGACACGAATAGTGCAATAATGGAAGTAACTTCAGATACAAACATATCAAAGATAACAAGAACCGAATCTTCATTGGTTACCAGAGTTGCAAGGCATCTGATATCATCAATACATATCCTTGCAATAAATGCTCAAGATTTGGATACAGCAGTAGAAAATGCAAGAATGAAGACACGTGTTTCAAGTGTAATGGTGATCACATAGCCTCAAAGTGTAGAAGTGCAATAAATAAATGTCCTAACTGTGTTTACGGTAACGAGAAATTTAAAACCAATTATAACACCAACCATTGTGCAATTGACAGTTAATTGTTTGAAATGTTAAAAACAGAAATTAAAAAATACATTGAAACGACTTATTACCCTGTGCAGCCTACTTTCTCAAGATACTTCGGTAAGGTAGAACGTACAAATTATCAGCAAAAGATAACGCCAGGAAGACTAAGAACGGCAAGTAGCGAATCTACAAGCTCACAGCGCTCATCCGTCTCAGTCATCCAAGTAACACAAGACGCGCCTACTTCAAAATAATATGGAGAATAACTGTAATAACTGTAAGTTAAAGAGTATTATAAATAAAGCCAAAGAGTCTTATGACTAAGAACAAATAAAGGCAACAATGAAAAACCCCAAGATGTTATAGAATGTACTAAACCAAAAACTCGGGAATAATTCAAAAAGAAACAAAAACATTAATTATATAATAGATAATAGCGAGAAAATAACGGATTCAACAAAGATTGCGGAACACATGAAGAAATTTTTTTGCGAAATTGGCAAAAAATTAAGCGATAAAATAGTGCCTGCAAGAAATGAGAAAATAAAGCTCCCACCCATGAACAGTAAAAGTATTTTTTTTACTCTAACAAACCATATTGAAATTCGAAGTATTATAAATAACTTGGATAATAAAAATGGTGGAATTAGTAACATCAACACTAAAACATTAAAAACTCTTAGCTTTCACATTGTAGATCAACTTATTCACATTATTTGTATTGATATGGAGATATGGCCTGATGCTTTAAAAGTAGTGGAAGTCGTACCTCTGCACAAATCTAAGAAAAAACATATCCCTACTAATTATAGACCTATATCACTAATCAAGGAACGCGGGAGCGTTCCGAAGGCAAGTATAGAAGAGCCTTAGGACGACCGCGTGATTATATACTTTGAAATGGATGTACGAGAAATTCAATGCGATTATATACCTATTGCGTTAGTTTTAACTATATAACATATCCCTATTAATCGAAAGCCATTTCATTGCTCTACTCAAATCGAAAGGTTTCATTTAAAAAGATTGTCTCATTCAAAAGATTTAGAGATCTGAATATTTTTATGTACTATTTCCGAATCTCCGAACCTCCATATTCTTCAGTACGCACAAACTATACATTTTTGTCCGACCGGTACATAGTATAGCATTTTTGTCCGACCGACTGGCAAAAGAGAGAGAGAGAGTGAGTGAGTGGGTAGAGTGAGAGAGAGAGGGAAAGAGAAGAGCGACGGAGAGAGAGAGAGAGAGAGGGAAAGAGAAGAGCGACGGAGAGAGAGAGAGAGAGAGAGAGAGGGAAAGAGAAGAGCGACGGAGAGAGAGAGAGAGAGAGAGAGAGGGAAAGAGAAGAGCGACGGAGAGAGAGAGAGAGAGGGAAAGAGAAGAGCGACGGAGAGAGAGAGAGAGAGAATCCGTATATGGTATATATATATATCTGGTCAACCAACCTAACCTTATTATTTTATGTATACATAAAACTTTCAATATTACGCATTGGTCCATATACAATTATCATTTATATACAAGTTATATTCAAGACTTTTTACATCATTGAAATTCGATAGATATTAAATGGACTTGGTATATCTCAGATATATTTTCAGATAAGTAGCAAACTATCATTATAAAATAAAAAAAATAATGTTATTAATATAAGTATTGTTACTTTGTGAAATATTTTTTTTTGTTATTACAGAGATATCAGAACAAGGATAATTGACAAGTAGATCATCTTTAAATAGTATGTAACATAGAAGAGTTCAAAATTATTATTTTGTATTTTAAGGCCACCAAAAGATTAATTATGTTCAAGTCTGTCAAAGCATGCAACCTCCTGTAGTAGAAAAAATAGAAATACTGTTGCTGATAATATTCGATCTAGCAGATCAAGCCTCGTTCTACTTTATGGTGTTTTAATTGTGGATATGCTTTACTGGCCCTATGATTTCTAAAGGTAAACTAGCATTATTAAAACCCGGAAATAGTGATATATAAGATTTTGCAAGATGTATCTGATTGCTTATTAATTCAAGTGGTTTCTAGTTAAAATTTAAACGAATCTAAGTGTCGAATATAATGTAATTATATAGTGATTGGCTTATGGCAATGGGTGCCTATAAATAAAATAAAGTATCGGTATGATGTGTTAAATGAAGTGTTGATAACAAATTTCTAACCTCTACTTAAAATCAGAATTTAAAATATTGGTCAGAGCCTTGGTTAAAAAAAAACATTTTTTGTCTATACTTCAAGAAACTTTGTTGATATTGGCGCTGTGCATATTTATTTACTTAAAGATCAATTAAAAGATTATGTTAAGTGAACAATAAAATAGAGAAAAAGAAAATAATGATGTGTTATGGTTGTGAATAAAAGTGCTCAGTTAATCTAATTTTATAATTTTCTCATGGTGGGAGACGTCAAAATGTTTCAGAAGAGTTCTCAGTAAATATTGTGAAAATGTCTACAGATAAAAGTGCTCAGTTAATCTAATTTTATAATTTTCTCACGGTGGGAGACGTCAAAATGTTTCAGAGGAGATCTCAGTAATTTTTCTACACAAGATTCAGATAATTATTTCAAAAAGTATATAAGAATGTTATGGAAGCTTTTATTATCAGAAATTCTTAGTTCATAAACTGATACAAGATGTGTGGCAATCATGAGTTTCTACTATAAAAGAATGTCGAGAAAGCTTTCTTTTCCCAATGATTCTTAGTTCATAAACTTTTGTTTTTAATTTTGCAAGATGTATCTGATTGCTTATTAATTCAAGTGGTTTCTAGTTAAAATTTAAACGAATCTAAGTGTCGAATATAATGTAATTATATAGTGATTGGCTTATGGCAATGGGTGCCTATAAATAAAATAAAGTATCGGTATGATGTGTTAAATGAAGTGTTGATAACAAATTTCTAACCTCTACTTAAAATCAGAATTTAAAATATTGGTCAGAGCCTTGGTTAAAAAAAAACATTTTTTGTCTATACTTCAAGAAACTTTGTTGATATTGGCGCTGTGCATATTTATTTACTTAAAGATCAATTAAAAGATTATGTTAAGTGAACAATAAAATAGAGAAAAAAGAAAAAATGATGTGTTATTGTTGTGAATAAAAGTGCTCAGTTAGTCTAATTTTATAATTTTCTCATGGTGGGAGACGTCAAAATGTTTCAGAAGAGTTCTCAGTAAATATTGTGAAAATGTCTACGGATAAAAGTGCTCAGTTAATCTAATTTTATAATTTTCTCACGGTGGGAGACGTCAAAATGTTTCAGAGGAGTTCTCAGTAAATATTTTTCTACACAAGATTCAGATAATTATTTCAAAAAGTATACAAGAATGTTACGGAAGCTTTTATTATCAGAAATTCAAGATGTTTCAAGATGTTTTATATTTTAAAAGAATGGAGAAAGCTTTTTTCTCTCAATGATTCTTAGTTCATAAACTTTTGTGTTTAATTTTGCAAGATGTGTCTGATTGGTTATTAATTCAACTGGTTTCTAGTTAAAATTTCAACGAATCTAAGAGTTGAAAATATAATGTAATTATTATATAGTGATTGGCTTATCGTGATGGGCGCCAAATGTTTCAGAGTAGCTATCTGTTCTGTGAATTACCGTATATGAAACCATAATATATAAATTACTGTAATGGCTACTTTTTTATCTGCAACCAATATTTTAATTTGCTAGCGGATTGTGTTGCAGTAGTGTGGCTAGTTACAATGTATTTATTTTACAACTCTCTCCCGCTCCCCTCTCTTTCTCTCCCTCAACATATGTCAAACTCTGTACCAAGAACTTTAATGAGAGCCTAAATATTTTTTTTTAAACAATCAGTAAAACAAATAGTGGCTAAGGCAAATGTATGAGTTTTCTCTGTATAATTAATCAACATCTGTCACACTCTGAACCAAGAACTTTAATGAAAACCTAAATATTTTTTTAAAACAATCAGCAAAACAAATAGTATTATTAATGTAACAACACAATTTGTCTAGTCTTTTTATTTTTTCTAGTCTCATCTATTCAATAAGCACTCTCTACAAATGGTAATAATTTTTTCTATGACTGTACTAATAATAATAGTGTTGATATTTAAAACTTTCTACGAAAGTGTAAAATAAGGCAAGTATAGAAGTTTTTTCTGTATAATCTATGTATAATCTAAATATAAAACTTTCTACGAAAGTATAAAATAAGGCAAGTATAGACGTTTTTTCTGTATAATATACTCTTCCTCTCTCTCTTCCCCCGCCCTCTCTCACCCTCTCTCCCCCCTCCCCTTTCTTCCTCTCTCTCTTAACATCCGTCAAACTCTGTACCAAAAACTTTAATCACAGCTTAAATATTTTTGTTTAATACAATCAACATGTTTAAAAAAAAAAATAATTCCTTAAGTACGTTACATACGTTAATTAAACACAAGAAAGTACTGAAATCAATTATATTGTAGTCAAGTACCCATAACTTAACTTGACTGACATAATACAACTTTTCGTACCTACTCAAAAATATTCAGCTAGCGGGCATGAAGTACTATTTAACACCCAAGAGGCGTAATAGCTCTCATACTCCTACAAAACTTTATAGAACCTACGCACTTTACGTCCGTGTGGGCAAAAATTATTTAAATTATATATAACTATCTTTTACTTCGTCGAGTAAATGTATACTGAACAAATTATATGTATGTAGATTCAAATTCTTCATTGCAAATCAAACAAACGAAAGTTGTGAAATCAATTACCGATAGTCAAGTAATGCAAACAACTCTCCGAAACAACTGTATGACTGATCTCAGAAATATATTATTCTAATTTGTTCAATCTTCTATACAAATTAAACACAAGAAAGTACTGAAATCAATTTATTGTAGTCAAGTATACCCATAAGTTAACTTGACTGAGATAATAGAACTTTTAGTACCTTGCGTGTAAAATTACATTTCACGCCCACGTTGTAACTTCAAAAATATTCACCCAGCAGGCATAAAGTACTACTTAACGCCTAATAAGCGGAATAGCTCACATATTCCTACAACACTTTATAGAACCTACGCACTTTACTCCCGGGTAGACGAAAATTATTAATTAATTACTATTATGCCTTCTTTTTATTTCTAAAATTAATAAGAATTTTATCAGATATTTACGAAGCCAATGCCTATATAAAAAATTACATAGTTACCAACACATCCCCATTTTTCATTATTTTTTCTCAATTTTGAAATTTCTATAATATTACGCATCTTGGGAGGACACGAGAAGTCTAGAGCTGCTCTAGCAGGGGTGGTCGTCCAATCTTCCATACATACTTGGCGGTCCCGACGGTTTGCAGTTTACCGGTGAGCTTTGTAAATGTAGAATACTAGATTTTTGCATATACCTATAAGTCCACCATAAATACCGTTTAAATATAATATCCCTACATGTACTGTGTGCATAATCATGATTTACTTTTATTACCTAAAATATTTTTCCTTGTGTTCGTCTTTTTTTATATGGGAATGAAATAAAAAGATACATATAAATTCATAGTCTATTCAAAAGAGCTTTAAATTTTACTAACTATTTTATGAGCCACCTATTTTTATCCTTTTCCCGCGTGTAAATATCATATGAGATCTTATATGAGTATTTCGGACATCAGATCAGATAAGACATCATGTTATGAGTATTTCGGACATGACATCAGATAAGACTCATATATGTTATGTCATCTGCAATTTTATATATTATGGGACCTCATATGTGATCTCATATGGGATCTGATGTCCGATATGCTCATATGAGATCTCATATGAAATTTTCATCTGTGTTTGGACTTTTCTATTTAAAAAGAGTAATATATTCACGGATCAGTATTTAATATCTAGAAGCAATTGATTTATACATTTTATCTGATCTTTAAACGTATGAATATTCATATGAAAATGACAATGTCTACACCTTAAACTGCAAACCGTCGGGCCCGCCAAGTATATATGGAAGATTGGACGACCACCCCTGCTAGAGCAGCTCTAGACTTCTCGTGTCCTCCCAAGATGCGTAATATTATAGAAATTTCAAAATTGAGAAAAAATAATGAAAAATGGGGATGTGTTGGTAACTATGTAATTTTTTTATATAGGCATTGGCTTCGTAAATATCTGATAAAATTCTTATTAATTTTAGAAATAAAAAGAAGGCATAATAGTAATTAATTAATAATTTTCGTCTACCCGGGAGTAAAGTGCGTAGGTTCTATAAAGTGTTGTAGGAATATGTGAGCTATTCCGCTTATTAGGCGTTAAGTAGTACTTTATGCCTGCTGGGTGAATATTTTTGAAGTTACAACGTGGGCGTGAAATGTAATTTTACACGCAAGGTACTAAAAGTTCTATTATCTCAGTCAAGTTAACTTATGGGTATACTTGACTACAATAAATTGATTTCAGTACTTTCTTGTGTTTAATTTGTATAGAAGAATGAACAAATTAGAATAATATATTTCTGAGATCAGTCATACAGTTGTTTCGGAGAGTTGTTTGCATTACTTGACTATCGGTAATTGATTTCACAACTTTCGTTTGTTTGATTTGCAATGAAGAATTTGAATCTACATACATATAATTTGTTCAGTATACATTTACTCGACGAAGTAAAAGATAGTTATATATAATTTAAATAATTTTTGCCCACACGGACGTAAAGTGCGTAGGTTCTATAAAGTTTTGTAGGAGTATGAGAGTTATTACGCCTCTTGGGTGTTAAATAGTACTTCATGCCCGCTAGCTGAATATTTTTGAGTAGGTACGAAAAGTTGTATTATGTCAGTCAAGTTAAGTTATGGGTACTTGACTACAATATAATTGATTTCAGTACTTTCTTGTGTTTAATTAACATACGTAACGTACTTAAGGAATTATTTTTTTTTTTAAACATGTTGATTGTATTAAACAAAAATATTTAAGCTGTGATTAAAGTTTTTGGTACAGAGTTTGACGGATGTTAAGAGAGAGAGAGGACGAAAGGGAGGGGGGGAGTGAGGGGGAGAGAGTGCGGGGAAGAGAGAGAGGAAGAGTATATTATACAGAAAAAACGTCTATACTTGCCTTATTTTATACTTTCGTAGAAAGTTTTATATTTAGATTATACATAGATTATACAGAAAAAACTTCTATACTTGCCTTATTTTACACTTTCGTAGAAAGTTTTAAATATCAACACTATTATTATTAGTACAGTCATGAAAAAAATTATTACCATTTGTAGAGAGTGCTTATTGAATAGATGAGACTAGAAAAAATAAAAAGACTAGACAAATTGTGTTGTTACATTAATAATACTATTTGTTTTGCTGATTGTTTTAAAAAAATATTTAGGTTTTCATTAAAGTTCTTGGTTCAGAGTGTGACAGATGTTGATTAATTATACAGAGAAAACTCATACATTTGCCTTAGCCACTATTTGTTTTACTGATTGTTTAAAAAAAAATATTTAGGCTCTCATTAAAGTTCTTGGTACAGAGTTTGACATATGTTCTCTAATACTGCAAAAATTTTCGAAAAAATTATACACAATAGAATAATAAACTTTATTAACGAATGCGATCTGTTTTCAAAAAATCAATATGGTTTCAGGAGAAATAAAAGTACCAAAGATGCGCTATTTCGAATATCAGATATGATATACAATAAACTCGACGCAAGTACTCCTATTGCTATAACGTTCCTAGATCTAGCCAAAGCGTTTAATACTGTACATCATCAACTCTTACTTGATAAATTGTATAATTATGGAATCAGATGTAGCGCTTACAATCTATTAAAACATTACCTCACCAATAGACAACAAAGAGTGAAATTAAATAACAAAACCAGCCAATTTGAAAAAGTGAATATGGGAGTCCCGCAGGGTACCATTTTGGGACCATCCCTGGTTAAAATGCCCGTTAAGGTTCGGAATGAATCGGAACGGTTTTTTTTCCGATCCTTTCAGATCCATTAAGGACGCTTCCGAACCTATGTGGAGTGGAATATCCGGAAAATGGTGAACCTTTCCGAACCTTGTTAAAAATAGATTTTTACTTTCAGTGATATGAATCGCCGAATTACGAATGTCTTTTGTCTACAATAATTTTTTAAACAATTTATTTCTCTATTTAAAAAATTGTAAACTTATCCGATCCATCCAGTTCCTTTCCGAAATATTTAAGATGAAAATAATTTCAATATACTCTTTAGAATAACGAAGATTTGAATGAAATACGTTGATTAGAGCAAGAATAAACAATTTATAGATTTTCTGAACCTTTCCAGTTTCATACAAATCTTGAAAAATTAAACTATAATGTGATCCTTAACGATCTTTTATGAAATTTTATTTATTGTTATAAAGATAGAAGAGATGCTGATAGAAAAATAAAATACATAAAAATGCATAAGGAATCATTGAGAAAGCAAGTATAGCATAATCAATTTTTAAAATTTTTTTTAAACCTTTATGAACCATTACGAAAGATTCTGGATTGCCATGAACTTTTACACTAAGAAAAGATTAGTGGAAAAATTATAAAAACTACTGCGCAGGGAAACCGACCACACGCTGTCACAAGTGACCTATTTATTATATACTTCTAATACTTTTTACTGTTTTTTATAAGAAAAATTGCAAACAAAAAATTGGAAAAATTGCTAAATAGTATGATAAAAATGACAATTTACAAATTTTACAAGCCACTAGGGTAATTTTTCTGATATAGATAGCAATGCACGGTGCTTGACATAACCTGCAAAGCTGTAATTCTGTAGCCACATAAGACTCTCGGGTCGCTGTAAACAATGTAATTGTTATGTAAATAACTTCAATTAATATTTTAAATCATTATAAATCAATCATTTTCTTAATTGTGGATGTTATTTTGACATAATGTAGATAAAATTAAATGATTACAATTATATACAATTATTAATATAACATATGTAGACGATTCGGATCACCTTCCGTAAGTAGTACTGTGTGGCGCAGTCGGTAAGCTGTTCGCCTGTCAACTCGAAGGTCCAGGGTTCGATTCTCCATCCCGGCCGCTTTTTTTTCAGCATTAAAAATTCATCATTTAATTTATTATTTAATATTACTTACTTATTTATCTTGTATAAATTGTCAAATTATGAAGAAAAAATTTTTTTCTTTATTTTTCGAAGCGAATAGAAAATTAACCTACTGCCTTATAAAAACTATCAGCCTAACTATAAAAATTACCAGACTGGCAGTCTGTGGTCGGTTTCCCCATACAGTATGGTAATTTTTACTGAGCGTTCTTATAAATATTCTACTAAGTTTCCCTCAGTGTACGAACTATACCGAAATCGATCGAATATCAATAAACCTTTATGAACCATTACGAAAGTTTCTGGATTGTTATGAACCTATACAAACTATACCGAAATCGATCGAATATCAATAAAGTTTTTCCCTTTGTCATAATATATAACTAATTCTAATAAGATTATCGTTTATATATAAAATGATAATAGGACATAAAGTATTTTTTTTATTTAAAACTTTATTATTGAACTTCAAAATTATTTGGCATAACACCTACATACTTTACGATTCTTAATAAATATTGGAATAAATATTAATAATCTTGTGCATTTGTTCCGAACGATTCCACGGTTACTAATAGCCAGAAACATGATGGTTCACCAAAGTCCTGAATTGATCGTAATGATTCATTATACTTCAACAAGGTTCGGAACCTACTAATAGCCAGGAACACGAATGGTTCACCAAAGTCCTGAATTGATTGTAATCATTAATTATACTTCAACAAGGTTCGGAACGAACCAACCAATCCTGAATAAATATACCGAATTATTCCGAAACAAATCTTAATAGATCGGAAAGGTTCGAAAGAGATCATCAAAATTCATTACAGTTTACCTCCATATCATACAAGTATCGAAATTATAACTCTGATGACAACACCCGTTTTAGAGTAATGGCTAAGGCGCTGGACTAGTAAGCTGAGGACTCAGGTTCGAATCCCGATGATATCGAAAAATTTTTAATTACTTTATTTACAATTTCAGGCTTTCTAAAATTTAATATTCTTATAAATTATGTTATAAATTAAAAATAATTAATTTCAAACACAATATATTAATTATTAATAAACATTTAAATAAATGTTAAATTGGGCATGACGTTAATATTTCCATAATTATGCGCGAAAATCAGGATAATTTTTTTTTCTGTATCACTAATATTATTTATTAACAACTATTATTTATTAATAAGTAATTATTAATGATTTATTATTTATTATTTTATAGTAAATAATCGTTATTAATATAAATATAAATTTAATTTAAACAAATAACGTTTTTTTTTTCGTCAGAAATTAATTAACAGCACTAAATAAATGTTTATGTAGGTTTCCCTACACGGGGCTTATTTCGTGACAGTTCCGAACGGTTCCACGGTTAATAATAGCCAGAAACATGATGGTTCATTAAAGTCCTGAATTGATCCTAATAATTCATTATACTTCAACCAGGTTCGGAACGAACCAACCAGAATAAATATACCAAATTATTTTGTAACAAATTTTAATAGATCAGGAAGGTTCTAAAGAGACCATTAACATTCTTAACAGTTTACCTCCATGACAGTTCGGAAGAGTTCGGAAGAAATTTGTTCCAAAAACCGGAAAGGATCGGAAAGGTACCTTAGATCCGGACATTTCCTTGAAGATCATTTTTACCAGGAATTATTATTTATACTCTATATCAATGACTTATTGGTAGATATGCCTGAAAACTCTATAGTATCGTATACGGATAATACGGCTGTTATTACGACAGCTAAAACGTGGCTTGAAGTTGAATCTAAAATGAATGATCGATTACATAAAATATCTAGCTGGTTAGCTCTAAATAAACTCTCTTTAAACACTGACAAAACAGTATACATGGAATATGGCAATAAATGTGATAATACTCCAAAAAACTTAAATATCAATATAAATGGTACAAAAATCAAAAGAGTAGAAAGTACCAAATATCTAGGCATAGTCTTTGATAGTAATATGATATGGAATGAACACATTGATTATATTTACAGCAAAACAAAATATCTCATTTTCATTTTCTATAAACTTACTAAGATTTTGTCAACAGACAGTTACGTATGGTACACTGCGCCTTTTTTCACAGCATCATTTCCTATGGAATAATAGCATGGGGAGGAACGTATTCGAACAGTATAGATATGCTCAAAAGACTGCAAATTAGATTACTGAAAATAGTTAACAAAACAATTTTATCATTGGTAAAAATCCTATGTATCTAAGTCAAATATTTTCATATGAATCCCTATTATCATTACAATGATTTACAGAGGCTATACTCTACCTCAAATAAAACCACAAGAAAGAAAAGTATTCAGATTCCAAAAAGGCAGAAAACTATTAGCATTAAAAATAGTTATATTAGAGCAATAATGCAATTCAATTGCTTGCCTAATGAATTAAAAATAATTAACAACAAATACAGTAAGAAAAAAAAACTCAAGAATTGTGTAAAAGAAAACATCTAGAAATACAATACAATCTAGTTTCTATTAGTTGGAAACTTTTTGACAGTAACGAGCGTTAATATGGTTGCGAAAATGTTCTGTAATATATATATATATATATATAGCAATGCCTATAATGGAGCTGGCACAGTAAAGTATACCTTGTCTATTTTAACAATGCAATTCCTACTTTATACTACATTTTGTTAAGAATTTACATCTATATTGTTAATATGGTTATATATATTTTGTTACTAATTTACATAGACATATCTATATATTATTCTCTGTTCAAAATGTACATCTACACATACATTATTTTAGGTTAAGATAGTTTTAAGCGTACCGGACCAGCGAACAGGAATATATATTCCTCTGCTGGATTATCTTGTATAATATAATTATGTACTATGAATGGATATCTTGTATTCTTTAATTTGTACTTACTCTGGTTAAAGAAATAAAAAAAAATTTTTTGAAATATATTTATTTATTTGGTTATACAGTAAATATTGTATACTTATAGGTACAGTTTTTACCTAAAATTTACACATCTTCAAAGTTTAGTTTGGTCCCTTTGAATAGGAGATCCATTATTCAGTTGCTCGTTGATAGATTTAAGCTTAGTAGGTGTTTTTAGCGTAGAAAATATTTGGAGCCAATGAACTAAATAATATTGTAGAACTCTTATACGAAACTTAATGGAATTTGACTGTGTGTAAATTGTAGCTAAAGACATATTATAATAAACATCAAAATTTTCTATCTTATTACATAGAATATTTTGTATACTCATAGGTAGTGCCTTTAGTTACAACTTTCATTTCTCAATAACTCATTTATGATCTGGAACTTTATCGCAAGAAATATTGGGACCGTATGGGCAAAATAACTTGATTCATATTTGATATTATTCTTTCTGACTATAATAGTTATGGCATGTACATATTACTTTTCCAAATAAATTTTATATTTAACATGATATTTTTATAAAAACATACATTTTCTTTTATTTTACAATAATTTGTTTTCATATTATTAAGTACTTATAAATGAGGGTTTTTTATAATAAATTATGGTATTAATTTATTTATATTATGACTAGTTCTATTTATAATTAAGTAATGTCAAACACTTATAAATTTACTGTTTTATTATTTTAGAAACGTAAAACAATTGTATCTTTTAGTTTCTAGCCTCAATTTTGTGTTCATATTTCACAACCTATACCACAACTGACAAGGAAAGGATACTTGGTGGCCGCCTCCGATTTTCATGAAACTTCGCATATGAGTAGAGTGTCAAGAAATATTCGACACGTATTTTTTTTATCTGCAGAAAAACATATCTAAGGGGTAAAAACCGCCCTTAAAGTTCACCCCAAAAACCGTTTTTTTTAATATCTCAAGATGGAATCGGAATTTTTTAATGAAACTAACACCTATTTGTTTCTTATGAAAAGTTGAGTTTTTCGGCACAGTTTTAAAGCTGGGGGTTGCATCCCCTATTTTTTATAAGAGTAAATATGATATTTTCCCTTGTATTTTTGATATAAAAATGTTTTAATGAGCTAAATTTGATTGAAAATTGCCATGTTATAAAGAAAATTGAAAATTATAGTTGACCTGTTTCGAGATTTAAAAATAAAAACACGTTGACGGGGTGAATTACCCCTAATTTAATTTATACCACTCTAACCTCAAAATCACAACTTTGATATGATTTTTCGGCGCTCGTGGTATAAAATACCGTTCGAAACTAGTGCGTAAGTCGATTATTTAGGTGGTGTGACTTTTTGCACGAACGAAGCGAGTATAATAAATACAGCTAAATAATCGACTTCCCCACCCGTGTCGAAATGTACTATAATTACCTTTTTGTTAGTGTCTGCTTCCGATTTTCATGAAACTTTGCAACTGGTTAGAGAATCAAAAAATATTTGACACGTATTTTTTCTTATCTGTGAAGAAAAACATCTGAGGGTGAAAACCACCCTTAAAGTTCACCCCCAAAAACAGTTTTTTTTAATATCTCAAGATAGAATCGGAATTTTTTAATGAAACCAACACCTATTTGTTTCTTATAAAAAGACGAGGATTTGAACCCAGTTTTAATGATAAGGGGTTGTACCCCCTATTTTTATGAGGATAAATATAATTTTTTTCACACTGTTTTTGAAATAACAAGTTTTGACGAGCCATATTTGGTAAAAAATGCCATGTTGTAAAGTAAATTAGAAATTATAGTTGACCTGTTTTGAGGTTTTGAAAAAACACATAGAAGGGGTGAGCTACCCCTATTTAGTTACTTATTTTTTAGTGATTAAAAAAAATTAATCACAACATTTCTTTGGATTTTTAATTTTGTAATGCTTATTTTGACTCATACATACTATTAAAATTTAAAAAAAATAAAAAATATTTTAATTTTAGTGGGGGTGGCTACCCCTATTAACATTATTATTACTAGCTTATGAGCGAAAACTTATTTTCATTTTTATTAATTTGTACAATGTGATGATTTGTCAATGTAACATATATAAATATGACAGAAATTGGTGAATTTGCAAATTTTATTCAATATACGTTTAACAATAATGATAATCTGTGAAAAAATATTTAAAATATAATAGCTTTTTACACCATGCACATCGTATGACTGCAATTCCTCCACATATGTCGCAAATTGGTTCCTCTTGAGTATGGAAACAGAAATCTACTGGATTTTGATGTCTTGGAGGTTTTTTCGTTAGGTATCCACTTTTATACCAGACATATTTAAAAACATTTTGAAATCTTGGTGAAGAAAATTGATTATGGGTTAGAGATTGTAGTTTGATTATATTATTTCTCTCGTGTAATTTAACATCATAATTCATAAGATGTGTTATGTCTGATAATTTTCTTATAAAGTTTTTCCATAATCGAAAACCATATACATCAAGAGGCTGTATCTGACCAGTGGTGCCGTTTGGTATCGTTTTCAATATAAGATTTGAATCTTTCGGTAAAGCTTCTTTTACAGCGTTTTCACATTGTCCATTCCATGAATCTAATAGCAGTATAGGTGAATTCCCACTGTGAATCAAAAATACATTTTGAATCCAAATTTGAAATAGTTCCTTGGATAATTTACCGGATGCTGATGCTTCTACGTATATATTTTCTGGTTTGAATAAAGTGTTTATTACTTTAGGTCTAAATTGCCCATGAGCCTCTTTCAAAACTATAAATAACGGCGACATAAGCTGTCCCTCTGCTGATATTGTTGGTTGAATAGGGTAACTATGTGTTGTAGAAGATACCGACTGAACGATGTTTTCTACATTTTTAATCCCCTCATAACGAAGAGTGCGACCACTATGTATCTCTAAATTGAACCCACTTTGATCATAATGGTAAACGTTTTGAGCACCATGTACTCTAATCAGATTTTTGACATCGTTACCAAAATTTTCTTTGTGTTGTTCTACTTCTATTGCCTTCTGTGTAGATGACATAGTAATAAATTTTGTTATTTTACGTGAAACAATGTGATGTTTTTTTTTTTCAATATTTGTATCCATCTATGTAAAGCTTTAAACCACGAAATATTTAGTTCTGCTTTCTTTACGAGAGCCCATCTTTTTATATCAATATCATGCAAAGTCATTGTTTATTCTATCGCTTCTTTAACTTTTTGAAGTACATAAGTTGTTATTCCATATAGAATAGTTTTTCTGGTACCCCCTGCTTCAATTTGTAATTTCCACCGTCGCAATTGACGATCGGAAGTAACTTTTCTATACTTCGATTATACACTTGTCAAGGATAATGGCTTTCTTTTTCCACTTTGCCAATACTGCACTGCCGGTTACTTATATTCAAAGTCTACATCTTCTTCATTCGGTAAACAAACTGGAACCTCTGCATACTCTTTATTTAATTCATCCTCTTCTTCAATATCTTGTGGAAGTGTATCACTGTAGCCATCCTCAAAAAGTAAAGTATATTCTTCTTCTGTATGTAAATTGTAATTTACACTCTCCTTTATTATATTTTCTATTACATGATATAAAGTTATCTCTTGTTCGTTAGCTTGTGATTCTTCAATTTTAACATTGTTAGGATTAAAGATTATAGATAATAAAGATATTAGAACTAGTGGATTAATAGCCATTTTTCAACTTTATTTGAGGCAATGACGTTCAAGCTACAGCCGCAGATTATTTATTCTATAACACAGGCACACACAAAAAAAGTGGTCTGTTACTGAGACTTGACATACCCCCTCTTATGCATTTTGACGAGCTGAATCCGAATCCGAAGCCAGAATTGCGCCATTACCCGTCTTTTTTTTTTAAATCGTGTAAAACCACCCCTAAATCGAAAAATCCGGGATATTCCGATTTTAACGTTGGGAAAATTTGTATAAACTGCATAAAAATTGCTGCAGATCTAAAGCTATACACATTTTGAGGCACTGAATCCGAATTCAAAGGCAGATTCGTGTCATTACCCTCAGTTCTTTTTAAATCGTGGAAAACCACCCCTAAATCGAAAAATCCAGAAATTCCGCTTTTAACATTAGGAAAATTTGAATAAACTGCCTAAAAATGACTGCAGATCTGGAGCTATACACATTTTGAGGCACTAAATCCGAATCCAAAGGCAGATTTGTGCCATTGCCCCTCAGCTCTTTTTAAATCGTGGAAAACCATCCCTAAATTGAAAAATCCGGAATATTCCGCTTTTAACGTTGGGCAAATTGGTATAAACTGCCTAAAAATGACTGCAAGCTGAAGCTATACACATTTTGAGGCGCTAAATCCGAATCCAAAGGCAGATTTGTGCCATCACCCCTCAGCTCTTTTTAAATCGTGGAAAACCACCCCTTAATTGAAAAAGCCGGAATATTCCGCTTTTAACATTGGGGAAATTGGTATAAACTGCCTAAAAATGACTGCAAATCTACTGCTATACATATTTTGAGGCACTGAATCCGAATTCGAAACGAGATTTACGACATTCCCTCTCTTTTTTTTCAATCACGGAAAACCACCCCTAACATAGAAAAATTCGAAAAATTCAGTTTTTGACCCTTTCTCAAACCCGGAACCCTTGAACTTATAACCCTTAAACCCTAAACCTTGAAACCTTCAACGTTTAAACTGAACCCTTAAATCCTGAACCCATAAATCCTGAATCACTTAAACCTGAACCATTAAATCCTGAACTCCTTAACCCTGAATCCTTTAATTCCAAATCCTAAAATCCTTAAACATTAAACCCACAACCCTTTAACCCTCAATCATTTAAACCCTTAACCGTTGAACCCTGAAGTCTTGAACCCTTAAAATCTTAGATCCTGAACCCTTAAGCCCTCAACCCTTAAAACCTGAACCCATGAACGATGAACCACTAAACTCCGAACCCTTATATGGTCAACAAGAAATGGCCTCAATCCTATCCGAATCCAAAGGCAGATTTATGCCATCACCGCTTAGTTCTTTTTAAATCGTGGAAAACCACCCCTTAATCGAAATATCTGGAATATTCCGCTTTTAACGTTGGGAAAATTTTTATAAACTGCCTAAAAATTGCTGCAGATCTAAAGCTATACGCATTTTGAGGCGCTGAATCCGAATCCAAAGGCAGATGCATGCCATTACGCCTCAGTTCTTTTAAATCGTGGAAAACCACCCCTAAATCGAAAAATCCAGAAATTCCGCTTCTAACATTAGGAAAATTTGAATAAACTGCCTAAAAATGACTGCAGATCTGGAACTATACACATTTTGAGGCGCTAAATCCGAATCCAAAGGCAGATTTGTGCCATCACACCTCAGCTCTTTTTAAATCGTGGAAAACCACCCCTAAATTGAAAAATCCGGAATATTCCGCTTTTAACGTTGGACAAATTGGTATAAACTGCCTAAAAATGACTGCAGGCTGGAGCTATACACATTTTGAGGCGCTAAATCCGAATCCAAAGGCAGATTTGTGCCATCACCCCTCAGCTCTTTTTAAATCGTGGAAAACCACCCCTAAATTGAAAAGGCCGGAATATTCCGCTTTTAACATTGGGCAAATTGGTATAAACTGCCTAAAAATGACTGCAAATCTACTGCTATACATATTTTGAGGCACTGAATCCGAATTCCAAACGAGATTTACGACATTCCCTCTCCTTTTTTTCAATCACGGAAAACCACTCCCAACATCGAAAAATTCGAAAAATTCAGCTTTTACCCTTATAACCTTTAAACCCTGAACCCTTAAACTTATATCCTTTAAACCCGAAACCTTAAAACCCTTAACGCTTTAACCGGGAACCTTTAAACCCATACCCCATAAATCCTGAACCCCTTAAACCTGAACTTTTAAATCCTGAACCCTAAATCCTTTAATCCCCAACCCTAAAGTCCTTAAACATTGAACCCACAACCCTTGAACCCTTAACCGTTGAATCCTGAACTCTTAAACCCTTAAACCCTTAGAACCTGAACCCTTAAACCCTCAACCCTTATACGATGAACCACTAAACTCTGAACCCTTAAAACATCAACCTTGAAACCTAATGGTTTGACTGTCCCTCAAAACCCTTAAGAATTGAAAACTGAAACCCTCAGCTCTTAAACCCTCAACCGTTAAACCTTGCGTCTTTAAGAAACTAATTCAATTCTCTCTTTTTCGCTTATAGCGGATTCTCTTATCGTCAGAAGATCTGTGTAAAGGATTTCTGGATCTTTTTTTATCACTTTGATTAGTTTCTCTTTTCAACATCCAGCAGTAGCTAGCCATCATATTAACACCCCAAGTGCCTTGATATCTCCTCTCCATTTCTTTTAGGTCTTGGTGAAACCGCTCACCTTGCTCTTCGCTGTAGTCATCTAAGTTCTCAGGAAAATATTGCAAATGTGAGTGCAAAAAATGTAATTTCACACTCATCAAACAATCTAAACGTTCGTAGTTATCGAATAAATCTGAAACAATTTGTTCATATTCCTGATTTTTCTGATTACCTAAAAAATTTTCAGCAATACTTTGAAAACTGAGCCATGCTAACTTTTCTGTTTCGTTCATTGTGTTGATGAAATTAGGATCTCCAAACATTCTTCGAATTTGAGGGCCGTCAAAAGTTCCTGCTTTTATTTTAGCGTTACTGAGACCTGGAAAATGATCTGACAAGTATTGGAAACATGCCCCTTCTTTATCTAATGCTTTAGTAAACTGCTTCATTAAACCAAGATTAATGTGCAGTGGAGGAAGAAGGATTTTTAATGGATCGAGCAATGGTTCTTGAAGCACGTTGTAAGTACCTGGATTAAGCGCATTTCTTTTTGGCCATTCTCTCTTCCTGTAATGATTTATGCGATCTCTGCTGTCCCATACACATAGAAAGCATGGAAACTTTGTGAAACCTGACTGTTGCCCTAATATGATGGATATGATTTTCAAGTCTCCACAAACTTGCCACTTGTGTTCTTCATATTTTATTTTCTCTAGGACATACTTCATATTTTCATAACTTGCTTTTAATTTCGTGGAATGAGCTATTAGGATGCTTGGGTATTTATTTCCATTATGCAGCAAAACTGCCTTTAGACTTTGCTTTGAAGAGTCTATGAAGAGTCGCCATTCACTGGACTTGTGAATATTAGGTTTTAATTCATTAATCAGACTCTTTACATCTGTGCAATAAACTAATGTTTTATCCTCATCTACAGTGAAATATTTTGTAAACTCTTGTTCCCGTTTTCTATAAACAGAAGATTTAGTTCCAGGTTCTACTAATTCCCGCCTCTTAAATTCCGCTGCCATGAATTCTGCAACATCTTTAGAGATGCCAGTATTTCGAATAAAATCGTTTAAATCTTTTTGGTTAAATGGTTTAGGATTCCATGGCTTAACAGAATGTGGAACATACTCGTCTTCACTTTCATCCATTTCACTTTCTCTAATTTCCATTGATTCGCTCTCACTGTCATCTTCATTTTTTCTTATGTCGTCTTCTTCAATATCTTTTTCCATAAAATCTTCTTCTACATTCATAAGTTCACCAGCATCACAAATAGTTTCCTCTCTTTCAAATTCATTGGATGTATGAATATCTGATTCCATGATGGGTTTTATCATTGAAGAGAAATTAGCATATTTTATTTTAGATTTATTTTTTGAGTTGAAGCCACTTGTAATAGTTTTGTAAAAATAGCAGTCATCGCATGACTGTGGTTTCTGCCATATAGTTGGCGTGATAAATTGGCGTGGTAAATTGTAAATATGAAGTATGTCCTAGAGAAAATAAATCATATCCATCATATTAGGACAACAGTAAGGTTTTACAAAGTTTCCGTGCTTTCTATGTTTGTGGGACAACGGAGATTGCATAAATCATTACAGAAAGAGAGAATGGCCAAAAAGAAATGCGCTTAATCCAGGTACTTACAAGGTGCTTCAAGAACCATTGCTCGATCCATTAAAAATTCTTCTTCCTCCACTGCACATTAAACTTGGTTTAATGAAGCAGTTTACTAAAGCATTAGATAAAGGGGCATGTTTCCAATACTTGTCAGATCATTTTCCAGGTCTCAGTAACGCTAAAATAAAAGCAGGAATTTTTGACGGCCCTCAAATTCGAAGAATGTTTCGAGATCCTAATTTCATCAACACAATGAACGAAACAGAAAAGTTAGCATAGCTCAGTTTTCAAAGTATTGCTGAAAATTTTTTAGGTAATCAGAAAAGTCAGGAATATGAACAAATTGTTTCAGATTTATTCGATAACTACGAACGTTTAGGTTGTTTGATGAGTGCGAAATTACATTTTTTGCACGCCCATTTGCAATACCTTCCTGAAAACTTAGGTGACTACAGCGTAGAGCAAGGTGAGCGATTTCACGAAGACCTTATAGAAATGGAGAGGAGATATCAAGGCACTTGAGGTACTAATATGATGTCTGACTACTGCAAGATGTTGGAAAGAGAAACTAACCCAGGTGATACAAAAAGATCCAGAAATCCTTTACACAGGCCATTTGAGGATAAAAGAACCCGCTATAAGCGAAAAAGAGAAAATTGAATTAGTTTTTTAAACACGCAAGGTTTAATGGTTGAGGGTTTAAGAGCTGAGGGTTTCAGTTTTCATTTTTTAAGGGTTTTAAGGGACAGTTAATGGTTTGAGGGTTGATGCTTTAAGGATTCAGAGTTTAATGGTTCATCGTTCAAGGGTTTAAGGGTTCAGGGTTTAAGGGTTGAGGGCTTAAGGGATCAGGATCTGAGGGTTTGAGGATTTAAGAGTTCAGGGTTCAACGGTTAAGAGTTTAAAAGGTTGAGGATTAAAGGGCTATGGGTTCAATGTTTAAGGATTCTAGAGATGGGGATTAAAGGATTCAGGGTTAAGGGGTTCAGGATTAAAGGGTTTTAGCGTTGAGGGCTTCAAGGTTTAGGGTTTAAGAGTTATAAATTCAAGGGTTCAGGGTTTAGGGGTTGAAAGGGTCAAAAGCTGAATTTTTCGAATTTTTCGGTGTAGGGGTGGTTTTCCGTGATTGAAAAAAAAGTAGAGGGAATGTAGTAAATCTCGTTTCGGATTCGGATTCAGTGCCGCAAAGTATGTATAGCAGTAGATCTGCAGTCATTTTTAGGCAGTTTGTACTAATTTGCCCAATGTTAAAAGCGGAATATTCCGGATTTTTCAATTTAGGGGTGGTTTTCCACGATTTGAAAAACACTGAGGGGTGGTTTTCCACGATTTAAAAAACACTGAGGGGTGATGGCACAAATCTGCATTTGGATTCGGATTCAGCGCCTCAAAATGTGTATAGCTTTAGATCTGCAGTAATTTTTAGGCAGTTTTCACAAATTTTCCCAACGTTAAAAGCGGAATATATCGGATTTTTCGATTTAGGGGTGGTTTTCCACGATTTAAAAAGAACTGGGGGGTGATGGCACAAATATGCCTTTGGATTCGGATTCAGCGCCTCAAAATGTATATAGCTTTAGATTTTTAGGCAGTTTATAAAAATTTTCCCAACGTTAAAAGCGCAATATCCCGGATTTTTCGATTTAGGGGTGGTTTTACACGATTTAAAAAAAAACTGAGGGGTGATGGCGCAATTCTGGCTGCGGATTCGGATTCAGCGCGTCAAAATGCATAAGAGAGGGTATGTCAAGTCTCAGTAACAGACCACTTTTTTTTTTGTGTGCCTGTGTAATTATTATTTTACTTAAAATAACTTTATTTTATTTTCATGAACGTTAATTGAACTTACTTTTATTTCAGATATTTCATAATTTTATCCCCTTTATTAAAATTGATGGCTATGTTATTTCATGTTTTATTCGTAATCTGATTGGTCGGAAGCGTTGCGATGCTGTAGCTATGTGCATGGCAACGTAATGTTGTTTGTTTATATTTTTCTTACAAGGTTATTTTGCCATTTTTGAATATTGTATTCAAAGCATATTGCATCTCCGCACGCAGCGCGCGTTTGATCAAGTCTTCTTTTTAAAATAAAGTTATGTTTCACTGAAATAAAAATATTATAATTACTACAATATTATGTGACACACACAAATAATTTAATTTATTTTATTTGTTTATTATATGGTAGAGAGAATCGTGCCAGTTTAATATAATAAATACATAAAACAATGAAATCGAATATATACATATATATATATATATATATATATATATATATATATATATATATCAAAAATTTTTGAAAAAATTCACACATGTTTTATGGATGATTCTAAACATTTTGTATTCTATACATTTTTTTCGTAAGGTTCAAAGCTGTCATGAAAAAAATCATGAAGTTTAAGGTCATGCTGTTTCACAAAAAGCGCCATTTTGGAAAAACTAAGGGGGGAAAAAAGTTCTCAACCAGGGGGTTTTGAAAACCTCAGACATCGAGGATGCGATTTCTGGCAATAATTTTCTTATTTGAATGCAGCAACGTTAGTAAAAATTGATTTAAAAAAGAAACGTTAAAAATTCGAGACTTTTTTTTTAAAATGCAAAAAAAAATAATGATTTTGATTTTTTTTTACAAAATGAGTACCAGATTCTGAAAGAGCATCCCCGAAAACCCCTTATATAGGATTTTGAACAAAAATGGATTTGTTTTTCTAACAGCACAGTGGGCTCGAAGTTTCATGTCCAAATTTAGCGTTTTGCGCATTAATGGGTTAATAAATTAAACATTATTAGAATCATTATTTTATTTTACGTTTTTATAATAATCCTATTTACATTATATCACTTCTTTGAATCAAACTTACTATTTGACTTTAGATGTCATTTTAATATTTAAACTATTTTATTTTTTTCAAGAAAGTTCTTATTTGTTTAAACGTTTCGCCCATACGACTAAAAATAAAATAGCAATACTTACAAGCCCTTTTTAATAATATATTTTCTTTATTTTTTTTTGAAGAATATATAATAAAATGTATAATTATATCAATTTAAACAATTGTATTAACACCAACGATATGTAATCAGTTTAGTAACTAGCGTGTAGTCAATACAAAGAAACACTACAAACTGACCACAGTCGAATAAAAATATCTTTTGTTTACTCGAGAATTATCTCGTATTCAAAGTTTATTTTTAACTTATCAATATTTTTATAAATGTCGTCGCAAAAAAAATATTCGTAGAAGCGTGATGACATTGAAAATTATAATGTAAATTGAATATAATTGTAATTATATTGCATATTTCGGTAAGAATGAAACCTTCGTTGATAAAAAAAAACTTAAATTTTTATGACATCAACAGTACAATTATCAATACGGGAATTGAAATATCCTAATATGATGTGAAAAAAGATGAATTTCTAATAGAATTTTACCCAGAAAAATTCTTTGTTTATAAATAATTTCATCATTAATTTTATAAACAAAAAAAAAATCGATAAAAATTTTTTTGCAAATTTTCATTTAATGTATTAAATTTTAGTAGTCAATTTTAGTATTTCACGTAAAATATGGTTTGAAATAAGCATCTCAAAATTAAAAATCAAAAAGAATGTAGTGATCAATTTTTTTTAATTACTAAAAGATAAATAACTAAAGTAGGGGTAACTCACCCCTTCTATGTGTTCTTTTTAAACCTCGAAACAGGGCAACTATAATTTTTAATTTTCTTTACAACATGGCATTTTTTAATCAAATATGGTTAGTCAAAACTTTGTTATTTTAAAAACAGGGTGAAAAAAATTATATTTACCCCCATAAAAATAGGGGGTGCAACCTCTTATCATTAAAACTGTGTCCAAATACTCGTCTTTTTATAAGAAACAAATAGGTTTTAGTTCCATTAAAAAATTCCGATTCCATCTCGAGATATTAAAAAAAACTGTTTTTGGGGGTAAACTTTAAACGTTTTCACCCCCAGATGTCTTTCTCCACAGATAACAAAACAAATACATGTCAAATATTTTTCGATACTCTAACCAGTTGCAAGGTTTCATGAAAATCGGAGGCAGACACTAACAAAAAGGTAATTAATTAAATTAGGGGTAATTCATCCCGTCAACGTGTTTTCATTTTTAAATCTCGAAACAGGTCAACTATAATTTTCAATTTTCTTTATAGTATGGCAATTTTCAATCAAATTTAGCTCATTAAAACATTTTTATATCAAAAATACAAGGGAAAATATCATATTTATCCTTATAAAAAATAGGGGATGCAACCCCCAGCATTAAAATTGTGCCGAAAAACTCGACTTTTCATAAGAAACAAATAGTCGTTGGTTTCATTAAAAAATTCCGATTCCATCTTGAGATATTAAATAAAAACGGTTTTTGGGGGTAAATTTTAAGGGCGGTTTTCACCCCTCAGATATGTTTTTCCGCAGATAAAAAAAAATACGTGTCGAATATTTTTTGACACTCTACTCATATGCGAAGTTTCATGAAAAACGGAGGCGGACACCAAGTATCCTTTCCTTGTGAGTCACCTAAGTATCGAAAACTGCTCCGGCGCCGAAACTGATAATCGAAAACTATTCCCGCGACATTATATTTTTTTAAATTATTTTCACCTTTAATATTATTAAATATTTTTTTTTCATTTACTTTATTTGAACTTGTTTTAAAACTTTATAAAAAAAAGTAATTGTTTTCTTCAATAAAAATATTGGTTTTTGGAACTTACACGCTATCTAAAACTGGTTCCACTACGTTACCAGCATTATTGCTGGTTATTTTAGGGTCGGTAACGCTTTTTAAGGTATGTTGATTGTAACTGTTTCTTGCATTTTGTAGTCCCTACTGAAAAATCTCAGATGGGAAATATGTGGTAAGCATATGAGATCCATGTAGGAAATATATGGAACCCATGTTGGAAACATGTAGGACTTTTGTGGGAACGCGTAGGACCATGTGGCGTTTTGCTGAGGGATCCATTAGGAACCATATAGTTCCCACATGTTTCCTATCCCACACGACCAAGCTAAAAGAAAATCCTAAATATTTTATAATTTTGATTAAGTTTGACCGATAAAATTACTTTTCAGATGAATTATAAACGTAAAAATTTAGGTAAAATAGGTTTAATCAGATTTTTCAAATAATAAATACGAGATAAGCTTCAAAGTCATATATTATTTTATTACAACATTTAATATTCATACATATTTGATAGTTTTGAACTTTAACATGAGCTTCTCGTATGTATAAAAATACACATTTTTTATATTGTTCTTATTGGAAGTATGCGCGCTTCCTGCGTGTGTGTTTGCGAGTGTCTGTGTGTGTGAGTGGAGGGAGCGTCCTCCTCTCCGCACTGCGTGCGGCTGTCTCCGCGAGCGCCACTTCTCCTTGAGCGCTGGACCTGAGCGGACGTGTGTGCAAGAGAGAGAAAGCTCTTCAATAAACCTTAACAAATATTAAACTGTGTGTGACTCTTTGTTTCATCTCATCCTCACCAACCATCCAACAGTTCTTGTAGGAAGTATGCGCGCTTCCCGCGTGTGTGTATGCGAGTGTCTGTGTGTGTGAGTGGAGGGAGCGCCCTCCCCTCCGCACTGCGTGCGGCTGTCTCCGCGAGCGCCACTTCTCCCTGAGCTCTGGACCCGAGCGGACGTGTAAAGAGAGAAAGCTCTTCAATAAACCTTAACGTATATTAAACTGTGTGTGACTCTTTGTTTCATCTCATCCTCACCAACCATCCAACAGTTCTTGTATTTATTGCAGTATAATTCAAATTCATCTTACTTATTAGCGAGCTTGACAACGAGACTAAGGGAGCAGGACGAAATTATGCTTAACGATGATCATATTGCTCGATTTATCCCTCGATATTTAAAAAACACGCTCGGTCGGGACTGAAGGCACCCACGTATATATCTTCTCAATGGCAATCATCTTAATAGGCTACAGCGATATCGATGAAATACAAAAAAAAAATTAAAGCGATTTGTTGCATCATTTTTTTACATTAACGACATCTACTTTATTAGTACTGAAATTTCGTTAAAAAAATTTTTTTCCGTAACTTAAAGTACCGGTCTATGATACTATATGGGTTCTCACTTTACAGTATGAGAACAATTTATTGTAGAATATTTTATATTTAAGTGCTATATCTACCAATAGAACCACCTTAATATTATTCATACATCTCATGTCATGGATCTTGTCACGGAATTTTGTCAATGAATAAAAAATACATTAAATATCTATTTTCAACAGTATTTTCAACAGAACAGGCTTATGATAACATCTATATTTACATTCCCGAATTTTCTACCACACTGCTAATACACTCTATTCACATTCTTCATATCTAATAAAAACTAAAATTAATAAGTAATCTATTATTATGTGTGCAAATACTGAAGATAAATTACTATAAAGAAGTTCAAATCAAAGTAGATGACAGACAATTTAGCAATTGTATATTCCAATACACAGACAAATACTTCTTACACTATCATTTTTAAATAAAATATGGTTTTTTCATTAAGACTTCGCTTCATAAAATTTTAGAAACTATGTAATATGTAATCATGTAAATCATTAGCATCCATAATTTAATTGTTTAATTTTAAGCTTACACTAAAACTAGGTCCAAAATTAGGTCCAAAGAAATTTATTATTAACATGTTTAAAGGCTAGGGTATTTGACAGACAATTTTGATGACTATATTTCAACACCCTGACTTTTATATCCTAGCTTTTAAACATGTTAATAATAAATTTCTTTGGACCTAATTTTGGAGCATGGTTTCAGTGTAAGCTCAAAAATTAAATAATTAAATTATGGATGCTAATGATTTATATGATTGAAGACTATGACTACATAGTTTCTGAAATTTTATGAAGCGAAGTCTTAATAAAAAAACCATATTCTATTTAAAAATGATAGAGTAAGAAGTATTTGTCTGTGTATTGTAAAATACAATTGCTAAATTATCTGTCATCTACTTTGATTTGAACTTCTTTATACGTTTACCTTCAACGTTTGCACACATAATAACAGATTGCTCATGAAATTTAATTTTTGAGTAGATATAAAGAATTCGAATAGACTGTATTAGCAGTGTAAACGGCTCCCATTGAAAATTCAGGAAAGTAAATATAAATGTTATTATAAGCCTGTTTAGTTGAAAATACTGTTGACGATAGATGTTTAATATATTTTTTATACAATGACAAAATTCAGTGACAAGATCCATGACATGAGATGTATGAATAATATTAAGTTTTCAAATCCACCCGGTTGTCGAAAATACAAATTATTGGTTTCTATTGATATTTAAAAAATACATAACTGTTTTTAGAAGGGTTTGCCAATGTCAATCCAGAGCTTGTTTTCAAGGACTTTTAATAAAGAATCAGAAAAAATTTTGTCGAACACAAGCTTTTTTTTTAGGTTAAGGTATACTAAGAAGCAACCAATCAAAGGTTTTCAAAATGTGTCATAAAGTAAATATGGCAACAATCGACACGTAAAATGCAATCTTTTTTCCAATATAGGTGTTATACAAAAAGTTTCAGGATTTTGAGTAAGAAAATGACAAAAGTTGAGTTTTCACCCAAAATTACAAAAAATAACAATTTTTCGTGTAGAATAACTTTTGTATTTATCAAAATATGGATCTCAAAATCTTGGAACATGTTTTTTTCACTAAGAACTGTTAATTCGCCAAACCCAAGCGATTTTAAAATTTTGAGCTGCTGACTTCATGTCGTCGGGTGGGTGGAAGAGGCTATTATCTCGGAAAAGCGCTGAGAAGGCTATTATCTCGGGAAAGCGGTGAGAAGTTATTATCTCGGAAAAGTGGCGAGAAGGCTATTATCTCGGCCGAGATTTGAAGAGTATATTATCTCGAAAAAAATTCTTGTTATTTGAAATAGTTTCTAGGTTAGTAAGCACTGCACGATTTTCGAATAAAATTCAAATTTAATCTAATTGAGTGACTGTTAATGCACATTAAAGACAAACATATCTAATGTATTTATTTAAATATAACCATTTATACCACTCTAACCTCAAAATCACAACTTTGATATGATTTTTCGGCCCTCGTGTTATAAAATACCGTTCGAAACTAGTGCGTAAGTCGATTCGCTCGTGCAAGAAGTCATACCAGCTAAATAATCGACTTCCCCACCCGTGTCGAAATGTACTATTGTATAACACAATTACATTTGAATTTTATTCGAAAATCGTGCAGTGGTTACCAACCTAAAAACTATTTCAAATAACAAGAATTTTTTTCGAGATAATATACTCTTCAAATCTCGGCCGAGATAATAGCCTTCTCACCACTTTTCCGAGATAATAGCCTTCTCACCGCTTTCCCGAGATAATAGCCTTCTCACCGCTTTTCCGAGATAATAGCCTCTTCCACCCACCCGACGATGTGAAATATCCCATTTGTATTGTATGATTCTATATCCTTTATTTTAACATATTAAAGCTAATTTACATTAAATTGAGCATTAATAATAAAAATTACTGTCTCTTAGTTGCCTTTTAAGATTTCTGAAATTTTCATATACTGGGATGGCTGAGTTTATGAAAATCTTTTACGATCACTATCCACTAGCTTTTCTTCTATTAGTACAAAATACGTCTGTAGACCAAACTTTACTCATTAGTTAAATTGCATTTTGGGATATGTCATTTTATTTGAAATGTAAACGATGAGCCATTTTTTCACAGAATCACTTTATGTGACAAATTCATTCTACTATCTATTAATTTATACTAATTGACGATAATATTATCATAAAGTGATTCTCTGAAAAAAGGCTCATCGTTCACATTATAAATAGAATGACATATCCCGAGATGTAATTTAACTAATGAGTTGAAGTTTGGTCGGCAGATGTATTTTGTACTAATAAAGAACAAAACCTAGTTGGGAGGATGATTGAAAAAGATTTTCATAAACTCAGCTATACCCGTGTGTGCAAATTTTGCAGAAATTTTAAAAAGCAACTACGAGATAATATTTATTATTAATGCTTCATTAAGTGTAAATTACCTTTAATATGTTAAAACGAAGCATTTTGAGTCTGCCTCATGAGCTTCGCCATTTCCGCTCATTCTGGAGCAGTGTCTATCAGGCGCGGTAGACACTGTAGTACCTGTAACAACGTATCGAGCGAGGAATCGACAGCCCTAGCCGCAACTATGGGTAAGGTCACAAAAGATGGTTTCAACTCAAGCAGGAAGAAAAATGGAAAGTCACGTAAGTCTAAGAAGTACGTTGAATGCTATGTGTGTCAAGGAAAAGGTCACTACGCGCGCGAGTGCCCCAAATAAAAAGAAAGCCATTCCGGTTAGCAGTCAAGCGAAGGACTGTGAGAAGGGACGGACGTGCTATAGTTCTGGGTAACGAGACGAAGTGCGCAGTAGTTGATGACGGCATCATTTTGGCTGAGCATCTGATCGGTGGCACATGATAGAGCGCTCGCATCGAGAGAATACTATATTTGCCCGATATGGGGAAAAATTTGTACTCCGTCGGCCTAGGTAGATCAAACAACCTTGGAATTTGCTTCAAAGTTGAAGCAGTGATGTTTTAAGCAAATGAACATGGTGTACCGCATGTTTCTTCATGTATTAGAACCACAATGTGATGTAGTGAATGTTGCGTCACTGTAAGGTCTGATGTGATCACGGCGCGATATAATACCGACCACAAACCGCACGCAGGCTTTTAGAGCTTTCTCAAGCTTTTTTACACGCTCTTTGTCGAGTTGGTTGTAGACAGGGGCGGCATAATCCAGCTGCGGGAAGACGAGCGTTTCGACGAAGTGCTTCCTGATGCCTCTCGATAACGCATGACGGAAAAAACGCAGGATGCAGTGCGAGCCGAAACCTTTGCGCGAGACAAGTTTAGCGTGGGCTTGCCAGTCGAGGGTGTTAGAAGAAATCACTACGAGACTTCGTGCTTCCGTTACATAAAGTATCACTGTCAAGAATTATGAGATTGGTTCTGCCGTTGTTAAGAGTGAGGCCGTTAGTACGGACCCAGTCTGCGACCGCTTGGGCATCTCAGGTAATACGATCGAGTACAAGGTGGAAATTAGATGGAAAAAAATGATGGTAGAGCTGCGTGTCGTAGGTAAAGATCATGACCTTGGAGAAATGAACCATAACCGGGAGGTCCTTAATACAAATGGCAAAGAGTAGTGGCTCAAGAACGCTTCCTTGCGGAACTCCAGACGCTGCGCGAAGCCAGTCTGAAATTGTTTCACCTCAAACGATGACTGCCTGGAGTCTATCGGCCAGGTTCGTAAAGTACCAACGCAGAGCGGGGGTGGAGAAGTTTATCTCTCCGAGTTTGGCGAGAAGGGTGGTGTGAGGGATTGAATCAAAAGCCTTGAAAAAATCAAACAGGATGAGAAAGGTTAGCATTCGCTCATCAATGGCCTGGCGGATGTCACTGAACACCCCTAGAAGAGCGGTCATGGTGCTGTGCCTACGGCGGAAGCCTGCTTGGCGAGGGTGGAGTACGCTGTTGACCTCCAGGTAGTCCTGAAGCTGGTTATGCACCAGTCGCTCAAGTACCTTATGGAGTTCAGGCAGCTGGGCAATCGGTTGCATATAGGAGGGCTGCGACATCCCATTAGATTTAGCGAGTGGACGATTGGTTGCTCTCTTCCAGTTGGAGGGGAAGGTAGCACAGCCAATAAAGGTTTTGAAAAAGTTCCAGCCACAATGCGTTTACTGAAAGTTTTGCTGTGCCTCCGGCCCCGAAGATGGTCTGGCAGTCGAGGTTCCTCAAGCCTGGTGTCCTTCATAGTATGGCGTCTTGGGCGGAAGGGCAGGTAAGGGTAAAAACGAGCGCGCGAGGCTGAGCTCCAGGTGACACGGCGTTCGCCTACACATATAATCTGATGCACGCTGGCGAACTCCACACGCGCCAGATGACGACGAGCGCCGCATGCTGCTGGAGTTTGAGGGCAGTAAGGAGATCGGCGGCGAGGTGCAGGGGCTCTTGTTGCGCAGCTAAGGGAATGCTCCTCACGAGAATCTCGCGTGGGTCCCCGTGCGTGTTTCGCTTAAGCACCTCTTCGTCAGTGACAGAGAGACGCGTGATTTCAACTCGCACTGCTGCCAAGTCAGCATCATGCGGAGTACTTAGGGCCTGCTGGCTCAGCTCCACCGCGTTGACGCCAGATGCGAGGTTGGCCAAGGCGCGTATTCTCGGCCAGCGCGAGCGTATTCTCGGCAAGGGTGAGTGCTATGCATGAGTGCTATGCAACTGATTGAGCAGCTCGTAAAAGCATTGCATGTACGGTGCACTCACTAAGTGCAGCCCTCATTCCTCCGTCAGCATGAAGTTCGGCGTTAGAGGTAGTAGGCACACTGTCCTGGTCCATCTTCTCTATATATGTTGGAACCACAGCGGCAGTAGGGCTTCGGCAGTGTATTTTAGAAACAGGAACGACGGATGGAGAAAGAGTCGAGGCACTCCTCTTCGCAGTCTACTGGTTGGCGGTGGGCGTGGCTGAGCGCGGTGGTTTGCCGCGCGTAGGCGATGATAGCCGGGGGGGGGGGGGGCACCAGACGAGGCTATTAGAAGCGCTACCTCTGGCAACGATGGTAGCACTGCTGACAGCTGAGCAGACGAAGCACAGTGATCTGTGGTATCAAAAAAACGGTTAAAAATCCCTCTTCAACTGGATTTGCATGATAAAAATTTAAAAAACAAGTTCGACATAGCTGAAGTGATGACGAATCGAAAACCGCTGCACTTTACCTTGATTAAGGTTCGTAACGATCACCCGAAGCTTCCAAATTATTGAAAAAACAATTAATACATTCTCTATTTTACAGCATTTGAGAAATCCATTTCTTCTCATGGAAAAAAATCTGAAAAATAGTTTTATGTTGGTCTAGTATGCTATATAAATATTCGTTTCATATATATATATATATATATATATATATATATATATATATATATATATATATATATATATATATATATATATATATATATATATATATATATATATATATATGTGTGGGTGTTGGGTGTGTATCAAATAACGTTCAAAAATCAACTTGCTTTCATGTAAAAAAAATTGTTTTAATCTGGCTTATGACACACACACACACACACACACACACACACACACACACACACACACACACACACACACACACACACACACACACACACACACACACACACACACACACACACACACACACACACACACACACACACACACACACACACACACACACACACACACACACACACACACACACACACACACACACACACGCACGCACGCACGCATGCACATTATATAATGTTATTTATTATTACATATAGATAAATAAGTGAGACAACACTATGAATCCATCGAAAACCGACGAAAATGTCCAGTTAGACTGTAAAAGGGTTAGACGCATGCAGCAGAGACACGCAGACTCGCATGTCACAGACCAACGCGCTTGCTTCTTTTGGCAGTAGGAAAGTTAAAGCCTATAGAGCAAATAAATTCCGAAGCTTATTCATTTTAAAAGTTTATAACAGTGATTCATTGACAGTTAAGAAATGATTACTTTACAGTAAAGATTCGTAACGTCTGCACAGAGAGAAAATATTACTTTTGTAGGAAAGATTTGGTGACTTAACTATTAAGACACGAATTTAAAATATTAAAAATATGGTGATATTCTTAATAAATAAATAAGGATCCATGGTGAATTTGAAACTTAAGTGCCTACACAAATATTCATATTGTTTTTAGTACTTTTTAAATGTATTAAATTGTATAATACCACATAATAAGTTTAGGTTAGGTATGCACATTATATGTTGAATTAAAGGTAAATTAGCAATCAAAAATCCACAAAAAGTATTTCAACTAACATTGTGTATGTGTGTGTGTGTGTGTGTGTGTGTGTGTGTGTGTGTGTGTGTGTGTGTGTGTGTGTGTGTGTGTGTGTGTGTGTGTGTGTGTGTGTGTGTGTGTGTGTGTGTGCGTGTGTACGCGTGTGTGGATGTGTGGGTGTGTGCGCGTATGTGGGTGTGTGGGTGTGTGCATCCGCGCGTGTGTCTGTGTGTGTGTGTGTGTGTACGCGTGCGTGCGCGTGCGCGTGTAGATTCAGGTAGTCTCTTTCGCAAGAGTTCGGTCAACGTGACTAAAGAAGTAAACTCTCTCTCTCTCTGGGTAGAAGTTATCAATATTGGTTACCGAAAAGTATCCATTTACACACGTCTTTTCTGGGAAGTTCTGGAATAGGGGACGGGTTACCGGAAAGCACCGATACGCATACAAATATTACCGGAACCCTCACTTACCCGTCTTTATACAAGAAAAACATTAAATATAGAAATTAAAAAATTTTTGTAGACGATGGGAATTGAACCCGCGACTCTCGGCACGGCAGGCGGACGCTCTAACGACTCACCTATAAAAGTCTTACAGTTTATTATTTCAAAAAGTAAAAATTACGTTGAAAATTTTAAAAAGTAATATTTAAAATAGTAAAAATTCCACAAGACGAATGTGTTCCAGTGCTTATGTTGATAACAATAAATTCCCCTATAAAAATGCTAAATTTTACACAAAAGTTTTACTTTATAATATAAGTATACATTTTATACCGAAAGAGTGTCTTAATAGATTCAGAAAAAAAGTATAAATTAAAAATACTTTTTTATGAATTTTATAAGATCAGTGTACTTAATTCACCGCTAAATTCAAGATACATAAAATAAAGGTTCAGAAAAAAAATTTATGAAAATATTTTTTATTATTCATGTAATGAAGATGTACACAACATTATAAACCGCTGCCAATTCATTAGCACTTGACTTCCTCAAACTTACTTTACTGATTCCTTTAATTAATTTTTAATACCAAAATTTGAATTTATTGCACAAAATGTAACAATTCTAATTAAATTTATTTGTGAAGATTAAAAAGTATTAATTTTTAAATTATGTATAAAATATAAATAAAATAACAGGTATATACGACTTAATTTTTAAATTATGTATAAAAAATGAATAAAATAATTGATTATAATATTAAATTCAGAACCTTCTTAAATTATTAAATAACCTTTACGTAAAATCATAGTTTCTTGCTGAAATTTTACTCATATATATCGTCTACACACATAGGTAGGTATACTGATAAAAATAATAATCGTTAAAAGAGTTAAGAAATATTTATTAACTGTTAATACTTGGACTCGTTTTATAGTACACAGAGAAAAAAGTTTACTTATAGGTGAAATTCGTGACTAATAATTAATGCATGAAATGAAAATATTAAAAATATGCTGATATTATTAATAAATACATCAAATTCAATCAATTATCGAAAGTTGAAATACTTTTTGTGGATTTTTTTATTGTCGATTTACCTTTAATTCAACATATAATGTGCATACCTAACCTAAACTTATTATGTGGTATTAAACAATTTAATACATATAAAAAGTACTAAAACCAATATGAATATTTGTGTAGGCACTTAAGTTTCAAATTCACCATGAATCCTTATTTATTTATTAAGAATATCACCATATTTTTAATATTTTAAATTCGTGTCTTAATAGTTAAGTCACCAAATCTTTCCTACAAAAGTAATATTTTCTCTCTGTGTAGACGTTGCGAATCTTTACTGTAAAGTAACCATTTCGTAACTGTCAATGAATCACTGTTATAAACTTTTAAAATTAGTAAGGTTCGGAGAGAAATTTATTTGCTCTATAAGCTTTTATTTGCATATTGGCAAAAGAAGCAAGCGCGTTGGTCTATGACATGCGAGTCTGCGTGTCTCTGCTGCATGCGTTTAACCCTTTTACAGTCTAACTGAACATTTTCGTCGGTTTTCGTTGGATTCATAGTGCTCTCTCGCCTATTTATCTATTTGTAATTATAAATAATATTTTCTGTCGTAAGACCGTAAAATTTGATTTTACGAATTGTTTTTATTAGTTGTTAAATTTGATTTCACGGATCCTTAAAATAAAAATAGTACGTAAAATCGAGTTTTACAGAATGTTCAAGAAATCGCATATTACGGCCTAAAAACAGTCCGTAAAATCGAATTTTATGGCTATGATATCAAAAAGTCAATTACAGCTTTTAAGTAATATTTTACAAAATTGTCAATAAATTTTATGTTTATCTTTGAAATTGATAAACCAATTTGAATTGTAGATTTTTTCACCCTCCATTATTGTACTTGTTGATAGAATTTTTTTTCTCGATCAGGCGGGGGTTATTTAGAAATAAAACAAGTTTTTATTTCTGGCGAATATTTAGCGACGTTTCGTTGGCTGGTCTGCCAACCTCTTCAGGCTAATTTGTATTGAAAAAAAAACCGATGTTAGTTTTTTTTTTACACTTAATTATACAACACATAATATAATTTAACGCAACAATACCTTCAAAAGTTATAATGTTAACACACGTTAACAAGTCAGTGATCGAATTTTATTTCATCAATAATGAATTTTAAAAATACGACAAAATACACATAGGAACCGGCGTTTATATACCCCGTTGAGCTGAGTATACACACAGAAACCAAAACAATAACAAGTCACAGCTAGCATTTAAATTTCCTCAATACCGGAAAGTACGTTTTATTCAGTGTGAAAATATCTTCTTTCTTATTTATGCTATTCAAATAGCATTTAATATGTATCATTTCGGCTGTGAGTCTCTTTTTGTAATTGCTCTCGTTATCCAAAATTTGAATATTCTCCCAATCGAAGTGGTGATTAAACTCATCTTGGTGTGAGACCACCACTGACTCTGAGTTTTTGTTGTTTTTATGCTCCTTAATGCGCTTTTCTAAGGTTCTTTTGGTTTCACCTATGAGGCGTTTCGCCTCAACTCTCCCAGCGCGGCGCGCGAGCGTCAAATCATGCTATTTTCAAGTCGTGTTTACGATATCAATATGAATTTCAAAAAATTATGTGATAAGCGTTTCCGACGTATTTTTTCCTCAGCTTTCCAATGGTGTAAGTGGTTTTTCCGAAATTTTCCATTTTCACCCTCAAAAAGTATAAAAGATACTATATCTCGGAAAGTATATTTTTAATATTTTTTTTTTATCATCTAGATCGAAAGCTGAGCATTTTTTACGTCGGAAAGGATTTTTTGCAAAATTTGCTCGAATGTTTTTCTTAGAGAAACAGAACGCGAAAGAGCAGACGCAGCGTCTCCTTCGTGCGCGGTATGCGACGCGCTGTACAGCGCGTGGACTAGATGTATTTCGCTCTCTAATAACCTTATTATTTTTATTTATCATTTTTAATTCTTTATGGAATATCTTTTTGCACTTCGAATTTCACTTATATGCACGATTGACATTTTCATAGGTTATTTCGCAAAAAAAAAACCGCTGCCAATTCTTTGGCACTTAGCTTCCTCAAACGAATTCATCGTTTCCTAATTAAAAATTGAAATTCTGAAAATACATTTTTCATAAAAAGGAATGCTAAAGAATTTCAATAATACTTTGAACCGATGCGTCTTATACCAGTTCCTTGCAAAATAGTATATTACGTACCTATTTTAAAAAAAGCTTTGACAGACCAGCAAATTTAAAAAAAATTGAGATTAAAAAGAGATAAAAGAAAGGGCTAAAAATAGCACTATTAATACGTTTTGATATTTTAATTTACTACATTATATAAAAATATTAAAATGATAGTTCTCGAAAATAAATGTATAATATATATTCATATAGATAATCACTTAAAATTGCAACACAATATTGCCACCAACAAGTGTAATAAGTAACAGTTAAAATTTCAAGTCGATAAATAAATTATTTTTTGAGATATTAATTTTTTAAATATAAAAAAGTTTTCATTAATAACAAATGACAGAGTGAAGATATTTTAAATTTTAAATTTTAAAAAAAGAAAATGTAGGTAATTTGAATACCTTTTAAGAGAAGTATATTATTTTATGTAATAATTACTATAAGATACGAAAAAATCAAAAAAACTAAAAATTCAAAATCGTTTTTGGTTATAAAACAAAAGAAAATCAATAAAATCCCAAATTCATCAGGGTACTTTCCTTTTGCCGCAAGACGAAGCGAATAAGCTTTACCCGACGAAAATCGGTTGATTAGTTTCGGAGATATTAAGAGTTGAAATATACACACACACACATGCACACACACACATACATACATCCACGAAATCAAAAATCATCAAAATCAAATAATATACACATATACCACCATAAAACATCTTTTTGAAGACTTCTTTTTCGAAAATTTTTTTCACCGTTACAAAGCTTCCTCTTTGAGGAAGCAAAAACATTACAATCAATTTGAAATAGCAGACGCAACGCTTCTCACTTACTTTTTACCCGATAGGTGGCTTGCGTATAGAAAATTTTTGCCCGAGAGTAATTTGTTGTATCCAATTATATAAGTCTGATGAATTTTTGATCTTTGTTATCCTTGAAATTGTTTAAGAATTTTAACGCTGTTTCCGTTATATTTGTGTTCTTCGTGTGTTTACTGATTAAATCATAATTTATTTTTGGTTTATTTATTGCATTTATTTTCTCGCTACTGAAATAGATCCAGCTTTGAAGCTGAAATGCATAAATCCTTTTAATAAAATTAATCACTCTGTGCGTAAAAATTTGTCGAATTTTCCTTCAATATTTAGGAGTGCGTATCCCCTCGTACCAGAAAACGCGAAAATTTGTTCCAACTGTCAACGTCAACTTTATAAACATAAGTTAGATTTACCTTCATGCGATGCCAAAAAAGCTAAAATTGAATGTACTGATGAATATCATAAAGCAGGCGTGGCAGTTCTCAACCAATTAAAAAAAAAATTTTTAGAATCACCGGGTAAGGAAGATAAAATTCAGCTACTCACGCTTGCTCCTGATTTTTGGTCTCGCAGAGACTTAATCAGAGAGTTCGGTTGTACTGAGTGGGAAGCTCGAGAAGCGAAAAAGTTAGTAACTGAAAGTGGAATTTTTTCAAAACCTGAAAAGAAAAGGGGCAAAATATTTCCAGTTGAAAGTGTAAATTCAGTTAAACGTTTTTATGAGAGGGACGATATTAGTCGTGTAATGCCCGGATTAAAAGATTGTATATCTGTTAAGCAGGATAATGGTAAAAGAGAACATGTACAGAAAAGGTTACTACTTGGTAATTTACGTGAAATTTATTGTTTATTTAAAAAGAGCATGATTCTGTTAATATTGGCTTCACTAAATTTACTCAATTGAGGCCGCCGCATTGTGTTCTAGCGGGAAGCAGTGGTACGCATAATGTATGCGTATGTGTACACCACGAAAATATCAAGCTGATGTTAAATGCTATTAATTTACAGAGTTTAACTGAAGGTACTCGACTATTTCTTAAAAACTACCACGATTGCATCCAAGCAATCGTATGTAGTAATGCTAGTTCGAAATGTTACTTGGGAGACTGTTTAGATTGCCCCAATATGCCTGTATTACGGAAACATTTGCTTGAATGTTTTGAGAGAAATGATATTTTTCAAATACAGTATGAGTCATGGCTTCAGACAGATCGTTGCACAATAGTATCTACAACTGTAAATGTTTATGAATTCATGAACATACTGGGAGAAAAATTAATAAAATTTAAAACTCATGACTTCTTTGCGAGAGAACAATATCTTTTCTTAAGCAATTTGAAAAAAAACCTTCAAAAAGGAGAATTCCTTGTTTGTTGTGATTTTGCAGAAAACTATGCGTTTATAGTGCAAAATTCAATACAATCGTTCCACTGGAACAATAATCAAACAACAGTTTTTACAACAGTGGTATATTATAACGAAAATCAAGATCTTAAACATATAAGCATTGCTATAATTTCTGATAATCTAAATCACGATACTGTTGCTGTTTATGAATATCAAAAAATTATAATATCGTATTTAAAAAGTAATTTCATAGTCAAGAAAATTTATTACTTAACTGATGGAGCAGGTCAGCATTTTAAGAACAAGTCTACCTTCCAAAATCTTCTGTTTCATCAAAAAGATTTTGGAGTTCCTGCTGAATGGCATTTTCATGCAACAGCGCACGGTAAAGGTGCGTGCGATGGTATAGGCGCAAATTTGAAAAGAGGGGCGAAAAGAGTAAGTCTTCAACTCTCTTCGAGTAATCATATTTTAACACCAGAAGACCTTTACAACTGGGCTTTACGTAATTGCAAAGAAACTAAAGTTTTTTACAGCACTAAAGAGACCTATGAAAAAGCCGTTTTGAAACTAAAATCAAGGTTAAGTAAAATTAAATCTATACCGGGAACTTTACAGTACCATGCCGTTATTCCAATGAATAAAACAACATTAATACTAAAAAGAACGTCAATGAGTTCAGAATATCAAATCTTCCCTAAAAAACCCGTAAAACAAAACAAAATAAAATTATCTACTTTAAAAAAAAGAATTATTAATATAAATACTAGTTTATTGTTGCTATTATTAAGGAAATCAAAATTTTAAGTGGTTGTTAGAGAGCGAAATGCATCTAGTCCACGCGGTGTACAGCGCGCCGAAAACCGCGCGCGATGGAGACGCTGCGTCTGCTCTTTTGCGTTCTGTTTCTCTAAGAAAACATTCGAGCAAATTCTGAAAAAAATCCTTTCCGACGTAAAAAATGCTCAGCTTTCGATCTAGGGGGTAAAAAAAATATTAAAAATATACTTTTCGAGATATAGTATGTTTTATACTTGTTGGGGGGGAAAATGGAAAATTTCGGAAAAACCACCTACGCCATTGGAAAGCTGAGGAAAAAATACGTCGGAAACGCTTATCACATAATTTTTTGAAATGCATATTGATATCGTAAACACGACTTGAAAATAGCATGATTTGACGCTAGCGCGCCGCGCTGGGAGAGTTGAGGCGAAACGCCTCCTATATATGTCGCCGGACACTCTTTACATGTGAATTTATATACAATATTCCTTCGATCCCATTTATTCGTAACGTCTTTTCCCAATTTTATAATCGAGTTAAGAGTTCTTCCACTAGTGGAATCGACATAATATTATGTGTTTTAAGAACGGCCGACAATTTTTTGTAATTATTAATAAGAAATGGCAACTGAACTCTGGGAAGATATTTAAACTTGTTATTGTTATTGTTCTGTTTATATTTAAGAGAAATTCTACGATTGCGTATGTTTCGGTTAATGAATTCTAGCGGATAATCATTAGTGAGTAACATGGTCTTAATCTTACGTAGGTTAACTTTATGGAAACTTTTTTGTGACAACAATAATGCTCGGTCTACCAAATTATAAATGATGTTCCTCTTTTGCTGTATTGGATGATATGATAAATAGTTTATGACTCTGCCAGAAGAGGTCGGTTTTTTACCCCTAAAAAATAATTTTGGCCAAAACCACGAGACAGGTCAACTTTATTTTTTAATTTTCTTTTAAATGGAATCAGTTTTGAGGCGATATATAATCTATTGTAATTTTTATAGCTGAAAATTGATGAAAAAAGCTTAGTTTTCTTGAAAAAAAAATAGGGGTTGCTACCCTTAAAATTGAAAGTAATGATATTTTGAAGGCTTTTTTATTCTACAACTTTTGGCGTCGGTTTCATTAAGCTAGCTTTATTCGTTTTTTAAATATTTGAAAAAAAACTGTTTTTGAGGGTGAACTTTAGAGGTAGATTTCACCCCCTTAAAGTGTCTATCAGCACGTAAAAAAAATACGTGTCTCTTATTTTTTAATGTACTACAACATATTGCAATATCGTCTAAATCGGCGACTTACACTTGGGGTACCTTCCTTGTTAGTCCTTCACATATACCCACTTCCGAGGAGCGTTCAGATCGTTCTGTGCCGAATGAGCAGAGCTGGAATCGCTTGTCTCCTCAAACATATTAACCTTTTTTTGTCCCTCCCTCCTCCAGTGATAAGTTCAAATAAAACGTTTGTAAGATTTGGCCATCCCTAGCTCTTGGGTAATACCAGGCTATAAACGGCAAAACTTGAATCAAGGTATAGACGACCGTCTGGACGTCACATAAGAAATAATGCTTTATTGAATTGAATACCTTTAATGTTAGCATGCGTGGGGTAGGGATGTGTGGGACTGGGGGGTGTGGGGTATGGTTGTGGGACCGGGGTATAACAGTTCAGCATGTGAGGGCATGAAGTGTATGGGGTTAGGATGTGCGAGTTTGAGTTTTGTTTACTAGGATGTGTAAGGTTTAGGTCTGTGGGTTCCTCTATTAAGCCTACGATCGATTTGAACCAGCTTAGCCTGTGGTTCATGGAAAAAAATGATTTTAAACGGACTTTTCTGAGTTTGACCTAGATTTGACCTTGAAATGACCTTGGAAAATATTTCTTAATATGATTTTGAACGTAAAATTTCCCGCTCTTTCCGAATCCGGGGTCAGAACTAGGTGTTTCCATATGCAAAAACGACTTGAACCTTGAAATAACCTCAAAGGTCAAGTTCAAGGTCAAAGACGTTAGCGCCATTATGTGGCCTCCTTTGTCCCCTATAACTTTTGTCTGAACCATTTTTCTCTATCTACCTTAGGTTCCGAGAAATCCGGGTGCTGCGATTAAAATGGGTCACCGTGTGTATATACACGGTGACCCATTTTAATCGCTACACCCGGATTTTTCGGATCCTAAGACAGATAGGAAAAAATGATTCAGACAAAAGTTGTAGGGGATGAAGGGGGCCAAACGATGGTCCTAACAGCTTTGACCTTGAACTTGACCTTCAAGGTTATTTCAAGGTCAAGTGGTTTTTTTTAATAGGAACACCTATTTTTGACCCCGGATTCGGAAAGAGCGGGAAATTTTACGTTCAAAATCATATTAAGACATTTTTTTTCAAGGTCATTTCAAGGTCATTTGAAGGCCAAATGAAGGTCGAACTCCGAAAAATCCATTTTAAGTCGTTTTTTCCATGAGTCACAGGCTTAAGTGGTTCAAACTGATCGTAGGTTTAATAGGGAAGCCCACACACCCAAAACTTTCACATCCTAGTAAACAAATATCAAACTTGCACATCCGAACCCCATGCTCTTCATAGCCTCACATGCTAAACTGTTTCACCAGACATCCCCAGTCCCACACATCTCTACCCCATGTCTGATGTTTGTTTAACGGAAACTTCAAGATCATTAAAGCTTCTGTTGTAAATGTGTCAACCTTACGTTTAGCGCTACCCAGAAACAACGACGTGGACGTAGTAAGGATTGTTTCCTTTGGGGTGCTTGATTAAAGTGAGTCCCCTTGCCTCTCACTGTTCAGGGTGCTTGATTTAAGTGAGTCCCTTCGCCTCTCACTGATCGGGGTGCTTGATTAAAGTGAGTCCCCTTGCCTCTCACTGTTCAGGGTGCTTGATTTAAGTGAGTCCCTTCGCCTCTCACTGATCGGGGTGCTTGATTAAAGTGAGTCCCCTTGCCTCTCACTGTTCAGGGTGCTTGATTTAAGTGAGTCCCTTCGCCTCTCACTGATCGGGGTGCTTGATTAAAGTGAGTCCCCTTGCCTCTCACTGTTAAGGGTGCTTGATTTAAGTGAGTCCCTTCGCCTCTCACTGATCGGGGTGCTTGATTAAAGTGAGTCCCCTTGCCTCTCACTGTTCAGGGTGCTTGATTTAAGTGAGTCCCTTCGCCTCTCACTGATCGGGGTGCTTGATTAAAGTGAGTCCCCTTGCCTCTCACTGTTCAGGGTGCTTGATTTAAGTGAGTCCCTTCGCCGCTCACTGATCGGGGTGCTTGATTAAAGTGAGTCCCCTTGCCTCTCACTGTTCAGGGTGCTTGATTTAAGTGAGTCCCTTCGCCTCTCACTTATGTGTTTATCTAACCTCGAAGAAAATGTTCGAAATTACGACCATTTGCTTCCAGGCACATAGTCAAACGCCTGTGGAAGTGGCGAACGGTGTTTAGCAAAGTTTGCCTTGGAATGGCAGCGCATGCTCGACGAATTCTGTCCATCATGTCTACTCTTGTGGTGGGCCTTTCCTCAAAAACGGCATTTTTAAATACCCCCATAAGTAAAAACCTGGTGATGTAAGATCTGGTGAGCAAGCAGGTCATTCAACCGGACCACCTCGACCAATCCATCTGTTACCATACTGCTCATTCAAAAAAGTCCTGACAATTCGAGCGAAATGTGGTGTTGCGCCGTCCTGCTGGAGCCACATTCTTCGTCGCGTTTCTAAGTCAACATCTTCCATCAATACAGGTAGTTCATCTCTTATTAGCGTTAAGTACGTGTGTTGATTAACATTTTCTTCGAAAAAATAAGGGCCAATCACACATCCATTATGAGTAAATTAAAGATATGAGCTGTAAAAAATTTCATTGTTTAAAAAGAAAAGTCATAACTTGCAAAAGAATAAAGATACAATATTTCTTTTTTGTACAAAAATCTTGACGGAACAGAAATTATTTATAATGTGCCTTTAATGATTACATTATCAATATTAGTATTTCTCAAGTTTGAACGGCAATAATTCACAATATTTAAAATAAAAGCAAGTTTTAGTATTATGTGCAGTTCAAATTAGAAATAATTTAATGATTATTACTTTATTATAAAACTTACAATTACAAAAGTGTGACAATCGGAGTACTTTTGGCAAATACACTTAGTCAGATAAAGTTACCATAATTTAGGAACATTTTTCTTTTTTGGTTGCAACCGTATACGGGCAAATATTATAATTATTAATATTTTTTATACCATTTCACTATTCAAATTTAATAGTAATTAATAGCTGGCTTTGAAATGGCTGACTATCCGCCCAACGAGATCGTTGACATGATGTTGGCTTTAGGAGAAAGCCGAAGTAATTATCGTGCTGCGGCAAGAATTTATGCTGAACGCTATCCAGACAGACGACACCCTGACGCTATGGCTATCAGACGTTTAACTCAAAGAGCTCGTGGTGGACACATGGTTCGTCAACGTAGGCGCCATCAATATGATGAAAATGATAATCGGGTTGTGACTATTCTGGCAATAATTCATCTTGACCCACAGATAAGGGCTCGTCGAATCGAAAGGGAAATCGGTCTTCCAAAAAGTACATTTTTAAGAATTATGAAGGTGCTTAGATATCATGCGTATCATATTACTCTGGTCCAAGAGCTACAGTTTGCTCATTTTCAACAGCGTATTGTGTTTTGCCAATGGGCTTTACAAATGATAGAAAATGATCCAGACTTTTTAATTTTGTTCTTTTTTCTGATGAGGCAAAATTTCAAAGTGATGAGGAATTGAATAGACATAATTGTCATTACTGGTCTGATGTTAATCCTCATTGGGTCAGAACTGTAAACCATCAAAGACGATGGAGTATTATGGTATGGTGTGGGATTATTAATGGATGTGTGATTGGCCCTTATTTTTTCGAAGAAAATGTTAACCAACACACGTACTTAACGCTAATAAGAGATGAACTACCTGTATTGATGGAAGATGTTGACTTAGAAACGCGACGAAGAATGTGGCTCCAGCAGGACGGCGCAACACCACATTTCGCTCGAATTGTCAGGACTTTTTTGAATGAGCGGTATGGTAACAGATGGATTGGTCGAGGTGGTCCGGTTGAATGGCCTGCTTGCTCACCAGATCTTACATCACCAGATTTTTACTTATGGGGGTATTTAAAAATGCCGTTTTTGAGGAAAGGCCCACCACAAGAGTAGACATGATGGACAGAATTCGTCGAGCATGCGCTGCCATTCAAGGCAAACTTTGCTAAACACCGTTCGCCACTTCCAAAGGCGTTTGACTATGTGCCTGGAAGCAAATGGTCGTAATTTCGAACATTTTCTTCGAGGTTAGATAAACACATAAGTGAGAGGCGAAGGGACTCACTTAAATCAAGCACCCTGAACAGTGAGAGGCAAGGGGACTCACTTTAATCAAGCACCCCGATCAGTGAGAGGCGAAGGGACTCACTTAAATCAAGCACCCTGAACAGTGAGAGGCAAGGGGACTCACTTTAATCAAGCACCCCGATCAGTGAGAGGCGAAGGGACTCACTTAAATCAAGCACCCTGAACAGTGAGAAGCAAGGGGACTCACTTTAATCAAGCACCCCGATCAGTGAGAGGCGAAGGGACTCACTTAAATCAAGCACCCTGAACAGTGAGAGGCAAGGGGACTCACTTTAATCAAGCACCCCAAAGGAAACAATCCTTACTACGTCCACGTCGTTGTTTCTGGGTAGCGCTAAACGTAAGGTTGACACATTTACAACAGAAGCTTTAATGACCTTGAAGTTTCCGTTAAACAAACATCAGACATGGGGTAGAGATGTGTGGGACTGGGGGATGTCTGGTGTAACAGTTTAGCATGTGAGGCTATGAAGAGCATGGGGTTCGGATGTGCAAGTTTGATATTTGTTTACTAGGATGTGAAAGTTTTGGGTGTGTGGATTTCCCTATTAAACCTACGATTAGTTTGAACCACTTAAGCCTGTGACTCATGGAAAAAACGACTTAAAATGGATTTTTCGGAGTTCGACCTTCATTTGGCCTTCAAATGACCTTGAAATGACCTTGAAAAAAAATTTCTCAATATGATTTTGAACGTAAAATTTCCCGCTCTTTCCGAATCCGGGGTCAAAAATAGGTGTTCCTATTAAAAAAAAACTACTTGACCTTGAAATAACCTTGAAGGTCAAGTTCAAGGTCAAAGCTGTTAGGACCATCGTTTGGCCCCCTTCGTCCCCTACAACTTTTGTCTGAATCATTTTTTCCTATCTGTCTTAGGATCCGAAAAATCCGGGTGTAGCGATTAAAATGGGTCACCGTGTATAAATACATATATATATACATTTCGGAAACCGGTACTTTTGAGGATCTATAGTTTTTTTCTCCAGAGTTCGTATATGCTTGACTAAAGAAATAACTCCCTCTCTGCGTTGAAGGTATTAATATAAATCCTCAAAAGTAACGTTTCATACCGAAGAAATTTTGAGGATGTCTTCAAAAGTCTGAAAAAGCCTGAAAGTATCGAATCCATGCTGACATAGATCCTCAAAAGCTGCATTTGATATATATATATATATATATATATATATATATATATATATATATATATATATATATATATATATATATATATATATATATATATATATATATTGTGAATACAAATAACTTTCCGCCGTTTTTTTATAAAAATTATCAATTTATTCTAAAAAAAATTTACGTTATATTTTATTCAAAATATTGTCCGTCATTGGCTACTACTTTTTGCCATCTTTTTGGCAGCATTCAGATGCCACGTCGAAAAAACTCTTCATCTTTTGTGGCTACCCATGAATCGACCCAATTTTTGGCTTCTTCGTAAGAAGTGAAGTGCTGCTTGACCAGGTCGTGAGCCATCGACCGGAACAAGTGGTAGTCCGAAGGAGCAATGTCTGGTGTATATGGCGGGTGGGGTAAGACATCCCATTGTAAAGCTTCCAAAGTATCCTTGACGACTTTTGCAACATGTGGCCGAGCGTTGTCGTGCTAAAAAATCACTTTGTCATATCTTTTGGCATATTGGGGGCTTTAAGCTTCAATTCTCTGCTGAATTGCATCAGTTGCTGTTGATAACGTTCTCCAGTGATAGTTTCGTTAGGCTGGAGTAGCTCGTAATAGATTACTGCGAGCTGATCCCACCAAATGCACAACATTAACATTTGACATAAATTTTCGGTTTGGCCGTTGAAGTTGGTACATGGCCGGGCTTACCCCATGATTTTCTACGCTTTGGGTCGTCGTAATAGATCCACTTTTCATCCCCCGTCACTATTCGATGCAAAAAACCCTTTCGACTTTGTCTTTGGAGAAGTTGTTCGCACGTGAAAAGACGGCGCTCGACGTCTCTGGGTTTCAGTTCATGCTGAACCCAATTTCCCTGCTTTTGTACCATATCAATGGTCTTGAGACTGTGTGAAATCGCTTGCTGAGTCACTCCAAAGCTTTCTGCGAGCTGCTCTTCAGTTTGGCATGAGTCTTCGTCCAATAATGCCTCTAACTCAGCGTCTTCAAACTTGACTGGCATTCATCGCGTTCTTTACCTTCCACGTCAAACTCGCCGTTTTTAAACTTTTGAAACCACTCACGACAACTTCTCTCACTTAATGCAGCATACCGTAAACGTCTCCAAGCGACCGATGCGCCTCAGCAGCCGATTTCTTTAGGTGAAATAAATAAATCAAAACTTCCCGCAAATGACGCTAATTCGTTACCAAACTCGACATTTTCGAACAACAAAAAACTGTATACTGCCAATATAAAGTCAATAATTGTTTCGAGAGATTTTGTTTTTTGCGTCGAGGTGGCGCCCCTGCGAGCCGAGGCCGGCTGCGCAGCAGTCGGACGGTCCAGTCCGCGTCCATCATCGCGAGCGTGTACATCATTCACGGAGCTGGAATCTACTTTTCTTTTGGTTTCCATTTATAGTTTGTTTTGGAGTGTACATACTTGAAGTGAGTTCAAGTGCGTGTAACCCATCAGTGTAAAAACAGTGAGATCTTTTCAATAAAGTGGATTCTTCTCAGTGCCCCTCTCCCTCTTAGGCCAGGTTATTCGCATGATACCTTTCCTCTTTTTTTCGAATGAACATTGGTCCTTCGAGCCGGATTCTAGCCGGAAAGACGAGGTTGGAGTGCCTCAAGAATCCATTTTAGAGGCGACCTTGACGAGGCGCCCGACATTTCTTAATTCGCGTGCTCCCTCTCTCTCCTTCACGCACGACGGAGTCCACGTGAACGGAACGGAAGCGAGAGTGCCGCACATGGCGGCGCGTTTCCCGCCTTTTCTCAATTCGCGCGCTCTCTCTCTTTCCTTCACGCAGAGACGTAGTCCACGTGAACGGAACGGAAGCGAGAGTGCCGCACATGGTGGCGCGCGTTCCGCGATTTCTCAATGCGCGCGCTCTCTCTCTCTTTCCTTCACGCAGCGACGTAGTCCACGTGAACGGAACGGAGACGAGTGCCGCATGGCGATGCACTTCCCGCCTTTTCTCAGCTCGCGTGCTCTCTCTCTTTCCTTCACGCAGCGACGTAGTCGACGTGAACGGAACGGAGGCCAGAGTGTCGCGCATGACGGCGCGCGTTCCGCGATTTCTCAATTTGCGCGCTCGCTCTCTCGCTCTTTCCTTCACGCAGCGACTCGGTCCAAGTAAACGGAGCTGAGGAGACAGCAGCGCCGCTGGAGATACGCTTTCGCTGTTCTTCTCCAACACGTTCACTAGTTGACCTAACGATTAATTGTTACCTTCCAGATACGACAAAAAGATAAAAATCTCACGCCTCGAGAGGCAAGAGGTCCTGGCTACCCGTATAAACAATTATGGGGGTGATCACCTATCCGCGTTAAGGGAAATCACCCTAGGCCATACTCGAGCTCTCATCGAAACGCTCCGTGGTATGTGAAAGGATTTCAATCGGAACCATCAGAAACTTTCTAGAAAACGTGAGCTATGGGATGAACCATATTTCAAAAGGGATGCATTCGGAATCACCCATAAAAGGTACAACGCTGCTCTGGGGCTTCTCTCTTGGAAAAAGAGACCCACCTCTCAGCGCCCCGTGCAGCGGGGTCTTGGCAGGGTTCGAAAGTTCATCTGCCAAAGATAACCTTGCCCCGATTTTCTGGCAACCAAGAAGATTGGGAACCTTTCCGCGATATGTTCCTGTCCCTTATTGATAAGGAAGGATCGCTGAGCAAGGTTCAAAAACTGCACTTCCTGAAATCTGCTACTGATGACGCAGCGAAAATCGCCATCAATCACTTGTCTACGATCGACGCGAATTACACTGTCGCCTGGCAGATACTCTTGCAGCGCTACGACAACAAGCGTCTTCTACTCATGCAATATCTCTCAGCTCTTTCAGCTATACCAACCTCTCAAAGGAAAAATTCCAGTGAGCTTCGAACTGTGCTTGAAACGATAGAATCAAAGAGAGAGGCGCTCCGCAACATAGGCCGCCCAACAGAACATTGGGATGATATATTTGTTTCTTTTCTTATAAAGGCTTTAGATCAAACTACCCAGAAGGACTGGAAAAATTCAATCTCTGATGTCACCTTGATCCCGTCATACGATCAACTATCTGAATTTATTCAAAGGAGAATCGGTACCCTCAAAGCAAATGAGCTTTCCAGACCACTAGCCGGCAACTCAGCTCGGCCAAAATCAATTCCTTCATTGGCCGCTCCGGTCGATTCAAGAAGTAAACTGCGGTCACTGGTCACTCCAATTCTTCAAAAGGGTCAATCCCGCCCTTGCCCCTATTGTAGCGGGTCAAACCCCTTGGCACGCTGTCGTGGTTTCTTGGAAGTGAGCGTGGAGTAGCGACGAGACATCGCCGCGCGACTCCAAGCCTGTTTCAATTGCCTTCGACCGGACCACTTTGTAAACCAAAGTCCCTCCGCCTTCAGATGTCGAGAATGCCAGGAGTGCCATCACACTCTGTTACACCAGTGTCGATAAAGATCTTTATCACGATCTGGTGTACAAGCCCCTTCAAATAAGCGTCCCAAGAAGGATACTAATACACCTAAGGAACGTAACCCACCGATTCCGACCAGTCAGGCTCCAAATGAATGACTGGCGCTCCTGGCCACCGCGTTGATCAGCATCTCAACACCAGGTGGCTGATCGACCCAGCCCCGTGCCATTATCGACCCCGGATCGGAAGCCAGTTTCGCGGAGGCCTCATTGGTATAACGCCTTGGAGCCACGGGCCAGGAAACCGATATCTCTGTGCAAGATATAGGAGGGTGGCCGTCCGAGATCTGTAAGCGTAAAGCTGTACTCGAGATCATGACTGACGAGGGACCTCTGAATGTCACCTTCTACATAATCCAATGTCTGGGCATAACAACTCCTCGGAAGAATTCAATGAACAATGGCAGAGAATCACACTTCCCCGATCGCGATTTGGCTGACCCTCACTATCTGGAACCCGGCAAAGTCGAAATACTATTAGGTGCGGATGTTTATGGACTCATAATGCGATCAGGAGTCAAGTCTCTGAAACAAGTCACCCTCATAGCCCAGCAGACCAGAGTAGGATGAATTGTGACCGGTGCAATTGAACGACCACTTTCGCTTCATCATCGGAGAGAGACTTCGGCTTTGTCGTCTCACATAGAAGAAGATATGGCAAACGATATGCTTCGTAAATTCTGGGAGTTCGAAGAACTCCCCAGTCGTAAATCTCTCTCAGCTGAAGAAATTGAGTGCGAACGGTTCTATACGGAGAATTATCGCCGTAACAATGATGGATCTTATACGGTTCGTCTCCCTGTGAAACCGGACAAAATCAAGCGAATCGGAGGAACCTTGAAGGCTGCTCAATGCCTTATGTCGCGTATTTACACTGTTATGAAGCAGGATCCATTCCTTTCAATTGAGTACAACTCCTTCATGGACGAATCCGAAAGGGCCGGCCACATGCGACAGACCTCCCCACCCAAATAAGGCTCCCCCGAGCTTCAAGTCTACCTGCCTCATCACGCTAGCTGGCAGAACGCAGACGACGAGAGGAAATTGCGAGTAGTTTTCAACGCTTCCCTCCGCTCAACTTTCGGACTCTCTCTTAATGAAGCGCTTTGCACAGGACTCGCCCTGCAAAAAGATCTGATCTCCGTCATCATGGGGTGGATGCTTCATCGCATCGCCTTTTGCACTGACATTCGTCAAATGTACCGCCACATCAAAATCGACCCAAGAGATACAAATCATCAACGAATAGTGTGGCGGGGGGCGGGCGACGATCATGTGAAGCATTATGAGTTGATGACGGTGACTTATGAGTTATCTTGTGCGCCCTACTTGGCCCTTTGCACGCTACAGCAGCTAGCCAATGATGAAGGTCCCAACTACCCCCTCGCTGCGCAAGCCCTACGTCAGGATACGTACGTGGATGATATCGTCACCGGAGCTGAGGACCTCCCCAGTGCTCTCAAGCTCAAAGAAGAGTTAACCCTCCTTCTGAATGCAGGAGGTTTCTCGTTACAAAAGTGGGTTTCAAGCGATCCTGCCATCTCTTGGAGGGTCTGAGTGAAGAGGTGCGTCTCCGCCCTTGTTGGAAGGACTTCCTTCAAAATGGGCCTGTCCACGCTTTAGGCGTTTCATGGGACCGAATGCGGGATGAATTAAGATTCAAAGCGCCAACATCGACACCCGTCCAACCCTTAAGGTGATGTTATATACCGACATAATTTTAAAAAGAGTACGTCTCATGAAAATACCAATAGAATCATCCACAAAAAATTCTGAGTATAGTATTTACATATAGGGAGCTCCTGACAGACGTGTTTTTCCAAAAAAATAATCAGAGTTTATTTAATTAAATAAAAACCGTACTGTCGGTTAGTAGGAATCTGCAATTGACCTACTTTTAAAACGAGTACAGCTAACGAAAATGCTAATAGAATCGCTCAAAAAAATTTCTGAATATCGTGTTTACGTGTCCGGGGCGCCTGACAGTCGTCTTTTTCCAAATAAACGTTTGAATGTTGATTTAAAAAATACTGAAATCAGGGTATCACATCACCTTAACCAAACGAAAGTTCCTTTCTGTGACCGCCCGACTCTTTGATCCTCTCGAATGGCTCTGTCCTTTCATGGTTAAAGCTAAAATCATACTCCAGGACCTCTGGAAACTATGCATTGGATGGGATGAGCCCCTGAATTTCGAATTTATACAACGTTGGAAGGAATTCGAACTTGGGTTTCGACATACTTCCGACATTCGGATACCCCGGTGGTTAGGCACGGAGGCGGATACTGTCTGTGAATATCACGGATTTGCCAATGCCAGCCAATGCGCTTATGCGGCCATTCTTTACCTCTGCATGATCACGAAAGATGGACAAAGATTCTCTCGACTAGTGACTGCTAAGACCCGTGTGGCGCCGGTCAAGACCATCACTATACCACGCTTAGAACTCTGTGCAGCAGTTCTCTTAGTCAGACTGATCCAGAGAATCTCGAAAACTCTCAACCACCGAGTCACCAAGTCCTACGCTTGGTCGGACTCTAGTACGGTCCTAGCTTCGCTGACATCGGAACCAAATCGATGGACCACATTTGTGACTAATAGGGTATCCGAGATACAGACCAGTGGTCCTTCACTCACATGGAATTACGTGCCTTCCCGGGAGAAACCGGCTGACATCGAGTCCAGAGGCATGAATCCCGATAATCTGATCAACGCGAGCCAATGGTGGTACGGCCCATCGTGGTTATCAAATCCATCATCAATGTGGCCCCAAGCAGCCAATTATTCATCTTCACGGTCTGAGACTCGCGCCTCAGAGGAGGTCCGCATTCCCAGGGCACACTGTCTCCATGTCGCAGTGGAGGACACTGTCCTTAGCAGATTCTCCTCTCTGATTCGGATGCTCCGAGTCGTCACCTGGTGTTTGCGATTCCACAAGAGTTTTAACCCTGAAACCAGATTGAGCACATCTTATCTGATCTTGCACGAACTAGAAGACGCGTTCACCTGCTGCGTCAGACTCGTCCAATCTGTTTCCTTTCAAGATGAAATTCAACGACTGCAACGTAGAGAGATACTTCCTAAGCGAAGTCGATTGACTAAACTCAACCCCTTCCTCGATCAAAACGGGACCTTGAGGGTTGAAGGCAGACTGCAAGCCACTGCTCTACCTTATGGAGAGAGCACCCCCCTATTCTTCTAGCTGATTGTCATCTATCACAACTCATCATTGACTGGGCACACAAAGCAGCCTTACACGGTGGAATGGCGCTCACATACTCACTCGTAGCACGCCGAGTCTGGATGCTAAATACACAACGCAAGGTACGAGCATTCATTCGCCGGTGCCTTCCATGCCTACGAGCTCGAGAGCAGACCTCCCTCCAATTGATGGGATCCCTTCTCGACCCGCGCATTTTGGTCACCCATCCCTTCGCCAAAGTTGGGATAGACTATGCCGGACCCCTTCAAGTCAAAATGACGCGTGGAAGAGGCATTCGTTGCACGAAAGGTTATCTCGCGCTCTTCGTATGTCTAAGCTCGAAGGCTGTCCACCTAGAGGTGGTGGGAGACCTTACAACCAGCAGTTTCATAGCAGCCCTTCATCGTTTTACCAGCCGAAGAGGCATTCCTGCAGAGATCTGGAGCGACAACGCCACCACGTTCCGCGGTGCAGATGCTGAGCTCCGCAACATGTTAGGCGAGGCTGAGATCCAATGGGACCTGGTTGCTGATACTTTAGCCAACGAGGGAATCTCCTGAAAGTTCATCCTCCCTCGGCACCCCACTTCGGTGGTCTATGGGAGGCGGCGGTGAAGTCCGCCAAGTCCCACCTTAAGAGAGTGGTCGGTCAGAGGTATCTCACTTTCGAAGAATTAACCACTTTGTTCGCCCAAATCGAATTCTGCATGAATTCCCGACCATTGGCTCCACTCTCAGGCCTCCCAGAGGATGTCGAGGTCCTCACACCGTGGCACCTAATAACTGGCTCGACCCCTCGACAGATACCCGAGCCAATTCAACTCGACCCCGATACTAACCACTTGTCTCATTGGCGTCTTATTCAAGCGATGCGAGACCATTTTTGGTGCAGATGGTTCCGAGAGTATCTACACACAATTCAGTAGCGAAGAAAGTGAACTCAACCTGCAGCGAACTACCAAGTCGGTGATGCAGTTCTGATCATCGACCCTTCTCTCTTGCGACACCGAAGATGGCCAATGGGCCGAGTTCTTGACACACATGCCGGTGGTGACGGTTTGGTCAGAGTGGTAACGGTCCGGACCTCAAACGGTACTTACGTACGTCTCATTTCGAAACTCTGCCGAATCCCTATCGATTGAGAATCAATCGTCAATTTTTCGCTCTAACCTTTTCGTTTGAGAAGCGAAGGCGGGCCGAATGTTTCGAAAGATTTTGTTTTTCTCGTCGAGGTGGCGCCCCTGCGAGCCGAGGCCGGCCGCGCGGCGGTCGGACGGTCCAGTCCGTGTGCAGCATCGCGAGCGTGTACATCATTCACGGAGCTGAAATCTACTTTTCTTTTGGTTTCCATTATCAAGTATAGTTTGTTTTGGAGTGTACATACTTGAAGTGAGTTCAAGTGCGTGTAACCCGTCAATGTAAAAACAGTGAGTTCTTTTTAATAAAGTCTGTTTTCGATACAAATGGATTCTTCTTGGCGCCCCTCTCCCTCTTAGGCCAGATTATTCGCATGGTACCTTTCCTCTTTTTTTCGAATGAACAATAGTATTTTAAGGTTATGTTGTTGCCAGGTGTCCAAACTTTCTATGTGACATTTTACATCTGACGATTTCAAAGTAATATTGTCGGTGGAGCCATCTCTTGAAAATGGGGGACACTTATTTGTATACCCAATATATATATGTATATATATAGTTCTTTTCAATAAAGTCTGTTTTCGATACAAATGGATTCTTCTTGGCGCCCCTCTCCCTCTTAGGCCAGATTATTCGCATGGTACCTTTCCTCTTTTTTTCGAATGAACAATAGTATTTTAAGGTTATGTTGTTGCCAGGTGTCCAAACTTTCTATGTGACATTTTACATCTGACGATTTCAAAGTAATATTGTCGGTGGAGCCATCTCTTGAAAATGGGGGACACTTATTTGTATACCCAATATATATATATATATATATATATATATATATATATATATATATATATATATATATATATATATATATATATATATATATATATATATATATTAGGGGGGCTTCGCCTCCTGCTCGCTCCGCTCGCCAACTCCCATTTGTAGCGTGATTTTATAAAAACAGTGGCGCTGTTTATTACGTCTAATAGTGTAAGGTCACGTTCATATTATTATATGTGTTTTAATGTGTAGTTAATTTTTTAGCTTGTTATTTATTAAAGTTAAGTTTTCCACACCACCACTGAGGTACTGTTATAGGTGCGTTGAATTTTTTATTTTATTGTGCTTAGGTGTTTTATATAAAAAATATTAATAATTAGATATGATAATGGGACATGCCAAAATAATATAAAATTATTGTTAATCATTTTTTATATAATAGGCCTAAACACAACCATGGAATTCATCGTCAATAACCCTAAAAACCATGGGAGTCGTCCCTTCATCCTCCTTGACTCCAATCTATCCCATCCTTCCTCCACCATGGAAGATGTGAATCAATTTTCATTAATAAATTTTATTAATTTTAAATAATTTGTATTAATAATTTTTAATTAATGTAATGAAAATTGATTCCCATCTTTATTACATTTAATAAAAAAATATTTCATATAAATATATTTATATTGAAATTTTTTTTATTATATGTAATAAAATAATCAGATTATTTATATGATATTATGCTTATAAGAAATTACAACATGTCTTATACTTTTGTAAAAGAATAATATTATAAATAAAATGATTATTGATATAAATTTAGTTGGGTTTATTTTGATCTATATAAATTTAGATAAAAATATATATAAAAAAAATAATAATTTTTGAAAAAGTTTATTAAAAAGTGTAGATTAAATGTCAAAAATTTCTTTCCAAACAATGTTATAAATATTGATGAATTTTCTAAAAGATTTTCAATAAATATATTGTTAGGATTTTTACATCGGGATAAAGCAACATATAATTGGCCATGTGAAAATAAAGGTCGTCTAATGTAAATACCTAGAGAATTAAAACTTTGACCTTGAGATTTATTTATTGTTATAGCAAAAGCTAATATAACTGGAAATTGTTTTCTATAAAGTATAAACGGAAATGAAGAAGAATCTCCAGTATTTAATGTTATTCGTGGTATAAAAACTTCTTCACCAACTCTTTCACCTGTAATTATTTCAGCTTTAATATTGTGATTAAATAAACCTATAATTTTCAAGCGTGTGCCATTACACATTCCTTCTGATATACTTATATTTCTAATTAAGATTACAATTGCATTTATTTTTAATTTTAATTCATGTGGTGGTAGATCTTCTCTAATATTATTAAGCATTTCTATTGGGCAATTTAAGTGAATATTTTTATCTGTTTGATCAACTCCTTTATGCGTTGCGAAATCTAAACTATAATATGTATGTGTTTTACCATGTAATAAGTTCAAAACTTTATTATTTATAAGTTTAGTATCGTCATTATGAGGAGCTAATATTATACGATCTACGGAATTTTCGAGATTAATATCATCATACATTTTATTACATATATTTTCGGTCTTCCATTTATTTGGAACTATAAATGGATTAACTTTACCTTCACCTAACTCTAATAAAAATGAAGCAAATTGTTTATTTTCTGAGCGAATATTTTCGGTTAATTTTAGAACTTTAAAGAGACGCCATAAATGAGAAAATTTTATTGTGTCCTGTATAGTACTGTCTCGGTAACCATGTTTTAGGACTGGCAGAATTTGTCTAAAATCGCCTCCTAAAACTATCAATTTACCACCAAATGGAACATTACTGTAACATATATCTTTAAGTGTTTGACCAACAATTTCCAAAGCTTTTTTTGGGATCATTGATGCTTCATCCCAAACTATAATATCTACTTCCCGTAATTTTTTTTTATCTGATTCTAATTTTAGAAAAGCACTTTCAATACTGTTTAAATCTAAAGGAAGTCTAAAAGTACGATGACTTGTCATTCCTTTAGGTTATAAAATAGATGCAATTCCTGTCCAAGCCATAGATAAAACTTTTTTATTCAAAGATAAAAAGTGATATATTAAAGTCTTATATATGAAAGTTTTTCCTGAACCTCCAGGTCCATCAATAAAATAAATTTTATTTTTGTTAGTTATAATTTCATTAAAAATTAATCTTTGATTAGTAGTTAATTGATTAAACAAATTTTCAAAAAGATTTTTACTTTTTGCTAAATTTTCAGGACTTTATTCGATATTATTTATTGTTGGTTCAGGTAAACTGTAATCTTTACAACTTTTATCCTCAGTTTGTAATATATTTTGAATGTGAGACAAAGCATTATTTTCTTTATTTTCTTTAAAATCTTCAGTAAAAAATTTTTTGAATTTATTCCAAATTAAATTATCTTGAAAATTTTCAGCTAAGATAAACCATGCAAAGAATTTACGTAATTGAAAAGGAAGCATGATATTACTTGCTTCATCAAAAATAATATAAATTTGGGAATCATCTTCTATTAAACCCATAGCAAGTGCTGCTTCTTTATATGTTTCATATGAGACGTTATTAAATGTTCGCAAATCTTTAAAACAAGTAGCACCTTTTATGCGGTTCAACAGTAATTTAAGAAAAAATCTTTCATTATCTTTAGGTGAAACAATATTTAATCGCCCAATCGCATCAAATTGTTTATTGCGTTCTCTACGTTTCCATATTTAGATTTTGTAAATCCATAATATCGAGGAATTTCAACATATTTTATATTTTTCGCAAACTGATCGATTTTGTTTAATTTAAACCACCCTGTTAAAGTAGTTTAGATTCTCGGTATGTACGGCTAAATGAATGAGAGTATGGCTTCTACCACACAGAGGAAACGTTTCTAGGCGCCAAGCGGCTTTCATTGGGCTCAAATATCTACCGTCAATATATTGTGAAATTTCATCAAAAACTACAGAAGTCTCTTCATCTACTTTATTTATTTTCTGAATTTTACACAATGCTCTGTCACCTCCTTTATGTATATAATCAAACATATATTTGATACTTTGAATTGATGCACAATATTCAACGTTAATATGACATTTATATTTTTGTAGTAAAAAACTATTATATGGAACTTCCATTTTATTATCAACATAAACGATTGGACCAGTTTTTGTTTTATATGTACGATTATTTGCAGTATTATCTTGTCGTCGATATTCTGGATAACCATTTTCTTTTAAAATTGTAAAATCACGAAATTGTTTAGAAAATTTCTTTTTGCATATAGGTTTATCTTTAATAATACAAGGTGATTTACTTTCATGTAACATATGTTTAATTACTAATTTTTGCATTTCTTTATTATCATTATTTGGAATTTCTGCAGAAATATATTTATCAATTGTGTTAGAAGTCATTATTTTATTATTTGGATGCAATGTAACTATAAGATGAACATGTGGTAAATCTCTTTTTTGAAACTCAATAGTATAAACATAAGCGACTACCGGTCCAAAAATTTTATTTTTTACTATATCATCTAAAATACATTTAAATTTTGCATAAAACAATCTAACTGTAATATTAGGAATGTCATTAGGTAAAATTCCTTTTGAAAATTTTTGTAAAACTAATTTTAGTTCTTTCCATTTTGGATTACATGTGATAGTAATTAATAAATCTGGCCTTGTTGTTGTTCTTACTATTGCCATGGCATCTTAGTAATGTTGTTGCATATACCTAGGACTACCAATATATGTTGCTGATAAAATAAAAAGATTTCCTAATATCTCTTTTTTTCAAAATTTTAAGTAATATTTGAGGCTGAATTAAAGACGCAATCGTATAATCCTTGATAACATTCAATACGAAGTTGTCGTTGATTATTTCTGAAAAAATTCATCCTATTATTTTCTACCATAATAAGAGCTTGTAAAACATATTGTTGTGTTAATCTTCCAGCATATAATAAAGGTGAAAAATTTTTATTTTCCGGTCTGTACGATAATCTATAAGAATAATATTGCAAAATAGTAAGATTGACTGATTTTTCGGTAGACTTTAAAATATTTGTAGAATTATCTGTATTATAAATTTCTTCGTCAGGCTTCGAAGTATTAATCAAACTGTTTGTATTATAAATTTTATTTATATTAACCTTTCGCTTTTTATTATATCCAATACTCCAACCTAAATCCCCAGCTGGAAATAATATTGGAAAAACCATCGGATCGACATGGTGAGATAATTTATTCATGTATATTTTTTTACTTTCACATTCTGAAATATTTTTAGGATATATGCAAAGATCATAGTCATCAGGAATAGTTGATTTTGATACAATTATTGCTTCACATTCAGCTGTAAGAGGTTTATTGTAACGATGTTTTTGTTTATCCGTTTTTCGAATGAAATATAATTTATAGTTTGGAAACTTTTGTACATTAGATAATTGATATAAAGATTTAAAATTTACAGCGTAAGGATTTTTATTTAGAATATTTGTTAACCCATTAACGCGCAAATGCACATTTTTGTGCACACATTTTCAAGTACAGAATTCTATTGGAAAAACAGTCATTTTTATCCAAAATCCTATATAGGGGGTTTTCGAGGGTGCTCTTTCAGAATCTGCAACTTATTTTGTAAAAAAAAGTCAGTAAGTGTAAGTCCAAAAATTTAATAAAATTTTTTTTTTCAAATCAATTTTTGTTACTGTTTCTGTTTTTGGATAATCATATTACCGCCAGAAATTGCGGTCCGAATGTCTGGCGTTTCCAAAACACTGGTTGTGAATCCTTTTTCCCCTTTTAGCTTTTCCAAAATGGCGGATTTTGTGAAACAGCGTAATGTTAAACTTCATGATTTTTTTTCTCGAAATGTATGAACTTAACGAAAAAATGTCATAGAACAAAAAATGCTTAGAATCACTCAAAAAATACGTATGAATGTTTTTAGAAGTTTTTGAACCAATTTTGAATTTTTTAATTTTTAACATTTTTGAAAAATCAAAAAATGTTTCAAAAACTTCTGAAAAAAAAATCATACGTGTTCTTTGAATGATTCTAAGCACTTTTTATACTATAAAATTTTTTCGTAAAGTGTATTTTTTTCGAGAAAAAAAATTTTGAAATTATGTGTTACATAAACACACAAAACGTTGAATGGATTGAAGACTGTATAATCATCACTCTGCCACTATAAATATGTAGTAAAATATAGCGTTGCCCAGTTCTAACCATGGGGAGGTAGACGATGCAAGAGAACCTTCTTCTTTTTTTTTATAATTTTTTTTATTTTTTATATTTTTTATATTTTTTATATTTTATTCTATTCTTTTGAATGTATAGAGAGAAAACAGTTTTTACAAAAATGTAAACCACACACCTTGCAGAGCTTTCTAGTTCTTAGAGAACATTAGTTTGTTAGAACAGCTTCTTTGACTTGCGGATTGAACTGCATTACTGAATTTGGGCTTTACATGTTTTTCTTTTTCCAAATAGCTTTTAGCAATAGCCATACAAACATCTTTAGTACCTATTTTTTTGCTCTTACCTGCTGTTGCAACATTGTACAAGACAGTGGGTCACTTGGGTCATTTTTATCAGAGGTATCCAAATAGCAATTACCAACGCTATATATATATATATATATATATATATATATATATATATATATATATATATATATATATATATATATATATATATATATATAGTAGAAACGCATTATACCAGGTACCATTATTTAAACTAATAGTGTGGATAGTGCAAAATTATTTAAATTAATACATGTCTACAGTTAATAATGTTCACTCTTCAGCGATATTTTTAATAATATAAAATTTTTTGCAACATTTAAAAATAATAATTTATTTTAACAACAATATGACAATAACGGTTAATAATTGGGGGGTCGAAGCCTACCTAATCGTATTCCTCTCATTTCGGCATATCGATTTAAAAAAAAAATGATCTCATTTGAAGTTATAGAAGCCGAGATACGACAAGTTTAGATCACGCGTTCATTTTGAAGGCGCGGTTTTGGAATTCTCCTTTACCTGAATTTCATGCCCCGACATCCAACTTCGCAATGTTTATTATTTTTTTATTACTAAAAGAACGTGTCCAATGAATTCAGAAATTTGTATAAAAAGAGTTCTTGTAATATCCTAACAAGACCAATTTTGATTGTTGTTAAAAAGCAAATAGTTTAACGATAAACACTCGTCATCTTTGGAGACTTATATCTGACGATCTATACGTTAAATCAAGACCAGCGTGATTTTAAATGAAAGGTGATTGCAAGAACTTTCTTTATGTGTGTTTATAATATTTTTGTACTTGCAAAATGGCAGTGTAAAAGTAACTATTTATAAGGAAAAAAAATTCCGAGCATTTAAAATTGCTTAAAAAGTTGTTAATAATTATAAAATTAATATTCTGATGATGCCAGGCGATAGTTGGGAACATTATGAGTTTGTAAAAAAATCAGGACCGATTTTAAATAATCGGTTTGGCTCTGGCATTAATGCAAAAAAATAGTGTTTTTTTCCACCGAGTTTAGTTAACAAAAGAGTTGTGCGATAACTATTCGACTGATCGAAATCAACTTTGGGGGCTTTATTTATATTGCTTTGAAGTACTTACATACAAATTTTCAAAAGGATAGGACTGGTCCTTAACAATTCTACAAGTGCTTCAAAAATACCCTATTTTCATTGCTGTTTTTGCACGTTTATTGCTATTTTGCAATATAATTATTGCATTTCCATTTTTTGATTCAACTCTACCTTGTAGAAAATTTCATGGGGAACAACTTCGATCCTATGAATATTTTCTCTAAAACGCATCGTTAAGAAGTTATTTTCAATATTATATGAGAGAAACCATGATTTTGACGTATTTTTTTACGTTTCGAGTTTTCCTGCCAATTGCATAACTTTTTTTTTGGTGCACCCCGATATTTTCGTTTTATATGTTATGGAGAAGCTATAGCCAAAAAAGATAATCTACGTCAGAACGCATCCATATCTGAATGACTATGGGCTTAATGCTCCTGGCCTACACATACTCTTACAAAAATTTATAGAACCTACGCAGTTTACGCCCGTGTGGGCGAAAATTATTTTAATTATATAACTATAATGCCTTCTCTTTATTTCTAAAATTCATAAGAATTTTTTTAGATATTTACGAAAAGTCAAAGATATAAAAAAATTACATAGTTACCAACACATCACTATTTTTCACGATTCTTTCTCAATTTTGAACTTTCTATAATATTACGCACCTTGGGAGGAAAAGAAAAGTCTAGAGCTGCTCTAGCAGGGGTGGTCCTCCGATCTCCCATACATACTTGGCGGGCCCGACGATTTGCAGTTTACCGGTGGGCTACTTAAATATAGAATACAAAATTTTTGCATAAATTCATTAACAATATTTATACCTATAAGTCTACTATAAATAATTACATTGGCTTTAATTTTTAATTGGTACCGTTAAGTACAACATCCCTATATGTGCAGAATCATGATTTACTTTTATTACCCACAATATTTTTCTTTGTGTCCGTCCTTTTTAAACGAGAATAAAATAAAAAATTCGTATAAATTTATAGTCTACTTAAAAGTGCTTTACATTTTACTAACCGTTTTATAAGCAACCTATTGTGTATCCTTTTCCCGCGTGTAAATATCATATAAGATCTCATATGAGAATTTCAGGCATCGCATATCTCGTATCAGATCTCATATGCGATGTCATCTGCAATTTTATATATTATGGGATTACATATGAGATCTCGTATGATACTTTCAGGCGGGTTTGCACTTTCTATTTAAAAACAGTGATAGATTCACGGATCAGAAGTTAATATCTAGAAGCAACCCATTTATACATTTTATCTGATCTTTAAACATATGAATAGTTATATGAAAATGACCATGTCTTACACCTTGAATTGCAAATCGTTGGGCTCGCCAAGTATGTATGGGAGATCGGAGGACCACCCCTGCTAGAGCAGCTCTAGACTTCTATTTTCCTCCCAAGGTGCGTAATATTATAGAAAGTTCAAAATTGAGAAAGAATCATGAAAAATAGTGATGTGTTGGTAACTATGTAATTTTTTTATATAGGCTTTGACTTTTCGTAAATATCTAAAAAAATTCTTATGAATTTTAGAAATAAAGACAAGGCATTATAGTTATATAATTAAAATAATTTTCGCCCACACGGGCGTAAAGTGCGTAGGTTCTATAAAGTTTTGTAAGAGTATGTGAGCTATTGGGCCTCTTGGGCGCTAAGTAGTATTTTATGCCCGCTGGCTGAATAATTTTGAAGTTACAACGTGGGCGTAAAATGTAATTTTACACGCTAGATACGAAAAGTTCTATTATGTCAGTCAAGTTAAGGGGGCTAGACACATTTTTTCTCTAAAATAAGAAGTCACATTTTAATACATAAATGTAAACTAATTATTTCATACGTTTACATATAAAAGTGGGTATATTTACCTTACCTTAAAACTTTCTCTGATGGGCCTTTTATATGGTCCAGAACCATAGTCATCGATGAAACAAGTTTTTTCACTATCCGTAAGCTTTGAAATTTTCCTGTGGATGGATTGACTTCAGATTTGAACTAAATTACTCCTGAATAGTATAATTCTCATATGAATGTAGGGATTTTTTATCTAATGAGAAAAAAAAATTGTGCTGTTTTTCAAGAGTTTTTTTTAATTTTTTTAAATTTTTTCTATTTTTTCATAATTTTTCTGATGTAAAAATTTTTTCCGACATTTAATCCTAAATCCCTACACTCATCCTGAATAGTATATGAGAATTATACTATTCAGGAGTAATTTAGTTCAAATCTGGAGTCAATCCATCCACAGGAAAATTTCAAAGCTTACGGATAGTGAAAAAACTTGTTTCATCGATGACTATGGTTCTGGACCATATAAAAGGCCCATCGGAGAAAGTTTTAACATAAGGTAAATATACCCACTTTTATATGTAAAAAGTATGAAATAATTAGTTTACATTTATGTATTAAAATGTGACTTCTTATTTTAGAGAAAAAAGGTGTCTAGCCCCCTTAACTTATGGCCGGTACTTGTACAATAAATTGATTTCAGTACTTTCTTGTGTTTAATTTCTATGGCTCAGAAAGATGAACAAATTTGAATATATTTCTGAGAACAGTCATACAGTAGTTTCCGAGAGTTGTTTGCATTACTTGACTATTGATAATTGATTTCACAACTTTTGTTTGCTTGATTTGCAGTGAACAATTTTTTTAATGTACTTACTTACATATAATTTGTTCAGCATACAATGACTCAAAGAATTAAAAGACTTTTTCATTCGTATTTATTTGATTTCTTTTACAAAATCATAAATATTATTATTTTATAGATTATTTGTATAGTCATGAAAAAAATTATTACCATTTGTAGAGAGTGTTTATTGAATAGATGAGATTCGAAGAATAAAAGGACTAGATAAATTGTGTTGTTTTTGATAGATTATCCAGAAAAGGCGTCTATACTTGCCTTATTTTATACTTTCGTAGAAAGTTTTATTAAAAAATTAGCTTTTAAAAAACGTGTTGATTCTTCTAAAAAAATATTTAAGCACTCATTAAAGTTTTTGGTACTCAGTTTGCCGGATGTTGAGAGAGAGGGAGAGATAGAGAGAGAGCCAGAGAGAGAGAGAGCGAGAGAGAGAGAGAGCGGTCGGAAAGAGAGGGAGGGAGAGATAGGGTGGGAGAGAGACTAATAGGTACTTGCCTTAGTTTAAACTTTTGTAATATGTTTTTTTAGATAGATTTCACAACTTTTTAAGAGAAAATAATAATTACATAATGTGATAACGTTATGAGAGTTTATTATAGTATATTTTTAATATCATTATTAAATGGCTGTATTGTTATTCATAAAAGTTTTAAATTTGAAGAAACAGCAAATTTTTCTTCAAGGAGCTCTATAAAATGATTATATTAGTTACATTTTTTGAAATAATTTAATCAAACATGTATTTTCTTAGGTATGATGATAAATTAACAATATTATTAATTGTAAATTTCTATTTCTTTGGGACGAATTGCTTCCTATCGAAATGATCTATCGGTTTCAGTCGAGTTCAAATGCATTTTACTGTTTTTAGTATACTTCTATTACTTTGGGACGGATTGATTTCTATCGAAATGATCTATCGGTTTCAGTCGAGTTCAAATGCATTTTATTTTTTTTTAGTATACTTCTATTACTTTGGGTGTAACGAGCACCAAGTTGCCCTATACATAGTTAAGTGATAAATTAACATTAAATATTAACTAAAGGGAATTCTGAACACTCCCTGCCCTTATATGTTATCTGTCGGTTGCACGTAGATAAAGGGTGATGGCACATTATATAGATATACTAACCATAGCCCCGCGTGAGACTCAACCCGACATACTTTCGCCAAGGTCGCGTCGTCGGGAATTTGAATCTCGCGCGCTCACACTATAGCACGCCACAGTGTCAGTTCTCTCTGCAGCTATAGGCACCGGGCCGACCACTTGTTGGCTGATGCAATTAGACGAGGACGGCGCTATAGTGGTTTACGTGAGTGCGAGTGAGATTAATTCTTAATTATCTCGGCTGTTTATGCGCGTATGACGATGATTAAAAAATTGTTCCCTATTAAATTTAATAACTATTAACTAAGCACTACGCATCCGACTACATGGGACCGATTGATTCCTATGGAAAAAAAATCTATCGGTTTCAGTCGAGTTCAAATGCATTTTATTTTTTTTTAGTATACTTCTATTACTTTGGGACCGATTGATTCCTATGGAAAAAAAATCTATCGGTTTTGGTCGAGTTTCTATTGTTTTTAATATACTAGCAAAATTCAAACTCGTTCGCGAACCGCGTACGATTTTCTTTTTTCGGTAATTCCCACTATTTTTTACTATGATATAGTTTTAATTAGTTTAAATGAATAATAAGATAATTACATACATTTTTGAAGCAACAAATCAAATGTTTTTATTCTATTTTAATGATTCAGTGATTCTGTAAATACTTGAGTTTCAAAATTTAAATCTAGCACATTTTTAATAAAAAAAAATTCAAATATTCACGCTTTTTTCAAATATAACCAATCACATAGGGTCTTTCAATGAGCCCCTACTTTTGGCTATCATTCTTTTAAGAGAGGATTTCTATTACTTTAAGAAGAATTGCTTTCTATCGAAACGATCTATCGGTTTCGGTCGAGTTATATCCCCTTTTCATGACAAAAATGCATTGATAAAATACGATAAAAAAGTTATATTTTAATTATATTTTTAAGTTTTATTTATTTAATAAATTAATAAGAATAATAAGACATTATTGAAATCTAGCACCCAATTATGGGGTTGAGTCACATATTACATAAGATTTTTAGAAGATTTTTAGATGTCCGTTTCATCTATTTTCAGTGGATCTTCTTCCTTATCTTCTTCCTCTTCAACAGACGAATAATCGTCTGCTGTTATAGAATCGTTGTCGTTATCAAAGTAAGCCTCAGAAAAACCATGAGGTTCATCTCCATTATTGTGAACCATTTTTGGTTCACTATTTTCAACATCATCTTTAGAGCAACATAGTAATTGATTATCCCCTGAGTTTGTTTTATCTGGTGTCATTTTTGGTTCACTACTACTATTTTGAAGATCATCTTTAGAGCCACAGGGTAATTGATTATCGCCTGAGCGGCCTGAGGTTGTTTGAACTGGTGTCAAGCAATGAGACTTTTGAAGACGTTGCTTATTTCGATTCTTTTTTGCTAAAAAATTATACATATTCAACACAGTTAATACTTTTCAGTGTTAGGGAAAAAGTTTAGTTCTAAATTAAAATGACAAAGCATCTAACAAAAAGAAATAAAGCATGTGAAGCACGCATGAATCTAGATATTTAAAATAAAACTTACAAGTAGATGATCGTCTCTTTAAATAAGAGATTTTTTTCGAGCAGTACTCATTGAAATTGCCCATTTCTATCAAATAATTATAACTCTCTTTTTCTTCATCACTTAAACTCGGCTCATAAACTGTCTTTAACCAATGGCTGTATAGATCTAGAAAATAATTTTTATTAGAATTTTTTTTATTTTTGTCAAATCGTGTATCTAATAGTTATCTCTAATCTATAATAAATAATACTATCATAAAAGGGAGAACGCCATTGTATCGAATTGAAGCTTAGAGGGCAACTTCAGAGCGTTAGATGGATAAAATGTACTACCATTGGCTGAAAAAACCAATATGGTGCCCTATGCGCGCGTAGCGCGCTTGAACTTAGAGGGCTAGTAATTTTAAAAATGCGTTACCTTTGCACGCCAGCAGTGCAGTGGGATTTAGTTGATTGACTTTTTCCTTGCCTTTTCCACTTTTGTTAGATTGTCTCCCTGTTAGCGTGCTTCTCATCAATGTCTCTTTCTCATAGACGGCTATTAGAATATAGCCTGCTGTGAGGCCCGGAGACTTTGTTATTGCCGTTATCCGGCTGTACTTATCAATATCGATCCATATTTTCCGGCCTATGTGAACCTAAAAGGTGTGCATGATAGTAAAAGTGTTATTGGAACTCTATGTTTTTATAAAATAAACTATAGTATGATAATGATCAATATAATTTAAACAACTATAAATTATAGTAATCCAAACATTGCTAAGCAAACAAAATTTTTAAGCGTATTTTACTACCTAATTTAATATTACTTTTTAGTTGACGTTGCAATTTAAATTTTTCTACATGATATAGCATATTTAGTAACATATTTCATAGGTACCATGAACATAATTTTGTTTGTGTATTTGACTGTGAACTTAAACTGTAGCCAAATAAAGCTATATTACCTAGTACTTTAGTTCTGTATATAATATATTTTTTCAATGCAAGAAGACTTATTATTTACGACAATTCATAGATAGTAGGAGGATGCCTATGGGTGCCATAAATATCAATAACAAAATGTATAAAACTGCACATTTGGGGAAATATTTAACAAGTCATTTTTTACAATTTTTACTACTGAAATATCGCATGAAATCGCGATTTTTCTATTTATTCTAGCAAACTTCACTCTTATTTATTTCAACTTTCCCTTCATTTTTCCGTATTTAATTTTTTGTTAAATTTCATATTTTGACAAGCTCTACACAATAACATTGACTTCATACATTTCCCTGCGTTTCTCTATTTACTACATACCCCTGGGCATCCTTTAGGAACAATAATGTACATAAGTGTCGCGCTTTAGCCGCACTACTTCTGTCGCACCGTTCCGATCCTATATTCTATTTTTATTAGAGTTTTATAGCAGTAAATAGGTAAGAGTCGTAAGATAGAGCTAAGAATATAGGAACCGAATGACACGAACTGAGCAGGCACAGCACGGCGCGGCGCATATGTACATTGTTCCTTATTTATTTCAATACCTTATTATCAGAGTCTCTTTGTCTACCAATTGGGACGAAGTTCATTCTCTGATCCATTTGAATTTCATTTGCAGCATCTTGTATTTGTTTTTCTGCGACTGAATACAAGAAAGTAATGTTAGTTTTTAATGTATAAGTTGAATAATATAACAATAAAAAGATGAATATAAGCACATGAGGATATAAAAAATTTTATTCGCATTCGATGCTGCTATTCATTCTCTAGTTTTAAATTTAATGAGAAAACCACATGCAGTAAAACAGCATAATTAATAAGTGCGGAAAAATAACTGTTACCACTGCTACCTTTATAAAGAAGAAGCGGATAATGGATATAGTTTTGTGTAATTGAAGGATATTTTCACTTCATAATACCTAGAATAAACTATAAGATAACTCTACCCTAATTGGCTACCGTAAGTCAACATTTTTTTATATTAATATAAAAATGTTAAAAATCAGTGATTAAATGCGATTGATCTTATATTTATTCATATTGAAATGGCATCGATACCGATTCAGTTTTATACGAATGAATGCTAAATCAATCGAAACGAATCGACTATTTTTAACGTTTAACAAGTTTTTGTACGCGCGTTAGGAAAATTAATGGATAGATATCGAAATATTGTCCATCAGAAACAAAATTGGGATCACAGCAGAAATAAAGTTCGATTTGCAAAACGTTTAATTGAAAAATGACTCAATCAGATACTGTATTAAAAGCTGATATATAATAGGGCTACTTTTTATGTAAATATTGCTGTAAATAATCAGAACTTTCCAATAAGACAGGACCACGAAAATGTTGAGTACCCATTATTAGATATCTCACCAATTATAGTAAAGTTATCTTATACTGATTTCACCTGCCTTTTATCGAATTGCAGAAAGGTTTCTTTTATCACAACTTAAACACAAGTTTTATATTTTATAATATCAAGAATATCTTTATGATTCTTACAATTAATTCATTCAAAGAAAGAAATATATCGATATACTATTCAATAAATGATTAAGTGAGAAAAATGAACGTTCCGAACTTTCCCCCAAGATACTGTTCAGTTGTTATGTCCAAAACATGACAACTAAAACAAGGAACGAGATGTTATTGGAAAGGGAGAACGAAGATGATACCGCATGCACGTACGACAATGGAAGGGTTTTTATTATTAAAATTAACAGATTGATTTGATTAATAAAATATTGTTATACATAATAGATGTTGATCTAATCATATTAAAGTTGTCATTATAACAAGTAAAGATAAAGGTCACTAACTCGATACCGGATCAGAAAGCCTACTTACATTATTATGATAAAGAAAACCAATTGCTTGATTCGATAAAAGCCACTAAAATTATATTGTTACAATCATCACCAAAATACCAGGTCAATTAACAAAAAAGCTTGTATTAAAGAAAGTCGCATATCATCATGTACCATTTAAATTAAATTAAATTACTAATAATATACCCAACAGCGTAATATAAAGCATATAAAATCCAGTAATGAGTAACTTATAATTAATGGTTGATGAAAGTCAAGTCGGATAAAGAAACCACAATATTTCACTGATAAAAGAGTGCACATTCTTCGGCAAACGGATTTTAGCGAAAATTGGAGAGTCGATTTCGGGTATCTAGAGATGAAGCTCAGTGTGTTTAATTCCATCTCATACTTTTTCTTAGATATGGGCAATCTAATCTCAAATATCCTCTATTTCGTTAAAAATAATGTCTTCTATTGGCTGTCGCATTGCAAGTATTAATAATATGAAAACGAAAAAAAAATTTATAAAAGTAGACAGTAAAAGCTCAAATTTAAGCTCTGACTCATTGAAAAATATTTATTTTTCAGGAAATCCTAAGCAATCGAATTCGAATCGTACATTTCGATACAAGTGTGCGAAGCGAATGATTTGTGCACGGGTGTGATTTGTCGGAGCGAGATCAGCGACAAAAACACCCGTGCAACGATCACCCGCTCCACCCACATGTATCGAACATTTTTTGTAACGGAGTGAACGAAACTCGGAGAACAATAATTACGTACATACGGGACGAGTGTGAAGTTTCCCTCGAGGGGCTACTCACTTATGAGAGGACTTTGAGGACAGCTTTGAGGTCGTCGGAGGATTTTGTGAGGACAAATACTCTCATCTGGTGTGAAAGGATATGGGAGGACTTGGAAGGACATGAGAGCATTTGTGAGGACATGGGAGGACATGGGAGGACATAAGAGGACATGGGAGGAAATGGGGGGTCATAGGAGGATTTATAAAAAAAAGCTAATATTTATGTTAGAAAACCACTACTTTAAAGGTCTATTAGTTGAAAATTTCTATTTTTCAAAATAAATTGGTAGATTAAGTGAAAACTGGTAGAAAGCTACCATATATATGAGGCGTTTCGCCTCAACTCTCCCAGCGCGGCGCGCTAGCGTCAAATCATGCTATTTTCAAATCGTGTTTACGATATCAATATGCATTTCAAAAAATTATGTGATAAGCGTTTCCGACGTATTTTTTCCTCAGCTTTCCAATGGCGTAGGTGGTTTTTCCGAAATTTTCCATTTTCCCCCCCAACAAGTATAAAACATACTATATCTCGAAAAGTATATTTTTAATATTTTTTTTTACCCCCTAGATCGAAAGCTGAGCATTTTTTACGTCGGCAAGGATTTTTTTCAGAATTTGCTCGAATGTTTTCTTAGAGAAACAGAACGCGAAAGAGCAGACGCAGCGTCTCCTTCGCGCGCGGTTTTCGGCGCGCTGTACACCGCGTGGACTAGATGCATTTCGCTCTCTAACAACCACTTAAAATTTTGATTTCCTTAATAATAGCAACAATAAACTAGTATTTATATTAATAATTCTTTTTTTTAAATTAGATAATTTTATTTTGTTTTGTTTTACGGGTTTTTTAGGGAAGATTTGATATTCTGAACTCATTGACGTTTTTTTTAGTATTAATGTTGTTTTATTCATTGGAATAACGGCATGGTACTGTAAAGTTCCCGGTATAGATTTAAGTTTACTTAACTTTGATTTTAGTTTCAAAACGGCTTTTTCATAGGTCTCTTTAGTGCTGTAAAAAACTTTAGTTTCTTTGCAATTACGTAAAGCCCAGTTGTAAAGGTCTTCTGGTGTTAAAATATGATTACTCGAAGAGAGTTGAAGACTTGCTCTTTTCGCCCCTCTTTTCAAATTTGCGCCTATACCATCGCACGCACCTTTACCGTGCGCTGTTGCATGAAAATGCCATTCAGCAGGAACTCCAAAATCTTTTTGATGAAACAGAAGATTTTGGAAGGTAGACTTGTTCTTAAAATGCTGACCTGCTCCATCAGTTAAGTAATAAATTTTCTTGATTGTGAAATTACTTTTTAAATACGATATTATAATTTTTTGATATTCATAAACAGCAACAGTATCGTGATTTAGATTATCAGAAATTATAGCAATGCTTATATGTTTAAGATCTTGATTTTCGTTATAATATACCACTGTTGTAAAAACTGTTGCTTGATTATTGTTCCAGTGGAACGATTGTGTTGAATTTTGCACTATAAATGTATATATTATACATTTATTTTCGAGAACTATCATTTTAATATTTTTATATAATGTAGTAAATTAAAATATCAAAACGTATTAATAGTGCCATTTTTAGCCCCTTCTTTTATCTCTTTTTAATCTCAATTTTTTTTAAATTTGCTGGTCTGTCAAAGCTTTTTTTAAAATAGGTACGTAATATACTATTTTGCAAGAAACTGGTATAAGACGCATCGGTTCAAAGTATTATTGAAATTCTTTAGCATTCCTTTTTATGAAAAATGTATTTTCAGAATTTCAATTTTTAATTAGGAAACGATGAATTAGTTTGAGGAAGCTAAGTGCCAAAGAATTGGTAGCGGTTTTTTTTTTGCGAAATAACCTATGAAAATGTCAATCGTGCATATAAGTGAAATTCGAAGTGCAAAAAGATATTCCATAAAGAATTAAAAATGATAAATAAAAATAATAAGGTTATTAGAGAGCGAAATACATCTAGTCCACGCGCTGTACAGCGCGCCGCATACCGCGCACGAAGGAGACGCTGCGTCTGCTCTTTCGCGTTCTGTTTCTCTAAGAAAAACATTCGAGCAAATTTTGCAAAAAATCCTTTCCGACGTAAAAAATGCTCAGCTTTCGATCTAGATGATAAAAAAAAATATTAAAAATATACTTTCCGAGATATAGTATCTTTTATACTTTTTGAGGGTGAAAATGGAAAATTTCGGAAAAACCACTTACACCATTGGAAAGCTGAGGAAAAAATACGTCGGAAACGCTTATCACATAATTTTTTGAAATTCATATTGATATCGTAAACACGACTTGAAAATAGCATGATTTGACGCTCGCGCGCCGCGCTGGGAGAGTTGAGGCGAAACGCCTCATATATAGATATATTGTGTTTATACATTTTGCGTTTTCAAATGTACACATTGTATTCCTATATATATGGAAGTTTTCTGATAGTGTAATTGTTAATTGAATGTTGATTATACAAAAGTGAACTGAATGACGACTGTAAAGGTTACAGCTTACCTTTGAGAGCTGTATAATTCAAATAAGTTTAGTATACATTTTGTGCTTGAATATAACACATCGATATACAGAATTTAGAGCAAAATCAAAACCTTTAGCCGTCTTTAGTTGAAGGCTTAACAATCTTAAAAGGCTTAAACCCTAAAAAGAAAATATTGTTATTATTTTCTATATTTAAATCGAGCTTGAAAGAATCATTATTTCGACTTTCACGAAGATTTTATCGTGGTTTTGTTAAATTTTATAACATTGACGCTTTCGATTATTTCAAAGATAGGGTAAGTACGTTTTTGTATCAATATTCTTGAAAGTGTATATCCTTGTGATTCGGAGGAGTTTAATTGGTCATAAAATTATAAAGCAATATATTCATAAAGCATATTTGTTACAATAAATTAAATAAATTTGATAAATAAGTTTTTTGGAAATATATCTTCTTATATTTATGTATTTCTAATAATTTGATTTGTAAATAATTATACAATAATTTTTTTATAACAGTCTATTAAAAAAAATACATTCAAATGCAAATATATGGTAGCACGATGTAGTTTAATTAATGTAATTTTTAATTTTTTGTATTTATAAATTTATATAATTTATACAAATATTAAGTAAACGTTTTAAAAAATAAAATTATTAGTAGTGCAGAGAGAATTTCAGAAATTGTAGAAATAATTAAAATTGTTTTGAGAATATATAAGGTAAAAGTACCAATTATGAAACAGTTTAATAAAAATTAAGCAGAAGCGATTTGAAATCGCTAAATTAAATATAAAAAACCGCTGCCAATTCATTGGCACGTAGCTTCCTCAAAATAATTTATTGATTCCTTTTATTAAATTAAAATTCAAAAAATAAATTTTTCACTAAAAAAATTTGAAAAATTTTATGGAAAATATTAACTTGTAATTGTTTCATGGCTATTCATTGCTGTTCCATTTGTAATTTATTTTTTTGTGATTTTAATTCTTGTATTGAATGGAAAACAATCGCAAATGCAAACTCTGATGAAGTACTATTTTTCATCAAACTTTTCTTCTTCAAGTCCACTATCAACGGCATCGAGTCGTACGATGTCTAGAAAAATTTTAACATCAAATATCTCTGAAATTTATAAACCAATCATTTTTCCCAAAGATCTCGGCCGAGAACTATCAATAATATGAACTATCAATAAACTATGAATAAGACAATTTTACTCTTGTAATGGTTGAACATACAAAACTCATTTTTTTTCATTTTTCAAATTTTACGTTTTTGTTAATAACAAAAGAACCGTGATAGGTAGAAAATTAATTTTTTTTTAGAAAATATAGGCAATTTAATTCTCTTTCGAATGCTATACATAACGTTCAGATACATAGAGCCGTTCTCGAGAAATTACGATTTAAAAAAAAAGTGAAAAAAATTTTAACATCAAATATCTCCGAAATTTATGGATCAATCCTTTTGCCCAAAGAACTCACCCGATTAGTATACAAAATCTACCCCTAGAAAGAATTTCAAAGTGATTAATCCAATTTTACTCTAGTTATGCAACGACAAACGAAATCACTTTTTTTTTATAAATTATTTTTTTTCTCTAAAAATAATAAATAAAAAAATCTAAAAATTTAGTGAGTTATAGTACTCAATATCCTTTATAACCAAAAAAATATTCATGTTAATATGTTTTTTTAATTTCGAAATATAACCTATTTACAAAAAATTACGTTTTCGTCAATAACTTATGACGAAATATAGCTATCGACTTTTTTTTTAAATTGTAGAGAATTTTATCCTACATACAGAGAATTCATAATATATAAAGAATATTCGGTCTCAATATTAAAAAATCGAAAATAAAAATTTTGAAAATTAAAAAATGGCTATAAAAAACGATAAAAGAAATTTTACAAAAATAGAATATTGACTCCAATTGTGGAAGCAAAATCTAAAAAATGATCACTCTCTCGTTAAAATCGGTCAAGTAGATCATGAGATATCAGTGTATACGGACATACATACGCACGCACGCACGAACGCACGCACGCAAGCACGCACGCACGCACGCACGCACGCACGCACACACACACACCCACCGACTCACCGCATCGAACTCGCATACCCCGCCTGCTTGGGTTTAAGAATTTTTTAAATAAGTATTTCGTCACGAACACACGTCTAACGCGCTCCCGTATACGCGTGAAACTCGCCTCCTCCGCCTACTTTGGGTTAGGAATTATTTAAATAATTATTTTGCCATGTACACACCTCTAACCCGCTCCCGCAAACGCGTGGAACTCGCACCCTCCGTCTGCTTGGGTTTAAGAATTTTTTAAATATGTATTTCGTCACGAACACACGTCTAACGCGCTCCCGTATACGCGTGGAACTCGCCTCCTCCGCCTACTTTGGGTTAGGAATTATTTAAATAATTATTTTGCCATGTATACACCTCTAACCCGCTCCCGCAAACGCGTGGAACCCGCACCCTCCGTCTGCTTGGGTTTAAGAATTTTTTAAATATGTATTTTGCCATGTATACACGTCTGACGCGCTCCCGTATACACGTGAAACTCGCATCCCCTACCTGCTTGGGGTTAAGAATTATTTAAATAATTATTTTTCCATGTATACACATCTGACGCGCTCCCGCATACGCGTGGAAATCGCATCCCCCGCCTGCTTGGGTTTAAGAATTTTTTAAATAAGTATTTCGCCACGAATACACGTCTAACGCGCTCCCATATGCGCGGGGAACCCGTCCCCCCGCCTACTTTGGGTTAGGAATTATTTAAATAATTATTATCCCATGTATACACCTCTAAGCTGCTCCCGTATACGCGTGGAACTCGTCTCCCCCGCCTACTTTGGGTTAGGAATTATTTAAATAATTATTTTGCCATATATACACCTCTAAGACGCTCCCGTATACGCGTGGAACTCGTCTCCCCGCCTAATTTGGGTTAGGAATTATTTAAATAATTATTTTGCCATTTATACACCTCTAAGCCGCTCCAGTATACGCGTGGAACTCGCACCCCCCGCCTGCTTAGGTTTAGGAATTTTTAAATAAGTATTTTGCCATGTATACACGTCTGACGCGCTCTTGTATACGCGTGGAACTCGCATCCCCCACCTGCTTGGGGTTAAGAATTATTTAAATAATTATTTTTCCATGTATAGACATCTGACGCACTCCCGCATACGCGTGAAACTCGCATCCCCCGCCTGCTTGGGTTTAAAAATTTTTTAAATAAGTATTTCGCCACGAATACACGTCTAACGCGCTCCCGTATGCGCGAGGAACTCGCCTCCCCTGCCTACTTTGGGTTAGGAATTATTTAAATTATTATTTTCCCATGTATACACGTCTAAGCCGCTCCCGTATACGCTTGGAACTCGTCTCCCTCGCCTACTTTGGGCTAGGAATTATTTAAATAATTATTTTGCCATGTATACACCTCTAAGCCGCTCCCGTATACGCGTGGAACTCGTCTCCCCCGCCTACTTTGGGTTAGGAATTATTTAAATAAGTATTTTGCCATGTATACACTTCTTAGCCGCTCCCGTATACGCGTGCAACTCGCAGCCCCCGCCTGCTTAAGTTTAAGAATTTTTTAAATAAGTATTTTGCCATGTATACACGTCTGACGCGCCCTTGTATACGCGTGGGACTCGCATCCCCACCTGCTTGGGGTTAAGAATTATTTAAATAATTATTTTTCCATGTATACACATCTGACGCGCTCCCGCATACGCGTGGAACTCGCATCCCCCGCCTGCTTGGGTTTAAAATTTTTTTAAATAAGTATTTCGCCACGAATACACGTCTAACGCGCTCCCGTATGCGCGGGGAACTCGCCTCCCGCGCCTACTTTTGGTTAGGAATTATTTAAATAATTATTTTCCCATGTATACACCTCTAAGCCGCTCCCGTATACGCGTGGAACTCGTCTCCCCCGCCTACTTTGGGTTAGGAATTATTTAAATAATTATTTTGCCATGTACACACCTCTAAGCCGCTCCCGTATATGTGTGGAACTCGTCTCCCCTGCCTACTTTGGGTTAGGAATTATTTAAATAATTATTTTGCCATATATACACCTCTTAGCCGCTCCCGTATACGCGTGGAACTCGCAGCCCCCGCCTGCTTGGGTTTAAAAATTTTTTAAATAAGTATTTCGCCACGAATACACGTCTAACGCGCTCCCGTATGCGCGGGGAACTCGCCTCCCCCGCCTACTTTGGGTTAGGAATTATTTAAATAATTATTTTCCCATGTATACACCTCTAAGCCGCTCCCGTATACGCGTGAAACTCGTCTCCCCCGCCTACTTTGGGATAGGAATTATTTAAATAATTATTTTGCCATGTATACACCTCTAAGCCGCTCCCGTATATGTGTGGAACTCGCACCCTCCGCCTGCTTAGGTTTAAGAATTTTTTAAATAAGTATTTTGCCTGGTATACACGTCTGACGCGCTCTTGTATACACGTGGAACTCGCATCCCACACCTGCTTGGGTTTAAGAATTTTTTAAATAAGTATTTTGCCACGTATACACGTCTAACGCGCTCCCGTATCCGCGGGGAACTCGCCTCCCCCGCCTACTTTGGGTTAGCAATTATTTAAATAATTATTTTGCCATGTATACACCTCTAAGCCGCTCCCGTATACGCGTGGAACTCGTCTCCCCCGCCTACTTTGGGTTAGGAATTATTTAAATAATTATTTTGCCATGTATACACCTCTAAGCCGCTCCCGTATACGCGTGGAACTCGCATCCCCCACCTGCTTGGGGTTAAGAATTGTTTAAATAATTATTTTTCCATGTATACACATATGACGCACTCCCGCATACCCCGCTTACTTGGGGTGAAGAAGAAGTAATGAATTAAATATTATTATGATTAACTTAATAATTTTTAATAACTAATTTTTCAAAAACTAATACAAATTACAAAATTAATAAGCATGTGATTAAGAATTAATAGTTCATTCAATAGTTCTATTCTTTTCTGTATCCTCCCATGTCCTCCCGTTTTCTCCAATGTCCTCTTCTGTCCTTTCATGTCCTCCCATGTCCTCCCATGTCCTCTGTAGTACTCTTAGTTATTTTTGATTTTACGAGAGGACATGTGAGGACTGAGAGTATTTATAGAGGACTCAGAGGATTTTGGGAGTATTTTTTAGATGATTAGGAGTGAGTAGCCCCTCTGTTTCCCTCGAGCGACAATTACACGAGTCAAGGACAAGATATAAGGAGGTTGGAACACACTCCTACAAGAAGCATGCGAGAAGTAAATTGATCTACTCATGCGCGTACTTCTCGCATGCCGTGTGTAAAACAGCTACTTCGTGCACAAAAAAAATCACGAAGAGGCGAGTTTCGCACACTCCGTTAAAAAATAGTGCATTACACAACTTGTGCGGGAATTAGGTGAGTCAGGCGAACACTCATGCGAAATCACCTACTATTTCAATGAATCGGAGCTTACAATTCAGCTTTTACTGTCTATTTTTATAATTTTTTTTGTTCGTTTTTGTATCATACATAAATACTAGCAATGTGATTAGATTGCCCGTATCTCAAGAAAAAGGACTTGTAAGATACTACCCGCTAGAAATGACCAATCCAAACTGACTAAAATCGATTGATTTTTTACACAATCCAGCTTTCATGATCTTACTAGTAAATTTCTATTCTCTGTACTGGTATAATAAGAAACTATGCGGAAATTGAGTTTCGAAAGCCCAATTTCGAAATTATTATGCTATTTTGTCCATCGGCACTGTTTGTACGGCATGTACGGTACTTCTCACCCAAACATAAATTGTATACTGCTGTCCTTGGTTAACAATCTAGCAAAATCTGCGAGTGATCGCCCATCAAAATAAATTTATATCGCACCATTAATGATGATAGTCCGCTGCCTGTTTACAAGAAATTTAATAAATGTTTTTATAATATTTTCAATCAATATTCCTTTTCATTTAAAGTATACGTTGTCTACGATGCGAATACTGCGAGTTGAATATTCACATCAATTTTCTCTTAATACTTTATCTAATCATATTCAAAAAGTATCACGTACTTGTAACGCACTTATGAGATTCAAAGAAACGTAGTACTATTAGTAGTATTTTATCTTATTAACTTATAACGATTTCTATTGATCAATGAAGTTAAGAGTTCCATAATTGCGTTCCATCTTTTCATAATAAAGTTATATGATTTATGAAGTTGGCAAGATTTTTCGCATACCTCGTAAACCATATCTCGCATATATACATATCAAGATTTTTTCGTATACCACGCGTAAAGTATTGTGTTTACTCTCTTTTGTCAGAGAGTAAAACGTCACATGTACTCCCTCCTCCTAGAAACAGCCACGCGCATCCACGTTTCCCTACTGTTTTCCCGGTTATCACTGCCTGCGTGTTGCAGCCCTCGCTTCGCTCGAGCCGCAACTCACTGCAGGTGGCACTAATCGGAAAAAAAGTAGACACATGAGCATAGGCGTCGAAGTTTCTAGGAGTGAGGTAACATGTGTGTTTTCGACCCTGGAATCCGGGATTAAGCACAAATAACTTTCCGCCGAGCATCCCAAAAAATTTTATATTGCCCTCGGGAGCAATGAGAGCTATGAACGCCCGCGAATTGCTGCCCTCGCAGGCGTACGTAGACTGCTTTACTCTCTAGGTGTATAATCTACTATTCTTTGATGATATATTTAATTAAAAGCAATAAAATTAACGCTAAGTTAAAACAGCACTATTAAAAATAAATAAGATAAAAAACAGTACGTGTCATGGTGGCTATTGCAGAACTCGTCGTTTTTCTCTAATCAAAAAAACTTTCGTTAAGCACTAAAAATTAATTGATTTAGCTGCTGCTACATATAAAATACTACCCTGCTATAAATGACCGATTCAATCCGACTCAAATCAATTAATTTACGCAATTCCATATTGATCCCGATTGAATCCGCTACATTTTTTCTAATCGTTTCTTTTTGCAAATTAATCGATTTTGATCGGTCATTTATAGGACGGTAGTGTGTGCCCCTAACAATACGTAACGTTTTTGTAATTTGTTTATAACGGTTTTTTCTTTACATTCTCACATTCGCGATGAAAGAGAAACGTTAGAATAACATCAGGAAAACTTCGTAAATGTTAACAGCTTCGTGTTTTATAAAACGTTATTCTCAAGCGCTTCACTAACTTAGAAAAACTTCTCGATTACGATTTCCAAACTCTACATATATCTATAGTGCTAGCTACAACCGATAAACGGCTTATAAAAACACTGAAGTAAAAATATCTTGCCCAGATTATAAGTGAAAGTCTAGGTCTTATGGAGAGTGGGTGGAGAAGGTGATGAGCAAATTATTTTGTATTTGCGCGCTACCATCTTCCCTGTCGGTTTACCCTAACTTCATTTTTTGTCTTATTGTATTTTTTAAAAAGTGCTTGTATAAAAAGAAAAATGTAACCTACGACCATCTTGGAGTGTAGTCAGAAATAATATGTTACATGTATAGAATATTGAACATAAAATATGTATAAAATATTCAGTATTTATTTTATATTATATTTATTTATTATAGTATTTATTTTATATTAAGTATTTATTTATTAAGAATGCATTTTAATTTAACAAATATTGTAAAAAAAATGAAAAAAGAAAAACATTTTAACCTTTTCCACTATTGTAGTGGTGATTTCAGAAAATAACAAATATTGTAACGGCAGGCGCGTCTGTGTGTGTGTATGTGCGCGAACACGGAGCTCGGATCGAGCCGATCTCCGACACACGGTATACTCACAGGTAGTTGACCGAAAACATAAACATACCGCGGCCTTGGAGAAGGCAAGGCTGACAATTGCGGCATGAGGATTCGCAACTAGAGTCGGGCTTGTCCTCGTATTTCTCCGGGGGCTTGGGTGTGTGTGTGTAGTTGCTCGCACGTGTAGCTGTGCGAAAAGTACCGAGCACAACTACGACACACAATGAGCCCCGAAAGGAAAACTCGCGACAACCTTGCGCGAGGGGGAAGGAGAGCGAGAGACAGAGCCCGGCAGTATCGCTTCTGCCGTAGCTGAGGCAGCTGCTCGTCCCCCGTACGCGACGACTTGGAGAGAGAGAGAGAGAGACAGAGAGAGAGAGAGAGAGAGAGAGAGAGAGAGAGAGAGAGAGAGAGAGAGAGAGAGAGAGAGAGAGAGAGAGAGAGAGAGAGAGAGAGAGAGAGAGAGAGAGTCGAAGAGAAGTGCACGAGGATCGCGGAGTGGGTACAGTGTAGTGCACGAGAGTGAGAGCGAGAGACGCAGCACGGCTCCGAGAACCTCGTTAGCCGGTGGTTGAGGGAGAGGGAGAGAGAGCCACACTCGACCGAGGTAGCGAAAGAGCGAGAGAGAGCAGCGCGGCCGAGCTCACTCACGGGAGCGAGTGAGAGAGAGCATCGCGGCCGATACTCGCAGGAGCGAGAGAGAGAGAGAGAGAGAGGGAGAAAGGTAAGGCCTGTAGAGCGAAGAAGAAGAGAGAGACACAGCAACGCGCTGCAGCAGGCACCGCCGAGCGCGTTCAACCGCGCCTTCTCGCTGCAACGGAGGAGGTAAGTCCTGGCCAGGCGAGCGCGCGCTTCCCCCGCGGACGACGAGCGTCCAGGAAGCGGAGACGGGCGAGCGAGCGAGGCCGCCGACGCGCGCGTGAGCGCCGATCGTGCGCGGCGGTCGGCCATCGGCGCGAACCGCTTTTGCGCGTACGGGTGTGTGACAGAGCACACACGTACTTCGCGTGGGCGGGCGCACCACCCGAATCGGCGCATACCTAGAGTACGCGCCGCGCGTGTAAATAGTGAACAGCCTCCAGAGATAATAAAGATAATTCGTTGCTTTTACTTGTTCGCGTATTATTTCACGCATCCTACTTTCAATTCCCTATTCGGTGGCACGGTGAAGAATACCGCCGGCCTCCGCGGTCGCGAGTACGTAGTACTCGCGTGATAACTGAGCAGCTGGGGCAGCACGCTCGAGAGAGAGCGCGACGACGAAGTCGCGCGTTGTAACGGAGCGAAAAGGCATGGCTGCTGCTGAAAGCAGCCGACGGCGAGCAACAGCACGGAGCTGACGGGCCGCTAATCATCGAGGGTTGGCACGAGTAAGTGCTCGCGCCTGTTAATTGCTGCGCCGTTCATCGGCAAGTCCGCGTTGAGATATAGCGCATCGAGGACAGCTTTTAGCCCGTTACAATATATATTTAAGTAGTTATTTCTTAAGGAACGTTAAAATCGAAAAGACACACGTTATTCCCCTGTTCCTGCCCTTACGGAGGGGGAGGGGGGGGGGCTATTATATATGCATCGTAAACTTCGGAATATGTAAAATAATACGTTCAGTGTTTATACAATAGTGAGATGAGATTATAATTCAAACTTACCCTCTTTTTCCTCATGTTTTTCTACTAATATTTTTTGGAGCTTAAAATTTAAAGCTCGATATTCATTAGAGTTTTCTTTTTCTTTCCCTAATTCTGTCTTTAAATTTTCATTTTTCTTGCGCAACTTTTCATTCTCCTTATTGAGACTTTCATTTTTATTTTTTAGATCTTTAAATTTAGTTTTACAAACATTTTCATTATGAACAAGTTCATTGGATACGAACTAAAAAGTAAGAACTGAATGTTATAAAAAAAATATTAAAAAAACTAATTAAGAAAGTGTAATAATTCTACTTTATCACTATTCTAGTTTTATCCGCGAAATAAATATTAAATATTAATATAAACTTCTTGTGATTCGCATATAGTGGCCATTAATATTTCAAAAAAGTACATCATAATAAAAGTTTCTTGAAAAAAATAATTTAGAATCTACACTAATTACACTTGCAAAATATTTATAAAAAATTAATCAGTCTCAGCAAATAAACTGGTTATGTAAATGGTAAGAAATTTGCATTGAATTCAAGTAGGTAAACAGCAGGGGTTCTGGACCACTTCCCGGAATTCCAGGTGGTCCAGAACCCCTGATGGGTTTTCTGGAACATGCGTTCCAGAATTGCACGAGGTGCGTTAACCCAAGTGCGCCAGAACCCCCACAGGGTTTCTGGAGTTGTAGGAGGTTAGATAACCCAGGTGCGCCAAAACCACCACTAGGTTTTGGGGGAGGGAGGGGGGAGGTCCAGAATTGCACAAGGTGCGTTAACCGAAGTGGGCCAGAACCCCCCACAGGGTTTCTGGAGTTGTAGGAGGGTAATTAACACAAGTGGGCCAGAACCCCCACAGGGTTTCTGGAGTTGTAGGAGGCTAGTTTACCCAAGTGGGCCAGAACCCCCACACAGTTTCTAGAGTTGTAGAAGGTTAGATAACCCGTCGAGCATCCTGCAGCCCACGGCCAGCTGTGGCGCTGCGAGCGGCCTGCGGTTGGCGGCCTGCGGTTGGCGGCCTGCAGTTGGCGGCCTGCGGTTGGCAGCCTGCCTGGCCTGCGAGCGGCCTGCGGTTGGGGCCAGCTGTGGCGCTGCGAGCGGCCAGCTGTCAGCGGCCGCCCTGCGCGCCCTCTATAGCTAATTTATAGGTTAGGTTCTGTATAAGTATTACTTCTAAGAATAATATTAATACAGATATTCGAATATCATGAATACTTTTATATTTGAAAAAAAAATTAGCTGACTCTAGGACTCGAACTAAAGATCTTGCTGTTGTTGTCCCAGCGTGCTAACCACTAGGCTACGGCCTAGTTAGAAATACTGCGCTATTAATAGTAAGCTTTGCTTCCACACACTGCAAGCGTTGTGTAGAAAGCCTTATGCATAGTGGCGCTGGAAACGTCCTGACTGTTGTCGCTCTCATAAGGGTCAGTCTTGACTTTGGGGACTCCCCCTTAAAAAGTATTGGCGGTAACCGTTCGCGTGCGAACGTCATTCTCATGCTAACACGTGAGAGAGAGAACAGAGTGTTTTGATATTTAATTAAGGTTAAATTCCACAAAGTTTAAGATGGCTGAGAATAATGCGTGAGTATTACATTTCTTTTTAATAATACTTTTTACATACTTATAATAGTTATTAACCTTATTGTGTGTTTTTTGGTTTGTTTCAGTCTACTACTGCCAATCGGTCCACGATCCCACAAAATCAAATATCTGATCCAGCAAGGAATTGTTGAGTATGGCGACATCAACCAATATTTATCGGCAATGATCAGGGCATATTATATAGACGATGAAGAAAATAAGTTTTAGAATACGGGGAGAACCCTATGTAGAGGAAGGCGGAGATTTATTGTTTAATTGATGAAGGAGCAAAAACATTCCAGGAAAATAAAGTTTTATGAGATGCTAAGGAAGCTAATATGGGTTGATGTGACAGCAGCCGATATAATTTTATAAAATGTATTGAAAGATTTGAATAATGTTTAGTTTTAATTTTAGTATTCTTTTTTTTGTTCAATAAATTTTATACTTTTATATTAATTCTTTTGTTTTTATTTCAAACCTATAATTGAAGCAATCTAAAAGGTTAGCTTTGAGACTTAATCTTCCTAAAGAATGCTTAATTAAATCAAAACTAGCGTTAGAATAATAAAACTAATAATATAGAACTATAAATATTCATATAAATGTATAGAACAAATTTCAATACTATGAAATCTGATTTTTCATATGTACGGAGTCGTTGCCATTTTACACAAAGTCTCATAACTCTGGCTGTAATCAAGATATCAAGCTGAAATTTTGTTTCATGCTATATCTCATATTAATAAAGACATTGAGTTATACGGATATGATCTAGCAAATGCTTTTAACATAATAACCAAGAAACCTATGTCTGAAATTGAAGCCATCTTGAAAATTAGATTTTGGGACTTAAATTTATAGGTTAGATGATAAGTTATTAATATAAATTATCTAATGATTTTATGTAAAACTTATTATAACTTATAAAGTACTTTTAAGTAGAATAAAATATTGAGGAAAATGATGTAATAGGTATTTGAAAAAAAAAAACATAAGTATTACATCAGAACAATAATATTTATTCAATACTCTGATAACTATATACATCTTTTAAATTACTAATTTGGATGTTGGAATCTTGTTGGAACGTGTATGTTTTCTTGAAAAAACCATCACTTCGTCCATAGAGTCTTTTTGTTTCCTTGCTTTCATAGGAGGTTTGGAAGAATTTTGCTTCTTCCTCATCCACCCACTCTTTTTATTCTTCGAGGGATTAAAATATATTGGCACCATCCATCCTTTTTTATAAGCATCTTGTAGAGCTTCTTCAATTAATCTATGAAGCTCATCTTCAGATAAGCTGTTTATATTGAATTTCTCATTCATTAATCTAATAATATTAACTAGATCCATTGATGGTGGGTTGACATGGTTCAGATTTTCACGCCGATCAATTTCTTTTCGAGTCATCTTGGACACGCTTGATCTTAACACTTGAAGGATGAATGTCAAAATGATATTTGATGAGGGTGAAACTTGCTTTTATACTACCACGCCCCACCACTTTCTTCTTTTCAACCAATCAGAGCTCATGAATTAACTAAACATTAACAATAATTTATCTTGCACTTGAGAATCAACTTCATCTATTCCGTGGAAATCTGGCAATATATATGTTCTTCTTTCTTCCAAAATCCATGCCTTTAAAATATAAACATTCTGAACTACACACATTGAATATGACACGTAAAACATGATGTGAGCAGGGAATAAATTCCTTGGGAAGTTTCTTCAATGATGGACACCTCAAATTCTCAATGTTCTTAATTATTCTAGAAAAAGAAATTAATTACTAAACTGAGAAATAAATTTAGTAAGTTATAATGTGCATACTTACTTATTAGGAAATATATTCCTGAGCCACTCTCTCTTCTGAACTCCCTTTACATAGATGTTTACAGCATTGGCGAGAACGTTGTTGAGAATGTCAGATACTTGCTCGTAAGGAATTTTTCCTGAACATCACAGCATCTCCAAGTAGTTATTCTGCAACCATCTGTTCTCACTCTTTTGCTTTGGTGACAGGTAACTCCAGCTGAGAGGTGGTTGGAAAAGAAATACAGATGGAGTAGCATCTTCTTCGAGGGAGATTATGGCAACCTCCTTAAAAATAAACTCTTTCTCATTGTGGCCTTTGAAGCCTTGCACATCTACTATGTACTCCATCATGAATCGGAATGAAATCATAACCTACAAAACCTCCTTTTATACATTATGCGACAACAACGCCACTAGCGGGAAAAAGAACCGATGCGCTACTAGTGGCAGATTGTTGAACTAATCACCGCTCGCTGCGGCGGCGGCGGCTTGCCAGCGGTGGCGGTTTGCGAGCGGAGGGAGGACCAATCACAGCTCGTTGCGGTGGCGGCGGCTCGCGAGCGGTGGGAGGACCAATCACAGCTCTCGAGCGGCGGCTTGCGAGCGGTGGCGGTTCGGGTGAGGAAACTGAATATAAGCAAGCGAACTTGCTCGCCAAATCATTCCGTTTGGAAAGTCCTAGAGCGAACAACAGCTCCAGTGCAACAGCAGCAGTAGTGTTAAACAGTGAAAAAAACGCAGTGCAGCAGTGTTGAACAGTGAAAAAAAACTTCGTGTGTGGACAAGACATTGAAAGACAGTGAGTGTATAATATAACCTCAAAATGGATCCACATCTTGTGATGACTGTGCAAACGCTATGGAAGGCATTGGAGAGTGCCAGAAATGAAACAGCAGATAGTGTTGACATACAACGATTCCTCGATTGTATTCCACACACTCTGGTAAGGATAGAAACATTGATGAATTCACCATCTTTGAAACCATATGGGAAGAGAATATGCCAGACGTCCTATGGTCAATTACTCAGCATTCAGAGGATGTTCAAAGTTTGTCATTAGAGACGTGGAGAATTACATCAACCTGATGATGATGATGATGAGAAAAGTGCTACTATCAATGCTGAGAGTGTAACTTGGGATGATGGAATATCAGCATTCCAAAATAATATTAGAAGTGGTACTATAACCAATGTGAAACATCTTGATGTTACCACCTTCATGACTGATGCTGCTACTCTGTTTGAACACAAAATCAAAGAAGTTTTGAAAGAACACAACGCATTGAAGGTGGATACGGTTCTTGCAGCAGAATTTAGCATTGTCAAGAATGACGAGGAAGTGATTGAAATTAAATATTTCAATACAAAGAGTCAATCAATATTTCAAGCCACTGATTTGAAAGCGTGGTTTACAACTCATGTGAAGCAGCCAATCGAACGTGATATGGAGGAGTTCCAGGAACGTGATAGTGGTTGGACTCTAAGATCGATATTGAACTGAACCATCAGTATTAAGACACTACAACCGTTACATGCTGGTTGATACATTGAATTACCAAAAGTAATACAAAACAAGAAAGCATGTGTGAACGTGAAAACAATGATAATAAATGTTTTATGTGGGCAGTGCTATCAGTCTTACATCCAGCTAATGGTCATGTGGATAGAGTAAGCAATTATACACCATTTGAAAAAGAGCTGAACTTCAACAAAATTGGCTTTCCTGTGCCACCACAACAGATATCAAGATTTGAGAAGCAGAATGATGTATCCATCAACGTATTCATGCTTAGCCATACAGGTAAGAGCTATGAAGCTACACCTTGCCATTTGACAGCAGCAAAAAAAGAGAAACATGTAAATTTACTCTTAATCCAAGATCCTGATACAAAAGTTCCAAGATTTCATTATGTATGGATTAAAAATTTACCTGCTCTTATTTTTTCACAAGTGTCAAAGTATAAAGTTAAGAAATATGTATGTGATCGTTGTCTACACTACTTTCACAAGGTGGATGCACTAAAAGCTCATGAAGTTGACTGCTCACAAATGAATAAATGTAAAATAGTTCTACCACAGTTGGATAAAGACAAAATATTAGAATTTAATAACTTTAGCCATAAAGAGCGTGTTCCAATAGTGGTATATGCCGACTTTGAGTGTGTTCTCACACCTGTTGAAGATGAACGTATATATCAAGAGCACGAACCATTCAGTGTAGGCTTCTACGTTCAGCATGCTCATGATACATCAAAGTCAAAGTACTGCAGCTATAGAAAGAAGACAGAACAAGAAGAAAATCCAGCAAAATGGTTCGTTGAAGAACTTCACAAATTGGCTAACGAATTAGAAGAGATGCACAAGAATCCTCTGCCAATGACGAATGTGGATGAAAAGACATTTAATGAGGCTAGATTATGCCATATCTGCCAAAAACCCTTCAGCACTAAGGACAAGAAGGTCAGAGATCATTGCCATCTCACTGGACGGTAAGATTACTCTTTTAATACATATAACAATAATAATAATTCTTTATAAAAATAATTTATAATTTTTCCAGATACCGAGGAGCGGCTCATAATAGTTGCAATCTCAACTACCAGGACTCAAGGACTATTCCAGTTGTTTTGCACAACCTAAATGGATACGACTCACATCTATTCATCAAGGAGCTTGACAATACATCTCCTTTACAAAGACAGTGGATGGCAGCATCATTAGTTTCCGATTAATCGACTCTTTTCGCTTCATGGCATCTTCACTTGACAAATTGGTGTCGTACTTGGAAAAGCTGGACAACAGCTGTAGAGAAAGAATTCCAAAATGAATATTCTCCAATGCAAATTGAGCTTCTCAAGCGAAAAGGAGTGTTTCCATACGATTACATTTCTTCCTTGAATAAACTTGATGTTACAACATTGCCTGGGAAAGACTCTTTCTACAGTAAATTGTACGATAGCAACATAAATGATGACGAGTACAACCATGCTCAAAAAGTTTGGAAGCAAAACAACATCCGCAGGAGACTCCACGTCCTACGCACAGAGAAGCAGAAGAAGATAGGCTTGAGTCCTCATAATAACAAAAGATGTCTGCTGCCCAATGAGACAGATACATTATCATGGGGCACAACGCATGCGATGACATGGTGGAGGAAGAACCACCTAGGAAGAGACCACGAATCGATAATTGATATCTGTATTTAGTATTAAGTTTGTAAATATTGTAAATAAAAAAGAAGTAAACTGGGAGGTGGCTTTACTTGGTGTACCGCACAGGTGAGAGCGATGGTAGGAGCTCTCTCCACTTCTTACAAAAAAAATTAAATAGTTGAGGACGATCTTTGGAGGCAAAATGAAATGATCTTATTTCTTTATGGCAACGTTTCGTTGGCTTAGTACGCCAACCTCATCAGACCGAAATTATAAACGTATATATCATACGTCGATCAGATGTTATTCTCGACAGTCGAGAATATTCAAGGAAGAAATGTAATAGTATGGAAACACTCCTTTTCGCTTGAGAAGCTCAATTTGCATTGGAGAATATTCATTTTGGAACTCTTTCTCTACAGCTGTTGTCATGTGCAGCTTTTCCAAGTATGACGCCAATTTGTCAAGTGAAGATGCCATGAAGCGAAAAGAGTCGATTAATCGGAAACTAATAATGCTGCCATCCACTGTCTTTGTAAAGGAAAAGTATTTTTCCTTATTCTCAGGAATCAAATTAAATGTGCCTTTGAAGGTATTGGCAAGCTCCTTGATGAATAGATGTGAGTTGTATCCACTTTGGTTGTGGAAAACGACTGGAATTATGAGCTGCTCCTCGGTATCTGGAAAAATTATAAATTATTTTTATAAAGAATTATTATTATTGTTATATGTATTAAAAGAGTAATCTTACCGTCCAGTGAGATGGCAATGATCTCTGACCTTCTTGTCCTTAGTGCTGAAGGGTTTTTGGCAGATATGGCATAATCTAGCCTCATTAAATGTCTTTTCATTCACATTCGTCATTGGCAGAGGATTCTTGTGCATCTCTTCTAATTCGTTAGCCAATTTGTGAAGTTCTTCAACGAACCATTTTGCTGGATTTTCTTCTTGTTCTGGCTTCTTTCTATAGCTGCAGTACTTTGACTTTGATGTATCATGAGCATGCTGAACGTAGAAGCCTACACTGAATGGTTCGTGCTCTTGATATACACGTTCATCTTCTACAGGTGTGAGAACACACTCAAAGTCGGCATATACCACTATTGGAACACGCTCTTTATGGCTAAAGTTCTTAAATTCTAATATCTTGTCTTTATCCAACTGTAGTAGAACTATTTTACATTTATTCATTTGTAAGCAGTCAACTTCATGAGCTTTTAGTGCATCCACTTTGTGAAAGTAGTGTAGACAACGATCACATACATATTTCTTAACTTTATACTTTGACACTTGGGAAAAAATAAGAGCAGGTAAATTTTTAATCCATAAATAATGAAATCATGGAACTTTTGTATCAGGATCTTGGATTAAGAGTAAATTTACATGTTTCTCTTTTTTTGCTGCTGTCAAATGGCAAGGTGTAGCTTCATAGCTCTAACCTGTATGGCTAAGCATGAATACGTTGATGGATACATCATTCTGCTTCTCAAATCTTGATATCTGTTGTGGTGGCACAGGAAAGTCAATTTTGTTGAAGTTCAGCTCTTTTTCAAATGGTGTATAATTGCTTACTCTATCCACATGACCATTAGCTGGATGTAAGGCTGATAGCACTGCCCACATAAAACATTTATTATCATTGTTTTTCACGTTCACACATGCTTTCTTGTTTTGTATTACTTTTGGTAATTCAATGTATCAACCAGCATGTAACGGTTGTAGTGTCTTAATACTGATGGTTTAGTTCAATATCGATCTTAGAGTCCAACCACTATCACGTTCCTGGAACTCCTCCATATCACGTTCGATTGGCTGCTTCACATGAGTTGTAAACCACGCTTTCAAATCAGTGGCTTGCAATATTGGTTGACTCTTTGTATTGAAATATTTAATTTCAATCACTTCCTCGTCATTCTTGACAATGCTAAATTCTGCTGCAAGGACCGTATCCACCTTCAATGCGTTGTGTTCTTTCAAAACTTCTTTGATTTTGTGTTCAAACAGAGTAGCAGCATCAGTCATGAAGGTGGTAACATCAAGATGTTTCACATTGGTTATATTATAATACCACTTCTAATATTATTTTGGAATGCTGATATTCCATCATCCCAAGTTACACTCTCATCATTGATAGTGGCACTTTTCTCACCATCATCATCAGGTTGATGTAATTCTCCACGTCTCTAATGACAAACTTTGAACATCCTCTGAATGCTGAGTATTTGACCATAGGACGTCTGGCATATTCTCTTCTCATGTGGTTTCAAAGATGGTGAATTCATCAATGTTTCTATCCTTACCAGAGTGTGTGGAATACAATCGAGGAATCGTTGTATGTCAACACTGTCTGCTGTTCCATTTCTGGCACTCTCCAATGCCTTCCATAGCGTTTGCACAGTCATCACAAGATGTGGATCCATTTTGAGGTTATATTATACACTTACTGTCTTTCAATGTCTTGTCCACACACGAAGTTTTTTTTCACTGTTCAACACTGCTGCACTGAGTTTTTTTCACTGTTTAACACTACTGATGCTGTTGCACCGGAGCTATTGTTGGCTCTAGGACTTTCCAAACGAAATGATTTCGCGAGCGAGTTCGCTTGCTTATATTCAGTTTCCTCATCCGAGCCGCCACCACTCGCGAGCCGCCGCTCGAGAGCTGTAATTGGTCCTCCCACTGCTCGCGAGCCGCCACCACCGCAACGAGCTGTGATTGGTCCTCCCACCGCTCGCGAACCGCCACCGCTGGCAAGCCGCCGCCGCCGCAGCGAGCGGTAATTAGTTCAACAATCTGCCACTAGTAGCGCATCGGTTCTTTTTCCCGCTAGTGTCCCGTTGTTGTCGCATAATGTATAAAAGGAGGTTTTGTAGGTTATGATTTCATTCCGATTCATGATGGAGTACATAGTAGATGTGCAAGGCTTCAAAGGCCACAATGAGAAAGAGTTTATTTTTAAGGAGGTTGCCATAATCTCCCTTGAAGAAGATGCTACTCCATCTGTATTTCTTTTCCAACCACCTCTCAGCTGGAGTTACCTGTCACCAAAGCAAAAGAGTGAGACAGGTGGTTGGAGAATGACTACTTGGGAATGCTGTGGTGTTCAGGAGAAATTCCTTACGAGCAAGTATCTGACATTCTCAACAACGTTCTCGCCAATGCTGTAAAAATCTATGTAAAGGGAGTTCAGAAGAGAGAGTGGCTCAGGAATATATTTCCTAATAAGTAAGTATGCGCATTATAACTTACTAAATTTATTTCTCAGTTTAGTAATTAATTTCTTTTTCTAGAATAATTAAGAACATTGAGGATTTGAGGTGTCCATCATTGAAGAAACTTCCCAAGGAATTTATTCCCTGCTCACATCATGTTTTACGTGAATATTCAATGTGTGTAGTTCAGAATGTTTATATTTTAAAGACATGGATGTTGGAAGAAAGAAGAACATACATATTGCCAGATTTCCACGGAATAGATGAAGTTAACTCTCAAGTGGAAGATAAATTATTGTCAATGTTTAGTTAATTCATGAGCTCTGGTTGAAAAGAAGAAAGTGGTGGGGAATGGTAGTATAAAAGCAAGTTTCACCCTCATCAAAAATCATTTTGACATTCATCCTTCAAGTGTTAAGATCAAGCGTGTCCAAGATCACTCCAGAAGAAATTGATCGGTGTGAAAATCTGAACCATGTCAACCCACCATCAATGGATCTTGTTAATATTATTAGATTAATGAATGAGAAATTCAATGTGAACAGCTTATGTGAAGATGAGCTTCATAGATTAATTGAAAAAGATCTACAAGATGCTTATAAAAAAGGATGGATGGTGCCAATATATTTTAATCCCTCGCAGAATAAAAAGAGTGGGTGGATGAGGAAGAAGGAAAATCCTTCCAAACCTCCTACGAAAGCAAGGTAACAAAAAGATTCTATGGAGGAAGTGATGGTTTTTTCAAGAAAACATACACGTTCCAACAAGATTCCAACATCCAAATTAGTAATTTAAAAGATGTATATAGTTATAAGAGTATTGAATAAATATGATTGTTCTAATGTAATACTTATGTTTTTTTTCAAATACCTATTACATCATTTTCCTCAATATGTTATCCTACTTAAAAGTACTTTATAAGTTATAATAAGTATTACATAAAATCATTAGATAGTTTAATTAATAACTTATGATATAACCTATAAATTTAAGTCCCAAAAGCTAATTTTCAAGATGTCTTCAATTTCAGACATAGGCTTCTTGGTGATTATGTTAAAAGCATTTGCTAGATCATATCCGTATAACTCAATGTCTTTATTAATATGAGATACAAAATTTCAGCTTGATATCTTGATTACAGCCAGAGTTATGAGACTTTGTGTAAAATGGCAACGACTCCGTACATATGAAAAATCAGATTTCATAGTATTGAAATTTGTTCTATACATTTATATGAATATTTACAGTTCTATATTTATTAGTTTTATTATTCTAAAGCTAGTTTTGATTTAATTAAGCATTCTTTAGGAAGATTAAGTCTCAAAGCTAACCTTTTAGATTGCTTCAATTATAGGTTTGAAATAAAAACAAAAGAATTAATATAAAAGTATAAAATTTATTGAACAAAAAAAAAATACTAAAATTAAAACTAAACATTATTCAAATCTTTCAATACATTTTTTAAAATTATGTCGGCTGCTGTCACATCAACCCATATTAGCTTCCTTAGCATCTCCTAAAACTTTATTTTCCTGGAATGTTTTTGCTCCTTCATCAATTCAACAATAAATCTCCGCCTTCCTCTACATAGGGTTCTCCCCGTACCTTACTGAAAAAACCCTTGTGTGAACCCAAATGTGTACCCACATGGGTCCTTACAAGAGTTCCCATAAGTGTTTCCCAATGGGAACTCCACGTGGTTTTCCACATGGGAAACCATCTGGCTAATTGACTGGGGATCCCATGTGGGGATCTGTATGGGATCCCCGGAGAGTTGATGAAAATTAGTTTGCACGCAATTTATTTGAATTAAGTATTATTTAGTCATGCATTAAATATTGTATAATAATAAATTTTCGTATACCATTTTATGCTTTATTAGATAACAAATTTTTAGTTCCCACTGTAAAGGGGATATAAAAAACAAGGCAAGCCTTGTAATTCGTACTCTTCGTAAAGAGTCATTTGCACATTTTACTTACACAGTTTATATACTCTCGGCCATCCCGTGCATCCACAGAAAGCACTACCGAAGCGCCACCTAGCAGATAAATAGCCGAAGCTTCTTTACCGAGAGCCGCCCATCACAAGTTCTCCTTTGTTGCCGCTATGCTGCGCTCCGGTAGTGCTTTCTGTGGATACACGGGATGGCCGAGAGTATATAAGCCGTGTAATTCAAACGTGTAAATGACTCTTTACGAAGAGTCCGAATTACAAGGCTTGCCTTGTTTTTGATATCCCCTTTACAATGGGAACTAAAAATTTGTTATCTAATAAAGCATAAAATGGTATCCGAAAATTTATTATACAATATTTAATGCATTACTAAACAATACATAATTTAAATAAATTGTGCGCAAACTAATTTTCATCAACTCTCCGGGGATCCCATACAGATCCCCACATGGGATCCCCAGTCAATTAGCCAGATGGTTTCTCATGTGGGAAACCACGTGGGATCTCATTGGGAAACGCTTATGGGAACTCTTGTAAGAACCCATGAGGGTGGACATTTGGGTTCTTACAAGGGTTTTTTCAGTAGGGTATTCAAAAACTTATTTTCTTCATCGTCTATATAATATGCACTGATCATTGCCGATAAATATTGGTTGATGTCGCCATACTCAACAATTCCTTGCTGGATCAGATATTTGATTTTGTGGGATCGTGGACCGACTGGCAGTAGAAGAATGAAACAAAAAGAAACACACACAATAAGGTTAATAACTATTATAAGTATGTAAAAAGTATTATTAAAAAGAAATGTAATACTCACGCATTGTTCTCAGCCATCTTAAACTTTGTGGAATTTAACCTTAATTAAATATCAAAACACTCTGTTCTCTCTCTCACGTGTTAGCAGAAGAATGACGTTCGCGCGCGAATGGTTACCGCCAATACTTTTGAAGGGGGAGACCCCAAAGTCAAGACTGATCCTTATGAGAGCGACAACAGTCAGGACGTTTCCAGCGCCACTGTGCATAAGACTTTCTACTCAACGCTTGCAGTGTATGGAAGCAAGGCTTACCATTAATAGCGCAGTATTTCTAATTAGGCCGTAGCCTAGTGGTTAGTGCTCTGGGACAACAACAGCAAGATCTTTAGTTCGAGTCCTAGAGTCAGCTAATTTTTTTTTCAAATATAAAAGTATTCAAGATTTTCGAATATCTGTATTAATATTATTCTTAGAAGTAATACTTATACAGAACCTAACCTATAAATTAGCTATAGAGGGCGCGCACGGCGGCCACTGACTGCTGACCGCTCGCAGCGCCATAGCTGGCCGCCAACCGCAGGCCGCCAACCGCAGGCCGCTCGCAGCGCCACAGCTGGCCGCTCGCAGCGCCACAGCTGGCCGCGGGCCGCAGGATGCTCGATGTGTTATCTAACCTTCTCAGGGAAGAGAAACACTTTGACGTGGTGTAAAATACGTATACTATACGTATAGTATGCGTATACTATCGTATACTTGACGGTTTTCGACGCGAGGAAGACGTAGCTGTTTATTGTTGTGAAATAAGCATAAATATTAATTGTTCCTTGGTAAGTATAACTTATATATTAATAAATAATAATTTATAAATAAAGTTTCTGTTTTTTTCGTGTTTTAATGTATATTTAATGTAACCTCGTTAGGTTATGCTGTATACAATAAAATAATTTTCAATAAAAAAATAATAATTAACATCTGTTGTTTTAATGTAAAATAACAGATAGAAATACAGCAATAACAAAGAATATAAATGCCCGGTAATCTAAAAAGAATGACATATCATCTTCTGTGATTCGCATAGTTATATCATTACTGTTCATCACATTGTAACTATATTATTTTATAATTTATTATGTAATTTGACAATATATCTTTTTTTACAGCACAATGGGAAGAGATCTACATGGAAATTGGGAAGGCTACATCGCAGTAAGGGAAAATGGAAAAATTATTGCTGCTAAATGTAAGATCTGCAACAAGGTACTGAAGAAAAGGGATAAGGCTGCCTTAGCGGTTCACCAGTAAGTATTACATGTATAAAACTAGAATAAAGTATATCACTTGTATTTACTATATAATTACATATTCTCACATTCACTAGGAGAAGATATATTAATGCTCAAGATGAGAACGACCAAAACTCTTCCAACAAGGAAGTTGATAATAGTAGCGAAAGAGATGCTGATTCATCCTTCAACAATATATCTGATAATGTAAGTATTTTTATACATTAAGAGAACTTTGTAAAAGAAGCTAAAATCAAAGATAATTGACTAGATACTTTACCTTATCACATTATTGACTAGAAGAGAATTGCTTTGACTAGATTTTAATACTATGTGACACGTGTTATTCTTTTTATTAAATAGGAATATACAAAAGCAGTACAAGTTCCTATTAAAGACAAATCCATCAAAAATGAAGAAAGAAATATAGCTTTATTAAAATTCTTCTTGTTTCATGACTTGGAATTCGAGAAAATGGATTCTGTTTATTGTAAAAATTTATTTAAAACATTTGATGGCAATTTTACATTACCATCTTCTCATGATTTTCAAAATAAAATATTCAAAACAGCATCAGATAATATTTTAAAACAAAATTTGAACAAGAATTATATTAATGCAATGCATGTAATAATATTTGAAGATGATAAAATCGTTTCTGCCCTTACAACGCTAATTGCCAAAGATGACAACTCATCTTATGTAAACTATATGGTTGTACGTAAAGAAATAGATTCAAATATTTCATACTGTTTAGAAGAATTTTGTAATACATCTGTACAAAAATGTGAAGAGTTGTATAATGTCGATGTAAAATTTGTTTTGTATGATGGTACTTACGATTTACAATTTAAGTCAACAGTAAATGATATTCCACATTTCCGAGTAAAATAATTTTCATGTTTAATGAAGTCTTTACAAAAAATCGAGTTTGTAAGTGTAAATAGTACGGACCTACCAGCTATTAACAAGTTTTACAATACTCTAGATACATTAGATGATAATATTAAATCTAAAAATTTAAAAATTGCTGATGCGATAGAAGAACTGTTTAAGCTAATTGAAAGTGGAACACTTATAGCTAATGAACATTTAATGTTGGTTATTTTAGAAAATTTACCTGCGTTATATCTTGCTTGTAATTATGTTTATCCTAAATTTCAAGGAAATTTATTTAGGAATCATGCACCTCTCTTTACCAAATTTGAACAATTTTGGTGTTTAACTGGACCTGTTGATGCATTTGACGGCTGTGCTTATTACCATGACAGAAATGGTCCATTCCACATTTTATTTGAGGATCAGCATGACATGGATTGTAATAGATTTTGGAGAGTTGCAAGAAGAGTTAGCAAGTCGCTCAGCGAGTGTGCACTCAATTTATTGTATTTACCAGCTACGTTCAAAACGATTGACATGAAAGAGTTAGTGTACAAATTTACTATATATTCAAAAGGATCCGATAGATTTAAAGCTCTAATTTTATCAGTAGCTTTAGAAGAGCTATAATTTTGAGCGTATTGACTAGATTATTGACTATATAAATTGCACAGGTCATAAGTTATCTTTAAAGAAAATTTTTTATAAATCAGTATTGCAATTTTGAGAGTATAGACTAGATTATTGACTAGATAAAATGCACTGGTCATAGTTATCTTTAAGAAAAATTTTTTATAAATCAGTATTGCAAGTTGATTTTGCGCGTTATGTATTATTTTATCTTAGTTATTTATATCTTAACTGTAAGATATAAGTGAAAAAACCAGTGCGTGAGTGAGTGACTGTGAGTAGGTGGATGGGTGGGTGGGTGGGTCGGTCGGTCGGTCGGTCGGCGGTAGGCAGGCAGGCAGGCAGGCAGGCAGGCTGGCAGGCAGACAGGCAGGCAGGCAGGCAGGCAGACAGGCAGGTAGGTAGGTAGGTAAGAAGGCAGGTAGGAAGGTAGGTAGCTAGGTAGGTAAGTAGGTAGGTAGGAAGGTTAGTAAAGAGGTGGATGCGACATTGGCTGGGTATAAAATAGGGTCCACATGCTCTACGCAAACTCATTGCTGTAGTATACGCACAATTAGGTTTAAAATCAGGTGTTATGGTATTTTAAATAATTCTATAGCAATTATAATAATATCGAAATTTGCATATTCTGATATTTTACCATATCAATATCTTCTCTGTTAATTTCTTCACCATTGTTGACTGGATGGTCATTCATGCATTTGGTTCTGTAACAATAGTATTATTATTTATAATATTATAATCAAAATATAGAATATGTAACAAGTGTATCTGAAAACTATATTAAAAAAGAAACGTCATTGTTCACTTCAGAGTTCATCCATACATAATATGCACCCTACCGAAGAAATATAAGAGAAAGAAGAGAGGAGAGAGAGAAGAGAGGAGAAAGAAGAGAGAAAAAATAGGCAGAAGAGCGATGGGAGATGGAGGGACATAAAACAGAGAGAAGAGAGCGAGAAAGCGAGAAAAAAGAGAAATAGAGAGGCAGAAGAGAGAAGAGAGGGAGAAAAGAGAGAAGGAACAGAGACAGAAATGAGAGACAGAAGAGACGGGCAGAAGAAAGAGAGACACAGCAGAGAGACCTATGAAGCAACACAAATCAGAGAAGAGAGGTAGAAGATACCGAAAGACGAGTAGGAATAGAGAGTGGGAGAGAAAAATAGAGACAGAAGAGAGACCATAAAGAAAGACAGAAAATGGAGAATAAAGCGAAACAAGAGAGAAAGAATATAGAGAATAGAGCGATAAAGGCGGAAGAGATACAGAGGCAGAAGAGTGAGAAGAGATGGAGAAGAGAGAAGTGAGCTCTGAAAAAAAATTGGCACGTGAGCAGTCTTGTGAACAGAACGTAGGTCGTCGTAAGGTTATGTACGTCTGTTTACCTGCTCCGCGCGTCTGTCGTACCAGCGAGAGAACTCTCATGTCCCTTTTCGAGTCGTCTACTCCACCGTTGCGCGGTGCACTTGTGTCCCCCCGAAAAAGAGACGGCGGAGCTCCCTTACTGGCACCAAACGGGGCAACGGCCGTCTCAAACCAATGGGAGCTGCTAGCTCCAGCCGCGTCACATGCTTCGGGAACACTGGAGAGGCAAATTTTTTTCAGTGAGAAAGGCAGTAGAGATGGACAAGAAAGAGAGAGACAAATGAGAGGGAGAAGAAAAAGAAGATAGACAGAGAGAATAGAGAGAGAAGAGAGGTAGAAGGGGAGCACTGAGACGGAAGAGAGAGAATAGTGTGAGACAAGAGAAAAAAATAGAGAGGACAGTGGCACAAGAGTCGTGAAAGAGAGAAAGGCAGAAAAGAAGTAGAAGATAGAGCGAGAGACGAGTGAGAGAAGTGGAGAGAAGAGAGACCGAAGAGAAACGAAAGAGACAGAGAGAGATTGATTGATTGATTGGTCATTTATTGGCGCTATGGGATTAGACTCCGTCTGGCGCTTTAAGAAAAATACAGAGTAGATAAGAAAAACAATAGAACAAATAAAACAAGTGAAAAGATAATGTTATAAAGATAATAAAAAATGAACACCAGTTTTTATTACTCGACGTTTCGGACATTTATTTCATGTCCCTCTTCAGGAGTATATCTATCTAGAGTCAAAACTTATTTGCGGGAGAACAATCCGCTCGTCACTAGCGTTACAACGAAAGAGTTCGGCTTTATATAGTGAGACTGCATTAATATGTGTGTATATGTATGTACATTGCTCGACCGCTCTGACAGCTGTGTATTGTTTCCTTGAAGATGTCTTCGTTGAACGGTATTCAGATTGTCCGTGGTTATTAACACACTGGTTGTAAATGTGTGAGAGACGAACGTATTTCAGGCCAGACGTCGTCAAAGATTTTTAGCACTTTTTTGCCGCTACTGGTAGTCTCGATAGATATACTCCTGAAGAGGGACATGAAATAAATTTCCGAAACGTCGATTAATAAAAACTGGTGTTTTATTTAACAACCTTCAACACCTCAGATTGCTAGAAACTAGGCCATTAGCATCCTGAATAAATCAAATAGTATACCGAGTCTACCAGTAGCGGCAAAAAAGTGCTAAAAATCTTTGACGACGTCTGGCCTGAAATACGTTCGTCTCTCACACAATTACAACCAGTGTGTTAATAACCACGGATAATCTGAATACCGTTCAACGAAGTCATCTTCGAGGCAACAATACACAGCTGTCAGAGCGGTCGAGCAATGTACATACATATACACACATATTAATGCAGTCTCACTATATAAAGCCGAACTCTTTCGTTGTAACGCTAGTGACGAGCGGATTGTTCTCCCGCAAATAAGTTTTGACTCTAGATAGATATACTCCTGAAGAGGGACATGAAATAAATGTCCGAAACGTCGAGTAATAAAAACTGGTATTTTACACCTCAGATTGGTAGAAACTAGGCCATTAGTATCCTGAATAAAACAAGTCAATCTACCTATTATCTGCAAATATGAATTTTAATTAAACATCTTCTTAAACTGTTAATGTAATTTTTTAAATTTTGGGAAATTTTCTTTTAAAGACAGAAGGTATTACTATCTAAGGTATTGGTATTTACTATCTGAAAATATTAATGGTAACAATATTTGGAAGGAATTTAATAACTTTTTCATAGAAGATTTTAAAGATGATAAATTAAACAATGCCCTCATACAAATAAATGAAATATTATCATTAAACGAAAAATCATGTATAGATTTTGGATTGCCTGAACCAAATAAAATCTTAAAAGTTGAATGTAATGAACTTAATAAGACAGAAATTTTATTCTGTGAAGAAATGTTTAGTAACATGTATACTCAACTAAATTTAGAACAAAAGTATATTTTTGAGAAATTATTAAATAATGAACATAACATTCATTTTATAGAAGGTTCTGGTGGTTCAAGTAAAACATTTTTATACAAAATATTAATTTTTTACTTTTTGTCTAAAGAAAAAAAATGTTATCAATGGCTTGGACTGGTATTGCATCAATACAATTACCAAAAGGAATGACAAGTCATAAAACATTTAAATTACCTTTAGATTTAGAAAGTATAGAAAGTGCATTTTTAAAATTAGACTCTGATAAGAAAAAATTACGGAAAGTAGATGCAATAATTTGGGACGAAGCATCAATAATACCAAAAAAAGGTTTAGACATTGTAGATAAAACATTAAGAGATGTTTGCAATAATAATTTGCCATTTGGGGGGAAATTAATTGTATTAGGAGGAGATTTTCGGCAAATTCTTCCAGTTATTAAAAACGGTTGTAGAAACACAATTATACAAGAAACAATAAAATATTCAGATATTTGGCCACTTTTCAATATAATGAAGTTAAAACAAAAATATTCATTCTAACAATGAAGAATTCGCTTCATTTTTATTAGATATTGGAGAGGGAACAATTAATCCATTAAAAATACCAAACAGTTGGAAAACTGACGATGTTTGTTTGAAAATATATAAAGATATAAATTATAATTTATCTATGAATAGTGCCATTTTAATGTCTCATAATGAAGATTCAACTATTCTGAATAATAAAATATTAAAATTGATCGATAGTGATGAAATGACTTATTATAGTATAGATACTGCTACATATAAAGGTGTTGATCTATCAGATGATAATATTTACATAAATTTTTCTATTGAATATTTGCATAATATTCGTGAAGGTTTACCTCCACATAAATTAAATCTGAAAATTAATGCGATAGTAATGTTAATAAGAAACTTAAGTATAAACGATGGTTTATGCAATGGAACGCGATTAAAAATAATTAGACTATTTAAATACAATGTAGAAGCTGAAATAATAACAGGTGAAAAATCAGGAAATAAAGTTTTTATACCGAGAATAACATTAACTACTGCAGAATCGCCTTCATTACCATTTATAGTTAATAGAAAACAATTTCCTATCCTCTTAGCTTTTTGTATGATAATAAATAAATCACAAGGCAAAGATTTGATGCTATAGGTATTTATATTAGAAAACCATTGTTTTGACATGGACAATTATATGTTGCACTATCTAGATGTAGGAATCCTAATAATATATTTATTTAATATGATTCGGAAAATACAGAGGAAATTATCAATATTGTGTGGAAAGAAATTTTTGATGAACAATTATAATTATTCTTATATTTATTATGTAATAAAATTACAAATTATTTTTTATAATATTTATATTAATTCAAAGTATATTAAATTAAAAAACATGGGAGACCAAGGTGATGTAAAACCAATACCATTACGTTGGGATCCAAAAGAAAAAAAATTTATAGAAGTTCACGCCATTGAACAAGCTCAAATTTTAGATGATTTAAATAAACAGTTGTTAGAACATGACCACGAGGACAATAATTATATGAACAATTTAATAGATGAATACAATAATCATTTAAACCAAAATAAAACAGACTTTCCAGTATTATGGGATCCAGAAAAAAATATATGTAGACGTGTATATATTGGAAGAAGAAAATCGACTGTCCGAATTAAATACAAAAATAGAAGAAAATATAAAAGAAACAAATATAAGTATAATGAATATTTAGAGGAGTCATTGAAAGAATATAATTTAAATTATATAAAAAATTTAATTAAAAGTCTTAGTAGATAATTGGTCTGTTTTCAGCGACCTTCAAAATCGGTCTACTTTTATTGACTTTTAAATTAAAAAAAAAATGTATTAAAAAAATCCCTAAAATAACACTTTTAAAAAAAGTAAAACTTTGACGAGTATAAGTGTATTTGTAATCTCTCTCCCTCCCTCTCTCGCTCCTCGTCTCTCTCTCCTCCTCCCTCTTTCTCTCCCCTTCCTCTCCATCTCTCTCTTTCTCCCCCACTCTCCCCCAAAAGAATATCATAGTTTAAAACAAACACATGAAAGAAGTGGAATCAATTATTATTTTATATAGACAAGTACATTTTTGTGACATAGAAATATGGAATTATTTTTATAACAAAAAATCGTAAGTACTACTAAAAATAAACTCATGAAACTGGTGGAATCAATTAAGTGCAGGCAAGTCAATTTTTATAATAAAGAGAATTTTAAAATAAAATTTGTTTAATATATATTTACTATAAAAATTTGTATAAAAAATAATTACGTTTAACAAAAAATATTACAAAAATACTAACATAATAACTGTAATTGAAACACAAAAAGTAAAAAAATGTTTGCGAAAACATTTTCGAAGTATAGATCATAGAAGTCACCACCCTCTAAAATAGTTTAACCATGAGCTGTTATACATCATAAATTCATGTAAGTTTTTCTTACACAAGTCAATCTACCTATTATCTGTAAATATGAATTTTAATTAAACATCTTCTTAAACTGTTAATGTAATTTTTTAAATTTTGGGAAATTTTCATTTAAAGACAGAAGATACTTGCCGGACGCATCATTTTGTAGTTCAAGGTTCGTAGGACGGGAATCGCAACCTTCTATGTATTTAGTTATTGATCACGTAGTATGTAAATAATTAAAATAAAATGGTAATAACAGTTCAAGAAAATAAATATATTTCGATATTTGACTAGAGCAAAACTTACACAAAACTTGTTCGTTATATAATGCTAGGAACAAGCATACGTAATATATAGATGTACATACGCAATATAAAAAAAAATATTATTATCTTACTATAGAATTAATAATAATTCAATTTGTATAATGAATTTGTATAATGAAGATATTACAATGAAATTATAATGAAATTATAATTATAGAAATTATAAAGATTGATATAAAATTTTTGTGAAATTAGTAGATATAATAGATAGATATAATATAATTGAAAAGTTTTTATAAAATATAATATATAAATCTTATTCCAAAGAATAATGATATAAAAATAAACATTTGATAGATTACCTAAATACTACAAAACGATGCGTCCGGCAAGTATCTTCTTTCTTTAAAAGAAAATTTCCCAAAATTTAAAAAATTACATTAACAGATTAAGAACATGTTTAATTAAAATTTATATTTGCAGATAATAGGTAGATTGACTTGTGTAAGAAAAACTTACATGAATTTATGATGTATAACAGCTCATGGTTAAACTATTTTAGAGGGTGGTGACTTCTATGATCTATACTTCGAAAATGTTTTCGCAAAAATTTTTTAACTTTTTGTGTTTCAATTACAGTTATTATGTTAGTATTTTTGAAATATTTTTTGTTAGACGTAATTATTTTTTATACAAATTTTTATAGTAAATATATATTAAACAAATTTTATTTTAAAAATTCTCTTTATTATAATAATTGACTTGCCTGCACTTAATTGATTCCACCAGTTTCATGAGTTTATTTTTAGTAGTACTTACGATTTTTTGTTATAAAAATAATTCCATATTTCTATGTCACAAAAATATACTTGTCTATATAAAATAATAATTGATTCCACTTCTTTCATGTGTTTGTTTTAAACTATGATATTCTTTTGGGGGAGAGAGGGGAAAAAAGAGAGAGATGGAGAGAAAGAGGGAGAGAAAGAGGGAGAGAAAGAGGGAGAGAAAGAGGGAGAGAAAGAGGGAGGAGGAGAGCGAGAGGAGGAGAGCGAGAGGAGGAGAGAGAGAGGGAGGGAGAGAGAGAGATAGGGAGAGAGAGATAGGGAGATAGATAGATAGATACGATTTATTTGCCTTCGCGGCAAAATAATTAATACAGAATTTATACAGTGTATAACTTAAAATAAAATACAGTAAAATAAGATATAATAAAAATATATAAAAATAAAAGTAATACAACCTGATACAAATATATAAATTATACATAAAAATATGTTTGTCTACGAGGACCTTCAATTACGATAAAAAAATAATAAAAAAATAATAAAAAAGAACCATATGATAAAATAAAAATAAAATACATAAAAATCATTAAAAATCACGAGAACCCTTCATTAAGACAAAATAAATAAATAAAACTAGAGAAAATATCACAGCTGGTACTATACGCTAAAAGGAAAATAATTACAGTTATACATTAACCATTTCATAAAATATCACAGTAAGGTATCACAGCCGCTTAGTCAAAAAATCACAGATCAAAGTTAATCCGCAGTCTAATACTAAACTAGATAAAGGTCCCCGCACTGGCAGCTCTAAGCATCCTTATAGAGAGGCTAGGCGTCGAGATCAAGCAGGTGTTGGCGCACAGCCCTCTTGAATGATGAAAGTGATGGAAGGTAGCGCAGGGAGGGGGGAGGGAGTTCCAAAAGCGGGCACCCTGAGCCAGAAACGCTCTATCACCCGTCTTATAGTTCAAGGCAGGGAAAGCAAGCTCCGGCTGCACTCCCCTGCTTGTTGGCCTAGGCTTGTGCACCGTAAAAAAGGCAGCTAAGTAACTGGGCTCACGCATCCGAATTATTTTATATAGTAGCAGGGCTGCGAAGTAGAATCTGCGTGAGTCCATACGGAGCCAGCCCAGACGTCTCAAGTAGGGGGTGATATGCTCATCCCTCCTAGCCCCAGTAACGTACCTCACACATGAATTGCTCAATCTTTGCACTCTCGCTCGCTGTTCGTCAGACGCGTCCAAGTAGACCACCGTACAGTAGTCAAGGTGGGGTTGAACTAGGGACTCGACTAATCTTTTGCGGAGAATCTCGGTGGTACACGCCCTAATAAACCGCAAACTGTATAGGGCTTTATTGACTTTCTTTGTGAGTTGGTCAATGTGCGGTTTCCATGTTAATTTACTATCCAGTGTAACACCGAGACTCGCAACTTCGCTACTGAACGGGATGCGTTCTCCAGGCCGCACACCAATACCTGGCAGATCTAATGAGTTTATATGATTAACTCCTACCCTGGAGCCGAATACAATGGCTTTGGTCTTACCAGCATTGAGGTGCAGGCCCGAGTTCGCCGCCCATTCAGCCACCATTTGCGCCGCATGGGACAGCCGATCAATACCCTCCAGAATTTCGTCTTTTGTCGTGTGTAAGTAGATTTGAAGGTCATCTGCGTAAAATATATGTCTGATAGTATTACCGTCAAGTACGTCACGTAAGTCGTTAACGTAGAGACAAAAAAGCAGTGGACCCAGGACAGATCCCTGTGGAACTCCCAGATTAGTTTCTAACCAGTCAGAGTTACCTTTGCTATTTGAGGTGACTATCTGGGTACGTCCTTTCAGATATGATTGAATCCACAGGAGAGCTGCCCTGGAGAACCCCAGCCGACAGAGCTTACGCAGAAGCGCAGACAGAGAGGGAGAAAGATTACAAATATACTTATACTCGCCAAAGTTTTACTTTTTTTAAAAGTGTTATTTTAGGGAGATTCCACAAGTTTCTAAGAGCTTCAATAATAATTAAAAAGTTTTATAACGGTAAAGAATGATGATACCATATTTCATAGATTTAATTTCCGTGTGGGTACATGATGATAATTACATTGTGTGAGGCTGCTGTATTTAAAAAAAAAATGGAATAACACTTTCATTGTATCAAGAAATCCCTTTTGCTATATATAATAATAGTATATATACTCTTCTTTTTATAGACAAATTAATTTATTGTATAGAACCAATAAGATAAAATTGTCAGAAGAAAATAATTATTTATTATTAGAATTCCTTTTCATAGAGTATAAGTTTTTTATTCATATTATTATATATTACAGAAACACCTTATGCTTGCCTTATATTATACTTTCGTAGAAAGTTTTGTTATAAAAATAAACATTGCTGTCTTCATAATTGTAAGTAAAATAAAATAATTTGAATTTTTTTCCATATCCGTTGTAATGATTACTTTTTAACAAATGACTTATGGAAATAATTCATTCCAGTACAACTTTTCGAACCTATGATTAAAATAAAGGACTATTTGTTTCCATTTTTAAATAGTTTATTATTATATATTTACCTCAATCAGTAATGCAAACAAGTAGAGGTATTCCTCTGACTGTTATACTTATTAACAATTTGGGTTTTACATCCCTCACTCAATTAGTTATATACCAAAAGCCATATATTGAAAATACCATATGGATACATTATATGGTTTTAAGAATTAACATCTATAGCTGTTATATTAACAGCTTTGGATTTTACATCAGATATCCCCTTCAAGAATGAAAAAAATATATAGTTAGAATTAATTGCAAGTAATTTGTCACATTTGACATTATCTCTCATAATATAAGTTAAGCGAAAAGGTCCAAAACCTATTTCATTCATCGTAAAGGATTTTCAATGTTTTATTTATGCAACATGACCAGTCGGGTGAAGATTTTTCTTGAGACAAAGTTTATATTCTTCATATAATGGTTTATAGTTATGATTTGAAAAGTGAGAAAATATAAAAATTTATTGGGAAATGGCATTGTGGAATAACTTGTTTTTTAAAATAATTAAAATTAGAAAATTTTTATGTTTGATACTTTTCAAATCATAACTATAAAACATTTATACACAGAATATAAACTTTGTGTCAAGAAAAGCCTTCACCCGACTGGTCATGTTGCAAACATAAAACATTGAAAATTTTTTACGATGAATGAAATAGGTTTTGGAGCTTCTCGCTTAGCTTACATTATGAGAGATAATGTCTGTGACAAATTACTTGAAAATTATACTTATCTAAACTCTTGTATTGTAGTAGCCGTATAGTTGGGATAGACTCAATTTCTAAAATCTGATCTGACAGTACTTAAAACAATAAAAACAGAACTACATCTTGATCTCTGCTTTTTACTGTCAATGTATATTTTAAAATACTTATCTAAAAAGTTATTGTCTCATTGATGATGCTCGTAAATAAATTCTTTTCATCAGTCCACTTTCTGAGATCTTTGATATAATTTAAATATTAATCCGTGATAGTATATACATATTGTGTATGTACATATTTCATAATAACATTGTTTTTGTTTATTAGAGATTAGAGATGCGTGAGGTTATGACGATACGATTACGAGTGTGTGTGTGTGTGTGTGTGTGTGTGTGTGTGTGTGTGTGTGTGTGTGTGTGTGTGTATATATATATATATATATAGAGAGAGAGAGAGAGAGAGAGAGAGAGAGAGAGAGAGAGAGAGAGAGAGAGAGAGAGAGAGAGAGAGAGAGCCCTGTAGAAAAATTTATATTGCGCCACTCTCGGATACAAGTAGAACCACTGTCTAATAGTACCTATACGTACGTATGTATGGTATAGGATTAAAATACGCCGACGACGCGAAGACGACGAAAAAAATGAAAAATGAGATGAAAATTGAGAGGGCAAATTTACTATTAAAAGTATACGAAAACGAAAGAATCTTGTAACATGAATTTGCAGATATGGATAGTACATAAAAGATTCTATCTAATAGAATGCATTTAATATCAACTGATAAGAATTTTTCCATCGGTCTTACAGTCTTACAAATTAAATTAAAATAATTAATATTTATGGCAGTCAGATTGCCCTTGTTTATAATCACCCCCGCAGAATCTGAAATAAAAACTTAATTAAAACCTGGAAAAAAACTTTGTTAGCAAAGGACGATCTGACTGCCCACCACCACCACATTGTCCGACGTTTCGAGCCTGCTCCGGCTCCTCCTCAGGGACTGCCTGAGGAGGAGCCGGAGCAGGCTCGAAACGTCGGACAATGTGGTGGTGGTGGGCAGTCAGATCGTCCTTTGCTAACAAAGTTTTTTTCCAGGTTTTAATTAAGTTTTTATTTCAGATTCTGCGGCAGTCCCTGAGGAGGAGCCGGAGCAGGCTCGAAACGTCGGACAATGTGGTGGTGGTGGGCAGTCAGATCGTCCTTTGCTAACAAAGTTTTTTTCCAGGTTTTAATTAAGTTTTTATTTCAGATTCTGCGGGGGTGATTATAAACAAGGGCAATCTGACTGCCATAAATATTAATTATTTTAATTTAATTTGTAAGACTGTAAGACCGATGGAAAAATTCTTATCAGTTGATATTAAATTGCAGTCGACATAAGTAATATTTTTAATGATAAAACTAAGGTCTATTAAAGGTGGGGTAAAATGTTTTTTAGAGATATATATGGGGAGTCCCTGAGGAGGAGCCGGAGCAGGCTCGAAACGTCGGACAATGTGGTGGTGGTGGGCAGTCAGATCGTCCTTTGCTAACAAAGTTTTTTTCCAGGTTTTAATTAAGTTTTTATTTCAGATTCTGCGGGGGTGATTATAAACAAGGGCAATCTGACTGCCATAAATATTAATTATTTTAATTTAATTTGTAAGACTGTAAGACCGATGGAAAAATTCTTATCAGTTGATATTAAATTGCAGTCGACATAAGTAATATTTTTAATGAGAATGCATTTAACTATTCAAATAAAGAGTAAAAAAATGTTGTTATCAAGAATAGAAAAAAGTAAGGTTGGAGCGGACTATTCCAAAGAATAAAGGGTGCGTCAACGCCCCGCTTGCTCGTTAGCCACTTCGTTCTTTTACTCGCCAAGCAGGGCGCTGCCGCGCCCTTTGATGTCTTAATAGATTTGCTATCACCAATATTATTAAAAGATGTTTTTAAAATCGGTCTGCTATCAGCGATCTTTAAAATTAGTCTCCTATCAACGATCTTCAAAACCAGTCTGTTATCAGCGACCTTTAAGATCGGTCTGCTATCAGCGACCTTCAAAATCGGTCTGCTATCAATGACCTTCAAAATCGGTCTGCTATCAGACCTCCAAAATTGATTAACTTTCAAAAATCGGTCTGCTATCAGCGTCCTTCAAAATCGGTCTGCTATCAGCGACCTTCAAAATAGGTATGACATATATATGTCAGTATTCAGACCTCCAAAATAGATTAGCTTTCAACAACCTTTAAAATTAATATATTATCAATGACTTACAAACTGATCTTTTGCTTAACCTTCAAAATCGATATACTTTTAGAATTCAACAACGGTTTCGATTTAAGTTTCGGTCTGCTTTCAGCGACCTTCATAATTAATATTTTTAGCGTCATACTTTGAGCGACCTTTGAAATCAATATGAAGTTCAAAAGCTTTGAATGACTTTCAAGTTTAAAATTTATGTTATTTAAATAACTATAAAAATGTTTAAAAATATAACATATGTTTATTTAATAGAATAAAAGTAATACTTGAAAATTATACAGTTTTTTAACAGAGGAATAGGCCTTTCTTTACTAACTTTTTATTACAAAAACAAAAAATGACATATTTAATGGAAAATGAATTCAAAGATAGTAAAAAAGGGGAAACCTCTACAAAAAAGGCGCCTACCTATCTACCTCTTGGGTGGCGTGGAAAAGATAGACTTTTTATATCTTTTATATATTATATAGAGTCTCTGTCACTGTTCAGCCCATATATTACCTTTACCTAGAGATATACAATTTCCTCATATGTCGTACAGAAAATTATTTGTGCTTATCCATAATTTCAGGATCAAGCGAAGCGAAGGCACAACTCGCGTGCGTTCGTGGTTCTCATTGCTACCGAAGGTAATATACAATTTTTCCACATACCGTACAGAAAGTTATTTGTACTTAATCTTTGATTTCAGGGTCGAAAATGTCACATAACCTCACTCCTAGAAACTGTGATGCCTATGCTCGTACGTTAAATATTTATTAGATAAAGACTTATGATCCTTACTTTTTTTTAATAATATCTATATAATAATCTCTACTATTTTTTTTTTAATTTTAGAATAAAAACTGATAAATAAAAAGTCCACTTACTAATGGGGGGTTGGCGAGGGGAGCGAGCAGGGAGGTACCCCCTATTATATATATATATATATTCCCGTATCTGGGCGACAATGGCCTAACCTTACACATCTTTACACTTTACACATCATATGTATGTTTACATTATAATAATATAAATCGTGGATTCATCGTATATATTCAAAATCAAAGATCTCAGAAAGTCAACTGATGAAAAAAAAGAATTTTTTTATATCTACAGCATCAACGAGGCACATAACTTGTTTTAGATAAGTATTATTAAATGGCTAAATGTTAAAAGCTATAATAATGTTAAAATATGAAAGAATTGATACTTTGTGAGAATTTTTTTAATTATTTTTTTACAGATATACAAGAAAATTTTTTTGGAATCTTTGAATATCAATGGCCAATATCGGTCATGTGTCTTGATAATATTAGATAATGTGGGATAATGATAGGCATTTTATTGGCAAAATCTTCTGTCAAGTGAAGTAAATCTCTGAGCTTTTCTCACAACGGAATATAGTTCAGAATATAATTCCTGCAACGAGTTTATATTGTATGTAAGTAAATGTAACAAAAAATGGAAATTTTAGCATAGAGAAAGAAATATCGGCTATTTGTGAAAAAACTTGTTTTTATATAACATAAAACGTTGATGTTTTCCAGTGAAATAAATTTGTCGACTTTTATGTCAATAAAATACAGATCATTTTCACAGCTTTTGTTTTGCAAGGAAATTTTGAATTTCAAATAGACTATAGAGTATAATAAAAATATACAGTATAACACATGTCTGCGACATTTAGATAATAGTTCAAGATTCAGATAATAATTTCAAAAAGTTATATCTATACAAGAATTACAACGAATTAGAATGAGAGGATTATTGACAAGTAGATCATGATTAAATAGTTTGTAACATAGAAGAGTTCATTATAAATACATAAATTGCATTATATATAATTCAACAAGTCTGTCAAATTAAGGTAGTTCTTACCCAAGAAAACGATCGTTAAAAAAGTATTGTGTATAAGCTATTGCTCAAATATTATATTACAAGTGATAGTAAAATCCAAAAGTAGGTTGCTTTAAGTAACAGAAAAATTTTTCAAATATAAATTATATACACTAAAGCCTAAAAGTTGGTAAATAAGGAAAAATATCACAAAAAGTCATGAATTATTTTTGTTTTTTATTCCATTTTTTTATTCAAAACACTATTTTGTTTCTGAAACGTTCCTCGATAAATTCACCGCATGAAATTATCAACAAATCATTTTACACAAAGTTAGAGTATTAGTTGCTAAGTTTTTGTAATTTTTTTTTAAACAAATTTCTCTAACTTTGTGTAAAATGATTTGTTGACAATTTCATGCGGTGAATTTATCGAGGAACGCTTGAGAAACAAAATAGCGTTTTTAATAAAAAAATCGAATAAAAAACAAAAATAATTCATGACTTTTTGTGATATTTTTCCTTATTTAGCAAATTTTAGGCTTCAATGTATATAATTTATATTTGAAAAATTTTTTCTGTTACTTAAAGCAACCTACTTTTGGATTTTACTATCACTTGTAATATAATATTTGAGCAATAGATTATATAGAATACTTTTTTAATGATCGTTTTCTTGGGTAAGAACTACCTTAAAACACGGAAATAGTGAGTTACAAAATCACAAGTATTTGTATCTTTGACATGAAAGAATGCAGTTTTAGTGTACTTAATAACAGTGTAGATATCAAAGTTTGAAATAATAATTTTTATGGAACTTTCTTAAAACATTGTAGTTCTTGGTTTAGAAATGTATCCGGAAGAAAGCTTTAACTATTAAAATCATCTAAACAAAATTTATGTGGAGCATTTCTGACAGCTGATTATGACAATTAAGATAATAAGGAGATATTGAATTATTAAAACCCAGAAATAGTGAGATTTAAGATTTTTTCAGATTATTAGCAGTGCATCATGCTCAAGTATTTTATATGTACACAAAAATTATATTAATATTTTTTTTAATTACATTAATTCTTTCAGACTCAGACGTCACTTCATTTTTTGCTTAAAATGCAAATGCTTGAAGATATTAACATCAAAACAAATACACTAAAAACTGATGAAAATCATTGCATGTCAATGTGTCAAAGAATGAATTATCAACTGCCAAACAACGTGCCAACATATTACGAAACTGTTTAGACTGTATCTTATTTTCATAGATAACTTTACTTGTTTGTGGTTTACGTTAGTTGTTATGATAATTATTAAGACACATATTCATTCCTTACAAATTTTTCTTGTTGAATGATGTGAATTAATCATTATTATGCAGTAAGGCCACCAAAAGATTATGTTCAAGTCTGTAAAAGCACGCAACCTCCTATAGTAAAGACAAGGAAAAATACTGTTGCAGATATTCCTCTAGCAGAGCCTCGTTCTACTTTATGGTATTTCAATTATCGATGCTTTATTGACCTTATGATTTCTAAAGGTAACCTAGCATTATTAAAACCCAGAAATAGTGAGATGTAATATTTTCTCAGATTTTATTTTATAAGTACATCATGCTCAAGTATTTTATATCAAAAAGTTATATTCATACAAGAATGTCAAGAAAGCTTTTATTCTCAGTGATTTTAGTTCATAAACTAGTTGTGATTTTAGTTCTAAAAGATTATGTGTGGGTTATTAATTTAAGTATAGTAGTTTCAATCAATAATAATTTCAAGAAGTTATATCTTCCATATAAAAGAATATCGAGAAAGCTTTTTTTTCCTCATAATGATTCTTAGTTTATTAACTTTTGTTTTTAATTTTACAAGATGTGTAGCAAGTGAAAATTTCAACCATTCCAAGTGTTTATAATAATATGATTAATGATTGGCTTATGGTGAAAGGTGCCAAATGTTTCATAGGAGCCATCTGTTCTGTAAATATTACAGAACATATAACTATTGACAAATTATTTTGAAAACATGAAAATTAGCATAGAGAAAGAAACATCGACTTATGAAATAACTTGGACTTTTAAGATAAAAACAACATATTGCTCTCCAGTGAAGTGAAGTACATCTGTGAACTTTTCCATCAGTGAAATATACGTCAGTTTATCTATTTTGCCAATTGTGTTTAAAAACACGCAAATAGTGAGATGCAAGATCAAAAGTATTTGTATCTTTGAAATAAAAAATGCAGTTTTTTCAGTGTAGTAACAGTGTAGATATCAAAGTTTGCAATAATAATTTTTGGAAAACTGTCTTAAAACATTGCATTTCGTGGTTTAGAAATGTTTTCAGAAGAAGACTTCAACTAGTAAAATAATGTAAGAAAATTTATGTGGAGTATATTTCTGACAGCTGATTATGACAATTAAAACAAGAATACCCAACAATTAGTAAAACCAGGAAATAGTCAGATGTAAGATTTTTTCAGATAGAAGTGCATCAAAACCCAAGAAGTATATAAATATTTTGTAATTACATTAATCCTTTCAGACTAAGGCTTCACTCTGTTTATTGCGACCTAAAAACAAACACACCAGAAATTGATGAAGTTTAAGTGTGACACTTAAATTTTCATAACAATTAACTACAATTTATAGTAAAAATTTGCTATGACTTTGTAACTTACTACACTGATAAAATTGATATTTTATTTTCTAAAGTCGAAACAGTTATGCACAGCAAGGAATTTATGAATCCTGTGAAGTGTTGCTGCATTTTTATGAAGCATTTGGCCACAACGTTACTGGTTTAGTAACATACATTCTGGAGTTTGGATTGCTCAACATATTCTATATTTATCCCTGTATATACACAGAGAAAAATTTTGTAGGAAAAATTACAATTTTCTATACTAACTATGGGGCAGATTCAAATTCTCATGAAAATGACTACAATTTATAGTGAAAATTGGTATTTTTATAGTGAAAGTAACAAAATCATAACAATTTTTATTGGTTATATTTTCCCTAACCGAAATATTTTTGTACAGAAAAGTTAAAAACTGTTAATAAGAGTTATAAACTGTTAAAAATAGTTATAAAATGTAGAATTTTGGACATTACTAATTGTTTATAACTGTTTGTAACATTCTTTAACAGTTAATATGAGTTATTAAATTATGTAATAACTATTAAATATTTATTAATTATTATTATTAATATAATAATAATCTATTGTTAGTATAAATTAATAAAAATAAAAACTAAAAACTAAAAGTACTAATATAATTAATTATTAATTAATTATTATGAATAGAATAATATGGCTATTAAAAAATTATTAATTAAATATAATTAAGTATATTAAACAATGTTTGTCAGGCGACCGGGCTTTAAGAAAATACCAAGAGTCATACTTTCAAGAAATACGTACCGGGAGGGGGGGGGGGGGGGGGATTATAAAGAAAAAATTCTATACTGCCGTATTTTATACTTTCGTAGAAGGTTTTATATTAAAACATAATAACCATATAATTATTTGTATAGTTATGGAAAAATTCAAAATTACTTGAAACTATTCAAAATTGTTTCATACTGTTCGAAACTGTTACAAACTATTATAATTAGAAAAAATTATTTATTCGTAGAATCCCTTTTCATAAATTAAATCGTAAATATAATTTTTAAGGATTATTTTATTATTCTATAGATTATACAGATATATAGTTTGTAATAGTTTGAAACACTTTCAAACGCAGATTGAAACAGTTTCAAATAATTTTGAAATTGATATATTTAAAAGAAATTTAAGAATGATTAAATTATTATAAATAATGATAATTATTAATTAATAATTTTTTAATAGCCATATTATTCTATTCATAATATCAACTAATAAGAATTTTTCCATCGGTCTTACAGTCTTACAAATTAAATTAAAATAATATTAAAATAATTAATATTTATGGCAGTCAGATTGCCCTTGTTTATAATCACCCCCGCAGAATCTGAAATAAAAACTTAATTAAAACCTGGAAAAAACTTTGTTAGCAAAGGACGATCTGACTGCCCACCACCACCACATTGTCCGACGTTTCGAGCCTGCTCCGGCTCCTCCTCAGGGACTGAAATAAAACCCGCGATACACCTCCTTATATACCATGCACCCATACCCCCTTCTTTTCTCTTATCCCACCACCCTCAACATTCCCCTCTCCAACTTGCCATTCTCACTTAAATTAATAAAGAATGATAAATGTTATCTAATTTACTTGACTCTATCATTAAATTTACATTATTCCGATTTCTTAGAATGTGAATACTTTCAAGGCTTTCCCTCTTATATTTATTCTTAATCCCCTGTTCCAAAATATCCACACTCCCAAAATCGAAAGAATGCAAACTATTTAAACAATGTTCTTTCAAACCCGATGTACAACTTGAGCTGCGTAAACTATATTGATGTTCATATATTCTCTTTTTCAAATATCTACCCGTTTGACCAATATAACAACCATTACAATCCCTACAATTAATTTTATAAACAACTCCCGATTTCAAACATTTATCATCCTTGTCTTTACAATTACTAAATAACCTTTCTAAATTATTATCATTTCTAAAGAAAACTTGAATATTATGTTTACTAAAAACCCTTCTAATCCTTTCCGACAAACCTCTAACATATGGTAAACTAAAATATGCATTCTTTCCATTTCTATTCCTTGTTTGATTATCTACCCGCTGCTTCAATCCACCATTATAAATTTCCCACACTCTCTCATCAATCATTTTATCAATAAATTTTACGGGATAACTATTTTTAATAAATGTTTCTCTAACTAAATTTAAATTCTTTTTCCTAAAATCTTTATGTGACAATTTAATCGCTCTGTCAATGACACCTTTGATCGCACCTGTCTTGTTTCCGAATTGGTGGTGAGAATCAAAATTTAAAAATCTACCTGACCATGTAGGTTTTCTATACCAATCTAATTTCACTCTATTATTATTACCTCTAATGACTCTAATATCTAAAAAACTCAATTGATAATCTTTCTCAACTTCTTTTGTGAATTTAATTCTATCATGGATAGAATTAAACACATCCACCATTTCATCCAAAAAACATTCTGGTACAACTGCAAAAATGTCATCAACATATCTTTTAAAAATAATTGGCTGAAAAACCAACTTAGACAAAGCAATACTTTCCAATTTTTCCATTACTAAATTGGCTATAACAGGTGACAAAGGTGATCCCATTGGACAACCATATCTATGTTCATATAGACTATTATCAAAAGAAAAAATTGTGTTTTTAAAAACCAAATTAAGTGCCTTTATAAATTCATCTTTTGTTAAACTAGTATGTACTTTAATTTCAGACCATTTATCTTGTATAATATCATTCAACAACTCTAAAGGTATATTTGTAAACAAAGATACTACATCCAATGAAACCATCCTATGATCATTCGGAATAATAATATCTTTCATTATACCATAAAAACTCCAACTATCTTTAATATATGAATTTGTTTTACCCACTATCTTGAACAATATATTAGATAAAAATCTAGCAAGTCTATACGTCGGAAAATTTATCGATGATATTATTATTCTATATGTCAACTGTTCTTTGTGAATCTTAGGAAGCCCATAACATTTAGCTACAGTGCCATTTTCACATTTTAAATATTTAAACATACTATCTTTAATATAAGCTTTTGTTTTCCAATGCATCAATAATTCTTTCAATTTATCTTGTAGTCTATTCATAATAATTAATTAATAATTAATTATATTAGTACTTTTAGTTTTTAGTTTTTATTTTTATTAATTTATACTAACAATAGATTATTATTATATTAATAATAATAATTAATAAATATTTAATAGTTATTAAATAATTTAATAACTCATATTAACTGTTAAAGAATGTTACAAACAGTTATAAACAATTAGTAATGTCCAAAATTCTACATTTTATAACTATTTTTAACAGTTTATAACTCTTATTAACAGTTTTTAACTTTTCTGTACAAAAATATTTCGGTTAGGGAAAATATAACGAATAAAAATTGTTATGATTTTGTTACTTTCACTATAAAAATACCAATTTTCACTATAAATTGTAGTCATTTTCATGAGAATTTGAATCTGTCCCATAGTTAGTATAGAAAATTGTAATGTTTCCTACACAATTTTTCTCTGTGTATATACAGGGATAAATATAGAATATGTTGAGCAATCCAAACTCCAGAATGTATGTTACTAAACCAGTAACGCTATGGCCAAATGCTTCATAAAAATGTCTATAGCAGCTACATTTCTCACGACTCATAAATTCATTGCAGTGCATAACTGTTTAAACTTCAGAAAATAAAATGTCAATTGTATCATAGTGAATGCAGTCGATGTTTGATGATAGTATAGCTTTCCGGCATAAACAAAGGTTCTAATGTACTTTTATATAATATCACGTGTTTTCCTTCCTTTAAAAGTTGATTCGAATTGGAGCACTGTGTGTTTTACGTAAGAGAAAGGATAGACAAAATTTTAATCCATAACTTTTACTGTATACTTGTATTACACTTTTAAAAACTTTTTTAATATACCTTCACACATAATATACTAAATGTTAACTTCCAAATCTATTAATGAATGCAAAAAATTATAAAGTTAATCTATGAAATTCAGAAGAGACAGTATAAAAAGTTTGCTAATAAGTTTGCGTGTTAAATTTTCTCAAAATAATGAATTATTAATATCACTATTGAAATACTTGGTAATCCATTCTTTGACGCACTGACATGCAGTGAACTTCATCAATCTCTAGTGTGTTTGTTTTTAGGTCGCAATAAACAGAGTGAAGCCTTAGTCTGAAAGGATTAATGTAATTACAAAATATTTATATACTTCTTGGGTTTTGATGCACTTCTATCTGAAAAAATCTTACATCTGACTATTTCCTGGTTTTACTAATTGTTGGGTATTCTTGTTTTAATTGTCATAATCAGCTGTCAGAAATATACTCCACATAAATTTTCTTACATTATTTTACTAGTTGAAGTCTTCTTCTGAAAACATTTCTAAACCACGAAATGCAATGTTTTAAGACAGTTTTCCAAAAATTATTATTGCAAACTTTGATATCTACACTGTTACTACACTGAAAAAACTGCATTTTTTATTTCAAAGATACAAATACTTTTGATCTTGCATCTCACTATTTGCGTGTTTTTAAACACAATTGGCAAAATAGATAAACTGACGTATATTTCACTGATGGAAAAGTTCACAGATGTACTTTATCATATACTTCTGATCTTGTATCTCACTATTCTTTTTTCAATAATCACTGTTTCCATGTTTCAATAATACTATTGGCACAGTCTTGCGCTTTATTTGACACTTTTTTTCAATTGGACAGCTTTTCCAAATACAATATATAAACTTTCAATGCCGCTTATTAATATTATAGCTGTTATTTGCAATGCTGACTTCCAGGTCTACATAATTTATTAAACTCATTCTTCCTGTTCGTCTTCTAAAAGTGAAAACAGTTTAAGAGCTAAGAACGACTGCAAGACGAAAACTTTCTTGAGGTTCTCTGATGGAAGGGATATTACTTCCACTGAAACATTATGGCTAACCTCATTACGGAGCAAATCATAAATTATATTACATTCTGAGCACTTTCATTTCTTCAAATTTTCATAATAACAAGTCTTGATTTTTCTTCATTATTTCAAAGTTAAATAAAAAATAAAAAAAGGACACTTATTTAATGCAGTATTTAATCCAGGTTTTATCCCCTTAACAAATTGCAATAATAAGATATGGTTGATAAACATTAATGCTACAGATATACTAATCACAGAAGATGGTACAATTATTATTTTTTTTTTAATGAAAGTTTACTTTATTGCATATATAACCTGACGAGGTTATGTATACATTAAAATACATGAAAAAATAGAAACTTTAGTAATAAATTATTATTCATTAACATATAAGTTATACTTACCAAGGAACAATTAATATTTATGCTTATTTGTACTGAAATTAAAAATTTCACAACAATAAACAGCTAGGTCTTCCTCGCGTCGCAAACCATCAAATATACGATAGTATACGCATACTATACGTATAGTATACGTATTATACACCACGTCAAAGTGTATTCCCATCCCTGAACCTTCTACAACTCTATAGAAACCCTGTGGGGGTTCTGGCCCACTTGGGTTAACTAGCCTCCTACAACTCCAGAAACCCTGTGGGGGTTCTGGCCCACTTGGGTTAAGTACCCTCCTAGAACTCCAGAAACCCTGTGGGGGTTCTGGCCCACTTGGGTTAACACACCTCGTGCAATTCTGGACCTCCCCCCCTCCCTCCCACCACCAAAACCTAGTGGTGGTTCTGGCGCACCTGGGTTATCTAACCTCCTACAACTCCAGAAACCCTGTAGGGGTTCTGGCGCACTTGGGTTAACGCCCCTCGTGCAATTCTGGAACGCATGTTCCAGAAAACACAGCAGGGGTTCTGGCGCACCTGGAATTCCAGGAAGTGGTCCAGAACCCCTGCTGTTTACCTACTAATTCAGTTTCATGCTGTGTGCAAACAAAAACGATTGATCATTTTTGTTTTGCAGTGAACTATTAAAATATTACAGTAGTTTATAAAAATGTTTTTGAAAAAAGAAAAAGAATTTCAAATTTAAGAACAAGATATAAAATGGTAACTTACTTTTAAAGCTGGTCTATTTTTTTGTTCAATGACGCGAGCCGAATTTTTTGTCTAACAATAACAAAAATTATGTCAACTTTAATCTTAATTATTATATTTATGTGTGATGGTATAAAGCAAATAATTATAAAATTTAAAAAGAGTTAAAAAATAATAACTTGATAAAATTGTACTATCTAGGTGATTCTGAAATAGCCTACAATATCCTCTTAACCATAAGAATAATTCTTAAAGTGATAATAATTATTCATAACCAAAGTGAAAAAAAAATTGTATAAATATAAATCCTATTCATGTAAAATGAATTATTAAACAAATCTGCTTAGGTAAGACATAATCTTTATCTTGCTTTCTTTTAGGATCATCATTAATATTTTCAATTGGTGGCTGTGACATTTCAATCGCAGATTCAATATTTTCTTGCAAATTAAAATTGCAATCTTGCAAATTCTCTTTTGATGACTTTGCTTCAGTCGTGGAAATTTCAGAATCATTGGGAGCAACATTTTCTTCATTCAATTTAGAGGCTGCTTGTGAATATGATTTTTTTTTGGATTCAATATCACCTATCATTGAATTAAATTCTTGAACGCTCATGTTCACTACTTTGCTAAAATTTTTTAAATTCTTTCCCTGTAATTAATAATTAAATGTTATGTAATATAACAATCAGATAAACTATTAATAATAGTAATATTCATAATAATTCAAACTATGCATACTTTTCTAATTTCCGTTTTAGATTTTTTAAGAACATTCGACTTTCGTTCATTGCTACCTTTGCCTTCATCTACTGGTTTTCCAACTTTTTCCAATTTGATTTGTAGCTGGGAATCATACTTAATCTGTTCCTTTTCCTTTTTTTTAGGTGTGTCATTGACGGCAGCAGTACTATTATCATTTAAACCACTCGGACTGCTTGCAGTATCTAATTGGGGTGCAGGCTTTAACCGTGGTCGCTTTGTTTTCACCAGTTGGTCTAGATCTTCCTCTGTATCTGAAATAATAATCATAAGAATTTATATAAATGCAAATAAATTTTTAAATTACAGTATAAAATGTATTATACTAACTTGCTAAAAAAATTATCTGTGCCTTGTATCGATTTCCATCTTTTGTACTAACAAAATATTTTTTTTTGTCATCAAATTCTATCCCATTGAATTTATACTCAATTTTAGATACAGGAATTCTGTATTTATTGCCCGAAAAGGGACCTTCCACAAACTTTATGTACGCAAAAGCCATATTTTGATGGCTATCACAAATATCAGCTGTATAATAGTTTAAAAATTTAGTCTAATTGTTACAATTATAACCTCTTAACAAATAATATGGTTTAAGTATAATGTAAAAATATAAGTTTGAAATTTTCTTTACAATTTAAGTAAAATTATAACATTTTATTATTGAAACTATAAATTTGTATATATAAAAAAGAAAATTAAATATATGCATATAAATTGAAATGATTATTGTATATAACTATTAAACTTACTCGTGTAATACTTTGATGAACTATAATTTGTCTGGAATAATTAAAAGCAGTAGAGGTTATGTTGCACAATCGAGCCACGATACGATCATAGAAATCTAAAAAATCCAAAAAATATATAATCTGAAGGATATACTTCTTTTTCAACACTATAATTTTTACGATAAAGACTTTCGCATTAAGATTTCAGATGTACTTATTATAGACCGATGAATTTATAGATTTTCACAAGTACTTTTTATTCAATGTGCGAAGCACGTGTGGGCAGAAAAAAGAGAGATGAAAATCTATAGATATACGTATATTGCATGTGGCTCCTACAACAACAGAACGAATATAATGAGGATGTAGGGACTGCGATCTTCCCTCTCGCTCTCTCTGCGAGAGTGGGGGAAAAGGCCATGTTGCGTGTGGCGAGAAGCCGCCTGCGAGCGGCAGTCGTTGCTCAGTGTTACGAGCGTACGGACGTAATCCGCTGTACCTCCTTACCTTCAATAAACCTCCTCGTTATTATTAACTCTCCGACTCTTTATTCTCCTCTCCCCCTTCCTTTCCTGGAACGTGAGGAGACCCGTGGGTACAGAATCCCCACATTGGTGACCCCGACTACAAGGAGCACCGAGGAGGAAGCAGGCTGTTACCTGCAGCGGCATTCTCGACTCAGTGCTGCACTACAAGCTTCGGCCAGTTTTGCGGCACTTCGCCGCGAGGACTTCTTCAGGATCTCCGTGTGCGTGCTGGCACGCCGGCGCACACGAGAAGTCCCTGGCCAGGCAAGTTACACCGTGTGCGTGCTGGTACGCCGGCGCACACGTGTGCTGGCAGTTTTGCCTTTCATATTTACGTCGTGTGCGTGCTGGCACGCCGGCGCACACGCGTAAGATCTACCGCCTTGAGCATCGAGCGCATCTGCGTGGTCAACGTGCCTCGTCGACTCATTTCCGAGGCATTGCAGTCCTTCATCGCCGGATCTCCAGGTGCGTACTTACGTGAAGCCACCGTCACTGACGCCTTCAAACGCACCTGTCGAGCAACGTGAGGACATCCGCTTCAAGGTTGATCTCCGAGTGCGGCCTTGCGTGAAGCCACCGTCACCGGCGCCTTTTCACCGCACTCGTTGAGCAACGTGGAGAAGCTGGCATCCAACTACTGCGTCTCGTCGAGTTCTCTCCGAGCCAGCTCCAGCAATCATCTCCGACATCGTCCTCGAGAATTCTTTTTCTTTTGCGTCAAGGTATGCGTGCGGATAATTAGCGTGCACTTTATTGACTTCCGGGTGTTTACGTTCTCTCGGCCTTCCGGGAATTGTCGTCGCGCGGCGCGTGTTTGCTTGAGAGATTTTGAAGTTCCACGAATTCGCGCGCAACGGCCAGGCGTTCTAAGAACCTGTCGGCCATCTTGGCGGCCATCTTGACTTTCGCGGGCCATCGTGTTTTCAAGCTCGTGCCCGCGCAAGGTGACACAAAAATCTTTTAGCATTTTTCGAGTCACGTGCATTTTATTCTTTCGATTTTATTAAATTTATGCGTTGCCTAGTCACGGGCTTTAACAAAACTCTTTTAAGAAATATTTTTTTTGTGTGAGCGGGGAAGTGGTCGCGCTTAGCTTTTCACGCGATTTATTGACAACTCTAATAGTTAATTTTAAGTCTTAGCTTAGGTTTAGCTTTTGAAAATATTGTCGGTGCCTGCGAGCACCAACTAGGGAGTTTGTGATACGCATTGCGGCGTAAGGCAATTTAGGTATTTTTCTCTAGTCCCTACGTTACCCTCGGAAAGCATAGCGGCTAATCGTTTCTACGCGGTTAGCTATAGGATTCTTTTCTTGTCTTTCACGAGCATTCTCCAACCGTGTAGAGATAGCTGCTCACGCATTAGTTTGTAGGTTCGCGTACTTCAAATCGGCAATATGGCTACTCTTGAGGAGGCTAACGCGAGAATAGCTCAACTAGAAGGCAGAATCGAGCAGTTCCTTGCTCGGGAGCCTGATCACCAAAACAATCCTGCTCCTGCAGCCAATGCACTATATCGGCAACCAAAAATCGCCGCGTTTTTTGCCGAAGATCCCACTTCATGGTTCAATCAAGCCGAAATTACTCTCAGAAACGCTGGCATCGGAAACCCCTCGACTATGGCAGATTTCATTGCCGAAAAGCTTGATAGGGAAGCTTTCAACACCATTAGAGACATCGTTACTGCAGATCCACGACCCGCTGACGTTTATGCTCAGCTTAAAAATCGTCTAATCCAAACCTATGGTGCCCCTGCTGAAACTCGTCTCTGTCAGTTAATTAAGGGCCAGGTTTCAACCATAGGGAAGCCTTCGCTCATTTTAAATCGCTTGCAAAGTCTCAATACTGGCGCGAACTCGGACATTCTTCGAACGGTCTTTCTAGACCAATTACCTTCACATTGTAAGGCCGTCCTCTCCATTTCGGAGAATACTGACCTTCACAAGCTTGCACAGATGGCTGACAAGATCGTTGAAGCCATGGACTCTAGTCAGATACAGATCTCGAGTTCCTCTGATCCTCGAAACCAGACTGCTTCGTCATCACAAGTTAATGCATCCATTTCTGACCCTGTGCTGAAGCGCATTGAACGTAAGCTAGATTCCTTAGATAAAAGGGTGAAGGGGATAGAAAACAGACTAGGTGACCCTTCCAGCTCGCAATCCACGGGCAGATCAAGGTGCGATCGCTCTTCTTCTCGCGATCCCTCGGGCCTATGCGTAGCCCATCGCAATTACCCGAACAGCCCGCGTTCATGCAGGGAGTGGTGTTCGAAATTTGCCGAATGGAAAAAACAAGACCCTCAACAACTTTCTCAAAAAAACTAACTCAGCCTTCTGCTTCTGAGACGGCTGCAGGGGGTGACCTCGGATCTAAACGTCTTCATGTACGCGATCGCATATCTGGTAGAATGTTTTTGATTAACTCGGATGCGGACATTTCTCTTATCCCGGCTGATCCGAAAGTTCAAGGTAAATCGAGCACGTTCAGACTCTTTGCCGCGAACAACTCTATTATTAACACTTATGGTGAAGCTCTGCTCACTCTTAACTTAGGTCTTAAGCGTCCCATTCGCTGGAATTTTTGCATAGCAGATGTATCCCAACCGATTATAGGTGCCGATCTTTTATCGCACCATGGTCTCTTAATTGATTTGAGGAGGGGTCGTCTCGTTGACTCACTCACGTCTCTTTATTCTCTCGCGATTGTAAAAGAAGCTTCATTTGCTCTGTGTTCGCAGTTCTACCTGGCTCCAAACCCGCAGAGATTCTTGCTGATTTTCGAGAGATCACGGGTGTCACAAAGCCCTCGTTTTCTGAAAACAGCAATGTGTTTCATCACATCTTAACCTCTGGTCCTCCTGTCTCGGAGCGTCCTCGTAGACTTGCCCCGGACAAACTAAAAGTGGCCAAGGCCGAATTCGATTCCTGGATTGAGGCTGGCATTTGCCGCCCCTCCAGCAGCCCTTGGGCAAGTCCCCTCCATATGGAGTTGAAAAAGGACAACAGTTGGAGACCCTGTGGTGACTATAGGCGCTTAAACGCTGCCACAGTCCCAGATAAGTACCCAACTGCTCATATTTATGATTGCAACAGTAACCTTTATGGTAGGAAAATATTTTCGGCGCTCGATCTTCATCAAGCGTTCAACCAGATTCCTGTTGCCCCTGAAGACATACCGAAAACGGCCATTATAACCCCGTTCGGTCTCTTTGAATTTATGTATATGACCTTTGGTCTCCGCAATGCCAGCCAGACTTTTCAGCGTTATATTAATAGCGCGCTAGGCGACTTGGACTTTGTATATCTTTATATTGATGATATTCCCATTGCGTCGTCTTCCCTTGAAGAACACTACGCTCATCTTCGCACGGTCTTTGATCGACTCAAGAAATTTCATCTTCGTCTCAATGTCGAAAAATGCACCTTCGCTGTCGAAGAAGTTGAGTTTTTAGGCTACCTGGTGAATGGTGAAGGTGTTCGCCCCATCCCCAGTAGGGTTGAAGCTATCTTAAACTTCCCCAAACCTCAAACTATAGCAGAACTTCGCAGGTTGGTCGGCACCGTAAATTTTTACCGCCGCAACATTCCGCGCGCCGCCACTTCGCAGGCTCCCCTCAACGCGCTCTTTACTGATTCGCGAAAAAATGATAAGCGCCCGGTCCTTTGGACGCCTGAGGCAGAGGAAGCTTTCACTCGTGTGAAAGAGGAATTAGCTGCAGCGGCTCTGCTTGTACACCCCCGCGTTGGTGCGGAAATACGCATCGTGTCTGATGCTTCCGATTCTGGAATGGGCGCTGCCCTTGAACAGCTTTCCCTCACCGGAATTTGGGAACCTTTAGCTTTCTTTTCGAAAAAGTTCTCTCCTTCTCAGCGGAAGTACAGTGCATATGACCGCGAGCTCACGGCCATATACGAAGCTGTAAAATACTTCTCGTTTTTGATTGAAGGCAGAGACTTCAAGATCTTAACAGATCATAAACCCCTCATTTATGCTTTCATGCAAAAGTCCGATAAGGCGTCTCCGCGGCAAACTCGTCAGCTGTCCCTTATCGCACAATATACCACCCAAATTGAGTACATCAAAGGCACTGAAAACACAGTTGCTGACTCACTCTCTCGGGTAGAGTCCATCCGACTCCCCGTAGAGATCAACCTTAATGAGCTTGCTGAGAAACAGGAAGCCGATGAGCAGCCCAAGGCCATTCGCGAATCTTCTGACTACCCGCTCTCCTTAAAGCGCATTCAATGGGGCCCTGCTCACACCACCATATACTGCGAAATCACTGGTGAAGCCATTCGCCCGTACATTCCTGAGTCCCTTCGTGAAACGGTGTTTAACATGTTTCATAAGCCTGCTCACCCAGGCCCCAAAGTCACCGATCGACTCATTCGACAGCGTTATGTATGGCCCAATATGCACCGTGACATCCCGCGCATGTGTAAAAACTGTTTGGACTGTCAACAGTCCAAAGTCTCTCGCCATGTAAAACTAGTACCTGATAAATTCGTCGCACCCGATGGTCGATTCGACCATGTACATATTGATCTAGTCGGTCCTCTACCTAATCGTAATGGTTTCGAATACATTCTCACCATGATTGATCGTTTTTCGCACTGGGTTGAGGCCACTCCCCTACGCGAAACTTCTGCACAAACGGTCGCCAGGGCATTTTACGACACCTGGGTCTCTCGTTATGGTGCGCCAAAGGTTATCACTTCCGATCAGGGTTCGCAATTCGAATCGCGCTTATTCACGGCTCTACTGTCCCTAATAGGTTGCGAGCGTATTCGCACAACCGCGTACCACCCTGCGGCGAATGGCCTCATCGAGCGCTGGCACCGTACATTTAAGGCGGCGATCATATGTCATGTGGACAAGGACTGGACCCGTACGCTTAGTACAGTATTATTAGGATTACGTTGTCATCTCCGTGAGGACACGAATGCGTCTCCTGCGGAATTTGTATTTGGCACTACCTTACGTCTTCCAGTGAGTTTTTCCTCCCTGAAGACTTTACTCCTGACCCAAATTTTTTTGTAGAAGAATTCCGCGAATATATGCGTGAAGTCCGTCCAGTCCCTGTCACACATCACTATAAAAAGCGTGCATTTTGTTTTAAGGATTTGTATACCTGTATACATGTATTTATGCGCAATATGGCCAAAAAGTCATTAGAGAGACCATATACTGGCCCATATAAAGTGCTAAAGCGTCCGTCCGATCGCGTCTTCGACATCGAAATTAATGGAGCCCCATGTAGTGTATCTGTGGAACTCCTGAAATCCGCGTATATAATTCGCGATGATCTCCCCGAAGTACTTGCCGGTGGTCCTTCAAATGGCAATCAGCCAACCACCGTTGATCGCCCAGTATTAAAGACCTACGCCAGGAAGAAAGTATCCTTTGCTCCTGCGTCTAAGGCGTAACACAACTGTGATCTACTTAGTTGTAAGTGCTACCGAGCACATGTGAAATTTATAATTTATATTCATTTATTTTTATGCATTGCGTTGTCACTCGGGGGGGAGTGTGTAGGGACTGCGATCTTCCCTCTCGCTCTCTCTGCGAGAGTGGGGGAAGAGGCCATGTTGCGTGTGGCGAGAAGCCGCCTGCGAGCGGCAGTCGTTGCTCAGTGTTACGAGCGTGCGGACGTAATCCGCTGTACCTCCTTACCTTCAATAAAACTCCTCGTTATTATTAACTCTCCGACTCTTTATTCTCCTCTCCCCCTTCCTTTCCTGGAACGTGAGGAGACCCGTGGGTACAGAATCCCCACAAGGATACTATAGCAGCGCCTCCTTTAGTTATTAGTCGATAATGTAGAAACAATGTAGAAATTACAATATGCCGCTTGTAATTTGTATGTATACAAATATGTACTGATGTACATTGCATTTTTGTGTTAAGGAATACTTAACCTTGCTCCTGTAACTGTAAGTATATATATACAGTATTATAATAATATAAATACAGAATCCAAATATTATAAGATCAAATTATTTGTTTCAAAAAAAGATTTTGAGAAATAAAATCAATATTCGTTTTTTAATTCAAATTTTAATGCACTATAATAATAATCTGAATTAACTATATAAGATTAAATCCTATAGTAAATAAATAATTATTTATGATTTTGTATATGTACTATAAATATAATTGATTTTTTAAATTAACAACTCTAAAATTACAGTTTGAAATCCTTACAATGGATGATGCTAGTAGTTCTAGTATAACTGACGATGACGAGCCTAGGCCTACAAAACCAGTTAAGCGGTATAAACGATTGATGTATGCAGATTATAAACCATGTGATGTCACTGCACGAACAAGAAAAAAATGGCAAGCTTTTACATTGCCAGCTGGAAAAAATGTGACACAAGAGCAACAAAGAAGGTATGTTTTTTATTCTATACAATAAAATTGAAATTGTTTGATTTTCTGAATTTATTCAACTTGTTAACTATATAAATTTAATTGTCTACTGTTTCAGATGAATCAAGTTCCTTTGAATGCAGTAGTAGTTATAGTAATAAAATTGAAACTTTAGTAGCAAGTACCAGTGTCAAAATCAATGTAGATGATGAACATCACCATAAAAAATCATCCGATCATATTGGAATGAAATCGAAAGAGCACTTTAGTCTAAAGAACAGTAGAGAAAGTAAGATTCATGTTCAATAAAACCTTTGGCTTCGATCTTCAATGAGATGAGCTTAGCAGCTCAGAATTGGCAGTTATTAGGAATAAAAATGCTTTTAGTGACTATCGAAACCAATTTTTCTACTTTTTAGATTAATTTGGTTTATTAATATGTCAACATTTATAATAATTGAAACAATTTGATTCGAGGCACCCGCCTATGCTATATTTGTCTGGCAGCTGCCAAGCCTGAGCTGCTAACTTCAGTGTCGTGCTCCTACATATACTGAATGTAGTGCTTAAGAATAAAATTCATTAGAGATAAAATACATGCATATTATATTTTACTTCAGTGCTTTTATTATCACAGAATTCACTTAATAAAAAATTAGTTTTTGAATTTTTTAGTAAATTATGTATTTTTGTAATCGTTAGTGGATATAATATTTACGCTGCAGCACAGTCACTATAGGTATCATAAACAAAAATTTATAAAAGTTTTTCTTTCAAGCAAAAATACTAGTAAACTATATATAGTATAAATATCATGCTATAAAGGATCTATTGAATCGAATTAATTGTCTATTTATTTTTATTAAAATTGTTTAAGGGTATAGAGTACAGTTGAGAAAAAAAGTTCTTTCCCTTTAAATAAAATATATTGATTGTAATACACATATTAATAATTAATTTTGTAAGACTAATTCACTTATTAGCTATTGCAACGCGTTCCTATAGAGATCGAAGCAGTTCATGTTCATGATAACATAAAGTTGAACTAGAGGGCAGCAAAACCTAAACGAATATAATAAACATCATATTCAGAATTTTTTTATTCTTTTAATAAGGATCGAGCAGTTAATATAAGGTTTAGTTAATTCTGTAAGAGGGCTTCAATGACTTTCCAGCCATCCAACAACAAAACATACACTTAATTCAATGTTATTTTTGAAAAATGCCCAATCGCATTAGCAAATTCTACACTGTAAGCTCTTGCTCTCCATACTCGCTTTTTTTTACTCCTAGAGTTATATCTGCCATCCACACTCACTTTACTTAATATTTTGTTAAAGTTTTGACCAGACTATATGGGTAGTATGATGCATGCACAAGAAGAAATTTTTCTGTGCTTTGTACCAACACGTTCTTTACTTGACAGCTAGCTTAGAGTGTGCTCCACTTTTCTTTTGATCTTTAATTTTCCCTGATTAAACTCAGATCAGCCTTTCAGGTCGGTCGTGTCCTCTTATTTCTGGATGCCAACGTCTATTACAAGAGAATGTATTTTTTACTCTTAAAAACAGTAAAAATACTCCAAAGAACATAAGTAGATATTCTCTATATATTATATGGACTTATTCGTCTGCTTGGTTTTTTACTATACACATTACATTATACTGGCCAGCTGCTGGCAGCAATAACGGAACACCCACAGCGGTGTCAGTGCGCGCTCCGCGCGCCGTATCGCGTGGGCCAATCAAATTTCACATGTCCATTTCAAGCGACCAATCACAATCATTAGAGGTGACAATTTCAAGCCCATCTCTTTTTTGTAGGTATAGGAAAAAAAATTATACCAGGGACAATGAGTATGTATAAAACTGTTTGTCGAAAACATAAAACACGTTCTATATATTATATACGTAAAAAAACTATGTACCATACAGTACGAAACTTTTGGCCTTTTCTACAGTATTTTACATGATAACCATGTAAATTAAAATTAGACTCCTTGTGCTAAAACAAATTGATATTGCACCGTACTGGTGAATCGTGAATTCATTGTATTCCCTGCTAGAAATACCGATTCAAACTGACTATAACCAATTGCACATTCAAAACCATTAAAATCGATTTTCTAGTTTCTAATACGGATTTTTGTGAATGCCCTGGCGGAAATTATAAAATGTAAAAAACCGTAAGTAAATGTAAGAAAAAGTATGAAAATGTAAATTAGTGTAAGAAAATGTAAGAAAATGTAAACAAACGTAAGTAAGTGTACTTTTTTGTTGGATTTCGGACACTTTTTCCGTTTTCGTACACTTTCTTACATTTTATTACAATTTTTAACTTTTTTTTTTAGTATCTTACGTTTCCTTACATTTATTTACATTTTATTACTTTTTCATTTTTATCCTTAATTATAAAATTACTTTACAGTTTTTTACAACTTTTTACAAATTCTTATACATTATTATATTTTGTTACAATTTTTTTCACGTCGTTTTATGTTTTTTTACTTTTTATTACATATTCCTACACATAATTATACTTTTTTATACTTTTTTACGGCTTTTTATATTTTGTTATACTTTTTGACGACTTTTTACATTTTTTTACATTTTTTTACTTTTTATCACATATTCCTACACTTTATTATACCTTTCTTATACTTTTTTTACGGTTTTTTATATTTTGTTATACTTTTTCACGTCTTCTTACATTTTTTTACATATTCCTACGCTTTATTATATTTTATTACACCTTTTCACCTCTTTTTACATTATTTTACATATTCCTACGCTTTATTATATTTTATTACACTTTCTCACGTTTTTTTACTTTCTTTTACATTTTATTGCGTATTTTTTGTTTATTTATATTTCTATACGTTCTATTACGTATTTTTTCATTTATTTACAATTTTTTACATTTTATTATGTATTATCAACTATTCGTCCTTACATTTTTATATTTTTAAACATGCTATTTTTATATATTGCATTTTTTATTATAAATTTTTCATTTTGAACTGCATCAACCAACCATAATTACAAAAAAAACTTCTGTGTAATGTATGTGCTATATAAATTTTGTAATATGATAAATTTCAATGCATAAAAAATGCAATGTTCTAGCTGACTCTGTCAGTCTTACACTATATAGGAAACTATTAAATAGGTAAGTCTCACTGGGTAGAAGTCTGCGAAATACATAGTGATGTATTTTAATACAACAGATATTCTGAAACGAGTTCTTACACCCTGACTAAACTTGGAAATTAACTAGACGAGCTAATATTACCAGGGACAACTAGCTACCCGTATTGCATTGAATCACACACACAGCACTTTTATATCCCCCAGTTCCTATTACCTATCCCCTCATACTCTAAAGCACTAACACTCGAAGATCACTTAGAGCTGCAGAAGCAGCAAAATAGGGCTGGACAGTCTAGACTGGCACTATTCCATGGATGCCCGTCTGTTGTACGTCAGTAACCACGCCACCTAGGAGGAAGGTACTGACAGAGACCGTCAATTGTGTATCAATATCAGGGACTGCCTCAGCCTAGGGATCAACAAAATACATGAGCAGCAGATCAGTCCCTATTCTGAGAGACAACCGAGGAGAGTTCAGCTCCTAAAAATCACATATGACTAATAAATAGAGGACACAAAAAAAATACCATGCAAATAAAAAGTCTTCAGCAATAGATGTTGTTCACTCGCTGTACCAGCTACCTGTAACCACTAAAGGGGGAGGATTGGTGGAGACCTTCAACCGTTGTTAACAAGCAACAGATTAACTGTACACATAGTCATTAGTATCAGAGCCAAACAAGGAAAGTTGAGCACCTAGAAACCACACATTAATTAATAAATAGATGACCCAGACAACATTTCCACACCCAAGAAACAGTCTGCAGCAGTGCCCGCCGTTTACACTACACTTCCTGCCACAGATACCTGCAAGAAGAGAAAGTACCATCAGCTCACCCATCAGAGAGGTTAGGAACGTGAAAGGGCTTACTAAATCTGCTCTCGACGTTGAAACACTGCCTTCCCATCTCCGAATCATCGTTAATCGGCGGACACGATGAAAGGGATGACATTCACCAGGGATGCGATTGTTGACATCACACATAGCAATACATCATGGACACATGCGCTCAACGGTATGCCGCACGAGCACTACTCGCTATAGAGTAGCAGAAAGCGCGCGGGGTTCGAAATGTAAAATGATGTAAAAAAATGTAAGTTTCTGTAACAAACTATAAAGTGATCCACGTTCTTAAATTTTCTTGTATTATTATTTTTTACACTTTTTCATATTTTTGTTGTAACGAAATAAAAAATATAATATGTAATAAAATGTTAAAAAATGTAATAAATTGTATAGAACTGTAAAATTATGTAAAAAAATATAAGTTTCTGTAAGAAACTGTAAAGTGTTACACTTTCTTACATTTTACTATATCTTTTCATTCCTTTTTTACATTTTTTTACACTTTTTTACATTAAGTTAAAATAAATGAAAAAATGCCAAATTTTAAAAAAGTAAAAAACGGTAAGAAAATGTAAGAAATTGCAAAAATATGTAAGAAAATGTAAGAAAGTGTAAAAAACGTCCGAAATCCAATATAAATATACGATTACTTACATTTTCTTACGATTTCTTACGTTTTTTTACAGTTTATTACACTTTTTTAACATTTTCGATTTCCGCTAGATTTCTCCTTCTGTTTTTCTCCTTTTCGCGGTATTAGTGTATATGTGCATATATGCCGCGAGTATTTTTTTGTAATTGAGATTGTATATATCTATATAGAGGGGCGCAGCCCCCCTAATTAGATATGTTAGTTCTAACGAAGTAAAAAATTAAATATATAATAAAAGGCAAAAAATGTAATAAGTAGTGAAATGATAACACAGCAACTGTGGGAGGACAACCCAAGGCTTAAATAAAAACTCCTTTAGTTAATTTTTTTCACAATTACCGGCAACGTTTCGTCCCTGGTATGGGACCTCTTCAGGCCTTTATTAAAAAAATATAATAAAAAAAACATATAATTGTATAGTAATGTTTTCACAATAAATATGGATGTTATAAACTTTGTTATTATATAAAAGTCAAAAAATTACTGGTCATACCATAATACTTAAATAACTAATATCAATTTGATTATGGTTAAAAAAATACTCGCCGAAAATAGCTACCCTGATAATTTTATTGATAGTTGTATTCGGTATCGCGTGAGATATCACACTTATGGCAATTCAAAACTTAATAATAATATGTCTACTATCAAAAATGTTATATCGATTCCGTTTCATGATAGATTATTTTTTACATGTAAGTCTTCCTTTAAAAAGTATGGTTTTACTATAGTTCCTTGTATGTCAAACAAATTAAATAGCATTATTAAGTTAGGTAAAGATAAGCTGGAAAAATGGTGTGAGACCAATGTGGTATACGAGATTGCGTGTAAGGATTGTAATGCCACTTATGTTGGCCAATCAAAGAGATGTTTAAAAAAGAGAATATATGAGCATAAAAAAACCCCGTTAGACAAAATATTACCAATTCCGACTCATGTAAATAATTTTTCACATAGTTTTGATTATGATAATATTAAAATTTTAGATAAAGAACCAAATAATTTTAAAAGATTAATTGCAGAAAATATTTTTATTAATATCAATAATAATAACATTAATAAACAAGAAGACTTTAACACTATTAGTAAACAATATAATAAATTAAATAGATATTTAAATAAATCAGATGCCTAAGTATAACTATTCTCTGTTTGAAATTTCTCTTTGTTTGTGTGAAGGTGTTCTATTATGGCTTTCTATGTATACGTGAATAAGTAAGTTCGGATACCTTCGAGTATCTCCCCCTGCGTTGACTCTGTTACATACTTACATCTATTATATGACTGCCATAGACTGGAAACGCGTACGACGAGAGAGACGTATTCGTCTCTGATGTGATATTAGTTATTTAAGTATGTAAGAAGCACGTGGGCTTTGACTGCTTTGAGTCCACGCAACGCTCTACAGCGGAACATCACGGTATGCGCCGCTGTCCACAGCGCCGAGATAGCGTCAGCCTACTCAGCAGAGGAGCGCAGTGGATGTACTGCGGTCTCCCCTCTACACGACAACGCCTGCTCCGTGTTCGCGCCTACGATGGCGCGACTCTCTCTCTCCTGTGCCGAACGCCGACCGATACGGACGCATCACCTTCGCTACACCCTGTGCCACCAACCTACTCAGAGTCTCAATAAGAGTTTTATTGTTTTATATAGTGTTTTGACCTCCTCATTTATATACCCACTCCAACAGGTTATCGGCCCAGTCACGCTGTGAGCTTTGGAGGCAGGCACTTAGAAGAAGATCGGTGAGTACCTGAGTTTTTTTGCGAGGCTAACCGAGAAATGCAGCCATGTTGAGGTTTTGACCGCGTGGCAAGAGTTTTCAGACGTATGTTTGTTTAGAATAGCAAAGAGCTAATTAGAAATACGCGATAAATAGCTCTCATTTATAAAATTGAATAATACTGCAAATTATAAGAATTATTTAAGATTAACTTCAGAAAATAATCAGAAGCATTCAGAAGAAAATCTATTAAGACGCTAAATCAGACGAGAATTTGACGGGGCGTGCGAGGAGAAATATCGAAGAATTGTGGTGCGGGCACAAGACGCGACTAAGCAGTGTTTCTTTTTCATAAGTAATACACGCAGAATAAGACGGAGTAAGAAAGCAGTTGAAAAGCACGCGCAGCGTGCATGCACGGACGTGCACACGCGGACGAGGCGTGAAGAGAAAATTAGACGCAATTTTTTTCACATTAACCTGTTCTATCCGTTAGGCACACATACAGAAACACGCACACACACAGACGAAACGTGGAGAAAGCGTCAGGCCCAATTTCTTTCATATAAATGTTTTCTCACAGAATAGATTCAAAACAGAATTCTTCGTGAGGGAAATTCAGAGATTCGGAGGGAGTGAGTCAAATTGCTGGTACGCGCGCGGCGTACACGGATAGACATGCACACGCGGACGACGCGTCAAGAAAGATTCAGACGCCATTTTGTTTCACAAAAGTATTTTCTTGTCGTTGAGCGTGCGCTGCACGCACACATACACAATTCTCAGAATTACATTCAGACGCGATATACACACTGTATTGACGACATGAGGCGCAGATGATACTGCCGTGCAGAGAATTCTTGCCTTCATGTAAAGTCGTTACAACCATGTGAATCATTGGGACTGCGTAAGTGCACGGCCAACCCACTGACACTATTGGCGTCATTGCTGTGCGTGACGTCACGATCGGAGGGAGCACGAGCGTGGGACTGGTGCACATGGGAGTAACGACTGACTTCGAACTTAGTAGACTTGCTGTGCGGTCTAGCAAAGGGAGAAGCAACAATATCAATAAACAAATATTGAAAATAATATAATTCAGAATAAATGTTTGGCGTTAGAGTATTCAGAAGTCAGAAGAAATAAGAAGAGAAGAGAGATTTAGAATGTCTAACAGAGACGATCAGACGCCAGAGAAACAAAAATAATTTGTTTTTAAACTTTATATATTAATATATAAATAATTTTCTCTCTACCTCAATTTAAATAAAGTCATTTACACAGTGTAATAAAAAATATTAATATAAAATTATATTACGATTGTTATAAAGATAATATAACAAAATTGATTCAGAGCAGAATGTAAATAATTTAAGAGAATCAGAATACAGATCTGTAAAAGTTTATTAAATTCAGATTATTCAGAAAGACCAAATATTTATCAGAATAATTATTTACGTATAATCAGACGAGACCTCAACATCAGAATCTCCGTACACGCCGCCCGGTCTATCACATTTTTGCTCGATAAAACCATCAGAGAAAGTGACGCAGATGATAGAAACAGAGAATAATAAAATCAGAATATTAAAAGTAACACAACCATTCCTCAAATCCACCACTGTAAACCCAGATGATAATATAAATTCAGAATCAGTAATAAACAATACACAATCACACCAAAACAGAATAATGGGCGATTTTAATGAGTCTTTTAATAAATAAAATAAAATAGTTCAAAATTAAATATTAAAAGAGACTATAAATTGTCACAAAAAGTAGTTTTAAATGTGTGGTTAGATTACCTTCATTCAGAGTTAAGATCTAATGATTTATTAGACATAATAGATGATAAAGTGCAAGCCCCATTAAACTTAACCGAAAAAGAAGTAGAAAAGAGAAATTCATTAGTCAGAGATATTATCATAAATCACTTGGACGAATACTATCATAAGAAAATTTTGTTCTTAAAAGATCCCAAAGAAATTTTAATTAAAATCAGAGAATTCAGAAGAGTAGAAGCAAACGTGACAGCTTCCTCAGTTAGGGCTCAATTGTATCGCTTAAAATTAAATAAGAAAGAAAAGATAAATGCATTTTGTGACAGATTCAATACAATTATAAGAGTTGCGATACAATTGTGCCACTATCTGAGGAGGAGAAAAGATCAGCTTTTTACCAGGCGGTTTCATGCGATAACTCTGAACTTCGTTCAGCCTACCTAATCAGAAGACAAACTGACAATAAAGAAATGAATTTAGAAGAAATAAAATCATTTCTTTTACAGTTAGAAGCAGAGAAAAAGAGCTCAGAGGAAACCAGAGGACCCAGGGCGAATTTGATTCAGAATGAACCAGAGTGGCAGTCGGGGCCACACGCTAAGTGTTTCAGATGCAATAAGCGGGGGGCACATGGCACCAAACTGCCCACTCATAAAGCAAAACCTGTGGTTCTGCTATTTCTGCAATTCAGAGGTTGAACACAGAGGCACAGACTGTCCTAAAAAGGGGATAGTACAGGCACTCAGAGAAGGTTTGATAATAATTATATTAAAGAATACACAACACTAAACAACACAAATGATTACACACAGTTCAGAGGAAACAAACATATTAGAGAGAGAGGTAATAACAGAGGCAGAGGTATTGTTATAAGAGGTAGTGGAAGTGGAAATTTCAGAGGTAAGGTTTTTGAAAGAGGTGGAAATCGAGGCGCGAGAGGCGCATCACAATACAACTTAAAGCAAGGAGCAACAACGTATATTGCAGGTACGATTAAAAATCAATCAAATCCGCATACGAACATTAAATTTATCGCAGACGCAGGTGCTACTGATCATATCGTAAATAAGGATATAATATTGAGCGATTTTAAAGAATGCACGGGAGAGGTAATCAAAAGCGCGAATAAAAATGATTCGGCAAATATAGAAATAGACGGAAAAGGAAATTTAATTGTAAGATCAAATATTAATACAGATGAAATAATTATTTTGAAAAATGTAATATCAGCAGAAAACATATCAGAGAATTTAATCTTGCTCAGACGCTTTGCAGACGTAGGTTTAGGAATTTACTTAGATGATGAAATTTTGAAAGTCTTCGATAAAAATACAGGTGCTGAATATATTACAGGAAAATATGAGAAACCAAATTGGATTATAAATTTAGATGTAGAAAAACAAAGAAATATAAATAATCAAAATTCAGATTACGAAAAATATTCATTCATGGCTAGGTTAGTTACGTTGGACGAGTTTTTGCAACAATCTCAGACGAATGTCATGAATTTAGAATTAAACAAATTATCAGAAGAGAATACAGAGAAAATTGATACGAACACGTCTGAGATTGGGAGGGAGAATCGAGAAAAACTCGTTCAAACAAAACCAAATATCAGAAGCCCTCAAACTAGCGACTTCGATTTAGATGAAAGAATTTTAAACAGAATAATACATAACCTAGATAGCATGAGCATAAATGAGTCAATGGAAATTTTGGACTATAATGAAAAATCAGAGGATAAAAAAAAGAGCAAATTGAATGAAGGCATGCTATGGCATATCAGATTAGGTCATGCTTCTTTAGGTTATCTCAAACAGATGCAAAAATCAGATGAAAAATTAAAAGGAGTTAAATTCGACAAAGACATAATGGATTGCGAAGTGTGTATCATGGCAAAGATGGAAAAGTCTGTTATATCAGAGCTGATAACGGAACAAAATTCATCGGAGGAAAGTTCTCAGAAGTAATGAAACTAGAAAAGATAGAGTATAATGTAGCACCTCCACACACACCAGAACTAAATGGAACTGCAGAAAGATTTAATAAAACGTTGAAAAATAAGATCAGAGCTTTAATGATTGATTCCGGCTTACCAGAAACAATGTGGATATTGGGAGTAGAAGCCGCAGTTCACATATACAATAGAACACCACATAAGTCGTTAAACTCAGAAACTCCAATAAATATGCTAACTCCAAAAATCAATAACCACTTAGAGAAAATCAGAAGATTTGGATGTGTAGCATATGCTAAAATTCCTATAACGGAAAGGAAGTTCTCAGAAAGAGCAATTAAAGCTATAATGGTTGGGTACTCGCCAACAGGCTACGTCCTTTGGCATCCTTCAACTGGAAAATTCCTTCACTCCAGATATGTCAGATGTAATGAAAAACTGATTTACAAAGATATTTACAGAGATAAGTCAGAGAACAAATCAGAAGAGACAGAAGTATCAAAGGATTCGGAAATAGGAAAAGTACCATCAAACTCAGAGGAAAAAGAAAAATCAGAGGAAAAACAATCAGAAAATAAACAAAAACACAAACCAAAGAAAAAGAAAGCTGAAAATAAAGAGACAAATAACTCAGAAACTGAGAAACGCAAACGACCCAGAAGAAATGCGAAAACAACAGAAAACAGAGAAAAATACATGTCTATCAGAAGAATCCAAGTGACAAGGCAATTAGAGGATACAAGCCTAAAATTAATAGACCAAGAACCAACACATAATTCAGAAAGAAGGTGTGATAAAGAAAATCCAGAAGATGAAATCAGACACGCATTTATAGCCATAATTAATAAAGACCCAATAACATACTCAGAAGCCATGGCATCAGACGATAAAGTAAAGTGGTCAGAAGCCATAAACGAGGAAATTAAATCAATGGAAGAAAACAGCGTTTGGCAATTTGTTGATAGACCCTCCAAAACGAAAGATGACAAAAAGGTTCACATAATAGACTCGAAATGGGTCTTCAAAAAGAAAACAGGAGAAAAAGGAGAAAATGTGTATAAAGAAAAGTTAGTAATCAGAGGTTTTAAAGACAGAAATGAATATGAATTGAAAGAGACATACGCACCAGTATCTAGATTAGCGATAATCAGAGCGGCGTTAGCCATAATAAATAAATACGACCTAGAGGTATTTCAGATGGATGTCAAAACCGCTTTTCTGAATGGAACACTGGAAGAGGAGATATACATGGAGATTCCAGATGGTATAAACTGTGATGCAGAAATCAGAAGAACAAAAGTATGCAAACTACAGAAAGCTCTATATGGTCTGAGAATCAGCCTAAAAAGATGGAATGTAAGGTTTTCAGAAGAAGCACTAAAACTAGGACTGGAAAAAGACATAAATGAACCATGCCTGTTTACTTGGAGAAAAGATGGAAAAGTAATTATGTTAATTCTATACGTAGATGACATACTACTAGCAGGTAATGACAAACAAAAATTAGAAGAAATCAGAGAGAAACTAAGTCTTGTATTTAAAATGAAAGACTTAGAAGAACCAGAAAACTTCTTAGGAATGAGAATTATCAGAGACAGACAAAATAAAACCTTGGCATTAAAACAGACAGAATACACAGAGAAAATCTTAGAAAGATTTAACATGACAGAATGCAAAACTCAGAGAACACCCATGGTGACAAGACAAGTTAGAAACAGAGAACTCAGAAGTGAAGAAAACTCAAAGGAATCAGAAGAACCAAAATTAAAAACCAAAGCACCATACAGAGAAGCCATTGGAAGTTTGTTATATCTGGCAGGAGCTACGAGACCAGATATCGCATTTGCAGTCAACTATTTATCCAGATGACAAGTACATCCAACAGAAGAGGATTGGAAAGAAGTAAAAAGAATTTTCAGATATCTCAAAGGAACTTCTGACCTTGGGTTGACATACAGAGCAAAAGACGAAAATCTAACAGCTATGACAGACGCAAGCTTTAGAGATTATTCAGACTCATCTTCCACAGGTGGTTTTATAATAAAATTATTTGGTGATTCAATAATGTGGAGAAGTCATAAACAGACGTATGTGACATTGTCAACTTGTCAAGCAGAGTACCTTGCCATGAGCGAAGCATGTCAAGAACTTGTATCACTCGATAAAGCAATCAGAGACATAACAGGCAAAACCATGTATCCAGTAACAATTTGGTGCGATAATAAGTCAGCTGGTGATTGCACTCAGATGGATGGCAGCCATAAACTTAAAAATTTCGATGACAATCTAGAATCAATCAGAAGGAATTTAGAAAACAGAGAAATGACAGGAAGTAAAAGTCATATGGCAGTCACTCACGGTGACTATATAAAATCATGTGTCCTAGAAGGAAAAGTAACAGTCAGATGGGTCTCGACTAAAGAAAATGAAGCAGATATAATGACTAAACCACTTCCCTTTGATACGCATAAATATTTAAGAGATAAAATCATGAATTCAGAATAGTATAAAAATCAGAGAAATATCACTATAAATGAATATAAAATGAGATGGTTATATATATAAATGTGTATTACTTTAATTCAGAGATTTACCCAGAGTAACTAATTTATTTACTTAGAATGAATTTAATAACTATATACGAGACCCAGAGGATAAACCGATAAGATCATCAGAAGACACATATACGAGAACCAGAAGTTGCGTACCCTCAAAGGGAGGGAGTGTAAGAAGCACGTGGGCTTTGACTGCTTTGAGTCCACGCAACGCTCTACAGCGGAACATCACGGTATGCGCCGCTGTCCACAGCGCCGAGATAGCGCCAGCCTACTCAGCAGAGGAGCGCAGTGGATGTACTGCGGTCTCCCCTCTACACGACAACGCCTGCTCCGTGTTCGCGCCTACGATGGCGCGACTCTCTCTCCTGTGCCGAACGCCGACCGATACGGACGCATCACCTTCGCTACACCCTGTGCCACCAACCTACTCAGAGTCTCAATAAGAGTTTTATTGTTTTATATAGTGTTTTGGCCTCCTCATTTATATACCCACTCCAACAAAGTATTATGGTATGACCAGTAATTTTTTGACTTTTATATTATAACAAAGTTTATAACATCCATATTTATTGTGAAAACATTACTATACAATTATATGTTTTTTTTATTATATTTTTTTAATAAAGGCCTGAAGAGGTCCCATACCAGGGACGAAACGTTGCCGGTAATTGTGAAAAAAATAAACTAAAGGAGTTTTTATTTGAGCCTTGGGTTGTCCTCCCACAGTTGCTGTGTTATCATTTCACTACTTGTTAATATGGAGAGGAATATCAATACTTTTTTTACTTTACTTACAGTAAAATGATGTCAAAAAATGTAAGTTTCTGTAACAAACGATAAAGTGATCCACGTTCTTAAATTTTCTTGTATTATTTTTTTTCACATTTTTTTATGTTTTGGTTCCAAGGTGATAAAAAATATAATATATAATAAAAGGCGGAAAAATGTAATAAATTGTATAGAAATGTAAAATTATGTAAAAAAATGTAAGTTTCTGTAAAAAACTATAAAGTTTTACACTTTCTCATGTTTGATTACATTTTTTCGTTCTTTTTTGACACTTATTTACAGTTTTTTATATTTTGGTTCTAACGAAATAAAAAATAAAATATGTAATAAAATGTGAAAAAATGTAATAAATTGTATAGAAATGTAAAATTAAGTAAAAAAATGTAAGTTTCTGTAAAAAACTGTAAAGTGTTACACTTTCTTACATTTTATTACATTTTTTTGTTCTTTTTTGACATTTTTTTTTTTACACTTTTTCATATTTTTGTTGTAACGAAATAAAAAATATAATATGTAATAAAACGTGAAAAAATGTAATAAATTGTATGGAATTGTAAAATTATGTAAAAAAATAAAAGTTTCTGTAAGAAACTGTAAAGTGTTACACTTTCTTACATTTTATTATATCTTTTCATTCGTTTTTTACATTTTTTTACACTTTTTTACGTTATGTTAAAATAAATGAAAAAATGCCAAATTTAAAAAAGTAAAAAACGGTAAGAAAATGTAAGAAACTGTAAAAATATGTAAGAAAATGTAAGAAAGTGTAAAAAAACGTCCGAAATCCAATATAAATATTTATATATTAATCGTATATACGATTACTTACATTTTCTTACGATTTCTTACGTTTTTTTTACAGTTTATTACACTTTTTTAACATTTTCGATTTCCGCTAGGGTGAATCGGTTTTAATGGGTTTTTAGCAGGGTTGGTAGTAGCAACTTTATAGAGTAATTAGTCGTAAAAATATAAAATGGTTAAAAAAAATTAGCGGTAAGACGTCTGAATTTAAATTAAATCAGCACGACACGCGCACGCCGTCACGGTATTGGGGCCTCAGCCTTATGGAAAGTCAATTATGATCTAGTAAAGGAATTGTTCTTTTTTCTACAGACATTTTCTTGAACTGATTCACGGGGTGTCCAATGAAATTTGGATTTATTTTAAAAAAAATCAAAAAAGAAAGTAAATTTTTACATGCATTTGCTCACGCTTACTCGTACGTGCATAAGCATGTATAATATTATTAAAAAACTATATGTTTAAAAATGAGGAGCAGAGTATTTTATTGTTATTTGGGGTAGTTAAAACAGAAAAAAATGAGTTTTGTGAATCTACCTCAATATTAAATTTTGAAATTTCTATTTTAGTTAAAAGTTAAAAGTTCCAAAGAAATACTCACTGGCCCTGTTTAAAAAATCGTATTGAAATGGATTTCGTAGAAGAATTTTTTATCAAAACCTATCAAAACCGATTAAAACAAATAAAAATTTCGTGATCAATTGTAATCGATTTTAATAGGTTTTTTTACTACTTGCTAGCCGAATCCATGCACACTGCTCGCGTTCTGTTCTTTTTTTTATTCAACATGCAAAGAATAATTTATTTCTCATAAGCCGGAAATCTTTTTCTTTCAATTTTTATGCATCTTTAATAATGGATATAATACTGTAGTACATTGTGCATTTTATACCCTTAATTTATACTAAATTTTAAGTTTAGAAACCATAACCTTATTCAAATTTCTTTTTTTTTGTTTTCTTGAAATTGCTAAATAAAGAATAAAATCTGAACAATAATATTGTCATAATTTATTCTAATATTAACATAATTAATTCTTCTAATCATATTGTGTTCTGAAATACTTTTCTTAATTTGATTATTATTTATTTAATACTTTTCACTTTAATCGTTTTCATTTCAATAGATATTTCCAATAAATTATACCTAATTATCAAAGAAAAATGGATTTTTAATTTTAAATTGCCGCGCCTTTTATCCAAGAGTCAATCACAGATCAAATCTATAGGGGCCACTTCTTCCAGTCATCACTTCTTTAATAAGGGAAATCCATTTTAATTGCATTTTATCAAGGCGTCTATTAAATCTGTACCAGAAAATTTATTACAATACGTGAAAAATGTATCAATCATATAAAAACATAAATGATAACTTATAAAACCTTCATATACAAAGACATAATCGCAAAATATTTGTCTGAAATTATAATGGTTTTCTACGGTACCCTGCGGTTTTTTACGGTTTTTACGGCTTCCTACATTTATAACTTGTTAAAATGAATCTATTTTTATGTTCTCTGTGTTTTATTTTATTTTTATTAATTCAGTTACATAGGAACATAATGGTAAAGTTTGTTAATTTTTTTTTTTTCATTTTCAGGTATTGTAGGTATTAAAGAAGAGTATATCATAAATGAATGTGATATTAACGATTCGCTAAGTGAACATAATATATGTATAAGACAAGATGATAGAATGGAAAACAAGATTGATGATCATAATAGTGAACATAATAATATATGTGTGCAAGATGATAGGACGGAAAACAACATTGATCATCATATGAATGAAGATCTTAGTAATTCTTCTGATGATCATAGTGAATATAATGAAATAAACTGGGAAAATTCCGATGAAAAAGATTATGATAGTAGTAGTACAACATTCAGTGAAAGTGATTTAGATGACAATCAGATTGGAGAAAATCAAAAAGACAACTTTTTCGATAGGATAATGTTTGAATGTTCTAAATTGTCTATACGTGATATTGTTATTATGATTACAGCATACAGTTTACGTTTTCATTTATCAGATGAAGCTCGGTCAGAACTTGTAAACATGTTCAAGATTGCTGCCGGTTCAAGATTTGTAAATTTGAACCTTTCTCAATACATGGTGTCAAAATGTTTTTCATCTCAAGAGGAACATGTTAAATATCATTATTTTTGCACTCAGTGTTCTGACAAAGTAGTATACACAGTAAGTGCCAATGCCAAACGTAAACGGTCAAACGCCATGTGTGAAAAGTGTAATAAAAAAGATAATATTACCTCCGAATCGTCGAATTACTTTATGTCTATTGATTTAGCCTACCAAATAAAGCAACTATTGAAAAATGAAGTAATCGCAGAGGATATTTTGAAAAATATATCTTCTAGAAATGAACCTACTGATCCAACTATTATCAGAGACGTGAAAGATAGAATCATACATAAAAGAATAATGCAAAGCAGTATGAATTCAGAAAATGACACAGAATATGCTTTGACTATAAATTTTAATACAGATGGAGCCCCGTTGACGAAAAGTGGCAAGAGAGGATTCTGGCCTCTTCAAGTGAACTTGAACGATCTTTCATTTAAATTGAGATTTCGTTTTATGCTTTTAACGGGTTTATTAATAGTTACTAAAGAACCAAAAAGTAATCTTTTGAATTTATTTATTGCAAAGACGTTAAAAAACCAAATTGACGAAATAAATAGTAATGGCATTCTATTAAAAAGACACGGAAAAAATTTGTATTGAAATTCTATTTACATACTTGTGTTGTCGATAGTGTATGTCGGCCTATTATTCAGAATCGCATTTCATTTAACGGATACCATGGATGTAGTTGGTGTTACCAACGAGGATTTTATCTTAAATCTGCTCATGGAATTCGTTACATTTTTTAACAAGAAAAGATTGATAGAACAAATGAAAGTCATGCAGAAGATAAAAACATGTCGATTGAAGAAAAACGTTTCATAAGGGGGGTGAAAGGCCCTTCTATTTTGGAAAACGTTGCTTATTTTGATATGGTTTGGTCTTTTGCGTATGATTACATGCATGGTATGCTACTAGGAGTAACTTACCAAATTTGGAATGAATGGAAAAGTGGTTGTTCTGAGTATAAGGTCAGCAAAAAAGATGTAGAATATGTAGAAAAACGTTATTTAAATATAACGCCAACTCATGACATACATCGACTTCCTCGTAGAGGTATCATTCAGAGTTCTAGCAAACCAAAAGCATCAGAACTAAAATCATGGTTGTTATATTTCAGTTTGCCATGTTTAAATGACGTTTTGAAAGAGAACGCATTAAAACATTACGCATTACTAGTAAAAAGTGTATATACTCTGTTGAAAAATGAAATTACAGAAGAAGAACTACAAGAGTGCGAACGAAATTTATATAAATTTGTTTGTTATTATGAGATGCTCTACGGACAAGAGAAAATGACCTTCAACATTCATTGTTTATTACATGCGGTCGCTTCAGTGAGAAATAGCGGTCCGTTATGTGTCAATTCAGCTTTTCCACCTGAAAGTAATATTTATTATCTGAAAAGTTACGTTACTGGACCGAAAGGAATGGATAAACAGATAGCACGAAAAAACTTACAAGTCTTGACTTTTAAATTAGGAAATACGACTAATCTTTCAAAATCAGCGGAAACAAGGAATTATTGTCAGAATTTATTCACACCGAAAAGACTCACGACTTTTTATAATTATAATGAAGAAAATAGTGTGACTTATTGCGGAAGAGGTCGAATGAAGGAAACTACTGAATTCGGAGAATGTCTTACATATACCAAATGTATTTTTAGAGGTCAGTTTATCACAGTATTGAGTATAGTCGAGCTAAGAAGATAGATGACACAATTCTAGAGTTAGTATCTGGAAGCTTTTGTCGTATAATCGATATAATTGACAAAAATGGTACGTGTTACTTATACTTATCTCAGATTCATATCTTTAGCGATTGTCCATTTGAAGGTATTACTCACATTAAAAAAATTATAAGTGAGGATGAAATAAATACTTTCGCATCAAGTATAGAAAATGTACGACAAAAAGTAATGCTGATCAATGTGAAAAGCTGTAGATATTTATGTATTTTACCGAATAATATTGAAATACAGTAAATAATTCAATGTAATATAATATTATAATATATATTTTTTATAATTATAGGCCAGTCAAATTAGTTTTTTCATGAAACCTAATTGTAAGCCGACCTTATCAAGCGGGTTATGATTGGAGAGGTCATCAGGAACAATAACCCGGTGAATGAGTATAAAAATTTACATGGGAAATGTTTTTAATTAACAATTGAATGCTCGGAAAAACAGTTTTTCGACTGCTACAAAGAAACTACTGACTTTACAGAAAAAAGTTCAAAGTAAACTTTGTAGATATTAAAAAGATCTATCAAACGCAATTTACAGATTTAAATTTAGTTAATTTGTTTATCTGCAAATCGCAAAAAACCGCTTAAAAAGGCCATTTTTACGATTGTTTATTACTCTGTTAAAAATGTCGCTAGGTGCTTGATAACTCGTTTAAGTATAGCTCTTATAGCACTTAATAAGCAGTTAAAATTTTAGCTAAAAATATTATATAGTTTTTGCATAATTCCATTTATTTATTAGATTTTGGTCATTTTAGCGTGATTTTTCCCAAGCCGTGGGACATCGCACGAGGATGCAGTAAACGGATTTTGAAAGTTTAACATCTCTACTTTCACGAATAATGAATAGCTAAGCGATTTTTTCAAATTTAATTGTTTAAAATCTCAAAATAAAAAGAAGTCATTTTTTTGTTATAAATAAAAGCAATTGCGGCTCGACTATTGGTCGTAGATAATCGACAGTAGGTTCGTTGGAAAGCTGGCATTTTTTCACAAATTTTAAGGGGTCTACGAACTCTCTAAGTGCTCTGGGAGCCGAGATAATTTTTTTTTTTTGTAAAAATCGCTGTGTCTTCAATTATTAATATTAAGAAACGAGACAGGGACGAAAAATCGAATTAATAGTTGTACTAACAGAAAAAAAATATTTCGTCACATTTATTGCAAAATTACATTGTTATAAATAATCACGAAGGCGCGGATCTAAATTGGAGAAGGCTACAAGTGTCACGCGCAAAAACTGAGCGTAGGAACTTCAAATCCGACGCGCTCGAAATTTTTTTCATATCTCAGTATATAATTGACGTAAACCCTTCATTTTTTTTTAATTTGGGGTAGCTCGCCAAAATATTAACATACAGACTACTCATTTCGCCGAAAAAGTTTATTTAACAATACTTAATTAACAACAATTATTTTTATTAACTTTTTTCTGTTTTTTTCATAAATAAATAATTAAATACATATAATTTTATGCAATGGTACATATTATTAATTCATTAAACATACTTTTATATTACTCTGTGTATGTGAGTTTATGTGTGTGAGTAGATTTGAATTTTTCCGCGCTTTCCTGTGTTCGGAAACGCATGTTCCGAAAGGTATCGGGGTGAAACCTTTCGTTAGACGCTTCGACACTTGTGCGCATGTCTCCGCCAAGGGGAGCGTTACTATACTTTCTCTTTTGACCGTTGTGCCAGTGACGCCAGCCACCGAGTATAGAAGCATAAGCAGTATCGAATACAATTTTAGTATAACATACAGTGTATATTACAGTTTAATAAACAGTTTATAAGTGACATTTATTGAATCCTCGTAAGTGAATATATACAGTATTCTGATTTATATTGTAATTATCAAATATATTTATAAGTTATATATTACAGTTGCATTTGCTGCTTTTAAACGAAAATCCGGATTGTTTGGGATATAGTACCACAGCTATAAGAGAAAGACTTTATGAACTAGTGTTATCGCACCGTTGGTAAGTACTTAAATGTTGTAATTGTTATTCATAGTGTTATTACGAAATCGGTAAATAATTTATTTGAAATTAGTGTTACGTGCAGATATACGTACGAATATAAAAGAGCGAAATAAGCCAGCCGTTCGATTAATAGAAGTCCGATTGGTACGGTGGCTTGATGGTAGCCTTTCTGACTTGTGCGTCGGCGGCTCCGGTTCGATCCCAGGGTCCGTCAATTTTTTATTCCTAAAAGTTGCTATAGCCCACTCGTAATTTTAGCAAAAATAATATTATTAGTTTAAAATAATTTTTATGAAAATTTTTTGAAAAATATTTATTTTGGCATAGTGTAAACGGATGTCTAAATTATAATTTTTTTTTTTTAATATTTATAGTCAAATACAGTTTAATTATGAATACATTTTTAAAATCAGATTTATTGATATATTTTTTTTGTTAATTATATGTTATAGTTAATTAAGTTTCAATAATTACAAAATTTATTGATACAATAAATTATTTTTGTGCAGGTTGAAGTTTTCTTGAAAATGGAAACTGACGGCGCCAATATCTGTTTGCTGTGTGACAAACTATTCAACCCCGAGCAGGCTCGAGTTCTCAAAGAGAAGGCTATAGCAACCTTAATTGATGCAAGTTTAAAGAGGAAGGACAACAAACATAAAAAACTCCAAAAGTGTCAAGCATTAACAATTCATACCAATTGTCATAGTAATTATGTTAAACAGTCAAGTATAAAAGCTGCCCAAAAACAAGCAAGTATTTTAAAAGTAACTGCGAGACAAAATACTATTGCTCTACAGCAGTTTGATTTTAGCAAATATTGTATTTTTTACGGGAAAGAAGCGTCGCACGAGTACAATGCTAAAAGGGAAAAATATCCTAACGCGAGTCTTTCGAAAGTCAAAATTGTTAGTAGCGACACTTTAAAGGGCAATATTCTAGAAAAAATTACTTCACGTCAGAACGATGAAACTTTACGAGATAACCTTCGAGAAGAATATACAGTTTTAAAAAAACTTATTGAAAACGTAGATTTGGTAGAACGGTCTCATAAAACCGGTCGACCTATGCGTAAAGATACATCTGACGTTGTGGACTATATTATCTCTTATTTATGCGAGTTTAGTGATGAGGAGTGTCAATTTTCCATTGCAAGTATTTTAAGCGAATACAAAGAAGAAGAAGAAGAACTTCCTTGCAAACTTGAAACAATTCGCAATAAACTAGTAGAATATTTTGGTGACGCAATTTCCGTTTATAAAGTAAAAAAAGATTTAGTTGTTTGTTTCGCGTATGTAAGAAATAAGATTCTTTCTGCGGAATGGTACAACAATAAAAACTCAGATGTTAAAGCCGAACGCAAACGGATTATTGATACAGCAGCGGAATTGCTTCTTGAAGATATAACATCGAAGTATTATGATACAGTTAATTATCCTGCGCCTGATCATTTTTTTTGATAACATCAAAGATGACATACCACCGACGTTACAATCGTTTTTCGATATTTTGATGAGAAGTAACAAAAGAAAAAATGAAATGTGGGATAAAAGAATCATGACACTTTGTCATATTATTATATCCTCCGTAAGACCTCGGTCATTTTTATCCCCGATTTTATTGGGTTTGTCAACTATGATGTATAAAAAGCATGCATCGAAAAATCTCATAGATTCATTGGCTTATCTTGGATTATGTGCTTCCTATTATAAAACGCAGCTTTTTGAATCTTCTATAGTTTGTCAGCCCGAAACTTGTGACTCTGGTGCAGCTTATTTTCAGTTTGTATACGATAATGCCGACCACAACACGTGCACAATAGATGGTCGGAATACTTTCCATGCGATGGGTGGTATTATCTGTGCAACTCCTGCCTCCGAAATATCAACAAATACTAAAATAGAACGCTTAGCTCGTATTCCTTCGGCTAATAACGTAGGCGCTTTTGGTTTCGTCCCTCTTCAAAACTTTCAAAGAGGAGTGCACGCGGGACTTAAAAATATTGTGATTGAAGATGTACCTATAAACAATCCAATAACGCAAAATCATGTAGAGCCGACAGATTTATTATGGTTTTATGGGAATTACATACGGCGAGAAAACTTGAGCGGTTGGAACAGTTTTATGCAGCAATGTACGCAGGTAAAACCCTTCAACATATCGAAAAGAATTCCGGTCCCGTTCGTAAACGCCCCGCCCAGTAGTTATGAAACAATTTTTACAGTTTTAATCGAAGCTAACGAAAAGTGTATAGCCCAAAATCAAAAACATGTTTTTGTAACCTTTGATCAACCGCTTTATCAAAAAGCTCGTGAAATTGTAGAATGCTGTAAGGGAACTCCAAATGAAATAAAAATTAATAAAATCGTTGTGAGGCTTGGAGTATTTCATATGCTCATGTCATATCTTGGCGCAGTCGGATATGTGATGGACGGCAGTAGATTAAAAGATGCTTTTTGCCAGTTGTAAGCTGAAGTTTCAGCTGAAAAAGCGTTAAGTGGCCACGCGTATTCCAGAGCAATCAGAGGACACATTTTAATCCAAAATGCTTTATCACGTATCATTTTTTCTACTATGAATCTATCGAAATCAGAAGTATTTGTTCTAAAGAATTTGCTCGAGTATGTAGGAAAATCGGAATTTCACACGTTGCTTGAACAAAATGATATTGAAGAAATAAGAAAAAAATTTGTAGATAAATTAAATTTGATTAAAGAGAACGGACCAACAGCCGAATTGTGGATTCAGTATTTTAAAATGATAGATCTTGCAAAACAATTTATTCAAGCAGAAAGAAGTGGTGACTGGAACATGCACCTCGAGTGTGTACAGAAAATGTTGCCTTATTTCCACGCTAGCGGTCATAATTTGTACGCCAAAAGTGCCCACTTATATTTACAAGATATGTACAATCTTGAAAATATAATGGACGTAATAGAGTTTGATAAATTCAGTCGTTTAGGCTACTTTACTATTAGGCGAGTGGACAAATATCGATCCGGAACGTGGTCTGATATGATCATTGAACAAATGTTGATGCGGCCAATGAAAGTGAATGGCGGCTTAACACATGGACGCGGCATAACTGACAGTACATTATGTAAGTGGATTTTATCAACGATCGTTTTAATCCAAGTTACAGATACTGTGGAGAAATTCTGTAATATTACTTACGCAACGTCTGATCAACATGTCGACGCAAGTAATTCTCGTATTAAGAGAGATTTGAAAGACTTTAACAAGTTAACAGAATTTTTTCAGAACCACAATCCATTTCCTGTAACGCACAATATAATATCGATTAGTAGTGGAATAGCAGGTGGCGATAAAATAAACTGCCACAAAGCATACGAGGTAGGTTTAGAATGTATTAAGAAAATTGTCGGCGGGAACTTTGGATCGATCAAATTGAAAAAAAAGACAAGGTATTATCTTTGAAGACAGTCACTTCATCGATAAAGATAGACAATGAAGTAGTAGCGATCGATCCTACATTGTTATTTCAAAGAATATCGCTAAATATTGAAAGCAAATCAGACAGGCGAAAATTCTTACAATATGAACTTGCTCCTTATCCGCTCCCACTTTTTCTACGACAATTTTAGTAAAATAACAGAGCTTCCACGAAATGAGCAGGATTACTATGTAATCGATGGCGGCTTTCTTCTGCATAAAGTTCGTTGGGATACGAATAATTCCATCGAATTTATAGTACAGCACTACGTTAATTACGCTATCAATAATTATAGTAGAAACTGTACTATAGTTTTCGATGGTTATCCCGACGGACTTAGCACAAAAAGTACAAAGGCCGCTGAGAGGTCACGGAGAGAAAATAAAAATTTGGGCCGTGAAATTGAATTTAATAGACAAACTGTTATTTCAATTTCACAGGACAAATTTTTAAGTCAAAACAAAAATAAAAAAAATTTAATAACATTATTGTGCGAACAGTTCAAAAAAGAAAATTACACCACTTTAGTCGCCGAGGAGGATGCAGATTTTCTTATAGTCACCACGGCGAAAAAATGCAGCCTTACGTGGAGAACGTGGATCGTTGGAGAAGACATAGATTTACTGGTAATATTAATCAAACACAAACCGTATAACACCATCTACTTTTTAAAACCCGGCAAAGGAAATATACAGGACAGTATTTACGACAGCAATAGTTTTAAACATGAAAAATTACAGTATTTGCTCACGTTCCTTCACGCGTTCACAGGATGTGATACTACGTCTTGCTTTTTTAAGCAAGGCAAAAATAAAATTATCAATATTTTATTAAACGACAACGCTCTCCAACAACAGGCTCAACGCTTTTATGATCCCAATGCGACGCCTGAAGGTTTAGCTGCGAGTGCATATGAAATTGTTAGCCGATTATATGGAACCAAAAAAGATAAAAAAAGTTTACATGAGCAGCGATATCTAAACTTCCAAAAGTCTGCGTTAAAAGGTTCCGCAAAACTTGAAAATTTGCCGCCTACTGAAGGTGCCACAATGCAGCATGCATTTCGCACATACCTTCAAGTGCAGCAGTGGGAAGGTTTCACAAAAAATCCGACGGATTGGGGTTGGAAAGAGCGACTTGATGTTTTACACCCCGTTCCCACACTAGAGCCGCTCATCCCAGACGAAGTACTGCGGAAAATTAGCTGTAGATGTGAAACGGGGTGCAAGAAAAAGACATGCAGCTGCCGAAAGCATGGCTTGCGATGCTCAAATATATGCTCATCATGCCATGGTGAAACCTGCACAAATGTGGAAGAAATGGTTATTGACATGGCAGATATCATGCATGATGATGCAGAATATGATGAGCAATTCGAAACCGAATGCGAAGTCCCGCCAAGTACACAAGAAACAAATGATGAAGAAGATCAAGAAGATGAAGAAGAAGAAGAAGATGCTGAAGATGAAGATGAAGAAGAAGAAATAGAAGAATATAATCAAGAACTGAATGAGTCAGTATCACGCCCAACAAAGGCAAAAAAACGTAAAAAAAACATTTAAGTGTTAAATCCGCAATAAATGATTTTTTCAAAACAAATACATTATTTTTTATTATTTCATTAACTAGTAGTAGACACCCCAGCATTTATCCATAACTAATTCATCTTTATTTATGAAAAAAAACAGAAAAAAGTTAATCAAAATAATTGTTGTTAATTAAGTATTGTTAAATAAACTTTTTCGGGGAAATGAGTAGGCTGTATGTTAATATTTTGGCGAGCTACCCCAAATTAAAAAAGAAAATGAAGGGTTTACGTCAATTATATACTGAGATATGAAAAAAATTTCGATCGCGTCGGATTTGAAGTTCCTACGCTCAGTTTTTGCGCGTGACACTTGTAGCCTTCTCCAATTTAGACCCGCGCCTTCGTGATTATTTATAACAATGTAATTTTGCAATAAATGTGACGAAATATTTTTTTTCTGTTAGTACAACTATTAGTTCGATTTTTCGTCCCTGTCTCGTTTCTTAATATTAATAATTGAAGACACAGCGATTTTTACCAAAAAAACAATTATCTTGGATCCGAGAGCACTTAGAGAGTTCGTAGACCCCTTAAAATTTGTGAAAAAATACCAGCTTTCTAACGAACCTACTGTCGATTATCTACGACCAATAGTCGAGCCGCAATTGCTTTTATTTATAACAAAAAAAATGACTTCTTCTTATTTTGAGATTTTGAACAATTAAATTTGAAAAATCGCTTAGCTATTCATTGTTCGTGAAAGTAGAGATGTTAAACTTTCAAAATCCGTTTACTGCATCCTCGTACGACGTCCCACGGCTTGGGAAAAATCACGCAAAAATGACCAAAATCTAATAAATAAATGGAATTATGCAAAAACTATATAATATTTTTAGCTAAAATTTTAACTGCTTATTAAGTGCTATAAGAGCTATACTTAAACGAGTTATCAAGCACCTAGCGACATTTTTAACAGAGTAATAAACAATCGTAAAAATGGCCTTTTTAAACGGTTTTTTGCGATTTGCAGATAAACAAATTAACTAAATTTAAATATTTAAATCTGTAAATTGCGTTTGATAGATCTTTTTAATATCTACAAAGTTTACTTTGAACTTTTTTCTGTAAAGTCAGTAGTTTTTTTGTAGCAGTCGAAAAACTGTTTTTCCGAGCATTCAATTGTTAATTAAAAACATTTCCCATGTAAATTTTTATACTCATTCACCGGATTATTGTTCCTGATGACCTCCCCAATCACAACCCGCTTGATAAGGTCGGCTTACAATTAGGTTTCAAAACAGGCAAAAAAAAGACTAATTTGACTGGCCTATTATTTTAACTGACTCTGCACGTGAAAAGAAAAGGTTATTATTGTAAATAAAATATTAAATAAAAGTGTAACATTTTTAGAATATAAAATAGACCCGTTTTTATTATCCCTGCATAATTTCATATTGGGACCAACTCAATAACGATTGAAATCGATTCATCTTTTAATCTATTGAATCGGTTTTAATGGATCTTAAACTTATTTCAGTAAAAATAAAATTAACAAATAACTTATAATTAAAGTTTGTAACTTACCTTCATGTTTTTCAAGTCTTATAATAATTAAATTCTACATAAAAACTAATTAAATAGGAGAGTATTTTATTATATTTGTAACCTCCCTGCTAAAAATTACCCATCAAAATCAATTAATATACAAAAATTTATTTAAAAAAAGATTAGAAGCGATTCAATACGATAAAAAAAGAATCAAATTCAATCGGTTGCAATGTGGAATTGTACACATTAATTAGTTTAGCCCGTTTAAATTGGCAATTTCTAGCCCTGGTAGAAATTATTAGATTAAAAATGGGAAGGGAAACAGAAACTGGCCATTGGAAATGGCTAGTTATTAAACACAAATTTAACGCTTTTTCCCATCAACTTCTCCCATTTTATGAAATGGCCCTAACCTGAAAATCTTTACATTAAAATTTCATAGCACTTTAATCATATATTTTAGAACTTATACTCTTAAGGGATAGTTTACCGGGATATAAACAAAATTTAGGAGTCTGTACTATTTGCAGTTTTATTCTATAAGATATAAACCAACCCTGCTAAAAAACGTAGATTGAAAAGAATTGGAATCGATTAAAATTCAATCGATTTTGAGAATAAATCTTGATACCAATTTTCAGAATTCAATTCGATTGCTTTCGATTAAAAATTATAGAAATCGATTCAAATCGATCAAACCATCACTGAAATTTAAATTTGAATCGTATTTAATTGATTTCTGTAAATTTTTATCGAAAGCAATCGAATTGAATTCTGAAAATTGGTATCAAGAATTATTCTCAAAATCGATTGAATTTTAATCGATTCCAATTCTTTTCAATCTACGTTTTTTAGCAGGGAAAACCGTTATTTTGACACGTGACTATCTCTCTCACTCATCGGCATAACAAATTGCTTGTCACTATATTTTAATGACTTTTTTTGGTTAGCTATTTTAACTAGCATTAAAATGCCAAATTAAAAGATAGTACAAAATTGTGACCATCTTTGCGGCCAATAAATGTGAAAAACATGTTAAAAAAATCTTTACACTTATGGAAGAAAAATGGAGTCCATTTTTTTCCATTTTGGATCAAACTAGCCATTTACTGCCCAAAAAATGATTTCAATTTCCACCAGGGAGCAGGGCTCCCTAATATTATGTAATATAATATTATAATATATATTTCTTATAATTATTTTAACTGGCTCTGCTCGTGAGAAAAAAGGTTATTATTGTAAATAAAATATTAAAGAAAAGTGTATATGAAAAGTGCCGAATATAAAATGTAACCGTTTTTATTATCCCTGTAGAATTTCATATTGGGACCAATTCAATAACGATTAAAATCGATTCATCTTTTAATCTGTTGAATCGGGTTTAATGGATCTTAAACTTAAACTTAATATTTCATTAAAAATAAAACTAATAAATAACTTATTAATAGTTTGTAACTCACTTTCATGTTTTCAAAGTCTTATAATAATTAAATTCTATACAAAAAGTAATTAAATAGGAGAGTATTTTATTATATTTGTAACCCCCGCCAAAAATTACCTGCATCAAAACCAATTAATGTACAAAATTCATTTTAAAAAAGATTAGAAGCGATTCAATGCGATAAAAAAAGAATCGATTTCAATAGATCGCAATGTGTATACATTAATTTGTTTTAGTCCGTTTGAATCGGCAATTTTTAGCAGAGACATTACAATTGTTATAACTGTCAAGCAACTTGCATTCGTTGCATTAATAAGAATTAGTTCTTGAATCGACTAAAGTCGATTGAAGTAGATTAATGGTCAATATTTTGTTTTAAAACCAATTCACTTTTATGGCGATTAAAATCGTATGTAGTTAATTAGCGATAAATTTGCATTCGTGGTATTGATACCGATTGAATCTTCGATTGAGTCAATACATACTTGTTGCTTTCAAATTGATTCATTATGAATTAGATTAAAGTCAATAGGAATCGATTCATGATTAATGCGATGTCTTTGCATTAATATCGATTCACTCTTATATCTACTTGAGTCAATTAAAGTAGATTGGTAGTCATTACATACACGTTGCTTTCAAATTAATTCATTTTGACGCAGATTAAAGTTAATAGGAATCGACTCATGATTAATATGATGTCTTTGTTTTAATATCGATTCACTGTTATATCGACTTGAGCCGATTAAAGTAGATTAGTAGTCAATACATATTGTTTGCTTTCAAATTGATTCATTTTGAATTAGATTAAAGTAAATAGGAATCGATTCATGATTAATGCGATGTCTTTGCATTAATATCGATTCACTGTTATATCGACTTGAGTCGATTAAAGTATATTGGTAGTCAATACATACTTGTTGCTTTCAAATTGATTTGTTTTGACGCAGATTGAAGTCAATAGGAATCGATTCATGATTAATATGATGTTTTTGTATTTATATCGATTCACTGTTATATCGACTTGAGTCGATTAAAGTAGATTGGTTGTCAATACTTATTATTTGATTTCAAATTGATTCATTTTGAATTAGATTAAAGTAACTAGGAATCGATTCATGATTAATGCGATGTCTTTGCATTAATATCGATTCACTGTTATATCGACTTGAGTCGATTAAAGTATATTGGTAGTCAATACATACTTGTTGCTTTCAAATTGATTTGTTTTGACGCAGATTGAAGTCAATAGGAATCGATTCATGATTAATATGATGTTTTTGTATTTATATCGATTCACTGTTATATCGACTTGAGTCGATTAAAGTAGATTGGTTGTCAATACTTATTATTTGATTTCAAATTGATTCATTTTGAATTAGATTAAAGTAACTAGGAATCGATTCATGATTAATGCGGTGTCTTTGCATTAATATCGATTCACTGTTATATCGACTTTAGTCGATTAAAGTATATTGGTAGTCAAAACATACTTGTTGCTTTCAAATTGATTTGTTTTGACGCAGATTAAAGTCAATAGGAATCGATTCATGATTAAAATGATGTTTTTGTATTTATATTGATTCACTGTTATATCGACTTAAGTCGATTAAAGTAGATTGGTTGTCAATACATACTCGTTGCTTTTAAACCGATTCATTTTTATATCAATTGAATTTCGATTGAAGTACATTGAAATAAATAGAAAAAATAGTTATTAAAGTTTGTTGAAAGCATAATGTTCATTAGAAACGATAGAAGTAGATAGAATTGAATGGAAAATTTGCTTATTAAACTAGAAAGCTATTAAAACCGATTAAACTTGAAGAATTCTGAATCGGCAAAAATAGGAAAGTCGATTGAAGCGATTGATACCAATTGGAGTCGATTAAAATGTAATGGAATTCAATCGATTTCGATAGATTATTTCTAGCAGGGTAGTATTTACTAGTTACTTACGATTTCCTCGACGATAATAAACGGCAGAAAAGGGAAAGACGAGACGATGTTTAAAGAGTCACGGGCTCGCACTACTCGATGCCGACCCAGGATATCAAAATCACGCGAGGTCGGCATCGAGCGCGCCCTCGTATACTCAATGGTGACCGTCTTGATAGGCGTCTGCGGAAAATGTCCTCTTCAATTTGATCTGTCTCGTTTGCAGAGAACACCAAAAATCCATGTAATAAATATTTTACTGTTTTAAATTTACGAGCAAAAAAAATTAAAGTCTTTGATTTTTTTGTAACTCTGAGGTCATATTCCACATTAAATTTCATTAGATCCGTGTTTTTTCTTTTTGTCGAAAAATAATTTTGGAGCCCTGTAGCACGATATCAAAAATTACATTGTCAAAGCGTTATTTTGAAAATGAAAATTCGCATTTTTTTCAAATGGCCGTAGTTTTGGCCCAAGTTATCGTATCGGGACGTTTTTTTTCTGAAGTTGTGCGGAATTTTGCCAGATTTCATGTGATTTTTTTAGATTTTAAATAACTTGAATAGTTTTTCAGATAAATTGAAAAAACTGAAAAAGTGCTTTTTTTTCAAAATTGAATTTCTCAAAAACACCACCTTTTTTTCGTGAAATTTGGATATGTTTTTCATGGCCAAATAAGCTAACATTCTACCAAACGGCCGCGTGCCATCTTTCTTCGTTCGGAACGGACGTATGCGTTATGTATAAGTTCGTAATGTTTTAGATAACTTTAAACATAGATAATAGTATATTATGCACCAAGGGAATAAGGTCAGCTGTGTGCTCCCTGCGTGAGAGTTGTTGCCCGAGCGAAGCAAGGGCGACAAACGCGCAGTTTCGCACAGCCTACTATATTCACGAGTGCAATATACATTTTTTTTAACACAACTATCGTAATATTCATTCTCATTTTTCGCCGAAGAAGGGAAAAAGGCTGTACATTTATTCCCTAATCTCACTCTCATTTCCAGCGCAACGCACATTTTGTACCCGAGCCGAAGGCGAGCGTACATGTGCGTGGCGCTGGGAACTAGAGTGGGGGTAGGGAATTAACGTAGCACTTTTTTTCCACCTCGGCGAGAATGAAGTACTAACTTTACGATGTGGTGTATTAAAAATTATTTTGAAAGTAGTGTCACATAAGTAGAAATAAGTAGAAGAGTCGGTATAAATCAACGTCCAATATAAATAGAAGTAAAAAAAGTACATTTATTTATTTGATATATTACACTTTTAAATTCGGTATAATAGTTAGTAATAATATAAGACAGTCTATCATACATATTGATCAACATTGAACAGTGAGTCATTCGTGTTTGTTTTTCTCATTCGCCTTTCGACATTCACAATTTCTGCATCATCAGTCTCTCGGATAACTTGCCAAATATGACTATCGCGAATGCCATTAATCGATCGAACTTTTTCCCATTCCTCGGTCTTTTGAGTGCAAAAATTTTGTAAGTCTTCAGTTTTCAAAAGTATAATTCTTATTTTGCTGGTATACTCACTGACATATTTTAACAAATCGTCAGCATTTTTAAAACGTTCGCTGGGTGGTGCAGACAAGTTATGAGTTGTAGCAAAATGTTTTAATAAGCCACCGATGCACGCACCTTTTCCATGCCTAGTTGGAGAAAAAATCCATTTCGCTTTATGGAATTCTTTTCCGAATTCATAAAATTGAAATCTGTTCTTGAAATGGCTGGCAGCACCGTCAGATATTATGGTAATATCATTTTTCCCGTCTGGTGTTAGTTTCATACACTGATCTGTTATCAATTTCATAGCTGCTAAAGCGAACGCTGAATTGAGTTTTCTATCGTCACTCACTATGCCAAAACTCGTAGTAATCTTTCCGACATAACACACCGATGTAAAAATAGACATTTGTGTATTAGTCCAGTGATACCCCTGAATGGCATCTTGCTGAATGATGGCCCAATTTTCTGCAAAATCTCCGTGTAGAATTAAACGATTTTTACTCGAAAGTCTATTTTCTTTTTCTGATTTGATTTCACGTTGCTGTAGCTCTTTCATTCGTCAATGTTTGCTCATTGTATTTGCGCAACTGTTCAGCTCTTTGAAATAAACATCTAATGTGCAAGTATTTTTTACAAGACCATTTTTTTCCCCAAATTGCAAAAGTTATTTCATCAAATAGTAAATCTTCTTCCAAATGAAAATTTTCTTCGGTTATCGTTTTATCTTTGCAAATTTTACACTCTCGAAGAATACACGAATCATTTTCTATAGAGCAAACAATCATGGATAAGATCTCTTTTTTAAGTGTAAGAAACTCGGATTTACTCTTTTTTAACACAATTTTTAGAGCTGTTACGATAAGGTCGAAATTGGCGCAATAGACACATAAACAGGAATTGTTTAAAGGTTGAATTAATACCCATTTTGGTCGCAATTGATAAATCTTGGATCTTGAAATAGTAACTTCTGGATTTTGTTTCATAATTAGATCGCAAATTTCTTTGATGCTCCGAGTTAGAAAACGTTTGATTTTTTTTCTATAACTCCATTGATTTTAACATTCATCACATCATTTTTGTTAGGACTTTGTCGGGAACAGTCCAAATCGTCGTCTAGATAATATCTTTCAACTAACTCAATAACTTCAGTCTTCACAGGATTTCCAGAATATGGATCGGGCTTTTCGTATAAACCTTTACTTTTTACGAGCTTTTGTGAAGCTCTGATCATATAATCTGTGGTTCCTCTTTTGTGCAATAAAATACAATTACTTGGAGACTTGAAGATACTACAGTCATCAATCGTACTTTTTCTATGAAAGTTAGATTTTCATTTTCTAACACCAAACTTAAGTTTTCATTCCATTCGTCGCATATCTTGCATTCATTAAACTCTAATTTCTGCCTCGAGACGTTATACAGTTTCCTAATTTTCCAATCAGTTTCTTAATAAAAAGTATCTAATAATTGCTTGCGCTTGCGATTAACGTAATTAGGCAATGCTGTCGCGTCCACATTTGACGGAAGCTTAATGGCGATAGGGACATTTATTCTTAGTGAGTATATTATTCACTTTTTCATACAACTCAACACTGCAAATTCACAAACCTTCTAGAACATTCGGCTTCTCGATCCCTCAAACGAATTAAAACGTTTTAAAAAATGCACAATTGTGCGACCCTGAAGGAGGTGTCAAATTACAGAATCCAAGAAATAGCAGTTCAAGGTTAGGATATCAAATCTCCTCTAATTATTTGTAATTCGACACCTTCGTGCCCCCATCCCCCATCCCCCATCCCTGCATCGATGATGCAATTGCGTGAACGCGGATAACTCATTGGAAACGTCTAGAACCTCCAGATTTGCGATGATGTCATTAAATATTACGCCACCATATTAAGTATTGCAAAATATTATGCCATATACACCTATGCATGTGTGTGTGTGTGTGTGTAAAAGAATGTATCATCATCTTGATACACATTAACTTCTAATGAACATATATTGGTGCCCACGTATATGCAATGCCCCATCCCCCATCCCCGATTTGCAATGACATCATTAAATATTACGCTTAAATATTGCAAAATATTACACCATACGTGTGTGTGTAAAAGAATGTATGATCATCTTGATACATACTAGCGAACGTGTATTGATGCCCACGTACATGCGTTATCTATCGCACCTCCTCTTTGTTCCGATATTCGCACCGCGCGATTCTTGGAACTGGAGAGTATTTCAATTGCGCTCTCCTTATCCACTCTCTTTCGTTTTGTCTTATAAAATTTAGGATTGTCAATTTGTTAATAAAAATTTTATTTGACAATGTCAATGGGTAGATGGCCCGATAATCACGTCTCATGAGGAACCAAAAATTTCATTATTTTTTCGATATCTTGAGCCGTTTACGAGATATAGAATAAAATTGATTTTAGCATGAGTTTATTGCTGAGATTTAAAATAATTTACTATACATTCAGACATAAATGAAATTTTATAACGGGAACAATGTGACATATCGAAAGGGTATCAAATTACAGCCTTTTCTTGTCAACAAGTGTTTGGAAAGAATTTTTGCGGTACATTAAAGGGTAAACGCTTTTGTCAACAGTTCGAATGATGAACAAGTGTGTCATATTGAAGAGGTATAATATTACAACCATTTCCTGTCAACAACTCCTCTGTAAGAATTTTTATGTGTTTGCGGTATAGGGTATAAAGCAATCTTTCATCAACACTTCTTAGAATTTGAATTGAAATAATAATGTCTGGTATGCAAATGATATCAAATTAAAAGGGGATCTTGTAAACAGTTTATGTGAAGGTTCTAGAACGAGATTATCAGAGATTCCAATCAATTTTTGCGTCATACACACCCTATAAATACGACGTTGCTGCTGCTATTCCTTCAGTATAAAGCAGAATCTCTAAGTGATCACTATGTCTGCCAACGACTGTAAGAACGTTGTCAATATAATGTTGGAAGACTATAGGCTTCTAGCATATAAACAAGTTAATCCTGAGGAAGTTATCGAGTGGATTAAACTTGGAAATAAGAATTTAAGACTGTTGAGGTTGCTTTTGCGTAAAAATGCAACAAGTGTCGCCAAAAAACAACAATTTATATCAACTATTGGTCTACTCAAAGGTGTACAAGACAGACTAAAGTGTTTATTAAAGAGTGGTGCAGGTTTGCGTGAAAAACAAAGTGATAGAGTTAGGTGGCAAGATGTGGAGTGTGCGTTTAATGAACGTCTTCGATCTGGAGTGATTACGAACTTGAAAAACTTGGATGTGACTGCATTCATGAAAGATGCTCAAGCATTATTTAAATCTAGAATAAATAATGCCTTGAAGAAGGAAGAAGCTTTTAAAGTGTATACTGTGCTGGCAGCTGAATATATTATAAAAAAAGCTGATGAAGAGACAGTAGAAATTAAGTATTTCAATACCAAGGCTGAATCAATTTTACCAACAACTGATTTGAAGCAGTGGTTTATCGATAATGTACAACAGCCCATTCAGAGAGACATGGAAGAGTTTCAAGAGGGAGACTCTGGCTGGACACTTCCAGAAATTCTTAATTTATCTGTGAATATAAACAAGTATAATCCGATGCGAGGTAGTTCATACATAAGTCTACCCCCACAAATACAAGCAAAACATGCATGTGTTAATGTACATAATTTTGACGATGAATGTTTCAAGTGGGCTATACTATCAGCTTTACATCCAGTACACCATAATACAAATGCTAGCAGAGTATCATCGTACAAGGCATATGAAAACGACTTGAATTTTAGGGGAATCGACTTTCCTATAAGACCAAAACAAATTCCAAAATTTGAAGAACAAAATAATATATCTATTAATGTTTATATATTGAAAAAGTGTACTGGGAAATTCACAGTTACACCACTTTACATTACATCATGTAAAAAAGAAATTCATGTTAATCTTCTTCTAATACAAAATAATTATGTAGATGAGGAGGAGGAAGAGTTGGAGGAAGATAATTCAGTTATATCCCACTACGTTTGGATCAAATACTTATCTTGCTTAATATCGAGACAAGTATCACAGTATAAAGTTAAAAAATATATTTGTGATAGATGTTAACATTATTTTGATAGTAAAATTAAATTAGAATGTCATGAAAAAGATTGTGCACAATTCAACAAGTGTAAAGTTAATCTACCTACACTAAGAGATCAAATTTTAAAATTTAAAAATTATAATAATAAAGAAAAAGTACCATTTGTAATTTATGCAGATTTTGAGTGTCTCTTGAAACCTATACAAGACAGAAACGCCTATCAAAAGCATGAGGCATTCAGTGTGGGATATTACTTAAAATGTAGCTATGATAATTCTTTATCATATTATCGTAGTTATAGAGGACCAAATCCTGCTGAATGGTTTGCAAAGGAATTGCAAGATTTAGCTGAAAATGTAGAGACTGCATTCAAATGTGCATTACCAATGGAACCATTAACTTTGGAGCAAGAACATGCTTTTCAAAATACAAAAATTTGTCACATGTGTGGGGAACCCTTAGGTGAGAAGCGTGTTCGAGATCATTGTCATCTCACTGGAAGGTAAGATTAATATATATCGCGCACACATACACACACACACGCGCGCGCGCGCGCATACATACACACGCACACGCGCGCGCGCGCATACACACACACACACATACACACACACATATATATATATTGCACGCACAAATAAACACTTTACAGTCAATGTGTGTTTTATGTTTCAGATATCGAGGTGCTGCTCACGAAGATTGTAATCTAAATTATAAAGATTCACGCAGCATTCCAGTTATTTTTCACAATTTAACAGGCTATGATTCTCACTTTCTCATTAAAGATATTTCTCAAAGCTTCCCTGGACGAGTAGATTTGTTACCTTTAAACAAAGAGCGCTTCATCTCATTCACGAAACACATTGATGGTAGTGATATTAACTTTAGATTTATTAATTCCTTTCGATTCATGGCTTCATCATTGGACAAACTGTCATCTTATCTTGACGAAACTGATATTTTGCGGCAAGAGTTTTCTCAAGATGAACCGCTAATCGAACAGAAATTTCAATTACTCAAACGAAAAGGAGTATTTCCTTATGATTATCTAGACTCTGAAGAAAAACTTAATGTTTCAAAACTACCATTAAAAGATGAATTCTATAGTAGATTGAATATCTGTCATATATCAGATGAAGATTACGAACATGCAAAAAATGTTTGGACAGCATTTAATATATCAAATTTAGGGGAATATTCAGATTTATACTTAAAAACAGATGTATTACTCTTAGCGGAAGTATTCGAAAATTTTCGCAATAGCTGTCTTAAAGCTTATGGTTTGGATCCAGCACACTATTATACAACTCCAGGTCTAACTTGGGACGCCATGATCAAGTATACCAAAATACAGCTTGAGTTGCTCACTGATATTGATCAATATGTGTTCATTGAGCGTGGAATACGAGGTGGAATAAGTCAGTGTTCAAATCGCTATGCCCGAGCTAATAATAAATACCTGGGTAGTGACTATGATGAAGAAAAGGAGTCCAAATATCTCATGTATTTCGAAGTAAACAATCTTTACGGTTGGGCTATGCAACAGTCATTGTCATATGGTGGCTTTCAATGGATTGAAGATGTAGAGCATATAAATTTTAATATTTCAGATGATGCTACAATAGGCTATATACTTGAAGTCGATTTGGAATATCCAGAAAATTTACATGATGCGCACAAAGACTTACCATTTTGTCCGGAACATAAAAAACCACCAGGCTCCTCACAAGCTAAATTGCTTACAACTGTTGAATCAAAATCGCGATACGTACTTCATTATCGTAACTTACAGCAAGCTTTAGCCAATGTATTAAAACTAACGAAAATTCATAGAGTTTTAAAATTTAATCAAATACCTTGGCTCAAAGAATATATCGATTTAAATTGTAAAATGAGACAAGCAGCTAAAAATGACTTCGAGAAAAATCTTTACAAGCTAATGAATAATGCCGTTTTTGGTAAGACTATGGAAAATGTTCGAAAAAGGGTCAATGTTAAATTATTGACTAAGTGGGAAGGCCGATATGGAGCAGAAGCTCTTATTGCGCAGCCAGAATTTCATAGCCGTACCATCATTGATGAAAATATTGTTCTCATAGAGTTAGAAAAGACAGAAGTATATATGAATAAACCAATTTATATGGGATTATGTGTTTTAGATTTGTCAAAAACTTTGGTATATGATTTTCATTATAACTACATGAAGAAATAATTTGAAGGTCGCTGCAAACTATTGTATACTGACACTGATAGTTTGATATATGAAATACGTGATGAAGATATATATAAAGTTATAAAACGTGATATTTCAAATTTTGATACTTCTGACTACCCTGCTGATAACATTTTTGGAATTCCTCAAGTCAATAAAAAAGTTGTAGGCCTAATGAAAGATGAATGCAATGGTCAAATCATGACTAAATTAGTTGGGTTACGTAGTAAAATGTACAGTATTCGCATAAATGGACAAGATAGTGTGAAAAAAGTTAAAGGTGTTAAAACTGGAGTTGTTAATAGAACCATCACTTTTGATGATTATGTTGATTGTTTATTAAATTCATCAACACAACATAGACAACAGTGTGTTATACAGTCTAGCGCATATATAGTACGTACGATTGAGCAAACAAAGTTAGCTTTAAGCCCCTACGATAATAAGAGGTACTTAATATCTGGGGAAACAGATACTCTACCTTGGGGGCATTGTAAAACTATTGAAATTAATGAAGATTGATTGTAAATATGGAATTATTAATAAAAGACTTTATATCTCATACAATATATACATTTATTTAACCTTTACATATCTGATTTGCTTATCCTACTATTGTGTGAGTTATCAAACCCTAACCATTTAACATAAATCTTATTTCCACGCTTCTTCAATATCTTCTCCACAAGATAGACGTCTGGATATTTAGCTTTGAGCAGTTCTTGTTCATAGAAACCACCGACAATGGGTTGATCTCGATAGTCTTTTAGCTTGTAGCTAACTGGATTAGTAGCCATCACTTGATTAGTTGTAAAAATTTCTGTTGACCAATTAGGTGTATAACCCTTCTCAAATACTTGCTTTATCTTACTAACTCTTACTATATCTCCAATCTTAAATTTTGGCTTTCTCACTATTTTCGCCTGTTGAGCAAACTTCGCAAGTACTCCTGCCTCATTGGCCAATGTTATATCTTTAGGCTTCATTCCAATGGTACGATGTTTGCTGTTATTATACTCCTTTAGCAAATTGGGAAAGATATCAAGCCAGTTATATTTTTCACGCAAGCTGAATTGCATCCACATCTTCTGCTTAAGGGTGCGATTGAAACGCTTACTAAGCAAATAGATGCTTTGAGATTACTATATGTCGAATAGAGATTAATTTCATATCGTAGCATGAGACTGAAGTGTAGCATTGTAAAATTCTTTGCCTCGATCGGTCTGTAAATTTGATGGTTTGCGTCCCTACTGCAAGATAGACTCCATTGCTGCTGTGACATCACTACCAGTCTTTTGCTTTACCGGAACAGCCCATGCATACTTGGAGAATACATCGATAACAGTGAGCATATATCTATAGCCATTGTTTTCTCGAGCATAAGGCTGCATTTCCACTAGATCAGCTTGCCACGTTTCATCCAAGCCACGTACAATAAACTTGCGTAGTCGGTAATTTCAACGTGCAGGTGTATGAAGCTCCTTAACGACTTGCTGCTGCATGAGCTTCATTCTTAATTATTGAAATCTCTTGTAATTTTGTCGTTCAGGTAAGGAAAAAGTATTAGAAGAAAATTTATTTCTAAAATTTGTCCACTGTGATACGTCCTTTTATCTATCTTTTTGACTATTGTCAGAAAGTTTTGTATATGGTATATTGCTGTTCACAGTACTATTTGATTTATCCATTTTCGACGAGTGCTGGAACGATACTGTGATAAATTTATAATTGGAGATCTATATATAAGATTTTACTCCTTCAACTACTTGCTGCATCTTCTAAGCTCTGAATTACATATTCTATTTTTGAAAACTTTGCATCCATCTCATCTCAGTGAGCATCAATAATAACATCTAAATTGTCCAAATCTGCTCTTAATCTAGCAATTACTTCATACAAGCTTCTGATTTCCATTTTAACTATGCGCTGTACAGTATCCAAATTAACAGCATCACCTGATTGGGTAGGCTCGGCAACATTACATAATCTCTTGCCGTCAATGTTGTATTGTCCATCAGAAGTTACTTTGAAGCCAACACCTGGAGGACCACGACTACCTCCAGCACACGCAAGATTACGTCCGAATAGATCGACACTCATGTTGCAACTGACTGCAATACCATCGAGTTCAATCAATTTATACTCAAATATATATTATATTTATGTACGAGCACAGGCGTAATAATTTCAGATAATCTCTGAATTCGCATTCGAAAACTTTCTCGATCACGTGCTATCTGTTCCCATTCTCCGTGACGTGCAGCTCGACTGGCATAAGGCCACACATGCATCACATGAATAACTGGTTTAGCATCAAAGCAAACTCTCTTCGAAGACATCTTAATGTATGTAACCTGCTTCTTTGAGTTCTTCAATGATTGAATGAATCTCATTTGTGTGGCTCTGATTGCCGGCTTCCAGTTCAGCCAAGAGTAAGCGAAGACGATCAACTAATTCGTTAGGATCATCTCAGTATACATAGTCCATACGCATATCTTTTCTTGCAATCTTATATTTAGGTAAGAGGCCTGAGCCACTAACACTTCTGTTTATTGATTTATCGAAATAGGGACCTATGAAGTCTTTATATTTGTTACTGTTACTCTTCCGCAGAGGTTGAGTTTCACTATAATTTCTTCTAAAAGCATTCGTCACTTCTACGATTTTTCGATAATTTTCAATATCATTGGAACCTATGTGCATCAAGTCAGGTTGCAACATGAGTGTCGATGTATTCGGACGTAATCTCGCGCGTACTGAAGGTAGTCGTGGTCCTCCAGGTGTTGACTTCAAAGTAACTTCTGATGGACAATACGACATTGACGGCAAGAGATTATGTAATGTTGCCGCGCCTACCCAATCAGGTGATGCTGTTTATTCAGAATTAGATAAAGTGGAGAAACTCAAGTGAGTCCGCCAAGGAAATGGGTTTGAGTGAGGGATAGGTTTAACACAATAAAAAATATATTTATTTATAAAACAAAGAATACAAATTACAATGAAATGACGCAATCTTGCTTACTACGCTAATTGGCCAATTACCCTACGCTGAGAGATCTCTCTTACCTGCTCGCACAAACGAAATACGTCGCCGCAACGTCGCACCAGGTCGTATGGTGAAGTCGGGCCTGGGAAGCAGGACGATCCTCGACGATCCGTGCACAGCGCGTCTCGACGTCTCGGGAACCTGACGCTGTGGCACCGGGCAACAAAGGCAGTTGCCGCGTTACCTGCTCGCCCGGGAAAGTGTCACGTCGAAACCCTCGCCCGTGGACGACTTTCCCAACAAACGCAAACGCGGGTCCACACACACACACACAGCACACTTCGACGCGAGTTACGTATAAAAAAAAACAAGGCGCACTAGTCTTTACAGGAAAACGAAACGAAACGAAAACTGCAAGGGCACGTGCGGACGGCTCAAGAGTAACGACTAGAGTGGCGCGCTCGCGAACTCGCGCGGGCCCGTCGAGCCCAACGGTTAGCTTCGCGTGCACACCGCTCGTCGCAAATTCGCGCTGCTACGACTCGCGGAGCCGCGCGGGATTCAAAATTCAAGATTCAAATATTGATGCAAAATGAAACCGAACATCCCGCCCGCCTTCGTCCGACGCACGTACCAAACAATCTACACTTTGGAGCTGTCCTTACCTCTACCCTCCTCGAGGTGTAAAGGGCAAAGACGAGCAACATGCCTACGAAACGACGTGGAAGCGGTCTTTACGGTGGCAACGCGCACGAGGCCGTCTGGACCGGGATGAACTACCACGATTCGTCCTAATGGCCACTTCGCAGGGGGATAGCGGTCATCCTTGACCAAGACAAGCCTACCAACGCAAAAATTGTCGGCTGGATCACGCCATTTTCCACGCTGCTGTAAATGGAGAAGGTATTCTGAGGCCCAACGCTTCCAGAATTGACTCCGAATTCGCTGCAGAAGCTGGAAACGATCTAGTCGATTTAGCGGTACCTCAGATACGTCTGCATCGGGCAGTAACGTCGAAGATCCTCCATGAAGAAAATGAGAGGGCGTCAGCGCATGCAGATCCTCCAGGTCCGAACTTAAAGCTCCCAACGGTCGAGAGTTGAGGCAAGCCTCGATTTCCACGAGAACTGTGGAAAGTTCTTCAAAGGTAAGGGTGTGTTCTCCGACGACTCTTTTAAGGTGGTGTTTCACAGATTTTACCCCAGCCTCCCACAATCCACCGTAATGCGGAGCGCTCGGAGGGATGAAGGCCCAGTCTGTGCCGTCGTTAGCGAGAACCGACGCAACCTCTTTATAAAAATCAGAGGCTCGCTGAAACATGGCCTTGAGTTCATTATCAGCCCCGTGGAAATTTGTAGCATTGTCACTAAACAGCTTCTGGCAAATGCCACGCCTACCTGCAAACCGACGGTATGCGCTGAGGAAAGAGGCAGTCGTCAGATCGCTTACGAGCTCGAGATGAATGGCTCGTGTGACAAAACAAACAAATACGACAATGTAGCCCTTATAAGCCCGATGACCTCGACCCTTAGTAGTACGAATCTGAAACGGCCCTGCATAGTCGAGACCGGAGATTGAAAAAGGCCGGCCTGAAGTGACTCTTTCGGCTGGAAGATCCCCCATTAACTGCTGAGTCGATTGCGGTTTAACACGCTGGCAAGTCACACACTTGTGTATACTAGATTTAACTAGCTTATTCCTTCCTAAAATCCAAGCCTGCTGCATCAAAACGCCACCGGTCAGAGTGGGCCCTCCGTGGAGACAAAGTCGATGTGCGTAACGGACGAATAAAGAGCTTAAAGCAGAGTGCTGATCTAAAATCGGAGGATATTTACGGCCGAAAGAAAGATCGGAATGTGCCAGCCGGCCTCCTACTCGTAAAATATCATCTTGACATAAAAATGGAATCAACTTGCTGAGCCGGCTGCGCTTCGGCACTCTCTTTCCGGCCTTCAACATCTTAATCTCCGAGGCAAAGCTGCTCGCTTGAGATAATCGAATGACGATGCTACGAGCCTCTGATAACTCCAACGAAGTAAGAAATGAGGGAAGCGACTCCTGTTTCTGTTTGCGCCTACGTAAGTTAAGCAGAGGTCATCGACAAAACGCAACTACTCTAATGAGACGAGAGAGGGAAGAAAATTTAGTCAAAATTTCAGCTTCCTCTGTAGAAGTCTGCGTATGAAGAACACGCTGACTCTCAGCTGGCTTTGGCCAGTGCTCGGACCCCTGAGAGAGCCAAGAAGGCCCGTGCCACCAGATCTCCGCCTTCGCCAATTCGGCCGATTGGTGACCTCGTGTCGCTAAATCCGCTGGATTTTGCTTGGTGGGCACGTGCGCCCACGTAGCTGAAGGCAATTCTGTTTGAATGTGCGACACCCTGTTAGCAACGAAGGTCTTCCAATGACTCGGATGCTTACGTAGCCACGTAAGCACAATTTGACTATCGGACCAAGCGAAAATCGGCAAAGCACTGAGAAAATCGAGGTTTTGCACATGACGGACGATTTTGACAAGAAGAGCAGCGCCGCATAATTCCAAATTTGGGATACTGACAGTCTTGACTGGAGCGACCTTTGTTTTAGCCGCAAGCAGCGATACGCTAAATTTCCCATCTCCCTCGTCGACCCGTAGATAAACTAACGCAGCATAAGCTCGAGAAGAAGCATCTGAAAATCCGTGAATCTCAAGAGAACGACTCTGAGCAACCCCTAGCCAACGATCTATCGTCAAGAACGGCAAATAAGCCAACGACTTGCAGTAATTATACCACCTCTCGCGTAACTCTGCCGGCAAAGGAGCGTCCCAATCGCACTTCTGAATCCACAGGTCCTGCATCATGATCTTAGCGGTCACAGTCACCGGAGAAAGCCAACCAAGCGGATCGAACAAGCGAGCTATATGCGAAAGAACAGCGCGTTTCGTCGATGCAGCTGAAAATTCCTCAATATCCGAAACGTTGAAGCTGAAATGGTCCTGCGCTGGCTTCCACTGTACTCCGAGCGTCTTCACGGCTTTGTCGGCATCGATCTGCTTTGCTGGGCCCTGTTGTGCCTGTGGAGGGAGAAGATCTGCGTGATTCGCGGCCCATTTATCCAGCTCGATACCCGCCGATCCGAGGAGCGCTGTAAGCTCAGTCCTTTTGCGCATTGCCGAGAAGAGATCGTTCGCACCGGCGAAAGTATCATCTACGTAGGTCTCAGACCTGAGACACTCAGCTCCAAGTGGGAATCTAGCGCCCTCATCGATAATCAACTGCGTAAGGGTGCGAATGGCTAAATACGGAACACACGCAGTGCCGTAGGTAACCGTTTTTAAACGATAATCGACCGGCTCTGAATTCGCGTCTGGAGCCCAAACTATTCTCTGAAAATCCTGATCCTCTGGACACACATCGATTTGCCGAAACATCTTCACGATATCAGCTGTGAAAACGAATCGATACTTGCGCCAATTCAAAAGAATCAACGCAAGATCGCCCTGCAACGGAGCCCCTGTAGAAAGAAAATTATTTAAAAAATATCCCTCTCGAGTACGACGAGATGCATCGAATACAACTCGGAGCTTCCATCGGTTGATTGACGCCTGTACCATTGGATGATGTGGAAGGTACCAAGCTCGAGCCCTGTGAATCTCGGAGGGTGGGATCCGCACCATGTGTCCCTGCGCCTCGTACTCCTTCATGAATTCCCTATAAGCCTCGGAGAGTTTATTATCGCGAGTAAAACGACGGTGGATAGAATTTAAAGAGCCTAGAGCCATCAGCCGAGTTTCCGCTCCAACAGACGGAAGATCGGATTTCAATGGAAGACGCACTTCGTACCGCCCCTGTATATTACGACGATGAGTCTTCTGGAACAGCTGCTCGCAAGCCTCGTTCTCGGGCCTCATTTTGGGCGACGATGTTGGTAGTTCCTCGAGCTCCCAAAATCGCTGCAACGTCAGATCTAAATTTTGCACTGAAGGCGCACCTGCAAAGGCGCACAGGCTTCGGCCTGCTCCGCCCGCCGTGGCGCATCCACCTGCAAAGTACCGGAGACAATCCATCCGAAGGCTGTATTTTGTGCGACGAGCTGCAAAGGAGGAAAGCGTCGAAGCCCTGATCGAAGCAGCTCTCCGTAGACATCGGATCCTAATATTATATCGATTTTACCTGAAACGAAAAATTTAGGATCGGCGAGAGTAAGCCCTGCGAATTGCTGAAAATCAAAATCTGTAGTGTTCTCAGCCGGGAGTTGAGACGTAAGCTGAGGAAGCACGAGGGCGTCCGCCTTTAGTTCGAAACTCGAGTCTACCCTGGATTTCAACACTAGCTTTGTCATCGAGTGCGCAGTGCCCGCCTTGCTCGCGCCAAGCCCGGATAGCGGCACGTACGTACGTTGCTTCGGTAGTCCCAGCAGCTGTACGATCGACTCCGAAATAAATGAAGATTCCGAGCCCTGATCTAGAAGTGCACGAGCCCATGTACTCTCACCGCTGGGAGACACTACCTGTACTCGGGCTGTAGCTAAAATAACCTTGCGCTTCGGAGCTGATACTCTCGCCGCGTGCAGACTTACAACCGGAACTGAATTCTGCTTATCACCTTGAGGGCGAGAATTTTGCGAACCTGATGAGTTCGCGTTCGAAACTTGCGAGTTACCTTGAGATTTAAGATGCAAGAGCGTGTGATGCTTCTCTTGGCAAACAGAGCAACGTCCTGAAGAAGGGCAGGCATTTACTCTGTGTGCACCTAAGCAATTGAAACACGCACGCAACTGTTTCACTGTCGTCAAGCGCTCGTGGGGGTTTTTATCCTTGAGCTTGAAGCACTTCATCAATGAATGAGATCCGGCGCAAAGCGGGCATTTGGCAAAACCAGATTGCCGAGAAGGACCCTGAGAGGAACTGGCGTGAAAAACCTTACGAGCGTGGGGAGCTGGGAGAGGTGCAGAGGCCGTCCTCTTCTCCGCCTTTCGCTCAGGAACAAGCATGCTGAGCGTACGAGCTCTTCCTTCGAGAAAGCGAATGAAATCTGAAAACTTTGGGAGTGATTTAGGAGGGCCATCTTGCTCATCTACAGTATCTATACTTTCTAACTCTCTATCTCTTTCAGTAAGTTCAGCCTCCCAAAGTCTTCGAGATTCAGAATCCAAACGATCGGTCAACTCGAAAATAAGCTTGATATCCCAGTGTTGGACGGGAATCTTAAAATTTGTCAATGCACGGATAATACGTTGGACCTCGTCAACGAAAGCACGCATTCCAGAGGCTGATTCGCTTTTCATATGCGGGATTTCATTAAACGCGGTCAACAGTTTGTATATAATAAGGCGAGGGTTATGGTACCGATCATTCAATGCTTTCCATGTACTAGCATAGTTAGCATTGGTGGTCGTTACATCTTTAATTAAATCCGCGGCACTATCTTTCAAGCATAATTTCAAATATTGTAGCTTAGTTGCATCCGATAAGCGAGGAATATTATGTACGAGCGCAGTAAAAAGATCTGAAAAACTTGCCCAATCCTCGTATTTACCTGAAAAAGTAGGCAATGGGATACGAGGCAGCTTAGCAACGCCACCGTCGGAACCAGCTTCTGAAATGCTCGTCTCACTCTCAGCCTTTTCAAAATAAGAGAGTAAAGTCAAAAATTCATCCAAAGCGTTCTCGTAAACACCCTGGATGCGCTCAATCCATTTATCTACAACATAAGCCTCGGTGTCTGCCTCGTCTCTAGCCGTTATCTCAGAATGCGTTTTCCTAATCTCCACTAAAATTTCCCTAATCGCATCGAGTCTGGCTTGTACAATGTGTTTATTAAGAGAGTCGCGCGGTTTATTCATCAAGCGTGCACGCATACTCTCGATCTCTGCTTCCCGAGTGATCTGCGAACTGATTAATTTTTTCAAAGCCGTAGGAGCCATGATGCAAGAGAAAAGAGAATAATATTAAACTAATATCGAAATACAAAGAAAGAATAAAATGCAAGAATTTAAATTAACTCGAACGAAATACAGCTAAACGTCAAGAAGAGAGAGAAAGATTAAACGCACAAAATGTATATATATATATATATATATATATATATATATATATATATATATATATATATATATATATATCACGAAAATGTATATCTACGCGCGCACAAGTGTGCACCCGTGCGAGCGCTCGATAAGCCGATCGATGTAAACAATCTTCTTCGTTGCGCCTCGGTTCTTGGAAGGCGGCCGGTATGGTAGATAGTCGCGCGCGCCAAAACAAAACGTGTTCGCGCTGTAACGGATTTTTCAATTACCAAGAACAAAGAATAATGAAAAACAACTGATGCTACAAATGAAGGAAATTATGCAACGTAAAATCTATCCGATACAGCACTAACACCGTATTTATGTTTTTTAACTATAACTAAATAAGTTAACGAACGAATAAACAAGAGAAACTAAAATTTAATTTAAACAAAGAACCTATCACTCATTCCTCACCCGGGGCACCATATTCAAAATTAGATAAAGTGGAGAAACTCAAGTGAGTCCGCCAAGGAAATGGGTTTGAGTGAGGGATAGGTTTAACACAATAAAAAATATATTTATTTATAAAACAAAGAATACAAATTACAATGAAATGACGCAATCTTGCTTACTACGCTAATTGGCCAATTACCCTACGCTGAGAGATCTCTCTTACCTGCTCGCACAAACGAAATACGTCGCCGCAACGTCGCACCAGGTCGTATTGTGAAGTCGGGCCTGGGAAGCAGGACGATCCTCGACGATCCGTGCACAGCGCGTCTCGACGTCTCGGGAACCTGACGCTGTGGCACCGGGCAACAAAGGCAGTTGCCGCGTTACCTGCTCGCCCGGGAAAGTGTCACGTCGAAACCCTCGCCCGTGGACGACTTTCCCAACAAACGCAAACGCGGGTCCAAACACACACACAGCACACTTCGACGCGAGTTACGTATAAAAAAAAAACAAGGCGCACTAGTCTTTACAGGAAAACGAAACGAAACGAAAACTGCAAGGGCACGTGCGGACGGCTCAAGAGTAACGACTAGAGTGGCGCGCTCGCGAACTCGCGCGGGTCCGTCGAGCCCAACGGTTAGCTTCGCGTGCACACCGCTCGTCGCAAATTCGCGCTGCTACGACTCGCGGAGCCGCGCGGGATTCAAAATTCAAGATTCAAATATTGATGCAAAATGAAACCGAACACTGTTAATTTGGATACTGTACAGCGCATAGTTAAAATGGAAATCAGAAGCTTGTATGAATTAACTGCTAGATTAAGAGCAGATTTCGACAATTTAGATGTTATTATTGAGGCTCACAGAGATGAGATGGATGCAAAGTTTTAAAAAATAGAATCTGTAATTCAGAACTTAGAAGATGCAGCAAGTAGTTGAAGGAGTAATATATTATATACAGCGTGTCCAAAAAGTCTGGAAACACCCAAATAATTTCTCAGCTGAATTACTATTGGAAAATGTTAAGGTCGCCTTTGTAGTAATTTTTTACGAGGAATCCAATGGTGACCTTGGATTCGACCTTGGACCTCATTTTTGAGGTTATTTCAAGGTCAACCTCATTTTTTTAAATGGTAACCCCTATTTTTTATAGCGGAATCTGAAAGAGCGGAAAATTTTACGTCCGGATATGTATTAAGGTATGAGGTTGAGTTTACCCCCAGAGGTCAAATTGAGGTCAAAGTATGATTTCTTAAAAATTTCGCGAGTTCAGTGGTAAAACAAAACAAACAAAGGTAAGGTTTGGTAAGTTCGAACGAAGACTTGAAGGTGACCTCTGATTCGACCTTGAATCTCATTTTGAGCCTCATTTTTGAGGTTATTTCGAGGTCAACCTCATTTTTTTAAATGGTAACCCCTATTTTTTTAGCGGAATCGGAAAGAGTGTGAAACTTTACGTCCAAACATGTACTCAGAACATAGTTCAAGAAGGACCTTGACGTTCATTTGAAGGTCATTTAAACTTAATGACGGTCTGAACTTGTGTAAACTTTTTATCACACTGAGCGAGGTTAATTCTTTAGTAGTTTTCAACGAGAAATCTAATGGTGACCTTGACATTGTCCTTAAAAGTCATGTCAAGTTCAATTTGTTTACATTTAGCGTTACCCAGGAACAACGACGTGGACGTAGTAAAATCTGTTCCCTTTGGGGTGCTTGATTTACGTGAGTCCCCTTGCCTCTCACGATGGGGTGCTTGATTTACGTGAGTCCCCTTGCCTCTCACGATGGGGCGCTTGATTTACGTGAGTCCCCTTGCCTCTCACGATGGGGTGCTTGATTTACGTGAGTCCCCTTGCCTCTCACGATGGGGCGCTTGATTTACGTGAGTCCCCTTGCCTCTCACATTTGATTTTTTTAAACAGTATAACATCTTATTTCAAGTGCTCGAACTGTTCTCCATTCATTTCTTGACAGTAACCTAATCGATGATAGAAAGCACCAACAGCATTTTCAATCATTTCAGTAGGAATGAGAGCTGATTCATTAATGATCCTTTCACGTAATTCATCTAAGTTTAAGGGTTTTGTTTTGAATACACGATCCTTCAGATAACCCCAATAGAAATAATCTAGAGACGTTAAATCGGGGGACCTAGCTGGCCATTCAATTGCACCTCTTCGTCCTATCCATCGATTAATGAATACTGTAACTAAGTATGTGCGAACGTTTCGTGCATAATGAGCTGCTGCACCGTCCTGTTGATACCATGTGTTATTAAAGTCCTCTCCAGCTATTTCTCTTATAGCAGGAACAATTTGATTCCGCAACATAGTTTCATACTTTTCTGCATTTAAATTGCCATCAATAAAAAATGGTCCTATAATCCTATTATTTAATATTCCAGCCCAGACATTTAATTTTTGTGGATATTGTGACTTGGCTTCTCTTGCCCAATGAGGGTTTTCAACTGCCCAATATCTACAGTTACGCCTATTTACGCTTGAGTCAAGTTGAAATGTAGCTTCATCTGAGAAGACTATATTTGATGGAAAATTTGGATTTTGTACGATGCGTGCCATCATATCATCACAGAATTCAACGCGACGATCGAAATCATCTTCATTTAACTTGTGTATTAGCGTTACTTTAAATGGATGGAACTTCTCTCTCTTTAGTATGTTATGAATAGATGATTTACTTATTTCGTGCACTTGAGCAGCTCTACGAACGGAAGTATGCGGATCTTCGGTGAATGTTAACACAACATCTAAAGATTTCTCTTCGTTACCTGCTGACATTGGTCTGCCTGATCGAGGTAAATCGCTGATAGTGCCGGTATTTTCAAACCTTCTAACAGTTTTTTGAACTGTTGAAAATGATAGTGGAGTTCCACCAACCCTAAATGAAGCATTAAAAATATCTCTTACGGCCCTATAAGATCGCTGCATGTGTCCCCAACCTCTCATCATGAGAATCGTTATTTTTTCTCTATCAGTGAGTTTGTTCATTTTTATTACTCTTCGTAGTAGACCTTATCCAAAAATACTTTTTGAGTTGAAAATAAAAAGAACTTATAATTTTCAAAAAATATGTTTGAAAGATGACCAACCCTTTTCTGTAGTGGTTATGGAATGAATAATAGTTTATTGTCACTCTAACCATACGAAAAATAACAAGTAACAATGTTCAATATTTAAACGCTTCAAAAAATTTTACAATGAATCAGCTCTCATTCCTACTGAAATGATCAAAAATACTGTTGGTGTTTTCGATCATCGATTAGGTTACTATCAAAAAGTGGATGGAAAATAATTCGAGCACTTGAAATAAGATGTTAGACTGTTTAAAAAAATTAAAAAGTTTACACAAGATCAGACCGTCATTAAGTTTAAATGACCTTCAAATGAACGTCAAGGTCCTTCTTGAACTATGTTCTGAGTACATGTTTGGACGTAAAGTTTCACACTCTTTCCGATTCCGCTAAAAAATAGGGGTTACCATTTAAAAAAATGAGGTTGACCTCGAAATAACCTCAAAAATGAGGCTCAAAATGAGGTTCAAGGTCGAATCAGAGGTCACCTTCAAGTCTTCGTTCGAACTTACCAAACCTTACCTTTGTTTGTTTTGTTTTACCACTGAACTCGCGAAATTTTTAAGAAATCATACTTTGACCTCAATTTGACCTCTGGGGGCAACCTCAACCTCATACCTTAATACATATCCGGACGTAAAATTTTCCGCTCTTTCAGATTCCGCTATAAAAAATAGGGGTTACCATTTAAAAAAATGAGGTTGACCTTGAAATAACCTCAAAAATGAGGTCCAAGGTCGAATCCAAGGTCACCATTGGATTCCTCGTAAAAAATTACTACAAAGGCGACCTTAACATTTTCCAATAGTAATTCAGCTGAGAAATTATTTGGGTGTTTCCAGACTTTTTGGACACGCTGTATAGATCTCCAACTATAAATTTATCACAGTATCGTTCCAGCACTCGTCGAAAATGGATAAATCAAATAGTACTGTGAACAGCAATATACCATGTACAAAACTTTCTGACAATAGTCAAAAAGATAGACAAAAGGACGAATCACAGTGGAAAAATTTTAGAAATAAATTTTCTTCTAATACTTTTTCCTTACCTGAACGACAAAATTACAAGAGATTTCAATAATTAAGAATGAAGATCATGCAGCAGCAAGTCGTTAAGGAGCTTCATACACCTGCACGTCGAAATTACCGACGACGCAAGTTTATTGTACGTGGCTTGGATGAACCCTGGCAAGCTGATCTAGTGGAAATACAGCCTTATGCTCGAGAAAACAATGGCTATAGATATATGCTCACTGTTATCGATGTATTCCCCAAGTATGCATGGGCTGTTCCGGTAAAGCAAAAGACTGGTAGTGATGTCACAGCAGCAATGGAGTCTATCTTGCAGCAGGGACGCAAACCATCAAATTTACAGACCGATCGAGGCAAAGAATTTTACAATGCTACATTTCAAAGTCTCATGCAACGATATGGAATTAATCTCTATTCGACATATAGTAATCTCAAAGCATCTATTTGTGAGCGTTTCAATCGCACCCTTAAGCAGAAGATGTGGATGCAATTCAGCTTGCGTGGAAAATATAAGTGGCTTGATATCTTACCCAATTTGCTAAAGGAGTATAGCAACAGCAAACATCGTACCATTGGAATGAAGCCTAAAGATATAACATTGGCCAATGAGGCAGGAGTACTTGCGAAGTTTGCTCAACAGGCGAAAATAGTGAGAAAGCCAAAATTTAAGATTGGAGATATAGTAAGAGTTAGTAAGATGAAGCAAGTATTTGAGAAGGGTTATACACCTAATTGGACAACAGAAATTTTTACAATAAATCAAGTGATGGCTACTAATCCAGTTACCTACAAGCTAAAAGACTATCGAGATCAACCCATTGCCGGTGGTTTCTATGAACAAGAACTGCTCATAGCTAAATATCCAGACGTCTATCTTGTGGAGAGATGTTGAAGAAGCGTGGAAATAAGATTTATGTTAAATGGTTAGGGTTTGATAACTCACACAATAGTTGGATAAGCAAATCAGATATGTAAAGGTTAAATAAATATATATATTGTATGAGATATAAAGTCTTTTATTAATAATTCCATATTTACAGTCAATCTTCATTAATTTCAATAGTTTTATAATGCCCCCAAGGTAGAGTATCTGTTTCCCCAGATATTAAGTACCTCTTATTATCGTAGGGGCTTAAAGCTAACTTTGTTTGCTCAATCGTACGTACTATATGTGCGCTAGACTGTATAACACACTGTTGTCTATGTTGTGTTGATGAATTTAATAAACAATCAACATAATAATCAAAAGTGATGGTTCTATTAACAACTCCAGTTTTAACACCTTTAACTTTTTTCACACTATCTTGTCCATTTATACGAATGCTGTACATTTTACTACGTAACCCAACGAATTCAGTCATGATTTGACCATTGCAGTCATCTTTCATTAGGCCTACAACTTTTTTATTGACTTGAGGAATTCCAAAAATGTTATCAGCAGGGTAGTCAGAAGTATCAAAATTTGAAATGTCACGTTTTATAACTTTATATATATCTTCATCACGTATTTCATATATCAAACTATCAGTGTCAGTATACAATAGTTTGCAGCGATCTTCAAATTGTTTCTTCATGTAGTTGTAATGAAAATCATATACCAAAGTCTTTGACAAATCTAAAACACATAATCCCATATAAATTGGTTTATTCATATATACTTCTGTCTTTTCTAACTCTATGAGAACAAGATTTTCATCAATGGTGGTACGGCAATGAAATTCTGGCTGCGCAATAAGAGCTTCTGCTCCATATCGGCCTTCCCACTTAGTCAGTAATTTAACATTGACCCTTTTTCGAACATTTTCCATAGTCTTAACAAAAACGGCATTATTCATTAGCTTGTAAAGATTTTTCTCGAAGTCATTTTTAGCTGCTTGTCTCATTTTACTATTTAAATCGATATATTCTTTGAGCCAAGGTCTTTGATTAAATTTTAAAACACTATGAATTTTCGTTAGTTTTAATCCATTGGCTAAAGCTTGCTTTAAGTTACGATAATGAAGTACGTATCGCGATTTTGATTCAACAGTTGTAAGCAATTTAGTTTGTGAGGAGCCTGGTGGTTTTTTATGTTCCGGAAAAAATGGTAAGTCTTTGTGCGCATCATGAAAATTTTTTGGATATTCCAAATCGACTTCAAGTATATAGCCTATTGGAGCATCATCTGAAATATTAAAATTTATATGCTCTACATCTTCAATCCATTGAAAGCCACCATATGGCAATGACTGTTGCATAGCCCAACCGTAAAGATTGTTTACATAGAAATACATGAGATATTTGGACTCCTTTTCTTCATCATAGTCACTACCCAGGTATTTATTATTAGCTCGAGCATAGCGATTTGAACACTCACTTATTCCACCTCGTATTCCACGCTCAATAAACATAACTTGATCAATATCAGTGAGCAACTCAAGCTGTATTTTGGTATACTTGAGCATCGAGTCCCAAGTTAGACATGGAGTTGTATAATAGTGTGCTGGATCCAAACCATAAGCTTTAAGACAGCTATTGCGAAAATTTTCGAATACTTCCGCTAAGAGCAATGCCTCTGTTTTTAAGTATAAATCTGAATATTCGCCTAAATTTGATATATTAGATGCTGTCCAAACATTTTTTGCATGTTCGTAATCTTCATCTGATATGTGACAGATATTCAATCTACTATAGTATTCATCTTTTAATGGTAGTTTTGAAACATTAAGTTTTTCTTCAGAGTCTAGATAATCATAAGGAAATACTCCTTTTCGTTTGAGTAATTGAAATTTCTGTTCGATTAGCGGTTCATCTTGAGAAAACTCTTGCCGCAAAATATCAGTTTCGTCAAGATAAGATGACAGTTTGTCCAATGATGAAGCCATGAATCGAAAGGAATTAATAAATCTAAAGTTAATATCACTACCATCAATGTGTTCCATGAATGAGATGAAGCGCTCTTTGTTTAAAGGTAACAAATCTGCTCGTCCAGGGAAGCTTTGAGAAATATCTTTAATGAGAAATTGAGAATCATAGCCTGTTAAATTGTGAAAAATAACTGGAATGCTGCGTGAATTTTTATAATTTAGATTACAATCTTCGTGAGCAGCACCTCGATATCTGAAACATAAAATACACATTGACTGTAAAGTGTTTATTTGTGCGTGCGATATGCATGTATGTGTGTGTGTGTGTGTGCGCGCGATATATATTAATCTTACCTTCCAGTGAGATGACAATGATCTCGAACACGCTTCTCACCTAAGGGTTCCCCACACATGTGACAAATTTTTGTATTTTGAAAAGCATGTTCTTACTCCAAAGTTAATGGTTCCATTGGTAATGCACATTTGAATGCAGTCTCTACATTTTCAGCTAAATCTTGCAATTCCTTTGCAAACTATTCAGCAGGATTTGGTCCTCTATAGCTACGATAATATGATAAAGAATTATCATAGCTACATTTTAAGTAATATCACACACTGAACGCCTCATGCTTTTGATAGGCGTTTCCATCTTGTATAGGTTTCAAGAGACACTCAAAATCTGCATAAATGACAAATGGTACTTTCTCTTTATTATTATAATTTTTAAATTTTAAAATTTGATCTCTTGGTGTAGGTAGATTAACTTTACACTTGTTGATTTGTGCACAATCTTGTTCATGATATTCTAATTTAATTTTACTATCAAAATAATGTAAACATCTATCCCAGATATATTTTTTAACTTTATACTGTGATACTTATCTCGATATTAAGCGAGATAAATCTTTGATCCAAACGTAGTGGGATATAACTGAATTATCTTCCTCCAACTCTTCCTCCTCCTCATCTATATAATTATTTTGTATTAGAAGAAGATTAACATGAATTTCTTTTTTACACGATGTAATGTAAGGTGGTGTAACTGTGAATTTCCCTTTACAATTTTTCAATATATAAACATTAATAGATATATTATTATGTTTTTCAAATTTTGGAATTTGTCTTGGTCTCATAGGAAAGTCGATTCCCCTAAAATTCAAGTCATTTTCATGTGCCTTGTACGATGATACTCTGCTAGCATTTGTATTATGGTGTACTGGATGTAAAGCTGATAGTATAGCCCACTTGAAACATTCATCGTCAAAATTATGTACATTAACACATGCATGTTTTGCTTGTATTTGTGGGGGTAGACTTATGTATTAACTACCTCGCATCGGATTATACTTGTTGATATTCACAGATAAATTAAGAATTTCTCGAAGTATCCAGCCAGAGTCTCTCTCTTGAAACTCTTCCATGTCTTTCTGAATGGGCTGTTGTACATTATCGGTGAACCACTGCTTCAAATCAGTTATTGGTAAAATTGATTCAGCCTTGGTATTGAAATACTTAATTTCTACTGTCTCTTCATCAGCTTTTTTTATAACATATTCTGCTGCTAGTACAGTATACACCCTAAGAGCTTCTTCCTTCTTCAAGGCATTATTTATTCTAGATTTAAATAATGCTTGAACATCTTTCATGAATGCAGTCACATCCAAGTTTTTCAAGTTCGTAATCACTCCAGATCGAAGACGTTCATTAAACGCACACTCCACATCTTGCCACCTTACTCTATCACTTTGTTTTTCACGCAAACCTGTACCACTCTTTAATAAACACTTTAGTCTGTCTTGTACACTTTCGAGTAGACCAATAGTTGATATAAATTTTTGTTTTTCGGCGACACTTGTTGCATTTTTACGCAAAAGCAACCTCAACAGTCTTAAATTCTTATTTCCAAGTTTAATCCACTCGATAACTTCCTCAGGATTAACTTGTTTATATGCTGGAAGCCTATAGTCTTCCAACATTATATTGACAACGTTCTTACAGTCGTTTCCAGACATAGTGATCACTTAGAGATTCTGCTTTATACTGAAGGAATAGCAGCAGCAACGTCGTATTTATAGGGTGTGTATGACGCAAAAATTGATTGGAATCTCTGATAATCTCGTTCTAGAACCTTCACATAAACTGTTTACAAGATCCCCTTTTAATTTGATATCATTTGCATACCAGACATTATTATTTCAATTCAAATTCTAAGAAGTGTTGATGAAGATTGCTTTATACCCTATACCGCAAACACATAAAAATTCTTACAGAGGAGTTGTTGACAGGAAATGGTTGTAATATTATACCTCTTCAATATGACACACTTGTTCATCATTCGAACTGTTGACAAAAGCGTTTACCCTTTGATACACCGCAAAAATTCTTTCCAAACACTTGTTGACAAGAAAAGGCTGTAATTTGATACCCTTTCGATATGTCACATTGTTCCCGTTATAAAATTTCATTTATGTCTCAATGTATAGTAAATTATTTTAAATCTCAGCAATAAACTCATGCTAAAATCAATTTTATTCTATATCTCGTAAACGGCTCAAGATATCGAAAAAATAATGAAATTTTTGGTTCCTCATGAGACGTGATTATCGGGCCATCTACCCATTGACATTGTCAAATAAAATTTTTATTAACAAATTGACTATCCTAAATTTTATAAGACAAAACGAAAGAGAGTGGATAAGGAGAGCGCAATTGAAATACTCTCCAGTTCCAAGAATCACGCGGTGCGAATATCGGAACAAAGAGGAGGTGCGATAGATAACGCATGTACGTGGGCATCAATACACGTTCGCTAGTATGTATCAAGATGATCATACATTCTTTTACACACACACGTATGGTGTAATATTTTGCAATATTTAAGCGTAATATTTAATGATGTCATTGCAAATCGGGGATGGGGGATGGGTATTGCATATACGTGGGTACCAATATATGTTCATTAGAAGTTAATGTGTATCAAGATGATGATACATTCTTTTACACACACACACACACACACACACACACACACACACACACATGCATAGGTGTATATTTAATGACATCATCGCAAATCTGGAGGTTCTAGACGATTCCAATGGGTTATCCGCGTTCACGCATTTGCATCATCGATGCAGGGATGGGGGATGGGGGATGGGGGCACGAAGGTGTCGAATTACAAATAATTAGAGGAGATTTGATATCCTAACCTTGAACTGCTATTTCTTGGATTCTCTAATTTGACACCTCCATCAGGGTCGCACAATTGCGCATTTTTTAAAACGTTTTAATTCGTTTGAGGGATCGAGAAGCCTAATGTTCTAGAAGGTTTGTGACGTCATGCCCCCATGGACGAGGGACGGGGTGGGGGAGGGGGGTCGTGGATGGGTAAGGTGGTGGGGGGTCACAGAAGCCCTGTAGCTTACCTACTATTGAGGTTTGAGAATCTGCCGGCATCGTAATTTGAGTTTCAGGCGTTTAATTAGATGATGTAGATTCTGTTGGCGTTGACTCTCGTGCTTCTTTAAAAATTTCTTCATATATTTTCTTGAGTTTTTCATAGCAAATTCCACACACTTTGGTACATTCTGTTATATCCTTGTTTTTATACTCCTTAGACATCAATAATCCATTTGCTACATTGCCAAGTAATTGAAATGGCCGCTTACTATCTTCATAAACGTACTTTTTATGAATACTGCCGATATCCGGACACTTCTGAGTTTTCTTGGAACTAAACTTAGCCTTTTGCATGTTTGTTGATATGTATCCGTATATGATTGAACGTATACGAAAAGTTATATTGTCAGGGTTTATCAGCGAGAAAAAATAAATTGGAGTGACTCTTAATTATAGAGTCTCTGCACCAACCCACTCGCAAGTGAAGTTGATGCAAAATATGTTGTAAACGTAAAGTACGTTCGAGCAAATAAATAAAGTAATAACCAAGGTATAGGCAATAAGTAAGTAGTGCAAAAATATCGATTGGCGATTAGGCAAATGGGCAAAATAATATTAGGCAAAATAATGTGGTAATAATGGGTAGATCGAGTGAGTGCCGCAGGCCCCTACTTATACACTCGGGGTGATGTTTTTCATTGAATGTGGCGCGTTTGTGCTCACCATCTAGCGGGCACTTATGGTACTACAATCGTGTATATACGACAATCATCCGTGTATTCTGTACCCTTAATCTCTCACACACAGATGCCAGATTTAACTTTAGAACTTGCAGCCAGCCCCCGTGTAAAATGTATTGCTGCACATAACGCATATGAGGCTTAAATGTGTAGAAATCGCAATTATCTTTGTGAGGATGTATCTTCCGAACGAAGAAAGATGGCACGCTGCCGTTTGGTAGAAAGCTAGCTTATTTGGCCATGAAAAACATATCCAAATTTCACGGAAAAAAGGTGGTGTTTTTGAGAAATTCAATTTTGAAAAAAAGCACTTTTTTCAGTTTTTTCAATTTATCTGAAAAACTATTCAAATTATTTAAAATCTGAACAAATCACATGAAAGCTGGCAAAATTCCGCACAATTTAAAAAAAAAGTCCCGATACGATAACTTGGGCCAAAACTACGGCCATTTGAAAAAAATGCGAATTTTCATTTTCAAAATAACGCTTTCACAATGTAATTTTTGATATCGCGCCACAGGGCTCCAAAATTATTTTTCGACAAAAAGAAAAAACACGGGTCTAATGAAATTTAATGTAGAATATGACCTCAGAGTTTCAAAAAAATCAAAGACTTCAATTTTTTTCCTCGTTGAATCCATTTAGAATGGGCCATATCTAACAATACCTTGTATTTTTATAATATAGAATTAATACTTGTAAATCATAAATATTAAATTAATTAAAAATCAGAATGGCTTGTCACGATTCAAGACACAATGAATCAATATTCAATCTTTTTTTGTCGAAAATAATGTAAATATAATTAATTATTCCCTGGTAGAAAATTGAGGAGCTATTGCCCAGAATCTGTTGTATTTTCTGTTCGGTGGGCAGAATATCTCCTAGATTCTGCCCAGACTCTCCTCCCACGGGCTACGGTGTTCAGGCAGAATCTGCTGAAATTTCTGGTGAAGAAAATTTAAAAAATGGATAGAGGTTATAATAGCTACATCAATAAGAAAAATAAGGGGATTTTAAAAAGACGATAAATTATCGTAGAAAATTAAATTATTTATTATGTTTAAATAAAATCATTATATTTTAGGGAATGTGATTATGTCCAGTCTATAATGATGCTCACCGCAACACTCATCTGATTATGAATCAATTCGATATACATACATGTAAAACATAGTTACAGTAATGAAAAAAATAGAAATTTTCATTGCGGAAGTGAAGAAAATATAATTAAAATTATTTTCAAGAAATGTATCAAAAAGACATTACCTCTGACTATGTAAGCAAAGTTAGAAGTTCCATATCGCATTTTATACATCGATAGAGCATTTTCAATATTTTTTTTGACTCTGGTATATAACCAACCGGGTAAAGGACTTTCATGAGCCAAGCTTATGCGCTTGGTATTTTGGTCATAGTTATGATTTGAAAATTTGCAAATATGTAAATTTCCTAATTTTAAGTTTTCTTACATGTTTTGTGCTTTTTATCATGTAAAAATGACTTATTGAAGTAAATAACTTTTCACAGCAACCGGGTAATAGATTTTTATGAGACAAAGCTTACATTCCTTGTGTTTTGTTCACAGTTCTGGTTCAAAGAGTTGTACTTCAATGGATTACTTCAATAAGTCATTTTTAAATGGTAAAAATCACAAAAAATGTAAGAACCCTATTGAAAGAAATCATGTGACTAATCATATTATTAATCCAGTGATTAATCACATGATTAATCATGTGACTAATCATATGATTAATCCAGTGATTAATCACATGATTAATCATATGATAAATCATGTGATCAATCATGTGATTAATCATGTGGTTAATCATGTGATCAGTCATATGATTAATCACATGATATTATCGACGGAAAAATCATGTGATTAATCACATGATTAATCACATGATTGATCACATGAATTTTTCCAGAATCCAGGAATATGCTCTGCTGAATTTATAACTTAATTTATTTATTATCTAGCAGTTTACCACTGCTATATTATAAATGAAAAATAATAGTTAAATGAAACATTTGCAATATAATATAATTATTTGTATATTACAGTTATTTAAATAATTAATTCAATTGAAGATATAGACAACTTTATTGTTATTACAATTATAATGTTCCGACATAACTGAAGAATGGGACAAAATAAGAACTTCTAAATATATTCTGCCCTAATGAAAAGATGGAATATTTGGGTTATTGGGTATAGATGAGCAATTGATATACGATAAATGGGCCCTATGGGTTTTCCTTGCGGGTCCCATATGACTGATATAAAACTAGTTAACATTTTTTTTTCGGATTACAAACATTTTATTCGAATAATAATCGATATTACTTCTTATACTACTTTGATAAAAGTATATTTTTATTATAAATTAAGGCTACAACTGTAAATAAACAATAAAGATACGTAACATACCTGTATATAGGAATAAGATTATTATAAATGATATTGTTATTATTGTAGAGAAATGATGTTTAAGGAGCCTCGTGCTCGCGCTACCCGACACCGACCCGTGGTAGCAAATTCACACGAAGCCGGGCCGAGCCCGCCCACGTGTACTCGATTTTGGCAGCTACCATGAACAGTTGCGACAACGTCAGCGACAGCGCGAGGAGGCCACTACTTGGCGATGATGTTTCTATTAAAAAAACAGAGAAGATATTTTACATAAAGTCAGCTGCTCAAAATTTTAGAATCGTTTATGTTTAATTTGTGAGTTAACTAATATTTTTTATTCAACAAAATTTTTTCTTATTGTTTATTAAAAACCATTTAAAATGAGCCCTGGAACGATATTAGCAAACATTTAAAATGATCTATTTGGAACGTCTCAGATTCGCTACTTATTAGTATACCTTCATCTGAAAAAAAGAAAATAATAAGTACAGCAGAATATTTTTGATTGGACATAATTTTTACTGAATCTTTATTAAAGTCCCTTTCAAATAAGCCCTGATCGACGTTCGCAAACCCACTTGAAAAGAATTGTATATTTTTTTAATGTCAGTAGAGACCAATAATTGGTATTTTCGGAAACCTGCTGGATTTGAGATCTTAATATTATTCATATATCTTATGTCATGGATCTTGTCGCTGAATTTTCTCAAAGCATGAAAAATATATTAAACATCTATTTTCAACAATATTTTCAACAGGCATTTATACTTTCCTAAATTTTCAATGGGAGACGCTTACACTGTTAATACACTCTATTTGTAAACTTCATATCTATTCGAAACTGAATTTTATAAGTAATGTATTATTATGTGTACCAAAGCTAAAAGTAAAATACTATAAAAAAGTTGCAATTAAATTAGTTGAAAGACAATTAACAATTGTATATTCCAATGCGCATACAAATACTTCTTACTCAATAATTTTCAAATAAAATATGGTGTTCTTATTAAGGCTTCGTTTCATGACTTTCATAAACTATTTAATCTACAAACTTATAACTCATTAAGATTCATAATACAATTATTTCATTTTCAACTTACGCTGAATAGTTTATAAAATTTCATGAAACGAAGCCTTAATAAGAACACCATATTTTATTTGAAAATTATTGAGTAAGAAGTATTTGTATGCGCATTGGAATATACAATTGTTAATTGTCTTTCGACTAACTTGATTGCAACTTTTTCATAGTAATTTATTTTTAGCTTTGGTACACATAATAATAAATTACTTATAAAATTCAGTTTCGAATAGATATGAAGTTTACAAAAAGAGTGTATGAACAGTGTAAGCGTTTCCCATTCAAAACTTAGGAAAGTATAAGCCTGTTGAAAATATTGTTGGAAATAGATGTTTAATATATTTTTAATGTTTTGAGAAAATTCAGTGACAAGATCCATGACATGAGATACATGAATAATATTAAAATCTCAAATCCATTGTGTTGTCGAAGATATAAATTATTGCTTTCTACTGACATTTAAAAAGTATACAATTCTTCTCAAGTGGGTTAGCGAATATCGATCAGGGCTTATTTGAAAGGGTCTTTAATAAAGATTCAGTAAAAATTATGTCCAATCAAAAATATTCTGCTGTACTTATTATTTTCTTTTTTTCAGATGAAGGTATACTAATAAAGAAAATATAACCACATATACAAATCAAAAGCAAATTTTTTCCCAATCAATATTTTATACAAAAAATTTCAGGATTGAGTAAAGAAAATGAGAATAGTTGAGTTTACACAAAAATTGCAAAGAATAACAACTTTCCACATTAGAGAGGTTAGAAGCGAGAAAGGGCTTACCGAATCTATGCTTTGCAGGTGACTTCGCTGTCTTGTTGTCTCAAATGGGTGATCACCTCCAAGTGATGGACGCGACGAAAGAATCAAAACCCACCAGGACACCGTACTACAACCGCCGCTGTCATCGCTGGGAACGCCACGGACGAGACACGCGCACGGCAGCCTCGGTAGGAATTTCTTATACAAACAATTCAATCAGCTGTTGGTGCTGCCGTGCCTCGTGCGTGCTTTCGAATTTGCGATAGAATCGTCTCGTCCGTGGCGTTCCCAGCGATGACAGCGGCGGTTGTAGTACGGTGTCCTGGTAGGTTTTGATTCTTTCGTCGCGTCTATCACTTGGAGGTGATCACCCATTTGAGACAACAAGACAGCGAAGTCACCTACAAGTATAGATTCGGTAAGCCCTTTCTCGCTTCTAACCTCTCTAATGTGGAAAGTTGTTATTCTTTGCAATTTTTTGTGAAAACTCAAGTATTCTAATTTTCTTTACTCAATCCTGAAATTTTTTGTATAAAATATTGATTGAGAAAAAATTTGCTTTTAATTTGTATATGTGGTTATATTTTCTTTATGATCCATTTGGAAAGTCTCAGATTCACTACTTATTAGTATACCTTCATCTGAAAAAAAGAAAATCATAAGTACAGCAGAATATTTTTGATTCGACAATATTTTTACTGAATCTTTATTAAAGGCCCTTTCAAATAAGCCCTGATCCATGTTCTCAAACCCACTTGAAAAGAATTGTATATTTTTTAAATGTCAGTGGAAACCAATAATTGGTATTTTCGACAACCTGCTGGATTTGAGATCTTAATATTATTCATATATCTCATATCATGGATCTTGTAGCTGATTTTTTCAAAGCATGAAAAATATATTAAATATTTACTTTCAACAATATTTTTGACTGGCTTATAAGTAATAATATTTTTATTTACTGTCCTAAATTTTCAATAGGAGACGCTTAACTCTATTTGTAATCTTCATATCTATTCGAAACAATTTTATAAGTAATCTATATTATGGTGTGCTAAAGCAAAAAGTAAATGACTATAAAAAAGTTGCAATAAAGTAGTTGAAAGACAATTTAGCAATTGCAAATTCAAATGCACAGACGTATACTCCATAACCAATAATTTTCAAATAAAACATCGTTTTCTTATTAAGCCTCCGCTTCGTGAAATTTCATAAACTATTCAGTGTTAAGTTGAAAATTAAATAATTATATTATGGATCTTAATGAGTTATAAGTTTGTAGATTGCATAGTTTATGAAATTCATGAAACGAAGCCTTAATAATAACACCATATTTTATTTGAAAATTATTGAGTCAGAAGTATTTGTATGCGCATTGGAATATACAATTGTTAATTGTCTTTCAACTAATTTGATTGCAACTTTTTTATAGTATTTTACTTTTAGCTTTGGTACACATAATAATAGATTACTTATAAAATTCAGTTTCGAATAGATATAAAGTTTACAAATAGAGTGTATTAACAGTGTAAGCGTCTCCCATTGAAAATTTAGGAAAGTATAAATGCCTGTTGAAAATATTGTTGAAAATAGATGTTTAATATATTTTTCATACTTTGAGAAAATTCAGCGACAAGATCCATGACATAAGATATATGAATAATATTAAGATCTCAAATCCAGCAGGTTGTCAAAAATATCAATTATTGGTTTCTACTGACATTAAAAAAATATACAATTCTTTTCAAGTGGGTTTGCGAACATCGAGCAGGGCTTATTTGAAAGGGACTTTAATAAAGATTCAGTAAAAATTTTGTACAATCAAAAATATTCTGCTGTACTTTGTGAAGTCCAGAAATAAGTGGAAATAAATAGTAATTGGTTTTATGTATGTTTATTATATAAAATACAATAATTTATTTACCAATACAAGCTGCTGTCTTCTGGTAGATCGATGCGTTGTAATTTTACTTACAATTCTTTTTCTATAATTGCTCTTTACGTTTAGAATTGACACTTGCTTTTATAAATTTACTATAAATAACTTATAAGATCTGCTTACTAGATGAGTAAGGCTTACGATTACAATTTCAATAATTTATAAGATCTGCTTGCTAGATGAGTAAGGCTTACGATTTCAACTTCCTCGACGTCGTAGAGTTACACGGAGCTCTCCAGGGTTCTTGTACGCTGTGACTGATTCGCGTGACACACATCACTTCTTTTATAATACAAAATAATTAGTTTAAAGATGAGCCCGGTGGTATCGAATTCATCTTTTGACAACTTATGTATTACAAGTTTTCTGGGTCGTCGTACTTGCGAAATGCTGAGCATTGCAAAGTGTGGCCTTTCGACTGCCGCGGAGTTCGGTGGCTTGGATACTAGCTCGACCGTATGTTAAAAACTGCATGCGTTGTCTTCCTGAGTGGGTGACTCTATACGTCACAAGGTCGCATAAGCAGAACGCTGCGTAGTATTAAGTTGCATTCTCGCTTTTATGTGTCAGGAAATATCTGATACTAATTATGCTTTTTCTTTAAAATGAGAATACGTCTCCGGACGTAACACCTCCCCCCTTAGACTGTTGAATGTCGTAGAGATTCAACAAATGTATCAGAGATTTTCTGTTACAGAATTTGATTTAATGATAAAAATAATAATACGTTTTATAATAGTAATAGTAATATTAGTAATAATAATTATAATAATAATAATAATACTCGTTAGTCTTGGATCGACATGAATTTCTCATAAATTATGGTTTAAACAATTAATACTTTGATTTACAAAATCATGACCATTGGTTATTTTACATTCATGGTTATCAAGTTTAAGTTTTCTAAATTGTTAATTACTTTGGTGCGCATTGTTTAAATTGACAGTTGTATTTAGCGTATATTATTCTTGCTGGAACATAAAAATTGCTGTATTTGTAATTATCTTATATTTGTAATTTCAAATTACAATTATAAGATGGAAAGTTAACTATAAATACAACAACGTCTTTCATAAAATGTTTTTGAGAAATTTTTAGATAATTTCAATATGGTTTATTTAAAATTGTGTTTCATTTCGTACAAGAATGTTTACAATTTCCCTGTGTTGACATTTTTTTCTCTATGCTAGTTGATACGTGGGTGTCAATAAATTTGCAATCACATAATTTTGTGGATCAAGAAATCACTGATGAGAATATGAATATTAAATGTAATTTAGGGATACGTCACGGACGTAACACCTCCCCTTTTAGAACGGTGAATAATTCTTGCTACGTAGACTCACATTTAAGGGCTCTTTGTAATAATAAAAATTAAAAAAATATTTTATATTTCTATCGTTTGTATCAGTTAAATTCCGAAAAGTTCTCCTTCGGGTTTTTTCTGGGATGTGGATGTGGAATTTGTAGAGTTAGTTACAATGGGACGTTGTGGGAGGGGTGGCAAGGGTCTTAGATTTACAACTCTTCTTGGTTTAAACTCTTGTAATTCGTGTTCTTCTATTTTTGTAGAATGGTTTTCTTTTAATGGCATAGATATGGTAGGTTTCGTTACTACTATTTCCTGAAGTCCGCTCGCCATATCTCTTCTATTTCTAAAATGTTATCCTTCCGTATCATTTATCTTGTTCAACACTACTAATAAGTATGTTACAGATGTGAATATTGATCCAAATAAATGTCTGGAACATCCATATAGTTTTTGGAGTGTATATCCTCTTATTATCAGATCTACTATCATCTTCGTTAACTGCATTATTATTAATGTCATAATGATTGCTGAGCTTATTGTTCCATATTCTTCATATTTTTCTATTATTTTATTCCAAGGGGTTTCAGCAATATGAGTGAGTGTTTTTTCTGTTAGAAAATTTCTCATCAAGTCATCTTTTGCAGAATTTGCACTTTGTGTGAATTTTGCTATGGTATTTACGATGGATTTCTTTTCCATTGGAAAGAGTAATCTTTCCTCGAATTTTTCCAGATCTTGTTATGTGTATATTTCACTTGTTGCTAAGGAATTCAGTTTTTCCGGTATCCAGTTTTTGATAATTTTAGGCTTGAAAACAGTGATATTTTTCTCTATTTTCCTCGGCGTAGGCGTCAAACTTATCCAGTTATTGTCTACCTTATAATAGGGTGGAATTATTGAATCACACTCGATCTGTGTTCCTGTTCTAATCAAAATATGTGTTTTCGGCGTCAGAAACCAAGTAGTGTTTCCTGATATTACGGGAAGTTCCTCGTAACACTCCTTAGTGTATGGTGAATTTTTACGTTAATCGGGCTACATTTTATTATGTGTACCACCTCTCCTGCAAGTCTAGCAATGTATCCTGGCTTCTGCATAACATTATAAGCAAATTTATCTGGGAAATTTGATGTGAGGGATAAGGAATTTTGGATTTCTTTTCTCTCTAACTCTCACATTTTTGTTAAAATATTTTGTTTGAGAATGCCATAATTTTTAATGAGGACATGCTGTGGGTGTTTACAAATAAATTGAGAGCCAAACACTTTAATAAATTAAATTTCAGTATATTATAAAACTGTCTATAAACTTAACTCTATTACATAAATTGGTTGAATATTACAAAAGCTTGGTTGAGTATCTGAGTGTTACAAGTTTATGTTTGAGTGTATGAGTGTTACAAAGATTATGTTTAAGTGTTTCTGTGTGAGTGAGATTTCAGAGAATTGCTGAGTTTGAATTAGTAAATTCCGTTGAGTTTACTGCTAGCATAAATACACACAATGAATGTTATTGATTTCTTGTGGTTGAGACTTGACAAGAATTATATGTGCAGAGTACTTCATATTATATTACTGCTTGCTTGAGTCATCAAAATGGCTGTGTGTAGGTGTGTGTGTGAGTTTACCTTAGCTTCATAGCAATTATATTAATTTGGAGAAGAATGAGGAAGCCGGTTGAATCACACAGTCCATAGAGATGAAGCCAATTGAGTTGTAACCGCAGATGAGTTATAGCAAGCGAGAAGAGTTGTACCCAGTGAGAAGAGTTGTAGCCAGTGAGAAGAGTTGTAGCCAGTGAGAGGAGCCAGTGAAACAGGAGAGTTGGTAAAAGCCAGCTGAGCACCGCCAGTTGAGTCCTGCGTAACGGTTACCGAGAGTGGTTGCCTCATGGCTAGCTAGAGGCAGCGAGCCGGTGAGATTATGCCATGTCAGAAGCTGCCGTGTGAGAAGCACTGCCGTATAAAAGCACTGCCGTATGAGAAGTTCCGTTTGAGAGATACAGCTGACTGAGAGTATGCCGTGTAAAAGTCCATGCGGCCTCGTTGCGAGCACGCCGTATGTACATTGAGTGAGTGAGAGAGAGCGGTCTCGTGTCGAGCACGCTTCACTGCCGAACAGTGAGAGCCGCTTTGTACGAGTAGATGCCGTGTGAGAAAATGCCTCTATGTATGAGGAGCTGCCGTGTGAGATGATCCGCTGAATGAGACGAGAGTCCGAGTATGAGGCACCATACTAGTCACCATGCAGCCTCGCAACGAGCACACTGTGGACTATACCGGGTCGGGGTGAGAACTGCTGCCGTTTTAGTAGCAGCCGCAGACTGTTTTACAAAGAGTGAGCACTTCCGTCTTCTTGGCCTTCACGATTCACTTCGCGAATCAAATCACAATCTCTCTCACATTTGCATGTGAGAGAGCGAGAGAGATCGAAACAGCGCGAATTCACCTTGTGAATCAGTGTAGTGTCTCGGCTGTTCCGCCGAGAGGCCGCGAGGTGCTGCCGCGCCGTGGCAGCGCTGTGAGTCGTACCGAGCTGAGCATAACCGCGGGAATTCAAATTACTGAATTCCCAAACATATTTAAATATAAACTTTTAAATTGCGCCCGAAAATGTTCTTCTACATGTACAAATTTCGAATTTGTATAGGCAAAAATATCTATATTAATTAGATCTCGCTGTTGACTCACATCATTATCGAATAAAATGTTTACATTACTTTTTTCGTAAATAAATAATTTAGGATGTTCTGTTTTCGTTATAATTCTGTCGCAAAACTTAATATTTTCTACAGCGTTTAAAGAAAAAGATATATCATAAGTATTTATTGTATACATTACTTCTTGATTTGGTGATAATGTTTTTGTTACGGTGCCTTTAAATAAAACATCGTATTTGTTGTCAAAACAATTTTCGTTTGGAACATGCGACCAAAATGCATAACCGGCTTGCGCGTCTATACAACGTTCGTCCGAGAATTTGGATGTTGTTCCCGAGTTTAAATGTAATTTATTATTGTTTAAGTTTACTTTTGTATATTCTTCCATAAGCGTAATTTTTATGAGGCCTTGAACAAGAACATTATCCCAACTTCCATAATCATCCGCGTAGGTGCCTCCTGAACAAGATTTCCCTTCGATTTTTCCTGCTAGATCGATTCCTACTGTTTTCGTCTCATTTATTTTAATATTCGCTATTGTGTGAGAATTGTCATATTTAAATATTCCTGTATTATGAATAAATTTACACTGCTCCGCGCCAACGTCGTATAAATATTCTTGTAAACCGTTTTCAACTGGACCTAAATGACTGAACATTCCGCAGTGATATATTGTTCGTTTTATTTCTATTTTACATTGAATTACATAACTTGTTTTGAATTCCGCTAATTGTAATAATTCTATGGTTGTATTAGATACTTGCAAATCTTCTTCATGGAAATCGCATTCCCCGGTATCCACTAAGGAGTATGTTTTTACTGCTGGATCAGCAGAGCCGCAGTTGAATCCAATTATGGCTTTATTATATTTGATGAAGGTTAAAATTATGAAAATTTTTAATAATATTTTCTCCATTTCCTAAAACAGAAAGTTGTCTTACTATTTTTTTTTGCCGTTAACAAGACTTAATTTATTTGAGTGTACAGTTTTTGCTTTTCCTTTATAATTAATAGTGATACTGTTATTTTCATTTATTTTTAATATATCAAAAGGGCCCTGGTAATGATCTTTTTCAAGTTTATCCGGTTTTGGCTCTTTAATTAACCATACTTTATCACCCTTATCAAACTGTACTGGGTTTTTATAAAAACCCAGTACAGTAAAAATTATTACGATTATTTATCGTAATAATTTTTGGATTTTTCCTTTGAAACTATTAAATTTCCCCTTGCTATTTGAGTAATTTCTCTCATATTTTTAATTAATTTTTCTAAGTATCCGTTGTATGTAGGCAATAATTCTGATTTCTTAATTGGTTCGCTAGATGGAATTCTAGCAGGAGAAGCAAAAACTATTTCGTACGGTGTAAAATTGTGGCTAGTATGTACGCTTGTATTGTAATGAAATTGTGCGAATTCTAAAAATTCATCCCATTCGTATTTTTTTGTTGAAAAATTTTTAAGATATTCACATAATGGGTGATGAACTATTTCTAGAGACCCGTTAGATTGTGGGGAAAAAGCTATTGTTTCTATCTTATCAAATTTAAATCTTTTTGCTATTTGTTTCATCATTTTGCTAGTAAAATTTGTTCCCCTGTCCGTTAAGGGGGCTAGACACCTTTTTTCTCTGAAATAAGAAGTCACATTTTAATACATAAATGTAAACTAATTATTTCATACTTTTTACATATAAAAGTGGGTATATTTACCTTACCTTAAAACTTTCTCCGATGGGCCTTTTATATGGTCCAGAACCATAGTCATCGATGAAACAAGTTTTTTCACTAACCGTAAGCTTTGAAATTTCCCTGTGGATGGATTGACTCCAGATTTGAACTAAATTACTCCTGAATAGTATAATTCTCATATGAGTGTAGGCATTTGGGATTAAATGTCGGAACAAATTTTTACATCAGAAAATTATGAAAAAATATAAAAAATTTAAAAATATTTAAAAAACAACTCTTGAGAAACAGCACAATTTTTTTTTTCTCATTAGATCAAAAATCCCTACACTTATATGAGAATTATACTATTCAGGAGTAATTTAGTTCAAATCTGGAGTCAATCCATCCACAGGAAAATTTCAAAGCTTACGGTTAGTGAAAAAACTTGTTTCATTGATGACTATGGTTCTGGACCATATAAAAGGCCCATCGGAGAAAGTTTTAAGGTAAGGTAAATATACCCTCATTTATATGTAAAAAGTATGAAATAATTAGTTTTCATTTATGTATTAAAATGTGACTTCTTATTTCAGAGAAAAAAGGTGACTAGCCCCCTTAATACTATTTTAGGTGATCCAAAAATACATATGAATCTTTTTATAAAGGCATCTGATACCGATTCTGTCGTTTGATCTTTTAAACATGTTAGAATTATGAATTTCGATAATTGATCCTGAATAGATAATATATATTTATTGTTATTTTTTGTAATATTAAATGGCCCTACTATATCCATAGCAATCTTGTCAAATGTTTTTATTGGTGTGTCTGTTATAATCATAGGTTGTTTAGTTTTTTTCCGTTTTAGTTTATTTCTTTGACAGTCATCGCAATTCTTTATTCTGTTTTGAATATCCGATTTTAAATTTTCCCAAAAATATTCTTCTTTAATTCTGTTATAAGTTCGATTTACACTGGAATGCCCTCCTATTGTAGAAGAGTGATACATATTGAAAATTCTGTCTCTATCTGTATTTTGTACATAGTTGACGTTATTTGAACATATTATTATCTTTATATTCGAATCGTTAAAAATTTGTTTTAAAATTTCTTCTATCTCTATCTGACTTATATTTAAAATTTCAATATCTTTTGATATACTAAAAATAGTCATTTTTTTCCTAATTAATATTTCTTTTAATATTCTGAATAACTTTACTAAATTTTCCTTAACGATGTTTGATGTCATTGATATATCGAGACATAAAATAAATAATTTCCTATTTCCAATATTAATAATATCAATTTCCCCCTTTTTTAGACTTGTATTTATTTTTAGATTTTTATTTTTTATTAATAAATCAGTATTTTCGTCTAGTGATTTATAATCTTGTGTTACTAAATGTACATTGTTGTCATTTCTGAATTGAATTGAATTTTTTGAATATACTACATTGTCGCGTTTTTGTTTCTCAATTATATTATTTGTAGTACTTCCGTCTCTTTTTCCATTATTTCTGGTATGTGTTTTATTCGGTTTCCTTGGTCTGCCTCGTTTTATTTTCATTTCTATCCGATTATCATTTAAAATCTTGATTTTGTCGTCATGATTCGTTTGACTCGTTAATTCTATACTTTTATTTGATTCTCTTTTCTTTTGTGCTCTTGTAACTACAAATATTTCTATCGGATTTCGCGATAATGCATCTGCATTTGCATTTTGTTTTCCTGGTTTGTAGATAACATCAAATTCATAATCTGATAATTTGAGTCTCCATTTTTGCACTCTAGTATTATTGTCAGCTGATTTTAGCCATAAAAGTAGTTTATGATCCGTAACTGTTAAGTCCGGAAATAAGTGGAACTAAGTAGTAATTGGTTTATGTAGGTTTATTATATAAAATACAATAATTTATTACCAATAGAATCTGCTGGCTTCTGGTAGATCGATGCGTTGTAATTTCAATTACAATTCTTTTCTATAACAATTGCTTTTATAAATTTACTATAAATAACTTATACGATCTGCTTACTAGACGAGTAAGGCTTACGATTACAATTTCAATAACTTATAAAGTCTGCTTACTAGACGAGTAAGGCTTACGGTTTCAACTTCTCGATGTCGTAGAGGTACACGGAGTTCGCCAGGTTTCTTGTACGCTGCGACTGATTCGCGTGACACACATCACTTCTTTTATAATACAAAATAATTAGGTTAAAGATGAGCCCGGTGACGTATCGAATTCATCTTTTGACAACTTATGTATTATAAGTTTTCTGGGTCGTCGTACTTGCGAAATGCTGAGCATTACAAAGTGTGGCCTTTCGACTGCCGCGGAGTTCGGTGGCTTGGATTCTAGCTCAACCGTATGTTAAAAACTGCATGCGTTGTCTTCCTGAGTGGATGACTCTATACGTCACAAGGTCGCATAAGCAGAACGCTGCGTAGTATTAAGTTGCATTCTCGCTTTTATGTGTCAGGAAATATCTGATACTAATTATGCTTTTTCTTTAAAATGAGAATACGTCTCCGGACGTAACACCTCCCCCCTTAGACTGTTGAATATCGTAGAGATTCAACAAATGTATCATTTTCTGTTACAGAATTTGATTTAATGATAAAAATAATAATACGATTTATAATAGCAATAGTAATATTAGTAATAATAATTATAATAATAATAATAATACTCGTCAGTCTTGGATCGACATGAATTTCTCATAAATTATGGTTTAAACAATTAATACTTTGATTTACAAAATCACGACCATTGGTTATTTTACATTCATGGTTATCAAGTTTAAGTTTTCTAAATTGTTAATTACTTTGTTGCGTATTGTTTAAATTGACAGTTGTATTTAGCGTATATTATTCTTGCTGGAACATAAAAATTGCTGTATTTGTATTTTGAAGAGTTCATTGACTTGGAGTGTCGCGAGGCCGTACAGTTAAAAGTGCATAGTTGTCGAAATTCGCATATACGACATTTGTATGTCAGAAAATTACTGGCGATAAATATGCATTGTTAATTTAATTTTAGAGATACGTCACAAACGTAACACTTCCCCCCCTTAGAATGTTGAATATCGTAGAGACTCAACAAGTATAATAATAGTTAGCTATCAGTAATTTTCTGTTACAATAATTTCAAATTACAATTATAAGATTGAAAGTTAACTATAAATACAACAACGTCTTTCATAAAATGTTTTGAGAAATTTTTAAATAACGTCAATATGGTTCGTTTAAAATTGTGGTTCATTTCGTACAAGAATGTTTACAATTTCCCTGTGTTGAAATTTTTTTCTCTATGCTAGTTGATACGTGGGTGTCAATAAATTTGCAATCACATAATTTTGTGGATCAAGAAATTACTGATGAGAATATGAATATTAAATGTAATTTAGGCATACGTCACGGACGTAACACCTCCCCCCTTTGACTGTTGAATATCGTAGAGATTCAACAATTATAGGAATAGTTGAACCATCAGTAATTTCTTGTTACAAAAGGTTCAATAATAATAACAATTCAAATAATAAAAACAATAATAAAAATTCATATCATTAAATCCATACTAAAAATTTATATTTATAAACAATAACAAAATAATAATAAAAATTCAATAAATTTAAACAAAATTTCGTATCGTCTATAAATTTCTATAAAGTAAACCATTTTTTTTTTCCTAACACTAGACTACACTTAACCTACGGTTATAATTTTATATAACAATTGGTTAATAAAACGTTATGTAATAAATATAGCATACGTTATGCATTAGAATTTGTATAGAGATATATAATATCTTGTTTGAACATCGCATTTCGACAATTAAATTATTTTATTACGCTAATGTATAATAAATTTTGTTTTGCTGGTTTTACATAAATTAAAGTCATTGATTAACTGAGTTTAGAAATAATGTGTGTATTAAATAATTTTGTAGTAAATAAAATGTGTGAGGAGAAATATATAGGGAACGATTCAAGTGATCATTCACTGCCCTCCCTGCTGAGATATTTGGCAAAAGATATATTATTTTTTCCTCTTTGTTTAAGTAGAATAACATTAAAAGGTTTTTGGTATTATCATTATAAAAAAAATATTTTTCAACCGTATACTGAGAAAAATTATAATTATTTCCAAAAGAAAAATTTAATTATATTGGTAAGTATTTATGATAAAAAAGGAAGGTTAATAGGACGGAGTAATTTTTGTTAATTTTGACTTGTTATTGCTCTTATGCATCATTGTATTACCTTCCATTGAAAATCTCAGTCGTTTTAAAAGTTCATTTTAAAACTCAAGATTTTTTTCTGGCATGAGTAGCATTCACATATTTGCATTAGAGAGTATGCAGTGTGTTATAGAGTAGAAAATTGCTTTACTCAATACAGTGCCGAATAGTGTATCTTGTAGGATGATCATGTTAGTATATGATGAAACTGATCACTCCCAATACATTATATTCGATTTAATCTTAGCAATGTGAGTACAGCTACCTAAATTCTTTCTTTCTTTTGTTCTTGAACTATTCATAAAATTTCTTTTATGAATGCGAACAATTTTTTTCGGCAAATACAATCTGATTTTGCATAAAATTACAGTCAAATTTTTTTTATCTATGTTAGGGTTGCAAGGTTTAGGAATGGTTTTGTTTCGTTTTCTTTTGGATTAGTTCTATATTTTCTTATTCAAAGATAGATAGAATAACAAGGTATTAAATTAATCCCTGAAATGTTTTATACCTTGTGACTAAATAATTAATTAAATATTTCTATTATTTAATAACACATAATTTTTACAAAAAAAAAACTTTTACTTATTTCATTAGCAAACAAAAACTGAGGTATTTTAATATGTAATCGCAATATTTTTGTTTGTTGTTGTTAAAAAAGAAAAGAACAATATATATATATATATTTTTTTTTAATCGTCAACGATGTTATTGTTAGTCGTAGCATTACTTTTAAAATCTTTCATGTATGAATCTTTTTGCTGTCTTCGTAAAAATTTCTTAGAATTTCATTATTCAAATTTATATTATTCCGATCGCATTTTTATAAAAGTATTAACTTTCTTAGGAAATATAGTTGCTTTTCACAAAATTCTGACAAGTTGATACGAACAATTGTAGACAAACGAATAAATGGTTATAATTTTAAATTGTATATTTGGTAAAATCTGGATCACCTTAGGGTTATATTCTAGTTGACCAAGAAGTAGGATGGTTTTGCTTCAAATGGAAAAGTTGAGCTGCAATTATAATTCTCTATTGCTGTATTAAATTTGGAAAAATAAGAAGAGATTATGATAGATGTTAATATTGAGTATGTTGTCCATATCCTAAAACAAAAATGTTATGTTATTATTTGTTATAATATTGTCTTTGCTTATTTTTCATAATTAGTTAAGATATTATTTTGTTCATTTTAATAGCGTTAAAAATTCTTATTATGTTGATCCTTTTGAAATTTATTCATATTTGGTTCTTTAATAGGCCATGTTTTGTCTCCCTTTTTAAACTTTCTTCTGATAATAAATTTATTGTAGTAACCTTTAGATTTTAATTTTAATCTTGTATTTTTTACAAATTCTTTAAAATGTTTTTGATTATTAGATGTCCATTTTAGTTTTTTGAGGTTTTTATTAAATGTTATTTTGGTTAAAACTAATTGCAATTGGTGTACTTTATTAGGATTTGTATTTAGATTGATTATTACGTTATGATTTTGATTACCTAAAGTTTCTTGTAGTTGATTTTTATTCTCAAGCTGTTCTTGGTGTTCTTGATCATCAAATATTTTTAGATGATTTTTATTCTCTAAATGTTTTTTAAGTTTTTGATTATCAAACATATCTTTTGGTTGATTTTCATTTTCGAAAACTACTTTACTATTATTTAATAAGTTCTTTAGACTTTTTGTATCATTTAAAAAAGACTCTTCTGAATGTATTGATGCTATATTCTTTTTTAACGAATTTTCAAGCGAGTTTTGTTGGAATTTAGTTTCCATTTGATCATCTTCGGATTCAAATGGTTCAGCTAAAGCAAAAGTTATGTCTAAAATGACTTTAAGATCATTATAAAAAGTTACTGTTTCCAACGAATTATTACCTTCTTTATTATTTTCATTCGAAATTTCAGTCTTTTGGTTATTTATATTAGATTCATTAAAATCAATTACATTAATTTCATCACAATCCTCATGAGTTTTTAAATTAGATTCGTTGAAATTCATTTCTTCATTAGTCTCATAATTTTTTACAGTAGATTCAATAGAATCAATTAAATTTGTTTCTATAATTTCTTCAATTTCATGATTATTTTTGAAAATTTTGTTAAATTCTATAAAATTAATTTCATTAGTATTTCCATGATTTTTTATAATCATATTATTATCTTTTGGTTCATCAGTGATTTCATCTATTTTTATAAAAGGTACGATAATTAAATTGATTTCTTTATCATCATTAATTATTGTAGATTTCTCTATGATATTAGTTTCCTGTTTAATTTTATTTACTTTATTTTCTGTAATTAGTTCATTACCATTATACCTTTCAATATTCGTTGTATTAACTTTGTTTCTCTGAATTTTTGATTCGTTAATTGTTTCTTTTGTAACATTATGGTATGATTCATCAGTATTAATACTTGGATATTGTTTGATTTCCTCACATTCTCCAGTAGTATGATCTGGATTTTTACAAAGATCACAATGATTTCCCATTGCATTATATTGCATCATAAGATTTTTAAGTTTTCTGCAGTTGTCGATGTCATGCCCAATTCTTTTGCAATAATCGCATTGAATTCTTTTCCTATTTACTGTATTGGGTTGTTGATTATTAAAAATCGTGTTTCTTGGCTTGTAATTTTGTTCTTGAGTCTTGTTAATGAGTTTATTATAATCTTCTAAATCTACTTCAATCTTTTTATTCATTATTGTCAAAAATTGTTTATAATCTGTTGATTCGATTTCCTCAAAATCGATTGCTTGGTCATTATTTTCAAAAGCAATATTAATATTATTTATTAATGACTTAATATTATTTTCGTCATTTTCCAAAATTTCCTCATAATGTAAATCACTTATATTTTCTGGTAGAATTTCATTTAACATTTTTTTGTAAATCCTTTCCTTCTCTAATTTTGGAATCGTATTTAAAATTTTCATAACATCATCATATAATGTTATTTCTGAATTTATATTTACTTCATTTTTATTGATTAACTCAGGTTCATAAGATATTAAACAAGATGATTTCTCCATTTCATCCTCAATTTGAAAATTTTCAGTTTTTTCGTTTATTTGTATTACTTGTTCACAATCCCTATGAATTACAGGTGTTGAATTTTGTTTTTCATTCGTATTTTCTAACATTTTCTTCACAACTTTCTTCTGTTCTATTGTTATTCTTGATTTTAATTCTTTATCCGTTTTTTGTGGCTTTTCAGTTACTGTATTAAGATTATGATTTAATTTATGGGCTGCTTTCAGTTTGATCTTACTATGATTTATATGTAAATAACCCTCGTCTAGTCTTAATTTTTGTTCAGTAAGAATTTTGATTCCTAAAATTCCGTCGTAAGATAGACAAAAATTTTGTGGTGCGACATGAAAATCAATATTTAGTCCATTAATGTTTATTTTTATTTCTCCTAATGTTTCGATCGTCCTATCTGTGATACCCGATAAATGAATTTTCTTGCTTCCTAAAATTATATTAGAAGGTATCTGATTTCTTTTTATAATATTTAATTGAGCTCCACTATCTACAAGTAAATTACACACTTTACTTGTGTATGGATTCTCTATTTCAATATACTGCAACTAGTTTTCCAATTTTAGAAAATATATTGCAATTTTTGTCGCTGTTATCTTTCCCTGTGTTTGCTCCTTTTCAACGTTATTTATCTCAGATTCACCAGGATCAAATAAATTTATTTCAATGACATCTGTATTTCCAGCTTTATTAAGTGTTTGATTATCTGTAATATTTTGAGTTGCATTACTTAAATTCTTTGAGACTAATAAATCGATGTCCGTAACCGTCCTATCATTGCTATTTATGTTATGAGTTTATCCTCATTAACTGTATTTATTTTAATACTGCGCTATGTTCCAGTGGTTTTTTATTAACTCTTCTAGTCCACTCATTTCCAGAAGAATTTATTAGTTTTCCGAACTTTTTTGTTCATAGTTTGGTTTTTTGAAACATTCCTCTAAAGAATGCGTTCTGCTTTTGAAAATATTGCAAAAGCTTTCTATCCTACTTTCTATATCTCTTAATATAAAGCAGTTTTCCATTGTATGACCCTTTCTTTTACAGTACGCACAGGTTGGTATCATCTCTGTTTTCTGTAATTTCCTACAATTTACTATCTTGTGTCCTGACATTTTGCAAAATTAACAGTATTGTTTTTTTCCGTTTCGTGTATTTATTTGTTCGTTAAAATTCGTATTTCTTGGGTGATAATTTTGCTGTTGGGTTTTATTGAATTCGTTTGTATTTCTTGAATTGCTTTGTGTATGATACGTGTATTTATTCTCTAAGTTTCTATAGTTTGGATTAATATTTGAGTAATTGGTATTCATTTTTGAAATTGTGTTCCGATCTGGGCAATATGCTGCTGTATGCATGACCGCCTCGCAAATTCGGCAAGTTATTTTATTTTCAAATGGATGTTGCCTTCCTTGCATAGTCATAACTCCTGCCGTCTAGCAATCCGAAGTGTCGTGTCCTTCTAGCGCACAGATCGTACACCAAATCATTTTCCTTGTTACTTGACAATACTTCATTATGTGTCCGTGTTTATTGCACCTTTGACATACTGCCGACGGGCAGTTCTTCATTGTGTGGGTCGCGTTACCACAGTATTCGCAAAGCTCGGTGACGCTGGCACTTTTTTCACACACATTCGGATCGTGACCTCTTTCCTTTCATTTCCAGCAGAGTTCAAATTTTTTTATTAGTGGGCAACTTGTAACTGTGTGACCCATTTCTTGGCAATATTGACAATGACTTCCTTTTAAGTGATTTAATTTACAAGTATCTATCGAATGTCCCCTTGAACTACAGAATTTACAAATTAATTCCATTTTCTCTTTTGCGACATTGCAGAAATATGATAGATGATTTTTATTTTTACAATATACACATGATGCATTGTCGCAGAATAGTGCCTCGTGTTCAGAATTCTTACAAATTTGGCAATGATATATTCTTGTGGTATTTATATTTGATTTTTCGAAACTATATAATATATCTGCGTTATCTTTTCTCATCATAATTCTTTTTTCTGTATTTGCTTCTAGATCTATTGCTCTTTGTATTGCACTCTGTATCGTTTCGTGTTCTCCTAATGCAAATCGTATTTCACTTTTTAGACCATCTTTAAAAGGATACCCAGGAGGCTCGGGTTCGATTCCCGGTACCGGAACCAATGTGAAGTCCAGAAATAAGTGGAAATAAATAGTAATTGGTTTTATGTATGTTTATTATATAAAATACAATAATTTATTTACCAATACAAGCTGCTGGCTTCTGGTAGATCGATGCGTTGTAATTTTACTTACAATTCTTTTTCTATAATTGTTCTTTACGTTTAGAATTTACACTTGCTTTTATAAATTTACTATAAATAACATATAAGATCTGCTTACTAGATGAGTAAGGCTTACGATTACAATTTCAATAATTTATAAGATCTGCTTGCTAGATGAGTAAGGCTTACGATTTCAACTTCCTCGATGTCGTATGACACTCATCACTTCTTTTATAATACAAAATAATTAGGTTAAAGATGAGCCCGGTGACGTATCGAATTCATCTTTTGACAACTTATGTATTACAAGTTTTCTGGGTCGTTGTACTTGCGAAATGCTGAGCGTTGCAAAGTGTGGCCTTTCGACTGCCGCGGAGTTCGGTAGCTTGGATTCTAGCTCGACCGTATGTTAAAAACTGCATGCGTTGTCTTCCTGAGTGGGTGACTCTATACGTCACAAGGTCGCATAAGCAGAACGCTGCGTAGTATTAAGTTGTATTCTCGCTTTTATGTGTCAGGAAATATCTGATACTAATTATGCTTTTTCTTTAAAATGAGAATACGTCTCCGGACGTAACAACTTATTATTTTCTTTTTTTCAGATGAAGGTATACTAATAAGTAGCGAATCTGAGACTTTCCAAATGGATCATTATAAATGTTTGCTAATATCGTTCCAGGGCTCATTTTAAATGGTTTTTAATAAAGAATCAGAAAAAATTTTGTTGAATAAAAAATATTAGTTAACTCACAAAGCATAAACGATTCTAAAATTTTGAGCTGCTGACTTTATGTAAAATCGCCAAGTAGTGGCCTCCTCGCGCAGTCGCCGACGTCGTCGCAACTGTTCATGGTAGCTGCTAAAATCGAGTACACGTGGGCGCGCTCGGCTCCGGCTTCGTGTGAATTTGCTACCACGGGTCGGTTTCGAGTAGCGCGAGCACGAGGCTCGTTAAACATCATTTCTATACATTAATAACAATATCATTTATAATAATCTTATTACTATATACAGGTATGTTACGTGTCTTTATTGTTTATTTACAGTTGTAGCCTTAATTTATAATAAAAATATACTTTTATCAAAGTAGTATAAGAAGTAATATTGATTATTATTCGAATAAAATGTTTGTAATCCGAAAAAAAAAATGTTAATTAGTTTTATATCAGTCATGTGGGACCCGCAAGGAAAACCCATAGGGCCCATTTATCATATGTCAATTGCCCATCTATACCCAATAACCCAAATATCCCATCTTTTCATTAGGGCAGAATATATTTAGAAGTTCTTATTTTGTCCCATTCTTCAGTTATGTCGGAACATTATAATTGTAATAACAATAAAGTTGTCTATATCTTCAATTAAATTAATTATCTAAATAACTGTAATATACAAATAATTATATTATATTGTAAATGTTTCATTTAACTATTATTTTTCATTTATAATAGCAGTGGTAAACTGCTAGATAATAAATAAATTAAGTTATAAATTCAGCAGAGCATATTCCTGGATTTTGGAAAGATTCATGTGATCAATCATGTGATTAATCATGTGATTAATCACATGATTTTTCCGTCGATAATATCATGTGATTAATCATATGATTGATCACATGATTAACCACATGATTAATCACATGATTGATCACATGATTTATCATATGATTAATCATGTGATTAATCACTGGATTAATCATATGATTAGTCACATGATTTTTTTCAATTGGGAAAACTTAAAATTAGGAAATTTACATATTTGCAACTTTTGAAATCATAACTATGACCAAAATACCAAGAACATAAGCTACGCTCATGAAAATCCTTTACCCGGTTAGTTATATACCAGAATCAAAATATTGAAAATGATCTATCGATGCATAAAATGGGGTTTGGAACTTCTAACTTTGCTTACATAGTCAGAGGTAATGTCTCTGTCATAAACTATTTGAAAATAATTCTAATTATATTTTCTTCCGGCAGGGGATATTTGATGAACCCAAAGGTGTAATATTCCTTTAACTTGTTTGCGTTATTGAGCAAGGTGAATATATACACAGAAAGAGATTGAATATCAGATGATTCATTACAAGAAAATAAAAAGCGTTCATTATTATGGCCAATTCACACATAGTTACAAATAACTTCACATATTAAGGAGTATTGAGATGTGCGTATATTGGACTGTAAATAATCATACTGCTTTTATTTTTTTTCTTAATGTTATATTCATGCTTTGCAAGTATTCTATATATACACAAGTTATTGTTAGGTAACTAACAGCAAAAGAAGGAATCCATGCGTTATTGCTAAATGATACTTGATCATAAAAATGTAGCTTACAACTTGTTCGATCTATAAATGCAGCAGTAAATTTAAAACAGAATTATATTTCTTAAGCTTTCTACAATCTGCAAGCTATATTTCAGTGATTAAGTAGCATTTAGCAACACTGCATGGGTTTCTTCTTTGGCTGTAAGTTATATAACAATAACTTGTTTGTTTACAAATGGAAATTTGGTAAGTAATTCATAAATATTCAATAATTCAAAACAAAATAAATATTTACAATCAAAGATATTCATCTGTCAATACTCTTTAATATGTGAAGTTCTTTTATAACTCTATGTGAATTGGCCATAATAATGTATTCTTTTTATTTTCTTGTAATGAATCAATTGATGTACAATCTGTTTCTGTTGAGAATAATGTACCTTATAACAATTAGTCAAAATGCACTTAATCGCATCATAATAAAATAGAAAGCATCGTTAATGTAGCTAAATCTCATATGCTTATGACACGTACGGTAATGTGAAAGAGTATTGGTATTTTGTATTGCTTTACAACTGACACTGATGCTACTGCATTTTTATTATATTCAGTGCTAGTAAAAATTGACTAGTATAAGCTTACAAATTATGAGTTAGAAAATTGAAAAATTGGATATCAGCCGTACTATATTGAATAGTCTAGTTTATTCTAGCCTAACACTAGACTGGAATAAGCTAGCGTATCCAACATAGTTCTTCCGATATGTCGAAATTTTTTAATTTGTACACCACCTTGTACAAATTATGCGGAATTTTACAAACTCTAATTAAATGTTGTTATTATAACTACATATTTTTCCATCAATCATTCCCAATTAAAATATGTTAAGTTGAAATTCAGTTATTGTTATACAAATTATAGCGAAAGAACAAACCCATGCATTATTACTAAATAATATTTGATCATTAAAATATAGCTGAAAATTTGTTTGCTAAATGTAGCAGTAAAGGTAAAACAATATTATTTTTATTACAAACTGTTGCATTTAGCAATACTGTATGAGATAGAAGCAAAAATATACATGGAATTGTGCGGGTGCACTGTTCTCACCTACAGAGGTAAACATGGGAATCATAACCTGGAAAATGACAGCTTAGCCCAGCCCAACAGGCAACGTCTACGGGAAACTCAGCACGACCTCGGAGATGACGGCGTGGACAGCAGCAAAAAGTCTTCATGACCGACGTAGAAAAAGCAACCATGGTGCAACATACTCTTTCACGATCGAACTCGTCGTCGTGTAAATGCGTGTCTGTTGTGAGCGGTCTGTCTGGCGCCCCTTTGTCTCCTCTACCCCTCACCTGTTGACAGCATGTTTTTACGCGTGGCTGTGATCGAAGGCCATGTGGACAGGCTAGAACCCGCACGAACTTCAAGGATAAAGTACGACAACGACTTCGATCTTATGTTTTACATGTGTATATATCGAATTGATTCATAATCAGATAAGTGTTGCGGTGAGCATCATTATAGACTGGACATAATCACATTCCCTAAAATATAATGATTTTATTTAGACATAATAAATAATTTAATTTTCTACGATAATTTGTCGTCTTTTTAAAATCCCCTTATTTTTCTTATCGATGTAGCTATCATAACCTCTATCCATTTTTTAAAATTTCCTTCGCCAAAAATTTCAGCAGATTCTGCCCGAACACCGTAGCCCGCGGGAGGAGTTTCTGGGAAGAATTTAGGAGATATTCTGCCCATCGAACAGAAAATACAACAGATTCTGGGCAATAGCTCCTCAATTTTCTACCAGGGAATAATTAATTATATTTACATTATTTTCGACAAAAAAAGATTGAATATTGATTCATTGTGTATTGAATCGTGATAAGTCATTCTGATTTTTTATTAATTTAATATTTATGATTTACAAGTATTAATTATATATTATAAAAATACAAGGTATTGTTAGATATACAACTTACAGCGAAAGAAGAAACCCGTTTAGCTGTAAATTTAAAACAATAAAATATTTATTACATGGATTTTTGGTGTTCTCTGCAAATGAGACAGATCAAATTGAAGAGGACATTTTTCGCCGACGCCTATCAACCCAGTTGAAAGTAACCAATAAAATCCAATAAAAAAAATTTGCATAAGATATTATAAGTATTTGCACCAGTAAAATCTTATTAAATCAAATAAAATGTGTCTATTTATCGGCATAAACAACGTCGGCATAATCTATTGATTGGCTTAAGCTAATGAAAACATTAGTTTCTGCAGATTAACACACACATTTTATTTGATTTCATAAGATTTTACTGGTGCAAATACTTATAATATCTTATGCAAAATTTTTGTATTGGATTTTATTGGTTACTTTCAACTGGAAAGACGATCACCATTGAGTATACGAGGGCACGCTCGATGTCGGCCTCGCGTGATTTTGATATCCTGGGTCGGCATCGAGTAGTGCGAGCCCGTGACTCTTTAAACATCGTCTCGTCTTTCCCTTTTCTGCCGTTTATTATCGTCGAGGAAATCGTAAGTAACTAGTAAATACTATACCAGTATAAATAATGTTCTTTTTACAAATATTTCATTAAATTATTATTTTTATAATCAGTGTTAAATTGCTAAATAATTTATTGTAATTTATAACTTATATAAATTGATTATAATTTTTACCTATTATAGTTATTTATAATCATGTGTAATTAATACACTGAAAAAAATATTTCTTGAAATCAACTAAATTTTCTATTAATTCTTTATTAGAATACTACTATTTAAATATTTCTTTAACTTTACAAAATTTATTTACTTATGCTAAAGAAATATTTATCTATTTTAAATAAATATTTATTAAATAGTGTCAATAGATTTAGTAAAAATGAGTAATTATTTAGTTAATTTAACAAGTTTTAATAATTGACTTAAGTAAAGATTTATTTGTACTAATTAAATATTTTGTTAATTTAAATGTACGCACTCATTATAATAAATATTTATTTATTAATATAAGGAAAATATTATTTTGATTTGAGAAATTATTTAGTTAATTTAAAATTCTTAATTATTTCAATTAAAGAAATATTTACTTTTATGTATAATATATTTTGTGACTTTTAATATATGCAAGTATTAAATTAACTATCTATTTATTAGTATTAAAAAAATATAATCTTAATTAAAACAATTACTTATTTGTTTTACATTTCCAATTATTAGATTTAAGAAACTATTAATTAACTTACAATAAATATTTTATTATTTTCATGTAAAACAACCAGCAAAATTGTAATAATTGAAATTATTATATATTTATTCATTTAAAATAGATGTGACTTTAAATCAACTAATTATTTGATTGCATACAAAATTTATTTTATTAAATTTAAGAAATGCGGAAGAGATCGAAATCTTTTTTTAAATATTAATAATTGTACTTTATATTATACTATTCAAGAGTTTAAAACGAAACTAAGATTTACTTGTTTTAAATAAATATTTCTTACAATTAATAAAATAACAAAAAAGTAAAATTAAAAATATTTGCTGAATTCTATTTCACTTATTTAGTTGGTCCTCTCTCCATGTCAATTACAGTATTGTAACTGATTATTTGTATTTGATCTGAAACAGACATGTAATTTATTAAATACAAATATTTATTACTTATTTTTCTATTCCAGTTTGAAATTTTCGCTACCTACCTTATCGACACACAACACACTAAAGTATTTTTCTTTTATAGAAGTGATGAAAACAAATATATGTTGATTTTGTACAGTTTTCTCTAAGAAACGCATGAAGTATAGTACACATTAATTAACAATATTTGAAAAAAATCGCAGAGAAAAATCCAACGGGGATTCGAACCCGGGTCGCTCGAGTTAGTACGCAGACACGCTATCCATTACGCTATCGCACGCTTGTAAAGACGCAGCCGATGTTCGTATATAACGTGCATTCATTATTATGCGAATAATATACTTTATTGGTTTTAGGAAGAATTTAGAAGCAAAAGTATGATTGTTATTATTATCTAAACAATAGTTATTAAAATAAAAACGTAATCAATATTTATTGAATACAACTAATTTTAATACTTTATGGAAAATCGATTTCAGATCTTTCCACAAACAAGAGTTAGAAATTTATTTGTATAATAGTTTTATTATTATTATAATTTATAGATGTCAAAGATGTTTTTTTCCTATAAATTGAATGATTTTTCAATACATAAGCCTAATGAAAAACCGAGTAATGAAGTAAAAAACATAATGTTGATAAGGTAGAAATCTATTTTTTTAATAGATATTTCATATGTTTGACTGAAATTTATTAAAATTAAACACAGTATTTATTCAAGTACTATTATTTAAATATTTATTGAAATTAACAAAATCTATGTAGTTAGTAATTATATATTTCTCTGTAACAAATAAATATTTGTTTAAGGACGTTCTCCGGCTTAACTTCATCAATATCGCAAAAATTGTGATCTAAAAATATTATTTATGATGGAAACCCTTCATGAGTCTCTATACACTACTCTAAAAATAATAAAAAATAATAATCAATACGATATTTTAAATAAATACCACTAACACGGTGTGACTATATATAGATATACAAATAACATGGTCGTTTTTCTTTATATCGCTATGTCTCAGAAATTAATACCGCTTGACATACTGAAAATTATACCACATTATTCCTCTCGATTTCTAGTTTTATATCCCATGGTTGAAAAAAAAAAATCACAAAGAGAACTTCTTTTACAGTAAATTAATAGTACATTTCGACACGGGTGCGGAAGGTGATTATTTAGCTCGCGTGACGTTTTCGCACGAGCGAAGCGACCCACACATCCTGAACCCTGAAAAATTTTTCTCAAGGGCAAAATGATTTTTTAACGGAAACTTTAAGATCGTTGAAGCTTCTGTTATAAATGTATTAACCTTACTTTTTGCGCTACCCAGAAACAACGACGTGGACGTAGTAAGAATTGTTTCCTTTGGGGTGCTTAATTAAAGTGAGTCCCCTTGCCTCTCACTGTTCGAGGTGCTTGATTAAAGTGAGTCCCCTTGCCTCTCACTGTTCGATGTGCTTGATTAAAGTGAGTACCCTTGCCTCTCACTGGTCGGGGAGCTTGATTATAGTGAGTCCCCTTACCTCTCACTGTTCAGGGTGCTTGATTATAGTGATTCCCCTCGCCTCTCACTAATGTAAATAAATTTTTATTTAACCTCGAATCAAGTGTTCGAAATGACGACCATTTGCTTCAAGGCATATAGTCAAATGCCTTTGAAAATGGCGAACTGTGTTCTGCAAAGTTTGCATATCTGCTCTTGTAGTGGGTTTTTGCTCAAAAAGAGCATTTTTCTAATACCCGCATAAACAAAAGTCTGATGGTGAAGTATGGGATGAAGAAGCAAGCCATTTCACCGGACCTCCTCAACCAATCCATCTAATACTAAAGTGTTTATTAAAAAATGCTGTTATTATGAGCGTGAAATGTGGTGCTCCACTATCCTGCTAGAATCTGAAAAATAAATTTAAAAGAACCATTGACGGAACCTATTTTCTTCGTAGATGTGTTTTTAATGATTACATTATCAAAATTAGTATTTCTGAAATTCGAACACTACTAATTCACATTATTTACATAAAAAAAAATAAATAAATAAAAGGAAGTTTTAGTTTTATTTGCAATTAAAATAAGTGTAACGTCTGATGGTCTTCTTGACAACCTTACGTTGAATTCATCAAGAACGAAAGCATTTCCTCCTATGTGAAAAAAAAGGGAAAGATTTTACGACCTTACCCCGAAAGGCAGGCCACCCCAGCTGTGCACATGCGCGCCTACGCGTCGCCGAAAAGCCATAAAATTTTGACCGTTACAACTTCCTTCGACTTTACATATAGCTAATTTTATTTTTATATTTTAACTTGTAGTTATTAACTTATGTTAATTTAAATTTTTCTGATTACGCTGATCTAAATTTTACGAAAATAGGCCTGGTAGACGTAAAGATAATTAAATAAAACACCTCACAACAACTTCATTTCAGTATTAAATAATAAGCAAACTCATAAATAAAAATGAAAAATAAGAATATAATGTTATTTGTGTACTTTAATTAAAATCTTTGTAAAACCACGTTACACACTCTTTTACATATACTATTTATAAAAGTTTACTAAAGTATAGGCATATGTGTATATATATATATATATATATATATATATATATATATATATATATATATATATATATATATATATATATATATATATATATATATATATATATATATATATATATATATATATATATATATATATATATATATATATATATATATATATATATATATATATATATATATATATATATATATATATATATATATATATATATATATATATATATATATATATATATATATATATATATATATATATATATATATATATATATATATATATATATATATATATATATATATATATATATATATATATATATATATATATATATATATATATATATATATATATATATATATATATATATATATATATATATATATATATATATATATATACATTCGTTTTAACAGATTTATGGAGCCCTTTTATACACATGAGCATATTTATGGAGCCCGTTTTCTTTTATGGAGCCCGGGTCCCATAAAATATTTTTCTCGGGCGTTTATTGAGCCCGATCTAGAGTCTATAACCCCAGGGTCCATTATTTCTTTAGTCACTTGCCATAGGGATCTCTGGGCTGTAGGTACTAATATACAGGGATGGGCTCCATAAACGGATGGGGGGATAATTATATATATATATATATATACACATATCTCTAAAGGGGTTTATAAAGCCCGTTTTTTTATATATAGGGGTTTATCGAGCCCGATTTTGATTATGCAGCCCGAGCCTCATAATATTTCTAAATATAGGGGTTTATGCGGCCCGACCTAGAGTCTATAACCCCAGGGTCCATTATTTCTTTAGTCACTTGCCATAGGGAACTCTCGGCTGTAGGTACTAATATACAGGGTTGGGCCTCATAAACCCCGATAAACATGTATATATATATATATATATATATATATATATATATATAAACTTGTATAACGTTAGTTCCTAGGACCCCATGTTACTGTATACCTATACGTGACTAAAGAAATAATGTCTCTTATGGGGGGTCGATGTCCTCAAAACTGACGTTAAACATATGTAGATTCAGGGACTGTCCCCAAAACTAACAAATGTCCCTGAAACCAACGTTAAACATCTGGAATGTCCTGGAAACTAACATAAAACATATATATATATATATATATATATATATATATTGTAATGCAAGATGTATTCGCGAATTTATTCTGATACATATGTATTAACTGCATCTCTTACATATATATAAACACATAGAGTATTGCAAAAATGAAGCAGGTTCTTTACTTTCTTTTACTATACAACGAGTATAACTGACAACAATAATAAATAATAGGTTCTGTAACTCGTAAAGTGTAATCATTTACAATAATATATTGCAACAATAATATATTGCAACGATACATAAAAATTTAGTTATAAATAACAATTCTTATACAAGCGTCTCGCCAGAATAATTTAGTTTAATTTATAAAATCTGTTCCTATATAAAGAAATGAATAAAAATTGTCACTTCGTTATATTTTTGACACTATTATTAATTTTTAAGTTAGTTTTAAGCTTACAAATGTAGAAATAATATGTATTTTCTACTCGATAGTTAATTAGATTTTAAACCATGTATTTTGGAAGTTTTAAAATATTAAGTGTGTGCAAATTTGTACAACAAAATTAGATTTAATTAAGAAATCAATCATTTGTTAAGTTCATATACAATAATTAACACTATATAATAAATAGTTAACCGAATTTTTATGTAAACGATGTATTTAACATTAATGAAAAATAGGCGCAGAAACACTACATGTAACGTCATCTCTGTGAAACGGTCGAAACTACAGCCGAAAGCTGGGAGATGCTCCTTTCCCCCACGCAGCCAATTAGCCGCGTCAAAGGGCCTTAGGCCCTCCCTTATTTTTCCACACATACTTGTGCGACCAGTCAACTGTCCCCAAAAATCTTTGTAAACTCCCCCACGGAGAGTACCCCCAAACCGTACTTGGCGAGGGAGGGAAGAGGGAGAAAACCGAACTAACCTTTTCCCTCGTCCCTCCACCGCCAGACAGTTCCTCGCTACCATCAGAGTTGAACAGACAAGTTTCTCGCTACCATCAAAGTTGAACAGACAAGTTCCTCGCCACAATGGGACTCGACCAGCCACCAGCACACCACTTGTAACCCAGGGAGGGAAACTCTGAATAAACCTAAGTGAAAGTCAAAAAATTGTCTTCGAATTTCATTTCTTCTCTCTAATCTTTTCTCAACTTAGTCCTTCACATATACCCACTTCCGAGGAGCATTCAGATTGTTCTGTGCCGAATGGGCAGAGCTGGAACCGCTTGTCTCCTCAAACATATTAACCTTTTTTTGTCCCTCCCTCCTCCAGTGATAAGTTCAAATAAAACGTTTGTAAGATTTGGCCATCCCTTGCTCTTGGGTAATACCAGGATATAAACGGCAAAAGTGGAATCAAGGTATAGACGACCGTCTGGACGTCACATACTTAATTTTTGGAGGTTCGTCCGGGATCATAAGTCACCACAACAAACGTTTTATAAAACTTTATCTCTCTTTCTCTATTTCTTTTTATAACATATCTATTCTAAAGAAAAAAAGAAGAGAAACGTGATATGAAACAGTGAATACACGAATAATTGTATTTCAAACAAAAAAAATTAATTAATTTTTCAAAGTTTAAGTCTACGCCCCAAAGCCTCTGTGTCACAAAAGGATGCCCACGCGCAACGACCTCTCGACTAATCTAAAACTAACAAAAGAAACTAAAAATTGTAACTAAAATTTGTAACGATACACCTTGTCAGTAGGCGCATCGATACGAAAACGCAAAGGCGAGAAGTTTTCTCTCTAATAGAACGCGTGCGCTAGAGAGAGAAAACCGACGATCCTGTCAACGGCATGGGAGAGCGAGCGTACGAGTGTGTACATACATGTACTCACGGATGTACACAAGTACCGGAGCTCGTACAGCGAGGAGAGAGAGCAGGCGACTGAGTAGCCGACTTCCCTCTCCACCGACCGCCGCGACCACGCGTCGCACAGGACGCACAAACTATAGCGCGCCCCACCGCGCCGACTATACCGCACTCGGCGAGCGAGTATAAATGCTGCCTCGCGCGCCGTGGAAGATGATTCTCTCAGCCCAGGGCCGTACTCGCTAAGCCCTGGAGCTCACTGACGGAGCGGAGTATACGAGCGCACTCGTTACTCTGCACTCGAAGCATCGCTGAGACGATTCCCCGGGTATACGAGCGCACTCGTTACCCGGGTGTTGTCCACGAGTAGTGGGAGCGCACTCGCCTACTCGTGGAGAACCGCGCCCGCGACCACCGTAGTCTAGCTATTCATGATTGTATCTAATATCGCGCTCCACTGTTCTATATGTTACAGATCCCCGCCAAACGCGACCTGTAGTATCGTATAAGGAATGTATTAATATTAAGTTAAATAAATTGTTATTCTTTCCCTACTTATCTGGCTTTGTAAATTTATTTTAATCGCTCTCTCCATTCGAATCCTGCTCGATTAGCTATCCTCATGAGAGAGCAATCCTTTCGCATGAATACTACCGTTACAAATTTATTAATTCAAAATTTATAAATCCTCTACAAAGTTAGGGAAGAGAAGTTTTTTACACTTCTATTTTACCTAAATCAAAACTTTTGAATTCTCTATAAAATTTGAGAAGAGAAGTATATTAAACTTCTATACAGATATATTAAATCTAAAAAACAAAAAACAACGGGTGCTGCAAGCTTAGTAAAACTAAAAAAATAATAAATGAAATAAAACATAAATTTAAAACTAAATAAATCGATTTAAGAACTAAAATAAAATAAAGTGGTGGTGGTAAAGAAAAGGAACTCGAACTAAAAACAAAAGGAACAAAAACGGCGAATGCGGTCAAATACCGTGGCGTAGATTTTTTATTTTTAAATTCATCAGTGAAACGGTCAAATACCGTAGATGAAAATATTAAACAGCTAATGCGGCCATATACCTTGCTGTAGATTTTTATTGAATAAAACGGCGAATGCGGTCAAATACCGTGCCATAGATTTTTCATTTTTAAATTCATCAGTGAAGCGGTCAAATACCGTAGATGAAAATATTAAACAGCTAATGCGGTCATATACCGTGCTGTAGATTTTTTATTGAATAAAACGGCGAATGCGGTCAAATACCGTGCCGTAGATTTTTTATTTTTAAATTCATCAGTGAAGCGGTCAAATACCGTAGATGAAAATATTAAACAGCTAATGCGGTCATATACCGTGCTGTAGATTTTTATTGAATAAAACGGCGAATGCGGTCAAATACCGTGCCGGTATTGAAATTTTTGTAGAGGTACCCCTTCTTATTGTTATTGTTATTTCTTTTCTTTTTTGAAAACCAACGTTGGATAAACAAAAAAAATAAAAAAATAAAAAAATAATAATCGTGTTCGATTGTCTTTCTTTCTTGACGAAGAAAGGAAGAAGGAAAATTTAGACGAATAATTAATTGGTATATTGAAGTTCTTAAATTAGAAAAGGCCTTAAGGAAATAATTTAATAAATAACGAATGAATGAATAATTGATTAACTGATAAATAGTTAAATGATAATTAAATAAATAATAATAAATAAATAATTACACAAACGAATAATTATTATTAATAAATAAATAAATAAACAAATATTATTATTAATAAATAAATAATAAATAAATGAAAAATTATTTCGAAGTGATACAAATTGATAAACAATGCCGTTAATACCTGGATTTTAAACAATTACTTCCGATCTAGCTAACATCCTATAGTGGTGCTAATTCCTTTACATATAGGTCAAGTTTATTGATAATAATTGCTAATAAATAATAATAATAATAATAAAATAACTATTAATAAATAATTATAAATAAATAATTAAATAAATAATAAATAAATTAATTATAAATAAATAATTAATTATAAATAAATAATTAATTATAAATAAATAAATTAATTAATCATAAATAATTAATTATAAATGAATTAATTAATAATAAATAATTAATTATAAATTGTCACGGCCTGCCGTACTGACGTCGAGTATAAGCCGTAGTTGAAGTAATTCATGCGCGCGAACGCGAGATGGCGCATCGATGCACAATCTGAGCTGCATCGACGTGATGACTAGCGGACCGCGGCGAGCCGGACGGCCATCTTATAGTTCGCTACGGTATTCTGCAACCGCTTTTCGTTTCGCTCCACCTTGTTTCGCCTGTTATTAAAAGAAGACTCGTTCGTTCTTTTGAAGAGAAGTACCGTGTCAGAGCGCGAATCACGAGAGTTTTGCTCGTGATATACAAAAATAGTGTATTGAAGTACTTCTGCGGTTTTCGCGCGTTAAAGTGCAAAGTTCAAGTGCGACAGGCTAGTATCACCTGCCGCACTCAAACCACTTAGTGTCTGGAGGAAGTAATAGCACTTTTCGTGTCTGCTCCACCGCAGCATCAAGATTTTTATACCACTCAGGAAGTAAGACCAGACACGTCCGAGACCGATCAACTACTTGAGCCGTTGCTAAATTGGGTAAAAGGTAAGCGTGCACGCATTCTTCCGAGCCGCGTATTAGCTCCGCGTAACCGCTTGTCCAGGCTCGTCGTACCTGGACATCGGCTTCGAGTAGGCGTTTTCGTGCGGTGAGAGCAAGTGCGAGGAGAGAGTGTAGGCATCGGGCTCGCACTTCATCAAGGTTAAACGCGAGGTCAAACCACCGGCTTTTTCAAAGCCGGTGAGTGCGCACAACAGGTGCGCACACGTGTAAACCCACCGTCTGCCCTCTCCCTCACACTTATACGTGAGTGCGTCGCACGGCGATCGTGACTGCTCTCACACTTCGTCGTTTTACTCGGTGAGCGCGCGCGTAGAGTCCCGCACACGTGAGGCGTATTATACCTCACGTGCGCGGCGTAAATTACCGCGAGCGTGACGTCAGTCTTCGAGGCAGCTGACGTCAGAGGTAACGTACTGGCGCACCGTTTAGATAGGGAATACGCAAACCTAAATTCATTTCTTTTATATTTCTGATCCATTATCACACCACAACTTCTTTTATTTAATAAACAATAGTCTTTTATTATTAACATTTAACCTCTCGAGTTATTATTTCGCGACCTAGTCATTACCCGTTCCCCGCCGCCTCCGCGGTCGTTACGTAAGAGAAAACGTATCGTTTTATCTGAGCAGCCGGCACACGAACCAGTGAACGAGAGGAGAGTTCGAGTCACTGGTGAGAAACAAAGCGCAAGTCTTCGACTTGCGTGTTGCACGGTAAGTAACCAGATTATGTGAACATTGCACGACGTTGTAGCGTCCGTTGCATAATCTGACTATTACATCTCCGGGAGTTGAACCGAGAGATATGGAATTGAACCGGTAAGATACGCAGGTGAAACGTGCCTTAGCCCGAAAATCCACCCCGTGACAACTGGCGCCCTAAACGTGTGTATGCTTGGGAATATCGCGAAATTTTGACTTCGAAGGAACAAAGTTTGAATCCCAAATATTTCTTTTTGCGTTTTTCTGATTTTTTTTTAGATATTTAGTTAGGAAGTGACTACAGTACAACAACCAATCTACAGCAAACCCTCTGGGGGTAGAAGTTCGAAGATTTTTGGAAAAATCAAGATAAATTGCTGTAGGCTACAAAGTTGCTATTTTTTTTTATTGAATTTTATTGAAATTAAATTGCGAGCGAAACTTTTGTTTGGTTAATCAATAATTATAATTTGTCTAAACAATAATAAAAATTTGTGAGGAGAAGCATCAGGGGGTTGAACACTCGACTAAATTTGTGACGAGCGTTCAATCGATACCAGTTGCTAGCCTAGTGAAGGCTAGTATAGACAATACCCTCAGGGGATTCGAACCAGAGACAAAGAATCGAACTGAGCGGTAGATTCGAACCCGCCGTGACCTGGCTGGCATTTAATATTTTTACAGAGTAAAAATTGTAAAACAGCTGAAAAACAGTGACAAACCAGTAATTCGTGCTAAATCGGGATCGAAGCACCAATTACTGGCAAATTAAAAAGAAAACCAGCCAGGGCGTTTTGAAACCGAGCGACTGGTATCTAACCCTCTGCAACACGAAGTGTAATTCAGAGTGTAGAGGTTAGGTAGAACTATAATATATTATAAATTATTTATATATATTTATTTATTGATTTGTAAATTAAGAGTTGCGCCTTAGGGAACGATCCCTTAAATAGAAACCGCACACACAACCACACTCTGAAATACATATTCAAGCGCGTGTAAAGAAGACTACAAGCGAAACAAGAATTCAAAATGGCGCAGAATATAGAGGAAGCCATCGGAAATTGGTGCCAATGTTTGACAGCAAAAGAAGTAGACGATCATCTACAGACACTGAATTTAAAAACCAGCAGCTCCAAATTTATAAAGATGAACAGGATGTCGCAGTGGCTGCTGGGAATATACGAACCGAAGGATTTTCGAATGGAAGAAGGGCAGGATGAATATTCCCTGCTCATAAAGAGAGAAAACTTCCGGACCTGGTTCATTCAAGAACACAGCACGGAAGACCTTCCACCAGCATGGGAGAACAGAACGGGTGAATCCATGGACGAACCACACCCGTTAACCATGCTGGCAGAGGACAATACGACAAGAGCCAACCTTGAGGCAACAAGGTTGGCAATAAAAGAAACCGCGACGCCACAGCCGACAGAAAAAGAAATAACAGGCGGTAAAACCACAGAAAATCCGAGCCAACAGGACCCTGGCAATTTAGTAAACTAGAGTTCTGTGGTAGACGACACGACGCTGGCACAGTTTTCCGAACCGATGGCAGCGATGACATCCTCAGAAGTTCCTGGTACCAGAAGCATTTTTAGAGTTCTGCGGTAACATGATGCAGGAAAACAAAACATTGCGTGCAACCTACGCAACACAAGGAGCAGCATCTAGCACCAGGATGGAAGACGACCGGACCAGACAACGGAAGGAACACGTGCGTCTACAAGACACATATACGTGCCAGTACCCCGTCAATCCGCATCGAGACGGAGCATCGACCCCCCAGGCGCATTTAGGTGACAGGACCCAGCCACTGTTGGGTAACCGCGGCAGAACCTGGGGGGAGGGGGGAGGATTCTCGAGGAATGAAACCTCCGAGAACCTTGGCGCCAGTGGAGTCGAAGATTCGTCGTTAAGAAGGCGAACCTTCCCCATTGTTGACGTCGGACTCACAGTGAGGAAGTGGAACGTGTCGTTCTCTGGCGATAGAAGGCCAGAGCATAGAAGCTTTCCTGGAGAAAGTAGAAGCATGCCGCGGATCGACTAGCCTGTCCGAAGCAGAGGTGTTCCAGGCCTTGCCGGAACTACCAAAAGGCGTGGCAGCCATGTGGTTCCAGGTAGAAAAACACAAGTGGAACACATGGTCAGACTTCTGTTCGGCAGCTCGGCGTTGGTACAGAACCGGAAGAGGTTACCAACAACGCTTATTGATGGAAGCAAACGTCAGGACACAGGGAGAAGATGAACTCGCGAGAGATTACATAACCTGCCTCCTGGTTATTATAAGAAAAATGGAGCCGATACCGAACTTAGAAACGCAACTTGACATGCTCCATCGAAACTTGAGGCCGGGACTCCAAAGGTTGGTGAGGAGAGCCGACTTCAAAGATATCGACGGGTTACAAGAGATGGCGTGGGAAGCCGAACTAACTCTCGATATAGAGAAAACCTTCCGCCCTCCACCGCCTCCGGAATTGACTATGTTGCCTGAAGCAGCCTATAAGTCAAGGAGTGTGAAACCTGCGAAGCCAAAAATCTCCGGAGTGAACTCTGGAGAGTACAATGGCCTCGCAGGCAAAGAAACCTTGGCGGATCAGTCGATACTGACAGCTATATCGAGGTTAGAGGCCGGACTGAACGAGTTACGCAGCAAACAAAACGCTCGTACATCCGGCCACAACCCAAGGAAGAAAGGTGAAAATCGCCACGAAAAACATAAACCGGCGAACACCCCTAGAGGGAAAGAGAAAGAGAACCGAACATTAACCGGTGATGGTAAGAAGAGCGATACCGGCGGAGGACCCGAGCGTAAGAGCGACAAACCGGCCGGACCCATAACGTGTTGGGGCTGCGGCAAAATAGGTTACCATCGCTCGTTTTGCCCCGACTGTTCGGGAAACGAGAACCGGCGAGATTGAATGTGTCCAAATCCGCCGAGACCACTCTAGAGGCCCAGAAAGAGTCGAGGAAGAAGGACGGGATACCAACCGACCTTGTGGCAGCTGCTAGTCAGGTCAAGGCTGAACAATGTCCAGACAAAGAGAAAGTCGGACAACGGAACGACTCCATGAAGGAGCTAGAACCTAGATCCAATCAAATTCCTGTACAACCCGACGAGCTGCGTTGGTGGGTACAGGTGGGGATCGGAGGGTTCCGCATTCGGGCACTATACGATACTGGAGCCTCGAGAACGGTGATGGGATCGTTAGGACTGCAACTAGCTACCGAATGCGGACGTACGTTCCGGCCGGCTATAGGAGCAGACGCCAGAGGTGCTGGCAACAACCTGCTCCGCGTAACGGGACATGTGGAACTCCCGTTCGAGTTGGGCGGGGTCAAACGAGACATACTGGTTTCAATAATACCCGAACTGGAAGTTGACTGTTATGTCGGTTCCAATTTCGTCCGCGCATTTGAGACAACGCACGACCCCGTAGAGAACAGGCTGATAGTGGGAAAATCCGGTCAGAGTGTAGGACTGGAGTTAGCCTGTGTCTCTTCGTCAGATCCAAATGATCCAACACAGATCAGGATCGCCTCCATCGACACGATGAAAGCTTCTTCAGCCGGTCTCGCCGATATTACGCTGGAAGAACACCAGCGCTTACAAGCTCTTTTAACAAGAGTACTACCAGCAGCAGACGCTCCACTCGGCTGCACTAATTATGCCGAGCACGAGATAGACGATGGCAAAACTCGACCAATCCGGCAGAAACAATACCCGATTTCCAGAAAATTGGAAGAGGAAATGCATCGACAAGTTCGAGAGATGCTTGCAGCCGGATTGATCGAGCCTTCGTCGAGCCCTTGGGCCAGTCCTGCTTTCATGGTGCCGAAAGCTGGCAATAAACATCGTATGGTGATCGACATGAGAAAGATGAATGCCGCCGCAAAGGGAGATGCGTATCCGCTGCCAAATATGGATCGTTATATATCAACCATAGATCTGAGCAGCGCATACCATCAAATTCCTTTGAAAGAAGAATCGCGGGAGATTACGGCATTCTCAATACCCGGTCTGGGGTTATTTCAATTGAACAGAATGCCATACGGATTGTCGAACGCAGGAGCCACTTTTCAGCGCATGATTGACAAAGTCATAGGGTCCGAACTAGAGCCATACGCGTTCTCTTATTTAGATGACATCATCATCGTAACAGATACTTTTGAAGAGCATCTAACGATGTTAGAACGCGTATTGGCAAGAATCAATGAGGCAGACCTCACGATCAACCGAGAGAAGAGCGTATTCGATAGATCTGAGGTAAAATATCTTGGTGTTCTCGTTAACCGAGATGGGTTTAGACCAGACCCAGATAAGATAGCTCTGATTATGCAATACCCTGCGCCTAAGAACCTAAAACAGTTAAGGTGATTCCTCGGTATGGCATCATGGTATCGGAAGTTTCTTCCCGATTTTGCCACGATCGCCGACCCTCTCACACGCCTAACGAAGAAAATCTTCAGGTACGTGTGGGAAGAGGAACAACAACAAGCCTTCAACCACATCAAGGCACTCATAGCCTCAGCTCCGGTCCTACACCGTCCGCATTTCGCTTCGCGCTTTGTCATACAAACTGACGCAAGTGACTCTGGTTTGGGGGCCGTATTGTTCCAGGTGATAGACGGCCAGGAGCGAGTCTTGGAGTTTGCGAGTCGCTCACTCTCTAAAGCTGAGCGAAATTACTCAGTAACAGAAAGAGAGTGTCTTGCGGCGTTATGGGCTATCGAGAAGTTTCGGGCATACGTAGAGGGATATAATTTCCTCTTAGTAACCGACCATAGCACCCTGCGTTGGATTCAGTCACTGCGTAGCCCGACAGGTAGACTAGCAAGATGGTCGCTTAGGCTGCAGATGCACAACTTTGAAGTTGAGCATCACAAAGGGAGTCTCAACTGCGTGCCGGATGCATTGTCGAGAATGTATGAAGAAGACGAGGACGAAGAACAACCAGCCGTAGGCGCCGTCTCGTGGGCAGTAACCACGAAAGACGAGTGGTACCTCGGCTGGCAGAAAAAGGTATTAGAAGAACCTAATACTTATCCTAGGTGGAAAGTATTAGGCGGCCAGCTATACATGTATCGTCCAAATCAAGATATCGAGGAGGATTGAGGCATAGATGACGATGCATGGAAACTGGTAGTTCCTGAGGAGGAAAGGAAGAAAGTTCTCTTGGAATGTCACGACGACCCTACTGCTGGACATCTCGGAAGGGAGAAGACCTTCGCGAGAGTATCCCGATATTATTACTGGCCGAGATATTACAAGTCAGTAAAGGAACATGTCAGAACATCTTTGATATGCCAACAGTGCAAGGTAGAACAAAGGCTACCCCTCGGTTTGATGGGGCGGCGAGTTATTCATAAGCCTTGGAAAGTCGTCGCGGGGGATATAACGGGTCCTTTTATCCGGAGCAAGGTCGGATTTGAGTATATCTTGGTCTTCCAGGATTTATTCACTCGATGGGTAGAGTGTATTCCTATCCGGAAAGCTAACAGTAAGACTATCCGAAAAGAGTTGAAGAATAGAATAGTATTACGATATGGCGCACCCGGGGTCTTCCTTTCCGATAACGGAACCGAATTTAAAAACAGGATAATAGACCAATATCTAGACGAGATAGGGGTTCATCACTCTCATACTCCACCTTACCACCCTCAAGCGAATCCGGTGGAAAGAGTTAATAGAACTCTTAAGACCAGTATTATGGCATTTGTGGAGGGAAACCATAATACTTGGGATGAGAAGCTACCTGAACTAGTGTTCGCGCAAAATAATGCACCACATAGCGCCACTGGTAAGTCGCCAGCCTTGTTAAATTATGGCAGAGAGCCAGTGCCTCCCGGGAATAAGAGGAGGAAGCAAGATCAGGTAGTAGAAGAGACTGCTGTTCAAGAGGACGAAGACGCCTGGTTAGAAAGTATGAAAAATCTCAGCAATATGCTAGATGATGTTGGTCACCGTTCAAGAGAAGAACAAGAGAGGCATGCTGAGATATATGACGCCAGGCGGAGAGAACCGAAGTTCGAGATCGGAGATCGCGTGTGCAAGAAGAATCGCGTGTTATCCTCGGCAGCTCAAGGAGTGATGGCGAAGTTGGCACCGAAATACGTTGGCCCTTATGAGATTTTGGAGAAGAAAGGGCCCAACACGTACAAACTGGTGGATCAGGAAGGAGATGTTGAAGACCTGGTCCATACAGAACACTTGAAGCCATACTTCGCTGGAAAAGAGCCCGAGGATAACGAGGAAACACACGAGCGCGATATAACTGAAGGAGAGGATGACGTCGCCCAACCACCGGGGGAAGAAGAAGAAATGGCGAAGAGCGACCCGCCACTTGCGAGAACACAGCCGCCAGTGGGCGCTGGGCAAAATCAGGACGAGGTTGGCGTGACAACGCAGGCTCGCGGGAGAGGTAGGCCGAGAAAGACTGCGATAGTCACGAGAAGGCCAGGCGAAACTTCTCCTGCAAAGACCAACCCCGTTCCTGTTGCGAGCGAGCCCCCAAAACGACCTCGTGGTCGACCGAAAGGTTCGCGGAATCGCGTACAATCCTGCGACCCCATCTCGACGTCCCCCCGGAGAACACGCGCGAATCTGAACTACGGTTCCCGAGGATAAACGCTATCTTCTCCTCTGTCCACAGGATGAGTCTTGGACAACTGAACCAGCAGCAGCTCCTCGAGCTGGTAGACCAGCTGCTGGCACAGGCGCAGCTGATGCCTCCGACACCTGGCCGGATAATACGAGGTGCCGGAATACCTGCCATTTTAGGAGGAGTCGCGGAGGGATTCTCCTTAACTATCGAGGAACTACCGGCAGGGGATCCAGTAGTTCCACCACCAACACGGTCGATCCTGCGTCGGCCAAAGACCGAGACAGACGTTGCTACTCTGGTACTTAGCCAGAGTAGCGAGATTGAAGATGAGTCTTCGGCTCCACAGGTAGTGGAGCCTGTGGAGTCGGAAAAACGGAAGAGTTGGGCCAGTGAGGAAAGCCTCGCCCACGATACTCCGCAGGTAGAGGAGCCTGCGGAGAATAGCGAGTCGTGTGAGTGTCGGGTCGCTCCCCAATGTCGGTCGCTTGGATGAAACTCGAAGCCAACTTGGTAGCATCTCGAGAGCTATCCCAGTTGGCTAGAGAAAAGGAAGAGGCCGTCATGAAGGAGTGGGATAACTTCCACGATTATGAAGGGGCGAGGGTCCACTCCGAAAAGTGGTTTAACCTGGTCCTGGGCCGCAAAGAAGAGCTCGCGGTGGCCGTCGAGTTTCGCCGACAGCGAAACGAGAGTAGGGCTCGCGAGGTTCGCGAAAGTCGCGAGGCCTTGGAGAAAGCTCGACGCCTCCGCGAGGCCAAAGAAAAGGAGATGGCCCGGGTCCAGGCCGAACTCGCGAGGGCCAGGGCAGAAGAGGAAGAAGTAGCCAGGGGTAGGAGGAGGCCTACCCCTGGTGCGACAACTGTACCCGTAAAGGAGTCCCGTCCTGGCAGACCGAAGAGCCGCCAGAGGAGTAAGTCTAGGAGAAGGCCCTCGAGGGATCGCCCTCAAGAACGGGCACCCGCTCCTGCGGGATCTACCGGGCCCCCGAGGTCCCTTTCTTCTGGCCGGCGTCTGCCCGGAGAACCACGACAACCGAGACGGTGCTTCTTTTGCGGGCATCTCAACGTCCGCAACCCAGCTACCTGCCCTGGAGCCGCGAATCACGACCCACTCAACCCGTTTTATTATCGGCAGAAACATCAGCAAAATTTCGGATGATTAAGCGGCGCCGATTATTTTTTTTTTGTTATTATTCTTTGAATAAAATTTTTTTTTTTTTTTTTTCTATAAAAGTCGCATTCGCTTGAGTACTTCTAGAACCTTAGCCCTTTTCAGGTATTAGCGACGCCGGATTGAATTGCAGAGTCCCATATCAGGAGATAAGTGACATCTGGGTGGGGGGTGTCACGGCCTGCCGTACCGACGACGAGTATAAGCCGTAGTTGAAGTAACTCATGCGCGCGAACGCGAGATGGCGCGCCGATGCAGAATCTGAGCTGCGTCGACGTGATGACTAGCGGCCCGCGGCGAGCCGGCCATCTTCTAGTTCGCTACGGTATTCTGCAACCGCTTTTCGCTTCGCTCCACCTTGTTTCGCCTGTTATTAAAAGAAGACTCGTTCGTTCTTTTGAAGAGAAGTACCGTGTCAGAGCGCGAATCACGAGAGTTTTGCTCGTGATATACAAAAATAGTGTATTGAAGTACTTCTGCGGTTTTCGTGCGTTAAAGTGCAAAGTTCAAGTGCGACAGGCTAGTATCACTTGCCGCACTCGAACCACTTAGTGTCTGGAGGAAGTAATAGCACTTTTCGTGTCTGCTCCACCGCAGCATCAAGATTTTTATACCACTCAGGAAGTAAGACCAGACACGTCCGAGACCGATCAACTATTTCAGCCGTTGCTAAATTGGGTAAAAGGTAAGCGTGCACGCATTCTTCCGAGCCGCGTATTAGCTCCGCGTAACCGCTTGTCCAGGCTCGTCGTACCTGGACATCGGCTTCGAGTAGGCGTTCTCGTGCGGTGAGAACAAGTGCGAGGAGAGAGTGTAGGCATCGGGCTCGCACTTCATCAAGGTTAAACGCGAGGTCAAACCACCGGCTTTTTCAAAGCCGCTGAGTGCGCACAACAGGTGCGCACACGTGTAAACTCGCCGTCTGCCCTCTCTCTCTCACACTTATACGTGTGTGCGTCGCGCGGCGATCGTGACTGCTCTCACACTTCGTCGTTTTACTCGGTGATCGCGCGCGTAGAGTACCGCACACGTGAGGCGTATTATACCTCACGTGCGCGGCGTAAATTACCGCGAGCGTGTCGTCAGTCTCCGAGGCAGCTGACGTCAGAGGTAACGTGCTGGCGCACCATTTAGATTGGGAATACGCAAACGTAAATTCATTTCTTTTATATTTCTGATCCATTATCACACCACAACTTCTTTTATTTAATAAACAATAGTCTTTTATTATTAACATTTAACCTCTCGAGTTATTATTTCGCGATCTAGTCATTCACCGTTCCCCGCCGCCTCCGCGGTCGTTACGTAAGAGAAAACGTATCGTTTCATCTGAGCAGCCGGCACACGAACCAGTGAACGAGAGGAGAGTTCGAGTCACTGGTGAGAAACAAAGCGCAAGTCTTCGACTTGCATGTTGCACGGTAAGTAACCAGATTAGGTGAACATTGCACGACGTTGTAGCGTCTGTTGCATAATCTGACTATTACATCTCCGGGAGTTGAACCGAGAGATATGGAATTGAACCGCTAAGATACGCAGGTGAAACGTGCCTTAGCCCGAAAATCCACCCCGTAACAAAATAAATAAAATTAATTAATAATAAATAATTAATTATAAATAAGTAAATTAATAAGTTGATTAATCAATAAATCTGAAAGTAATTTGTTGATATTAAAAATGAAGTAAGTAATTACCCTCGTGAATAATTAATAAAATTAAGCAAGTCATTTTGTTATTTTAATTAATAATTGGTCGTTAAAGTTTTATAATAAGTTTCATTAAAAATAAAATCGAATAAGTTTTATGTAAGAAGTTATCTTAATATAACATTGTACGTTTACGAAATTATTGTGGCGTAATTAAGGACCAATGATTCCCCAGTACACAGAAGGATTAAATTCCTTCTATGCTGCCGCGAGGATTCAAAATCTAGAAGAATACCTTGCGAGGGTTCATTTGGAAATTTTAGATCAAACATTCACTATAAATAAAATTATTTATTCGCGGTAATCGCGAAATTACACGAAATAACCAATGCAATTTTAGATGCCGGTCAGGATAATAAGGGAAGATTCTTGCAATTGGAAAAGAGAGTGAACAAGTATCACGGATTACAGATTAGCCTAACCAAATCAGTTCATACGAGTTTTCAGCAAATAAATAAGCAACACTTTGTTGAAGATACTGAAGTTCTTAAATTGGAAAAGGTTTTGAGGAATTTAAAATTAGAATAATAAATAATAATATTAAAATAAACATTAATAATTATTAATAAATAATTAATAATAAATAGATACTTAACAATTGTTAATAAATAAATAATAATAACTAAATAATAATTATTAATATATAATTAAATAAATAATAAATAATGCATAAATAAATTAATAATACATAAAAACCGTAGCTGATGTTCCGTATTTGGAAAATCATGATCAGTTTAAGCGGTATAAAAACCATAACTGATTGTCTTTCTCTCTTGAGGGAGAGAGGAAGAAGAACAAATAATTAATTTAGCACGTATGGACGAATGTTCTTATGTAGAAGCTGAAGCTGAACAAAAAAATTTTTCTAAAATGGGTTTTGTGTGCCAATTGTGTCATGAACGCGGACACATTGCACTCCAATGTCATAAAAATAAAAAGTGCCAATTGTGCTATAAGTTTGGACATATAGCTTTACAATGTCACAAATTGGTCAGATGCCAACTTTGCTCTGGAGTAAATCATACCGCGGCTACTTGTCATAGTCGTCCGACTCAATCTAAAACTACGTCACCAAATACCTTAAATAATAACAATAAACCTTTAAATAAATTAGATTCTGATTTATTTCAATTAGTTTCAGAAAACAATTTATTAACTCAATTAAATAAATCTCTACAGTATATTTATCAACTTCCTAACGAAGGTACAATTCAGTATTCGAATAAATTTATAACTACAGCTAATGAAGTAATGAAAGAATGTAATATAGAAATTATATTAACCAATAATATTAAATTTAATAAAACAATTCAGACTTTTCTTATTAAACATTTTCTAAAAGGATTAGAATCTAATTTATTGCCGCATGTTAGTCCATGTGCAACCTTGCGCGAAACAATTCGGAATGTTGTTTCCATTGAAAAAATTCAATCATATAGTAATGCAAATTCAAGATCTAATATAATAAAAGATCAATGCATATCTTCATAACTAAGATCAGTTACTTTAGGAAAATCGGCAAAAGTTTCAGATTTAAATATTGAAAATCAATTGCCGAATGAAATTGAATATAAAAATTGTAGAAAAATAGGTTATATAAATATATCAACAAATCGAACAATTAATCATACACTAATTCATAAAATTGCAGATAATTCGAAAGCTAACTATAATAAAGATAACTATGAAACAAATGAAAAATCTGAAGATATTCATAAAATTATTACAAAAAGCGTATCAAAACGTATTATTAAGGAAGCCAAACCTAATTATGAAAAATCAAATAATTTAAATGATTTACCAGAAGTAAATTATTTATCAAATAATTTACCAGACGAAATTATTTTATTTCCAGAAGATAAAAAGACTATAAATAATGATCCATTGGAATTACCCGAAGATTTAAGTATTAACAAAAATCAAAAATCTGTTAACCCCATTATTCCTAAACTAAAATCTACATCGGTTGAAGTCTCTAATTTATGTAAAGGGAGTAGAAAGAAAGCAGAATCTACTTCATTGAAAACGAAAAATTCTAAAAACTTAAATTCTGATTTAATTACTGATCATCTTACAAAGGATATTGATAGACTTCCTATGTTTGACGTTATTCTAAAACAAAGTTTCGATGGACCTAAGTCTCAATCAAATTGCATATTACCAAATTACATTAAAACTAGAATCAAAGATTTAAACAATGATAATATTTCTAAAATTTTTGAATCATCATCTTCAAATATTAAATTCGAACCCTCGGAGGTCGAATTAAAATCCAATAATTCAAATCATAAATGTCAAATGACAGAAAGTTCAAATCATCCTGGAAAAGACAATATAATACTTTATGTAGAAAATAACGGTAACTCAGACAATGATAATACTTTAAAACTAATTAAATGTAATAAAATAGAACTTAAACTAAATTTAAATAGAGCTGATAATTTAATTGTAAAACCACAAATTAAGAGTAATACTAATAAGAAATTATATTCCAAATCAACTATTCTAATTCAAGCTCTAAACTATTTCAAAAATTTCAAAACCCAAAATAGATTTTCGGTTAATTTAAAATTTAGAAATCTGAAATCGCAGTTCAATATTTATTCTAATATTAAGATATTCATTTCCAAATTTATGTTTGATTTTAATCTAAAAAACCTAATGTCAAGTTAATTAATTATAATTCTACCAAATTAAACTATTGTCAAAATAGAAATTTTATACATTGCATTGTTATAATTAATGACATATTTACAAAATTTATTAAAGCATGAGTCCAATACAGAGATCAACTTTAATTTAAAACTATTACCAATTTAATACAAGAAATTGTTTTTCTTCTTCGAATTGTCCAATGAATATAAGAATCAGCAAGTAATACAGACTAAGGTGAAATAGCCAATAGTGGGCCAATTTAGGATTCTAGTAGATACACTGTTTTCACAGAGATATGTTTATTTTTTTTTTTGTTGTTCTTCCAAATTCATAATTTTTTAAATCAAAACAAATCAGGTAATTGAATAACTTAGATTTTAAAAATTATTTTAGAATTTTTACTTTTATGATTTAAGTTCATATATGTTAAATTATTATTAATATTTGTTACTGTCTCGGTATAGAGCGCACTTTTTGCGTTGTCCCAGTAATGGCTATTTAACCCTATAATTTTCTTTTCAAATTTATTTTCAATTTTATTTTTTATTTGTTTTTATTTTCAAAACAAGTCCATCAAACTTCTAATAGTATTTTCTCTGTTCACAGATTAATAAAGAAAAGAAATATTTATGTATACTTATCAAATTTCACAGCAACTTTTAATTAACGTCATCAATCTACCACGCAAAGACTCCGAAGAATGTTAGAATTTCAACCAACAGCTCAAAGTTACTCAACCATACATACAATTTCTGCAAGTTCTACAAAATAAAAATGCGTTTACATAACATCATCTAATATTGTACATAGCTCTTAAAAATTGCGTGCGATATTTATATAAATCTATATACATAAATGTAGGTTAAATAAATGCAGTTACTTGTTCAAGTTAAAAGGAAAAAAATATCACTCCTAGTGCACTTTAAATAAATATATATATATATATATATATATATATATATATATATATATATATATATATATATATATTATTATTATGGAGTAATTTAAGAATAATATATTTATGAACATTTAATTACAAATTTGTTTAACGAAATACTTCCCAGTTAAGTAAGTCACAACGAAAATAAATAGAATTGTTTTATTTTTCTTCCAAATTGAACTTAAACGCATTTTCTAATTTATTATTCATATGAGAAATAATGTTTGTGGTTACGAGTTAACAAAAACAGAACACCCAAAATTATTAGTTTTCGAAACAGGGAAAGGGATATCCTTCGTTAGAAAAAGTAAGGTATCAGTCGGAAACCTAGACATATTTGCGTATGTAAATTCGAAGTTCGTATTTGTAGAAAAACATATAAAAACTCAAATTAAACGTCTGCATGAAGACGCTCTAGCAATTGCATCTCAGTCACCTGATCAATTTGCATACAATTTAATGAAAGGACCAGGCTATATGGCAATCACTGCTGGGGAAGTAGTGTATGTAATCAAGTGCCTCCCCGTAGAAGTGAAAGTTGACCACGGAGAAAAATGTTATGAAGAATTAGCAATTACGTGGAATAATAAAACTATGTTCCTCACTCTGAAAACCCATATCCTAAAATCAAGAGGAACCCAGATAGAATGCAATGGGCTATTATCAACCTATTATCAAATAAATGAGAACTGGTATAAGGTTTTGCCCAAATTAACGGAAGCAAAGAACCCAACAGTTTTACGTCCCATCACTCAAGCTACCTGGAAGTACAATGACCCAGCATCTCTAGCAACTAGTGGGATTTATACAGAAAAAGATTTAGATCAACTTAGGGATCGAATAATGTTCCCTGTGGATCAGCCAGCCTTGCTCAACGATGTGGCTCGAGAAATAGATGGACATGTCATCACTGACAATGAAGGAGTTATCTCTAGATTAATTAACGAGAACACAATGGAGAAGATAATCTCAAACACGTGGAACAGCCCGTTCACGAAATTCACAACTTTCGGATCTATAAGCGCTGGAATCTTCACCGTCATAATAGCCATCTAAGGAATTAAAATGATTTTTGGAGTTTTCCTAAAGGGGTATGCACTTTACCGCATTTATGGATGGTCAGCCCATCTTTTTTCTGCCCTCTGGGGATGCCTCGCTACATTGTTCATATCTCTCGGACAAGAGAGGTATCAACAGGCACAAGCAAACAACCACGACGAAGAGATGTCTCCAACATATCAGGAAGAGAGGTACGTCCATGCTCCAACACCATCCTTTCCAGTTAGACCATCGCATACTTCCAGTGCACCACATCCTAAAGAAGTACCCAAAGCTAGTTACGTGGTGGTTAATGAAAATTCACATGATGTGGAGATACAAAACAACAGAGAACCTGTCCGATTCGCATTTTAAATTTACTGCAGTATTGATCAGGAGTCGGAGAGCAATTCGAGAGTGTAGATTACTAGAGTTGCTTTTTACAACTCCTAGTAATCCTTTTAGGGTGGGGGTGTAACGTCTGATGGTCTTCTCGACCACCTTACGTTGAATCCTCTTAACATCTGCTTTAAAAAAAAAAGGGAAAATATATCTTTCTTCCAAACAGTCCAAAATTCAAATACCCGCATAAACAAAAGTCTGATGGTGAAGTATGGGATGAAGAAGCAAGCCATTTCACCGGACCTCCTCAACCAATCCATCTAATACTAAAGTGTTTATTAAAAAATGCTGTTATTATGAGCGTGAAATGTGGTGCTCCACTATCCTGCTAGAACCTGCAAAATAAATTTAAAAGAACCATTGACGGAACCTATTTTCTTCGTAGATGTGTTTTTAATGATTACATTATCAAAATTAGTATTTCTGAAATTCGAACACTACTAATTCACATTATTTACATAAAAAAAAAAAAAATAAAAGGAAGTTTTAGTTTTATTTGCAATTAAAATAAGTGTAACGTCTGATGGTCTTCTTGACAACCTTACGTTGAATCCTCTTAACATCTACTTTAAAAAAAAAGGGAAAATATATCTTTCTTCCAAACAGTCCAAAAGAATTCTCGTATTCGAACCGTTGGCCCGCACAAAGTAACGGTCAGATTTTATGTCATGCAGATGCAAGACACTGCATTCCGATCCTTTCCCACGAAATAAGATTAAAAAAAACAGAACACCATGCAAGTGGAAACTTTGATCAAGAGCGAAAGCATTTCCTCCTGTGTGAAAAAAAGGGAAAGATTTTACGACCTTACCCCGAAAGGCAGGCCACCCCAGCTGTGCACATGCGCGCCTACGCGTCGCCGAAAAGCCATAAAATTTTGACCGTTACAACTTCCTTCGACTTTACATATAGCTAATTTTATTTTTACATTTTAACTTGTAGTTATTAACTTATGTTAATTTAAATTTTTCTGATTACGCTGATCTAAATTTTACGAAAATAGGCCTGGTAGAAGTAAAGATAATTAAATAAAACACCTCACAACAACTTCATTTTAGTATTAAATAATAAACAAACTCATAAATAAAAATGAAAAATCAGAATATAATGTTATTTGTGTACTTTAATTTAAATCTTTGTAAAACCACGTTACACACTCTTTTACATATACTATTTATAAAAGTTCACTAAAGTATAGGTTGTAACGGGGTTAAGTTAAGAGAGGGTATTAATCCCTCTCAGGAGTTCATCGAGTATACTACGGGCGTATTATACGTTCGGGATACTCGCCAATGTAGAATCCCCCTGCGCGCCGGAGGGAGCGCCGTGGAACGGGCCACGGACTGTGCGCACGGCCGATACGACCAACCTCGGCGCGTGAACTCCCGGTCGCTGTCTAACCTTACCTACAGCGGCCGGCGTTCCCGTACAACGCCGCGCAGGTTAAATCTGGGCGACTGTTACTTACTTCTCCCCGTTGACGTTGCCCTCCAGGAGGCTGAGCCTCGGCTAGCTGCAGATGCTGAAATGGTAGAGGACGGTATTCGGGAAGGGGAAGGTTATTCGCTAAATAATCCGCGGGACTCCGAACTAAAATGAAACTACGTTTATTTTACCAGAAAGAATACGCGCAACGGGGCGCGTGCCCTCACAAGGGCTGCTCGACAGCAGGCGACACCTCGCCGCGAAGTCCGCGTACGCACGCTCACGCTGCCGCTGCGGTGAGTACAAAAGCCGGGCCGTTGGACGCACGCGGACGGCAATACATAATGAATAAAATTGCGCGGAATGAATAAAAATTGTCAATTCGTTATATTTTTGACACTATTATTAATTTTTAAGTTAGTTTTAAGCTTACAAATGTACAAATAATATGTATTTTCTACTCGATAGTTAATTAGATTTTAAACCATGTATTTTGGAAGTTTTAAAATATTAAGTGTGTGCAAATTTGTACAACAAAATTAGATTTAATTAAGAAATCAGTCATTTGTTAAGTTCATATACAATAATTAACACTATATAATAAATAGTTAACCGAATTTTTATGTAAACGATGTATTTAACATTAATGAAAAATAGGCGCAGAAACACTACATGTAACGTCATCTCTGTGAAACGGTCGAAACTACAGCCGAAAGCTGGGGGATGCTCCTTTCCCCCACGCAGCCAATTAGCCGCCTCAAAGGGACTTAGGCCCACCCTTATTTTTCCACCCGTACTTGTGTAACCAGTCAACTGTCCCCAAAAATCTTTGTAAACTCCCCCACGGAGAGTACCACTAAACCGTACTTGGCGAGGGAGGGAAGAGGGAGAAAACCGAACTAAGCTTTTCCCTCGTCCCTCCGCCGCCAGACAGTTCCTCGCTAACATCAGAGTTGAACAGACAAGTTCCTCGCCACAATCGGACTCGACCAGCCACCAGCACACCACTTGTAACCCAGGGAGGGAAACTCTGAATAAACCTTAGTGTAAGTCAAAAAATTGTCTTCGAATTTCATTTCTTCTCTCCAATCTTTTCTCAACTTAGTCTTTCACATATACCCACTTCCGAGGAGCGTTCAGATCGTTCTGTGCCGAATGGGCAGAGCTGGAATCGCTTGTCTCCTATATGTCAAACATATTAACCTTTTTCTGTCCCTCCCTCCTCCAGTGATAAGTTCAAATAAAACGTTTGTAAGATTTGGCCATCCCTAGCTCTTGGGTAATACCAGGCTATAAACGGCAAAAGTGGAATCAAGGTATACACGACCGTCTGGACGTCACATAAGAAATAATGCTTTATTGAATTGAATACCTTTAATGTTAGCATGCGTGGGGTAGGGATGTGTGGGACTGGGGGTGTGGGGTATGGTTGTGGGACCGGGGTGTAACAGTTCAGCATGTGAGGGCATGAAGTGTATGGAGTTAGGATGTGCGAGTTTGAGTTTTGTTTACTAGGATGTGTAAGTTTGAGGTCTGTGGGTTCCTCTATTAAGCCTACGATCAATTTGAACCAGCTTAGCCTGTGGTTCTTGAAAAAAAACGATTTTAAACGGACTTTTCTGAGTTTGACCTAGATTTGACCTTGAAATGACCTTGGAAAAAATTTCTCAATATGATTTTGAACGTAAAATTTCCCGCTCTTTCCGAATCCGGGGTCAAAACTAGGTGTTTCCATATGAAAAAACCACTTTGACCTTGAAATAACCTCAAAGGTCAAGTTCAAGGTCAAAGACTTTAGCACCATTATGTGGCCCCCTTTGTCCCCTATAACTTTTGTCTGAACCATTTTTCTCTATATGGCTTAGGTTCCGAGAAATCCGGGTGCTGCGATTAAAATGGGTCACCGTGTATATTTTGTATAGATAAATATGTAATTACTAACTACAGAGCTTTTGCTGATTCGAATAAATATTTAAAAATTAGTATTTGAATAAATACTGTATTAAAATTTAATAAATTTTAGTTGCATTTATGAAATATTTTTTCAGTATAATTATTTTGGAAGTTCTATGAAGTAAATATTTTCTCAACTGAAAAAATTACTCAGTAATCTGTGTACTTATTTGCAATAAATGCTTTATTAATATTATAATAATTTAGTTGCATTTGCATGTATGTGCAAAAATATTTATTACTTATTGAAATCATAATTATTACTATTAAATGAATAATTATTTTAAAAAGTTAGCCGTTTACGATTATTTTTAATAAATATTTAGTATAAGTAAGTTAGGAAGCTGATGGTTCTACTGCCTAGGTAGTAATTAAATAAAAACAAAAGTTTTTAAAAAATTTATTCCGACGTTTCGGACGGTTTATTTCCGTCCCTTTTCAAGGTCTGTGAAAATACACACAAAATACAAGTTTATTAACATAAAAAAAGACACTAAAATTGATAAACACTCGCTTAACAACACTTACCAAAAAAACTATATATACAAATATAAATAAGTGGACACAATAAGAGACCACTAGTCAAAGTGAGACGGCGCACGCAATTTCCCAGTATTTATCATCTCTAGAGTATGTATAGGAGGGGTAAGAACTACGAAACACTTTAGCCATAAATACACAATAAGATATGTAAACCTATAATAGTAAGCCTTGTTTATATCAACTTATTATTATTAATAAAAATTTTATAATCTGACTTCAAAAAATTAGTGTCAAACTGTCTATTCAAACTATTGCATTGGGAATGGATATGTAGCATTTCAGATAGTAATCTTTTCTGTAAATTAGGCTCTTGATCTAAAATTTTAATAATTTTGAAATCGATTTTATGATTAGTATTCGCTATATGTCCGTGTAAAACTGACTTGTCTCTCTTAAATTTACAATCGCTAACATGTTCTTTGCTTCTTACAATCAATTTTCGAGAAGTTTGTTCCACGTACGACGCATCACAATCGCAACAATTAATTTTGTATACAACTTGAGATTTTTCATTTTTATGGTATCTATCTTTTCCTAGTCTAATTATATGATTGAATTTATTGGAGATTGAATTAATCATAATTAAGTTGTAACACTTACAGATATTTTTTAATTCCGGGTTGATATATTTAATAAATGGGAAAACTAAAATGCTATTAAAATTTATGTTCTTAGAATTACAAGTATTTTTATTATTATTTTTAATGTGTAATATACGTTTATTGATATGTTTATTAATGAAATCCATAGGATAATCATTCTCCAATAATAAATCTCTAATTAGATTAAGATTCTTATCATGGAAGTGTGTATCAGCTAAATTAATACATTTGTCAACTAAAGAACATATTATACCAATCTTATTACTAATCGGGTGGTGAGAATTAAAATTTAGAAATCTACCAGAAAAAGTTGGTTTCCTATACCAATCCGTGGAAATTTTTTGTTCGTTATGAATAATAAGAAGATCTAGAAAACTTATTTTATTGTTGCTTGGTGTCTCGACTGTAAATTGTAAATTCTTATCAAAACTATTAAATAAATTTGCTGTATAATCTATCATATTCGCAGGAACACAAACAATAATATCATCAACATATCTATAGTAAAACGGTACAGGAAAGCAAATTTTTGATAAGGCTTGATTTTCTAAGTCTTCCATGACAATATCAGCTAAGATTGGACTTAAGGGGTTGCCCATGGCAGCTCCAAATATTTGTTTGTAAAAAGTGTGATTAAATACAAAGTAATTGTTGTGTAGGATAAACCTAAGAACATTTATGAATTCGCTACAGTTAAGTTCGCAAAGATTATACAATTGATTCCAACGTTTTTCTATTGAGTCGAAAATTAAATAATCCGCAACATTTGTAAACAAACTAACAACGTCTAAGCTGATAATGGTATATCCAGCCGGTATAACTATGTTTTCAATTTTTTGTTTTAAGTCTAAACTATTAGTAACGTGTGAATTAGGCCTTTTAAATTGTTAAAGAGAAACTGAGCATGCATTTTGGATAAATAATATGTAGGACTGTTAATAGCAGTGATTATCGATCTAACAGGAAAATTGATCTTATGTATTTTAACGAGACCGTAAGCTCTGGCTATTGTACATTTATTCGAAATAGGTTGTAATTTTTGAAAAAATGTTATTTGTCTTAGGTTTTTTATAAGTGCGTCTGTGTTTTTTTCCAAAGAAGGGAGAGGATTTTTCTTAACCATACAATAATATTTAGAGTCAGATAATAAATTAATCATTTTTTCACAGTATTTTCGTTTATCAATAACAACAGTACTATTTCCTTTATCTGCTCGTGTTACTAAAAGATTATTGTCGTTCTTTAGAAATTCTTTTGTTCTTTTTAAATCGATCTTGAGCCTTTTATCGAAAAAATCTAAACTAAATTTTTTATTCTGATGTTTACTTAAAATATTCATAATCTTATTTCTTATATTCTTAGAAAATTCAGAATCTACAGTTTTGTCATTTAAAAAGTATTCTAAGTTTTTTATAATTTCTAAAACATTATTATTCTCTAATTTCTCCGTGAAGTTGAATTTATCACCGAGCCTTAAAATGTCAATTACGAACGGAGGTAGTTGGACATTAGAAAGGTTCACTAACCATTTATCATTAGATATATTATGCGAAAGTTCATTGACATGCGTATTGTTTTGGTTGAGGTCAATAGCCCTTGCGTTATATGAAGTATCAGATCTATATGTGTTTTTAGTTAAAACTGTATTGTATCTTTGTAAATATAAATTTTCTAATTTACTATCGAGTTTCTCTTCAACTTTTTCCATTATAAACATTAGTTTTGTATTATAAAAATGCGTGAACAAGTTAGTCAGATTTGGATTCGTGTGTTTATTTAATAAGTTCTTAAAGTTCGATATTTTATTTATAATAAATCTCTTATGGAGGTTTTTTCTGGTAGATTTCTAAATTTTAATTCTCACCACCCGATTAGTAATAAGATTGGTATAATATGTTCTTTAGTTGACAAATGTATTAATTTAGCTGATACACACTTCCATGATAAGAATCTTAATCTAATTAGAGATTTATTATTGAAGAATGATTATCCTATGGATTTCATTAATAAACATATCAATAAACGTATATTACACATTAAAAATAATAATAAAAATACTTGTAATTCTAAGAACATAAATTTTAATAGCATTTTAGTTTTCCCATTTATTAAATATATCAATCCGGAATTAAAAAATATCTGTAAGTGTTACAACTTAATTATGATTAATTCAATCTCCAATAAATTCAATCATATAATTAGACTAGGAAAAGATAGATACCATAAAAATGAAAAATCTCAAGTTGTATACAAAATTAATTGTTGCGATTGTGATGCGTCGTACGTGGGACAAACTTCTCGAAAATTGATTGTAAGAAGCAAAGAACATGTTAGCGATTGTAAATTTAAGAGAGACAAGTCAGTTTTACACGGACATATAGCGAATACTAATCATAAAATCGATTTCAAAAATATTAAAATTTTAGATCAAGAGCCTAATTTACAGAAAAGATTACTATCTGAAATGCTACATATCCATTCCCAATGCAATAGTTTGAATAGACAGTTTGACACTAATTTTTTGAAGTCAGATTATAAAATTTTTATTAATAATAATAAGTTGATATAAACAAGGCTTACTATTATAGGTTTACATATCTTATTGTGTATTTATGGCTAAAGTGTTTCGTAGTTCTTACCCCTCCTATACATACTCTAGAGATGATAAATACTGGGAAATTGCGTGCGCCGTCTCACTTTGACTAGTGGTCTCTTATTGTGTCCACTTATTTATATTTGTATATATAGTTTTTTTGGTAAGTGTTGTTAAGCGAGTGTTTATCAATTTTAGTGTCTTTTTTTATGTTAATAAACTTGTATTTTGTATGTATTTTCACAGACCTTGAAAAGGGACGGAAATAAACCGTCCGAAACGTCGGAATAAATTTTTTAAAAACTTTTGTTTTTATTTAATTACTACCTAGGCAGTAGAACCATCAGCTTCCTAACTTACTTAACTTTCTACTATGACTGCCATTTGCGACAATTAACTACAAATATTTAGTATGTCAGTGTATTTATGTAATTTAAAATAATTTTTTTATTCAATGAAATAAATATTTACTTATATTTAGAAATAATTTTTATCAGACATTTAATAACATTTTTATAATAATAAAGCATTTATTGCAAATAAGTACACAGATTACTCAGTAATTGTTTCAGTTGAGAAAATATTTATTTAATAGATCATCCAAAATAATTTACTGAGAAAATATTTCAGAAATTCAACTAAAATGTATTAAAATCAAAAAAAGTATGTCTTAAAATAGTACTATTTAAATATTTATTTAAATTAACAAAATATATATGTAATGATTGCGAATTCAATTTTAAACCCAGATTTTTCTAATTCAACAAAATTATGTTTCCGAGTACTAATAAATAATTATTCGTTTCTAAAAATACATGTATTAAAAGTAATAAAATATTTTATCAATGTAAATTGGTATTAGCACGAATGTGCAAAAATATTTATTACTATTGAAATCATAATTCTTATTATTAAATGAATAATTATTTAAAAAGTGAGCTGTTTACGATTATTTTTAATAAATATTTATTATGTCAGTGCATTTATGTAATTTAAAATAATTTTTTGATTCAATGAAATAAATATTTAATTATATTTAGAAATTAATTTTATCAAGTATAGTTAATAAAAATATTATTTTCACAAATTGTTTATTTGAACGTAATAAATTTTCTACTTTATTAATTAAATATTCTGTTAAATTGAATAAATATTTATCATTTTTAATCATCCGTATATAAGAAAATGATCAATCATTTAGAAATACGTATTCGGTATGTTATAATAAATTAGTTCTGAATTTTAAGTAATTATTTATTAGAATGTATTTATTTCTTTTAAATAAATTGGTTTATTATATTTAAAAAACTCGTTTATGTCATTTTAGCAAATGATAAATTTAATTTTATTAAAGCTTTAGTTATTTTTAATAAATTTTATTTTTACTATTTATTAAAGTTGAATATTTACTATTTATTTCAAGAACATATTTATTTAAATTGACTGAATGGAATTCAAATAAATTTATTAAGTTGAATTTATGAAATTTTTTTTAGTGTACATAGTAAAAACATGTTTTTGGTTCGACGGGGAAAGCATTACCCGGTTAAAAATAATTACGTAATTTTGATATATAATTATATTACGTACAAAAATTACGAAACAAAAATACGTTTTGTCATGTAACAAATTCTAACGCTTTGATACGTATAATTGATACGTATTTTTAGTACGTATCAAAATTTTAAATTAATTTATTCACTGAAATTTCTTAGTTTGCGGAATCTGCGATACTCAATTGGGCCTATACACAGCCCGAAGAGGAAATAAACGAGGCCATGCAAGCCCTTGGTCTACAGCAGTCAGATCTGCAGTCAGCAAATATGCTGACAGCGATCAACTGGTTTATGGGCGATTATAGTGCCGCCGATTTCGTGCCAGAGCCGGAGCTGTCGGAGCAGCAAGCGTTTGCTAAACGCGAGCAGTCCCGAAGGGCGTTTATCGACTTAACGTTGATGAACAAGTCTGGATCGACTATTGTGGATCCCAATACTGACCCAGACCATCCGCACCCGTTCATAACTCTCCTTGATGATCCGATAGTGATGCAGAAACTCTCGGAGTCTCGGAGGATGAATGCTTCACAACAAGCACATAATGCAGTGGTGGAGCCAGCGGAAGAGGCAAACGGCCAGGAGGGTTCCGGGACAGAGATATTGAGCTCTGCAACGCCCACCGGGACATCTCCAGCCGAAGCCGAGGGACAGCTTCAACAGCAACAGCTCCACCAGCAACAACTGCAGCAGCAAATGCAGCAGTAGCAAATGCAGCAGCAGCAAATGTAGCAACAGCAGTTGGAGCAGCAGCGATGGCAGCAACAGCAACAACAGCAGGAGCAGCAGCAGAGGCAGCAAGTGCTCCTGGAAGAGCAGCGCAGGCAACGACAATGCCAGCGCAATTACGAAGAAGAGTCGTTAGCACGAAATGTGCAGCACGGGTTCTGGCAGCAATCGCGAAACCCACCGCAGTCGCAAAACCTGGCGTCGCCGCGACAGCGTGAACCGCGAACCGCCGGGATAGCAGTCGGATACAGCATATTATCGGAGCAGCTACTGGCGGTGATCAAAACACTCGTCGAGGAGGTTGAAGAGCTTAAAGAGAATGTACGAATACTTCAAGGAGCGCGACATCCAACCTCAAGTACGCATTTGGAGGGAGTTCATTCCCCAAGCACGGGCCGTAGACGACGATCACGGCATGTGAACTTCCAAGATACGTTCACGTATGCGGAGTTTAACAGCAGCAGCACGAGTCTCCAGTCCCCAATAGAGACTGGGAGGAATGATACCAGAAATTCTTCCCAGCGCCAGACAAGGAATTGCACGACCAAGGACCAGGCTGAGAGGCATACGTATTTGCCTCAGCAGACGAACCGTGATGTGGGCTAGATAGTCCGAAAATGGCAAATCAAGTTCTCAGGGTCCTCAAAGGAGCAGAGCGTTGAGTTATTCCTCATGAGAATAGGGGAATGCAGAACTCTATCTAATCTGACACACGCCGAGGTACTTTGGTCGTTGTCAGAGCTCCTAACGGGGGTAGCAGCCACCTGGTACCGGAGAAACCGCCATGAATGGCGTTCTTGGCCAGATATCAAAGAGGCCATAACGCACATGTATGGCGGGGACAGGGGACATCAGCAGCGCGTCCTGGCAGAAATAAACGCGAGGATTCAAGGCAGAAATGAATTTACACGGGATTACGTAGTAAATCTACAAACCATGATCCTCAAGTTGGTTCCGGTGCCTAGCATTGCTCAACAGTTAGACATGTCGCACCGAAACATACGGCCAGAACTGCAAAAGATGGTAATGTGAAATCAAATTACGGATTACCGAGGGCTCCTGGACCTGGCTCGGAAAGCCGAATTAGCGCTCGCGGCAGATAAGGTGTATCACTCGCTACCACCGCCCGAGCATACGTACATGCCAGAATTTGCCTACGTGCCGACAGAGCCGCCCACGGCTCGGTGGAAAAAGCAGAATCCAAGCGTGGCGGCCATGGGGCACCAACAACACGAGCCTCGAGAGAGCCCCGAGGCTATGTTCCGTCGGGTCATGGCTGAATGCTTATCGGCCTTGACAAAAAAAAGCACCGACGAGAACAAGGGGCAAAAGCCTAGCCCGCTGCGAACCAGAAAACCTAAGAAGAAGGGTAACTGGGAAAATAGGCGGCGGGAGGGCGGGAAAATTACGAACCAGCCTAATGGGGGTAGTAGCTCGAGCCACCAGGCTAGGCCACAAAGTCCGAGAAATAACGGACCTCCACAAAGGCAAGAGTACCGAAGGGAACCCGGATACGAGCAAAAGGGAGGCAACAAGTCCAATGCTGCCGGAACCCAACAGGGAAACGGCAAGGGGGGCAGGTAAACACGACCACATACCCGCCCCAGCTCTCTCACCAGAGAACGAGGGTAACTCGGTCCAATCATCTGGAGTGGAGAGCAAAGAAGTGCCCGTGATTCACCGAATGAAGTCAACCAAGAAACTTGCTCGCGATGGTGGATTCAAGTAGGTGTAGCCGGTTACAGGCTACGAGCACTCTTCGATACAGGAGCTTCATGGACTGGGATGAATTCCATCGGCCTACAGCTCGCTACGGCTTGTGGAAAAGAGTTAATCCCAGCCAGCGGCCTAACGGCACGGGTGGCAAACGGGCAAAGCATAGCAGTGATTGGCTATGTGTATCTGCCCATGGTCGTGGCTGGCGTATGCAAAGAAGTGCGCGTCGCAATAATGCCAGATCTAGATACGGAGTGCTACTTGGGGATAAACTTCATTAAGAAGTTTAGCGCCGCCTTAAACCCCGCAGATAACACGCTGCATCTCAAGGATGACGATTCAAGCATAAAGTTAGAAGTAGCCGCCATAACCGCAAACAGCACCGTGTCCGTGTCAGCTATAGGGTTGGCAGACCCAGAAGAACAGCGCAAAGAGGTAGCTTTAGTAGCTTAGCTGATCGGTAACAGCCTGGCACCACTAGGGTGTCCTTCGTGGCTCGAGCATGCAATACATGTCGGATCTACAAGACCCATTAAACAGAAGTACTACCCTGTATCTCAAAAACTCGAGGAAGAGATGCACAAATAGGTGGAGGAAATGCTAGTCGCGGGAATAATAGAACCCTCGACAAGTGGCTCATCAAGTCCAGTGGTAATGGTACGCAAGTCCAACGGGAAGTTCTGTTTCTGCGTGGACTTCAGAAAAGTGAACGCAGCGTCAAGGCCAGACGTGTACCCGTTACCATACATGGAAAGTATCTTGCGCAAACTGCAGAAAGCGCGATACATCTCCACGTTGTATTTAAGCAGGGCTTACCACCAGATACCACTTATTCCGGAGTCCAAAAAGACTACGGCCTGCGCCGTGTCAGGCAAACGGCTTTTCCAATTTACGAGAATGCCCTACGGTCTTTCGTATGCCGGAGCGTCCTTCCAGAGGCTGATTGACAAAGTCATCGGCCCCGAACTGGAACATTTTGCTTACTCGTATCTCGACAATATAATAACAGTCACAGAGACATTAGAGGAGCATAAAGAGGTTCTAAAAAGAGTTCTGGACAGGATACAGGACGCGGGCCTCACAATAAATTGCGAGAAGAGCGTCTTCTGTAGCGATGAGGGCCAATATCTCGGGGTCATAGTAAATAGAGATGGTTTTAAGCCAGACCCCGGGAAAATAAAGCCCATTATTGAGTATCCGGTACAGAAAAATCTCCTTCAGCTGAGACGTTTCTTAGGAATGGCCTCGAGGTATAGAAAGTTTTTATCGAACTTGGCCACAGTTGCTGAACCACTGACCGAATTAACGAAAAAGGATCGGAAATATATGTGGTCAACAGCACAAGAAGACGCCTTCCAAAAGCTGAAAGCGCTAGTAGCTTCTGCACGGATTCTACACAGACCGGTATTTAACGCGCAGTTCGTGGCGCAAACTGACGCGAGCGATACAGGTCTGGGAGCGGTGCTATACCAAATAATTGACGGCGATGAAAGAGTCCTAGAGTTCGCGAGTCGAACTCTGAGCGCAGCCGAGAGGAATTATAGCGTGACGAAACGAGAATGTCTAGCAATTCTCTGGGCAATTGAAAAGTTCCGTCCCTATATAGAGGCCTACGAATTCAAGGTTATCACGGACCATAGCAGCTTGAAGTGGCTCCGTGACCTCCAAAACCCGTCCAACAGGTTAGCTTGGTGGGCTTTGGAGCTGCAGAACCCTAGTTTCACGGTCGAACATCGAAATGGCTCGTTGAACAATGTCCCAGATGCCCTTTCACGGATGTTCGAGGAAGAAGAGCCAGCGGTCACGCGTTAGAGCACGAGCGCGATACAGACAACCACTGGTACCTCAAGATCGTGAAGGAGCTTCAACAGAAGCCGCGAGACTTCCCCACGTTCAAGCTGGCGGGGGGGGGAGACTGTACAAGTGAAACCCTAATGAAGTCATAGACGAATCTTTCGGCGATGACGATGCATGGAAGTTAGCAGTCCCTCACGAAAAGCGACGCGAAGTACTAAGAGAATGCCATGACTTTCCAACTGCTGGGCACTTGGGCCGCGAGAAAACTCTAGAGAGAGTAAGGCGGCAGTATTATTGGCCACCCATGTCTCGAGATGTGGCCAGATACGTGAACCAGTGCCAAATTTGCCAGCAGTGCAAAGTCGAACAGCGCGCTCCAGCAGGATTCATGGGACGTCGCATTACAGAACGTCCATGGCAAATCGTGGCCAGCGACATTATGGGACCCCTCCCTAAAACCAAGCACGGCCACGAATACATTCTCATCTTGCAGGACCTGTTCACACGCTGGATCGAAGTAATTCCGATAAAAAGGGCAGATGGCAAATCGGTGATCAAAGGGCTCAACGAACGAGTATGTCTGCGGTTCGGAGTTCCCGAGGTGTTTTCTCCAATAATGGGACTGAATTTAAGAATGCACCCTTGGAGGCATACTTAAAGGAGAGAAACGTGCATCACACGTTTACACCACCATATCATCCTGAAGCCAATCCTGTTGAGCGTGTGAACCGAACGGTGAAGACCATGATCATGTTTTACGCTGAGGAGAATCACCGGTCCTGGGATGAGCATCTGAATGAGCTGGCGTTCGTGTATAATACGGCAGAACACAGCTCTACCTAGATAAGTCCTGTCATGCTCATTTACGGTCGACAGCCTGACCCACCGAAGACACTAAGGCTGGAGGAAGACAGGTTAGCCGAAGAGCAAGCGCAGCAAGTGGCGATAAATAATTGTGTGGCGCGCATGGACAAGCTCCGCGAATTGCACGTTCGGGCGGCGGTCGAAGCACAAGCAGAGCAGGCGAGACAAGCCAAATATTATGACGCTCATCGTCAACCTCCAGAATTCTGTCTAGGCGATCGTGTATGGAGAGAGAATAAGGTACTATCCTGAGCAGCTGAGAGGATAACTGCCAAATTAACCCCGAAGTACGCGGAGCCCTACACGATTGTGAATATTCTAGGCGAAAACACCTATGAGATCCAAGGTGAGGATGGTCGAACGATACGTCCCATCCATGCGCAGCAACTCAAGCGATACGTCTCCGCAGAAGAGCCCAAGAACTACTTGGACAAAAGTAGTCAAGAAGTAGCTCAGTCGCTACCACCGAGGGACTCTTCAGCCGAACGTAACGTGCCAGCGGGCAACAGAGTTAGCCAGGAGAATGTACAGCCTCGGGCGACGGCTAAGTAGCGCGGTCCTCCTCGTAAGACCGCGCTATTAGTTTGGCCAGGAAAGCGTGCGAGCGACGGCCGACCTACATGTGTAGTCGGTTCAACAGCGTCCAAGCGATGCCCAGGAGGCCAAAGGGCTCGAAGAAGAAGCCTGCACCTGCGGATGTCGGGCCAATTAGCCCCCGTCGAACCCGAGCGTCCAAAAACGCTAACTGTGTCGTCCAAGAATTGTGCCGTCCGTACTAACCCGTGTTCATCCTTGTTTTCCGATCCTCAGTCTCACCAATCTCCGGGATCAATTTGCCTGTTGCAGGAGATGCAGGGCCTGACTCCAGAAATAGCAGAGACGGCGATGAAGGTGATTGCTGGGTTAATCCAGTGCAACCCAGACCCCGCCGTCATTGAGTTCTGGAGCAGGTAGTGGAGGGCATAGACGCTGTGACACTGGCATCACCGCCAGTGAAAGAGCCCTCCATACTTGTAATAGAGGAGATAGAGGCACCGGAGCCAAGAATGGGACCTTCGAGGCCGGCCGACAAAGGCGTCGGTCCGTCCCCGCTCCGGCGACCTCATCCTCCGAAGGAGAAGTGGGAGAAGAGCTGGGCTCGGCCGCAAGAAGAAGCACCAGTCGGGCCGACTGGTGCTGGGCGAGTCCCCGAAGAGGGGGCGGCCCGAGCCCATTATGGTGCGCCGGAAGTTGACGCCGGCGCGGCTCGGGCCGCAAAAGGAAAAAAAGAAGATGCTCCGACCCAGGCCCCAAATGGAGTACCGACCGATGAAGTCGGTGCGGCCTGGATCCCGGTAGAGCAGGCTCTTGAGGAGGCGCGGCGCCCCAGCAAGTCCTCGCGCGCTGCGGAGGACACTGCCCTGGCCGTACTGGAGAATTTTCTCCAGTGCTACGGCAAGGCCGGCTAGTGCTAAGCCGGCCAATGGGTCGGAATGGCCGAAAGCCGGCGAAAAGAGCTCGCGGCCACCGCAGAGGCCGGGGACGCCAGGCTGCGCCGCAACGCCTTACTTAGGGAGGAGGAGGCTCGTCTGGCTCGTGCGCAGGAGCGCATGGAAGAGGCCAGGCGAGCCAGAGAAGATGCGGAGGGGACGGCACGCTGGGCCAGAGAAGAGGCCCAGCGCCGTCTCCAGGAAGAAGACGAGCGCCTCCGTAAGGCGCTGGAAGAGAAGAAGGCTGCCCGGGAGGCATTAGTCGCGCAGGCGCTGCCCCGGTGTTTCATGTGTGGTGAGCTTGGGGTAAAGAAGTCGAAGCACTGCCCCAACCAAGCTCGCCACAAGGGGCGCCGGACTTACTCTCGGGCCAGCTGAAGAGGGCTAAGCCCCCAAGAGTTTTTTTTGTTTTTTTTTTTTAATAAAAATTACCACCATACGTATAGGTGCGACGACGGCCATGGATGGCAGAGCTGCTCATAGGTCCCCTAAGCAATGTCTGGCGGGGGGGTGTAACGCGTGCGCGAGTTAGGTAATTCGAGATTCGAACTACCCGCGCCGAGCAGGCATGCTCACTGGGGGCGCGAGCGCGCGATCATTCTGACCGGATTAGAACGGTCTCGCGACGCGTAATATGCCCGTCGCGTACCCGCGAAGCTGCTACGGCTTTATGCGAGTCACGGCAGCCATCTTCGTGTCTGCCATCGTGCCGAGAACTTCTCTCCAGCGTGTCTCTCAAAAGTTACCTCATCCGCGCCGTCCTAGCTTTTTATAGTTACCACGAGTGTAGCCGAGGCGCCGAGCAGAGTGTATGCGTGTGAAAGAGAGACGGAGAGAGAGCGATCCCGAGCGGCGTGAGCCACACGAGGCAGCGAGCGAGGAGCCGGGAGCCAGCCCGCCTGCCGACCCAATACAGCGAGTAAGAGAGAGAGAGAAAGATAGCGCAACTGCTGTGCGAGCGACAGAGAACGAGCGATAGCCGAGTGCACTGGCTGCTCCTTCCTAACGTATGTTTTGTACTCTCCTCTCGCGGGTTTATTGTAAAGGCTCGCAGGGAAATCGATCCGTGCAAGCTTTCTATGCCGTGTACGTGCGGGTGTGTGTCAGCCCGCCATACTTTAACACCGTGCGCGAGATTAGGAGCTTCGTCGCGCGCCGTATCGTTCGCGCGTTTGAATATTAACGGTCGCGCGCGAACTAACACATAATTGTTTTAATAAGCAAGTTCGTTGTGCATGTAATCATTATTGGTTTTAATATACCGTGATATCTAGTTACTCGTCGTGTTGTTCATTACAACCTGTCCTTCTCCCGGATACCGCCGCCTCCGTGGGAAAACGATTCCGCCGGTCGTTTTCATACGTGAGCGTAGCGACGCGCGCTTTACTCTCCGAGCGCGCGCTTTTCACTCAGCGATCCAATTAGTTGGAAAGCGAAGTTCGTGTGCGAACTTCGCGTTGTTTTCGGGATTCCAGGAGCAGATCCCCGGGCAAGTCATTTTAGTCTGACACCAGCGGCAACGTGTGCTAGGGCATCGCTGGCCTGTGGCTTGTAGGGATTTTTCCCCACTAGCCATCCCGTTACAGTAATAAAATTACGTATCAAAATTACGTAATTATTTCAATCGGGTAGACTCCATCATCGGTCACCTGGAATACCTTACACCGCGTTCGATCTGTTCTGACACCTGGACACAAAAACCTACGGAGCGCACCATTTGACTCTACCGTCGGCCACCTCGGACACCTACATCTCGCATCGGATCTGTTTTGACACAGGGGCACAAAAACCTACGGACCGCAACACGTAGACTCCATCATCGGTATCCCGGAATACCTAGACTTCAAATCCGATCTATCCCGACATCCGGATGCCAAAACCTACCAAGGGCAACACCTAAACTTCATCATCGGCCACCTCGAACACCTAGACTTCACTTTCGATCTATCCCAACATCAGGATGCCAAAACCTACGGAGTGCACCACCTAGACTCCATCATCGGCCACCTGGAATACCTAGACCCCGCATTCGATTTGTTCTGACACCAGGACACAAAAACCTACGGAGCGCACCACTGAGATTCCATCATCGGCCACCTCGGACACGTAGATCTCGCGTTGGATCTGTTTTGACACCTGGACACAAAAACGTGCGGAATGCACCACCGAGACTCCATCATCGGCCACCTCGAACACCTAGGCCGTGTAGTCGACCTTTTCTGACAGCTGGACACAAAAATCTACGGAGTGCACCACCTAGACTTCATCATCGGCCACCTTGTATACCTAGATGTCGTATCCGATCTGTTTTGACAGCTGGACACTAAAATATCCAGTGTTGTAGCACCTAGACCTCATTATCGGCAAACTTAAACACCTGAATGATACGAAATGATTCGAACAACAAAAATAATGTGTGTCTATTAACTTAAATTTAATTTTAATAGCGAAATTTGATTATGATTGATAAAAAAGGTCAGATGAGATTTTGGCGTGAGATCTCACGTGAGATCTCACGTGAGATCTCATGTGAGATTTATCAGTAGGGTACTAAATTTATTATATCTCAGATAAGTAGAAATATTTAATAAAGTATTATTTGAAAATCGGCAAAAAACGCATCATTTCAGAATTCGTACGAAGAAAGTGTCCTTTGAAAATAAACATGAAAATGGGGTTATTTGGAAATTCAATAAACAAAATAGGACTACTTCATGTGTATTCTCAATGACGATTTTTCACAAAGATTCTACAATGAATTTTTTTAACGCAACATCTCGAATGAAGTATTCTTCATGTAAAATACTGAATAAAAGTATTCGGAATGATATATTAAATGATGCAGAAATTAAATTTATTGATTGACAGAAAAAAATATGTCCGCACATGTGTCACACGTGACTAATGAAATAATCTCTCTCTTGTGTGGACGCCCTAAAATGTCTACATAAGTCGGTTTGGAGTCCGCATATGTCTCTATTCCATTATGATATTATCTGCATAAGTACCCATTGGGATTAGATATGTATGTGTATAAATATATGAAACGCTAGTTATGCAGACACTTTCCGAAATTTAAATAGACTTATGCAGACAGAGACCGACTTATGCAGACGTCAGCATAAGTAGAGGGATTATTTCTTTAGTCACGCTAGACTTGTGCAGACACTTGTATAAACGGTACTACACTTATGCAGACAGGTCACGTGGTCTTATACATTGGTGTCAGCATAAGTCGATGTTCATATGATATATATATATATATATATATATATATATATATATATATATATATATATATATATAATATTATATAATAATAATATATTAATATATATCTACATTAATATATGTATACAATGCATGCGTATGTGTGTGTGTTTGGGAAATATCAAGTTTTGAATTTCCCGCGGTTGTGCGACTGAGGGATAACTCAGCAGGCGGCCGCGCGACGGCAGCACTCATCAGCTGCTTGTGAGGACCATAGCCCTCAAGGTAAGAGCGGGAACTACTTTCCCCTCCTCGCGCGCCGATTCGGTCAGCGCTCACCGTCGCGCGCACCAGTCGCGCTGGATCGCTCGTACAGAGCACATGTATAACTTAAACCTTCTCTCTATTAATAAAGTTATTTGTTCTATTACAGAACTCGTATCATTGCCCTACCTTCCACTATCACCGCCAACAAGCACGTAATCAGCAGCAGTGGGGCTGCCCCAAGAGACATATCTTTCCCACATGCTCTCTGTGGAACAGCTGAATCGCTACACTGATTAGCCGAGTAAGGCAAAAATCATACTGTCTCTCTCATGCTTACACATGTAAATGAGAGAGACGGTGATTTGACTCACTCCTCGGGAACAACGAGACGAGGAAGAAGACGGAAGTGCTCACTCATTCTGTCGCTAGAAAAAATCCTGGACGGCGTGCTCGCCACAAGGCCGCACGGCCGACTCTCTCTCATTCGGTCTACTCTACTCATTTCTTCGTTTGGTCGGCGTGCTCGCCAAGAGGCCGCATGGCCGGCACACACGGCGTTCTCACTACAGTCAGGCTCTGTCTCTGAAACGCTCGGCCTCGTGGACAGATTCAGTGCACAAATTCGGCAGCTCTCACACCGGATGGACTCAAGTGTGGCATTCTTACTCTTCTCCACATGGATATCATACGGCATCGGCTCACGCGGCTACGATCATACAGCAGCAGTTCTCACACGGTATAGTCCATTGCGTTCTTGCCACGAAGTGCTTGCACTGCTCGTGCGGCATCTTCTAGTGCGGCAGTGATTCTCACACGGCGGTGATACTCAAGCGGTATCTGCTGCACTTTGGAGGTGCTCTCAAGGAGGAGGCTTCACTAGTGTTCTCACACGGAAACTTCTCACACAGCGGTGATACTCATGCGGCATTTTTCTCAGCGGCGCTCGATGCGTTGAGCACACCAGGAGGCAGCTTCTCACCTGGACATTCTCATATCGTAACTCCTTACAGCAGGGTTGTATCGCAATGCGCAACCCAGGAAGGCTCGCTGCATCTAGCTAGCCACGAGGCGACACATCTCAGCAACTGCTACGCCAAACTCAAGAGGATTGCTGATATGGCCTCTCTCATCGGCTGCTTCGCATTCACACTCATCTCACCGGCTGTCTCATTTTAATCATCATGCTCAACATACGGCTCTTCTCAACTGCTCATCTTTGTAGCGGAATCACCATCACTCGACCAACTCATCAGCGTAAGGATTAATATAACCTCTACGTACGAGAAGTTAACAACTCAATTATATGCGGCCATTCTATACAAAGGTGCGCTGCTATATGGAACGCATAGCCACGCGGTATAATTAGGAAATACTCAGGCACAATTAGGTCAGTAATACCTAATCGTGTCTTCTCATTGAAAACTCAACCACAATCAACTCAATAATAATTGATGGTGATGCTTATTGTATGGTTAGCACTCTCATCAGTGATTCGCAACGTCACACAGAAAACTCATACACTCAAACAGCAAACTCACCAATACTCACAGAAATTGTAACACTCATACACTCAAACAGCAAACTCACCAATACTCACACAAATTGTAACAGTCATCCACTCAACTATTTATTGTAACAGTTACACACACATTTTGTTCAATTTTATAATCCCTTTTATCGACATATGTAATAGTAATTTATATTTTATAGTTATTTGAATATATTATAGTTTAATTGACTGAAGTGTTTGACTCTCATTTTATTTTGTAAATACCAAGCATGTCCTCATTATAAATTAGGGAATTCTCAAACAGTGTGTGTTACAATATGTATACATATTCATTTATAGGTCAAGCATGAACCATTTTTCTCAGACTTCATGTATCCGTAACTTTTTTTTCTAGTTCATAGGACATTTTTTGTTTATAAAGTCTTGAACTACCAAGTTACCAAATTTTTAAGCTATTTCATCGTAGTCACTTTTCCAATGTTAATGGTGCGGTGTCCATTTAAATATCAAATATCTCAAAAATAATCTCATGATTTTGATGAAAATTTACACACATATTGCTTATATCACAAATCTGCCGTGCTAAGGAAAAAGCATGATAAGTTGCATTTTGGTCAAAAATGAGATTTTGGTACCATTGGAATCAAAGGAGAGAGCTCTATTATTTAACAAAATGAAAAATAACTAGTAATAATAATTGCGACGTTATAACGAGTTTTTTACAAGGTAGATACATGAAGAATTAGCCGATATTTGTCAAAAAAGCCGTAACTTTTAAGAAAATTGTAAAGTAGTCTAAAAGCGTCCCTAAAATACAAATAAAAATTGTCGTACAAGCTTTTACGGTCTTTTTCCGGAGTAAAAGGTTTATAGCCTGAAGCCCCTGTTACAAAATCAAAACATCGTAAGTATTTACGGCTTTCTTCACTTGAAAATAGCTCGCCGAACTAACTAAGAATAGCCGTAACTGCTTACGTTTGAAATCCTCTGTATGAAATTTAGAAATAGATAGTGTACACGTAATATAGAATTTACCAAGTATGAAGGACACTAACTCGGAATGAGCCTAATTGGCAAAATTCCGATTATGGAATGAGTTCCGATTAGCAGATGTAAATATAGTGCAATATGTATACAGCATTCTTCACATGCCAAGTGTTATTAGATATCGATACGTAAAGTTAATTATGATTGGACAATAGAGAATAGAAAGTATATATAAAACCAAACTCTACTGAGACAATTTGATGTGTAGCTAGTTGACGTGTCGATTTCAAAGTGTATTTACCTGCCCGGAACCGAACCTAATTAGTTTCTATTTATCGACGCGATAAAAAATTATTCATTGCGTGTTGGTTTCACTCTAAATTATCAATTAATCTAAGATAGTTAATTAAAATAAGTCGTACAAATGCAAGTAAAAATGTCGACCTTTTGGAAACAGAAAATATATCATAACTTTCAATAGTGCAAATATAAAAATAAATTAAAGTAAATATTGTATAATGTCAACAAAATTATAAGAAAAAAATACATAATATATATATATATATTAGATAGGTAATTATTAAATCCACTGTCATCTTGTATTATTTCTCGAGCAATTTGAAGGTTTTGTATTACCTCGAAATTGTCATTGTAGGGCACTGAAATAAAATGATTACTGTATAAAAAAAGTGACTCACCAATTTTATTTGAAATTTCATGAGCAATTAGTAATCAGCAATGAAAATTTTTATAAAAGAGAATTTTTATACAAATTTAATTTATTAAATAAAAAAATATACATAAATAATAGAAATAAATAAAACTTACGTAAGGTCCAATCCATTGTAACTCTGTTTTGTGTTGTGCCGACTGAATTAACAGCGAGTGAACTTATGAAGTTTTATTTCGTACAAGCACTGTTTACAAATATATATATATATAAACTTGTATAACGTTAGTTCCCAGGACCCCATGTTACTGTATACCTCGGGGTCTCCGAACCGCAGACATACTCGTTCGTTGAGCCCTTTTATCACCGATTTTCCATCTGCCCTTTTTATCGGAATTACTCGATCCAGCGTGTGAACAGGTCCTGGAAGATCAGAATGTATTCGTGGCCGTGCTTGGTTTTAGGGAGGGGTCCCATAATGTCGCTGGCCACGATTTGCCATGGACGCTGTGTTATACGACGTCCCATGAATCCTGCTGGAGCGCGCTGTTCGACTTTGCACTGCTGGCAAATTTGGCACTGGTTCACTTATCTGACCACATCTCGAGACATGTGTGGCCAATAACACTTCCGCCTTACTCTCTAGAGTTTTCTCGCGGCCCAAGTGCCCAGCAGTTGGAAAGTCATGGCATTCTCTCAGTACTTCGCGGCGCTTTTCGTCAGGGATTGCTAACTTCCATGCATCGTCGTCGCCGAGAGATTCGTCTATGAATTCATTAGGGTTTTACTTGTACAGTCTTCCCCCGCCAGCTTGAACGTGGGGAACTCTCGCGGCTGCTGTTGAACCTCTTTCACGATCTTGAGGTACCAGTGGACGTTTGTATCGCGCACGAGCTCTAACGCAGCGACCGCTGGCTCTTCTTCCTCGAACATCCGTGAAAGGGCATCTGGGACATTGTTCAACGAGCCCTTTCGATGTTCGACTGTGAAACTGTGGTTCTGCAGCTCCAAAGCCCACCTAGCTAACCTGCCGGTCGGGTTTTGGAGATCACGGAGCCACTTCAAGCTGCTATGATCCGTGATAACCTTGAAGTCGTAGGCCTCTATATACTGACGGAACTTTTTAATTGCCCAGAGAATTGCTAGACATTCTCGTTCCGTCACGCTATAATTCCTCTCGGCTGCGCTCAGAGTTCGACTCGCGAACTCTAGGACTCTATCATCGCCGTCAATTATTTGGTATAGCACCGCTCCCAGACCTGTATCGCTTGCGTCAGTTTGCACCACGAACTGCGCGTTAGAAACCGTTCTGTGTAGAATCGGTGCAGAAGCTACCTGCGCTTTTAGGTTTTGGAAGGCCTCTGCTTGTGCCGTTGACTACTCATATTTCCGATCCTTTTTCGTCAATTCGGTCAGTGGTTCAGCAATTGTGGCGAAGTTCGATAAAAACTTTCTATACCACGAGGCCATTCCTAAGAAGCGTCTCAGCTGACGGAGGTTTTTGGGTACCGGATACTACATAATGGGCTTTATTTTCTCGGGGTCTGGCTTAAAACCATCTCTATTTACTATGACCCCGAGATATTGGACCTCATCGCGACAGAAGACGCTCTTCTCGCGATTTATTGTGAGGCCCGCGTCCTGTATCCTGTCCAGAACTCTTTTTAGAACCTCTTTATGCTCCTCGAATGTCTCTGTGACTATTATTATATCGTCGAGATACGAGTAAGCAAAAAGTTCGAGTTCGGGGCCGATGACTTTGTCAATCAGCCTCTGGAAGGACGCTGTAGCATACGAAAGACCGTAGGGCATTCTCGTAAATTGGAAAAGCCATTTGCCTAGCACGGTGAAGGCCGTAGTCTCTTTGGACTCCGGACTAAGTGGTATCTGGTGGTACGCACTGCTTAAATCCAACGTGGAGATGTATCGCGCTTTCTGCAGTTTGCGCAAGATGCTTTCCATGTATGGTAACGGGTACGCGTCTGGCCTTGACGCTGCGTTCACTTTTCTGAAGTCCACGCAGCAATGGAACTTCCCGTTTGACTTGCGTACCATTACCACTGGACTTGACCAGCCACTTGTCGAGGGTTCTATTATTCGCGCGACTAGCATTTCCTCCACCTGTTTGTGCATCTCTTCCTCGAGTTTCTGAGATACCGGGTAGTACTTCTGTTTAATGGGTCTTGTAGATCCGACGTCTATTTCATGCTCGATCCACGAAGTACACCCTAGTAGTGCCAGGCTACTATCGATCAACTGAGCTACTAAAGCTTCTACCACTTTGCGCTGTTCTTCTGTTGGGTCCGCCAACCCTATAGCTGATACGGACACGGTGTTGTTTGCGGTTATGGCTGCTACTTCTAACTTTACGCTTGCATCGTCATCCTTGAGATGCAGCGTGTTATCTGTAGGGTCTAAGACAGCGCTAAACTTCTTAATGAAGTTTACCCCCAAGTAGCACTCCGTATCTAGATCTGGCATTATTGCGACGCGCACTTCTTTGCACACGCCAGCCACGACCATGGGCAGATACACATAGCAACGCACTGCTATGCTTTGCCCATTTGCCACTCGTGCCGTTAGGCCGCTAGCTGGGATTAACTCTTTTCCACAGGCCGTAGCGAGCTGTAGCCCTATAGAATTCATCCCATCCCAGTCCAGGAAGCTCCTGTATCGAAGAGTGCTCTTAACCTGTAACCGGCTACACCTACTTGAAGACACCATCGCGAGCAAGTTTCTTGGTTGACTTCATTCGGTTGAATCACGGGCACTTCTTTGCTCTCCTCTCCAGACGATTGGACCGAGTTACCCTCGGTCTCTGGTGAGAGAGCTGGGGGCGGGTATGTGGTCGTATTTACCTGCCCCCCTGGCCGTTTCCCTGTTGGTTTCCGGCAGCATTGGGCTTGTTGCCTCCCTTTTGCTCATATCCGGGTTCCCTTCGGTACTCTTGCCTTTGTGGAGGTCCGTTATTTCTTGGACTTTGCGGCCTAGCCTGGTGGGTCGAGCTACTACCCCCGCTAGGCTGGTTTGTACTTTGCCCGCCCTCCCGCCGCCTATTTTCCCAGTTATCCTTCTTCTTAGGTTTTCTGGTTGGCGGCGGGCTCGACTTTTGCCCTTAGTCCTCGTCGGTGCCTTTCTTTGTCAAGGTCGATAAGCATTCGGCCATGACCCGACGGAACATAGCCTCGAGGCTCTCTTGAGGCTCGTGCTGTTGGTGCCCCATCGCCGCCACGCTTGGACTCTGCTTTTTCTGCTGATCCGTGGACGGCTCAGTTGGCACGTAGGCAAATTCTGGCATTTACGTGCGCTCGGACGGTGGTGGCGAGTGATACACCTTATCTGCCGCGAGCGCTAATTCGGCTTCCCGGGCCAGGTCCAGGAGCCCTCGGTAATCCGTAATTTGATTTCGCATTACCATCTTTTGCAGTTCTGGCCGCATGTTCCGGTGCAACATCTCTAACTGTTGAGCGATGCTAGGTACCGGAACCACCTTTAGGATCATGGCTTGTAGATTTACCACGTAATCACGCGTAAGTTCGTTTCTGCCTTGAGTCCTCGCGTTTACGTATTTCCGCCATGACGCGCTGCTGATGTCCCCTGTCCCCGCCATAGATGTGCGTTATGGCCTCTATGAAATCTGGCCACGATCGCCATGTGTGGCGGTTACTCCGGTACCAGGTGGCTGCTACCCCAGTTAGGAGCTCTGACAACGACGAAAGCACCTCGTCGTGTGTCAGATTCGCTAGAGTTCTGCATTCCTATATTCTTGTTAGGAATAACTCGACGCTCTGCTCCTTTGAGGACCCTGAGAACCTGATGTGCCATTTTCGGACTATCTGGCCCACATCACGGTTCGTCTGCTGAGGCAAATACGTATGCCTCTCAGACAGGTCCTGGGTCGCACCATTCCTAGTCTGGCGCTGGGAAGCATTTCTGGTATTATTCCTCCCAGCCACTGTTGGGGACTGAAGACTTAGGCTGCTGCTGTTAAACTCCGCATACGTGAACGTGTCTTGGAAGTTCACATGTGGTGATCCTCGTCTACGGCCCGTGTTTGGGGGTTGGACTCCCGCCAATTGCGTACTTGAGGTTGGATGTCGAGCTCCTTGAAGTATTCGTACATTCTCTTTAAGCTCTTGAACCTCTTCGACGAGTGTTTTGATCACCGCCAGTAGTTGCTCCGATAATATATTGTCTCCGACTGCTATCCCGGCGGTTCGCGACTCACGCTGTCGCGGCCACTCTAGGTTTTGCGACTGCGGTGGATTTCGCGATTGCTGCCAGAACCCGTGCTGCCCATTTCGTGCCAACAACGACTCTTCTTCGTAGTTGCGCTGGCATTGTTGCGTTGCCTGCGCTGCTCCTCCAGGAGCACTTGCTGCCGCTGCTGTTGCTCCTGCTGTTATTGCTGTTGCTGCCGTCGCTGTTGCTCCAACTGCTGTTGCTGCATCTGCTGCTGCTGTATTTGCTGCTGCTGCTGCATTTGCTGCTGCTGCAGTTGTTGCTGTTGGAGCTGTTGCTGTTGAAGCTGTCCCTCAGGTTCGGCTGAAGATGTCCCGGTGGGTGCTGCAGAGCTCAATATCTCTGTCCCGGAACCCTCCTGGCTGTTTGCCTCTTCCGCTGGCTCCACCCCTGCATTATGTGCCTTTTGTGGAGCGTTCATCCTCCGAGACTCCGAGAGTTTCTGCATCACTATCGGGTCATCAAGGAGCGTTATAAACGGGTGCGGAAGGTCTGGGTCAGTATTGGGATCCACAATAGTCGACCCAGACTTGTTCATCAACGTTAAGTCGATGAACGCTCTTCGGGACTGCTCGCGTTTAGCAAACGCTTGCTGCTCCGACAGCTCCGGCTCTGGTAGGAAATCGGCGGCACTATAATCGTCCATAAGCCACTTAATCGCTGCAGCATATTTATTGACTGCAGATCTGACTGCTGTAGACCCAGGGCTTGCATGGCCTCGTTTATTTCCTCTTCGGGCTGTGTATAGGCCCAATTGATTATTCCGCAAATTGCGATGATCGGGCCATGGTGTCATTTGGCTGTGCGCTTCCCCACGAACTTATCTTACGTTAGGAAGGAGCAGCCGGTGCACTCGACTCTCTCTCGCTCCCTGTCGCTCGCACAGCAGTTGCGCTCTCTCTCTCTCTCAATCTTGCTCGCTGTATTGGGTCGGCAGGCGGGCTGGCTGCCGGCTCGTCGCTCGCAGTCTCATGCGGCTCACGCGGCTCGAGATCGCTCTCTCTCTGTCTCTCTTTCGCACGTACACACCCTACTCGGCGCCTCCACTACACTCGCGATAACTATAACAAGCTAGGACGGCGCGGATGAGGTAACTTTTTACAGACACACTGGAGCGAAGTTCTCGGCACGATGGCAGATACGAAGATGGCTGCCGTGACTCCTATAAAGCCGTGTAGCAGCTTCGCGGGTACGCGACGGGCATATTACGCGTCGCGAGACCGTTCTAATCCGTTCAGGATGCTCGCGCGCTCGCGCTCCCGGTGAGCATGCCTGCTCGGCGCGGGTAATTGGAATATCGAATTACCTAACTCGCGCACGCGTTACAGTATATATATATATATATATATATATATATATATATATATATATATATATATATATATATATATATATATATATATATATATATATATATATATATATATATATATTTGTAAACAGTGCTTGTACGAAAGAAAACTTCATAAGTTCACTCGCTGTTAATTCAGTTGGCACAACACAAAACAGAGTTACAATGGATTGGACCTTACGTAAGTTTTATTTATTTCTATTATTTATGTATATTTTTTTATTTAATAAATTAAATTTGTATAAAAATTCTCTTTTATAAAAATTTTCATTGCCGATTACTAATTGCTCATGAAATTTCAAATAAAATTCGTGAGTCACTTTTTTTATACAGTAATCATTTTATTTCAGTGTCCTACAATGACAATTTCGAGGTAATACAAAACCTTCAAATTGCTCGAGCAATAATACAAGATGACAGTGGATTTAATAATTACCTATCTAATAGTTACCCATCGGAAGAACATACATTACAGGAAACTGGATTTTATCGTCAAAATCCATTAAATTATGATCCAATGGGTTTTTCAAATCAATCTACGAAAACTGTCCCTGATTCTGTACCAATCGATCTATCAATCAATAGAGAAGAACAAGAAAGGTCAAAAACATATAATAATTTTAATAAACACGATGACAAATTCAATTCTTCTGATCGACTCATGATCATAGATTCGTCTTATTTCCATGTTAAGACATCTTATAATTTTGAACAAAGTAAAGACGAAAATTTAACTACAAATATTACAGAAGGCAATAGCGAAATGACAGTAGATTCTTCCAATGTATATGATGAGACAGCTTATAATAATTTTGAACAAAGTTATGATGAAAATTTAACTACAAATATTACAGAAATAAATAGCAAATGCAGTGAAAATAAAGTTAAAAAACGAAAAAAGAAAATACAAATTAGTGAAACTGAAAAAGAATCGAATAGAATATCAAAAAATATAAAAAAATATCCAGTTCTCCCACCTTATTCGTCAATCAGCCGGTTACAATGTTCTGAACGCGTACTTCCCACGACTCGAAGAGACATTAATTCGTCAGTTGTCAAACTGCCTTGGTTTGACAAACGTGTATGGATTATAAATCACAGAAAACGCAATGCTATTAAACGACGAACAACCGAAAGCAATAAAAAACGCGAGTATCACTACACGTATTATTTAGTAAATCATGAAAGTATTGAGACATAAGTTTGCAAATTATTTTTCCTCTCAACCCTTGGTTACAAAAACGGTAACAATAGTATTATACGCAATGCACTAAAATATGCTGATAAAATTACAGCATAACCTAAAAAAGACATGCGAGATTTACAAACAGATCCTACAAAAACAGTATGAATGGATATAGTAAGAAAACATATCGAAAGCTTCAATCCTTATGTTTCTCACTACCGCAGAGAGCACGTACCTAATAGATGTTACTTGCCTAATGAATTTACTATTGCAGAAATGCATAAAGATTTTAATGATAAGCACCCATTAGAATCAGTTTCTTACGAATACTATCGGTCAATTCTATCAAACATGAATATATCGTTCACAAAATTAGGCAACGAGGAGTGTGAAATCTGTACAGAATTTGATGTTCATAACTCAAATCACAATAAAGAAAATTTATTTGAGGAGTGTAGTGAGTGTGAAAAATGGTCAATTAACAACAGTGCAAAAAGCTCGACAATTGTACCAGAATCATATAAAATTGTCACAATCTTCTTCTATAGTCCATTATTATTCGACTCATTTGCAGAAGGTGATAATGTTACCAAAAATGGATTCTTTGAAAGTTGTTATGTTCGCTCGCCGAATTATTGCGTTTAATCAAAGTTTTGTAGCATTTGGATCATCGGGCAAGGAAAGAAAACCCACTGCTATAATTTGGCATGAGGCTGTTGCATGGAGAAAAAAGGAACAAATTACCAGTGCTTTTCATATTTTTTTTCTTAATAACAGAGATAAAAAATAAATTGTTTTATGGCTGGATAATTGTTCAGGTTAGAATAAGAATTGATGTCTCATGTCTTTTCTTGCTTATCTTGTGAATTCTAGTGATATAGAAACCGAACGTATAAAGTTAAATTATTTTCAAAGCGGACATACGTTTATGTCTGCTGATTCGTTTCATCATCAAGTGGAAATGTCAATGAAGAAAATGGGCAATGTTTACGATTTTGCTGACTTTGAAACTGCTGCAGGACAAGGATAATCTGGAAATGTCATCGTTAAATCTTTAACAGCATCAGATTTTAGTCGTTGGATTGATTATTCTTCTACACAGAAGTTAAAAAAGGAAACGAATCGACCACATCTTCGTGACATAAAAAGAATTCAGTTTAAACGTAAAAGTTATAATATGTATTATAAATGAACGTATGACGTGGAAGAAAACTGGTATGAGTTCGATTTTCTTCAAGCGAAAATAAAGAAACAAGGTTTTCCTGAGTTAGAAATTCAAAAAAATTGTCGAGGTATTTCATCTGCAAAAAAGAAGACATTATTAAAAAACTCGTACCTTTGCTGCCTCAAAGTAGACGTCGATTTTGGCACAATTTGAAAACTTCAAATGTGAAGGATTTAATAACTGATTATCACAACGAAGAATTCGTCAACGATTAAGCTTTACAGTATTTTGTGCCAAAATCAATGTTAAAGTACTATAATATCTGTCATGTTTAATAAAGTTTATAGTTTTTGTCAAAGTACTATAATTCGTATGTAAAGTACAATAACATCTGTTCAGTTTAATAAACTATATTTCTGTGAATAATTGTGATTTTTATAAATTATTGTTCGGTTGTTATGAAAAAAAATCTATGATTATAAAGAAATGACGTATTTTTATTAATACATTTATAAGAAAATTAATAAATTATATTTCCATTCATTTAATGTTATCTTATTTACTCTATTGCAAATAAATACATAGAGAATTAGACAAAAAAATGGCACGGCGTGACTCGGCGGGGAATCGAATCCTGTACTTCCCGTTTTACGACGGGTGCTCTGTCCGCTGAGCTACCGATGCCGATGCACGTCTTTCTTCGAGCAGTCCTCATGTCGCTAGATGCAACCCCCAATCCGCCTCGATACATTGTGCATATTATGCACGCGCAACAACTCATAATAATATTTATTTAATCAAGTAAATTTGATGATGTTGATATAATTACTGTCAGAATTTAAATGTCATTAAATTTGAGTTATGGGTAATGCGAGTTACAGCCGTTTTCTCTTGTAAATTATACCGTTGCTTGAACACTGTTGCAAGAACAAAGGTCGTAATTACCTTTACGGCCTTTACGACTTGTATTTGCAGGTATTTGCTTGTGTTAAAAAAGCCGTAAGTACATTTTCTAATAGTTTTTTAATCATTTTTTTATTTTGGATAACAGAATCTGTCAGAGCACACAGTGTTTACCCTATAAATAACTTTTTATTTTAAATTTATTACTTTATTATTTAATTTTTGGAAGTAAATAGTAATTGTCGATTTTCTCGAATTAGAGTAAAATGTACTTACGTAGTTTTTTCCTTAGCACGGCAGAAATGGCCTACTCTATACGCACTAGCGTAGTGCAGAGAATCCTTACAACTATTTTCGAGGTCAGGGCAGGTCCATGAAAACCATGAGGGTCGGTGGGGAGGGGGGGGGGTGAAGAGTACAAGGGTACATAAGCGAGTCGATTATTTTGAAAAGTCTTATGGTTCTTCCCTAATATTCGTGAAAATGGGACTAAGACACCTAAAAATTCTATTACAATCTTTAGTAAACAAAGAACTTTTTACAATTTTTTTCAATTTAGGTTGCCGACCTAAGTTTAAAAAAAAAATTATTGAAAGTGGTTACTTTTAGATTCAGAGAAAATGAGCACCATATAACCTACAACAGGAAATAATAGTATGACTTCATCAAAAAACGGGACTTCAGAAAGAAAAACATAGCTTAAGAATGATGAAATACTGCTCTTTCTTTTAAGTTTATCAAATATGTGTCAAGCCGACCTTTTTAAAAAGATATGAATGATTATAAACAAAAATAGCAGACGACGTGCATGATGGCGAGAGAGACAGAACCACACGTGTGGTATATTTTTTGGAGTTTGTGCTCTCGCCGGGCCCGTATTATGAACGTTTCTCACCTCGACACAGAGCGTGTGGTCACGGTGACACACGAATGTGTCGAAGTGAGAAACGTTCATAATACGGGCCCTGAGCCCATAGACTATAACGTGTTAGAGAAACACATTAAACCCAAATAGTCGGGGGGCGCGCGGTCCACTTAAAAAACCGCTGCCAATTCATTGGCCTGTGGCATTCTCAAACTTAATTTGCTTATTCCTTTAATTAAGTTTTAATAACAAAATTTATGATTTTTGCGAAAATGTGTGTCATAATTATAATTAAATTCATTTATGAAGATTAAAACTTATTAATTTTTAAATTATGTATAAAATATGAATAAAATAATAGGTATGATTTTGTTTTAAATTATGTGTGAAAAATAAATAAAATAATTGATTGTAATATTATCGTCAAAACCTTTTAAAATTACTAAATAACCTTTACTTCAATAGTACATTTCGACACGGGTGCGGAAGGTGATTATTTAGCTCATGTGACGTTTTTCGCACGAGCGAAGCGAGTGAGAATAGTCACATGAGCTAAAAATCTTCTTGCGCACCAGTTTCGAACCGTATTTTATACCACGAGAGCCGAATAATCATATTAAAGTTATGATTTTGAGGTTAGAGTGGTATAAATTATATTTTCTTTGTAAAATTTCACACTTAGTAGGGTACTTGTCTCTAGTACTATGCCTGTCCGTATTTGTGTGCTCCTTCTGAAATTTCCGATGTATGAAAAAGGTTTTAACCTTAAAAATAATAAATGGCTGTTACAAAACAAAAGCAGGTATACAACGCGCGAATCGACGCATAGCGCATAGCACATTTCATTTCCGTTTTCTAGTATACATAAATTCGTTCCCGAATAATTACGATTTTAAAAGAGGGCTAAAATAGTTTTAACCTCAAATATCTCTGAAATTCATAAACGAATTCTTCTACCCTAAAAACTTTTCTAATAAATAATATACAAACTCTATATCTCCACCAAATTTCAAAGAAATTAAAACAATTTTAATGTAGTCCCGGGCAAAAATATCTGGACGGAATCCGGACTGAAATCCGTACACTGATTTCAGACTGAAATCAGTCCGAAAACGCCGCACCGAATCAGTAGAGGTTCCTCATAGATTCCGGGCGGGTATCAAGAGCCAGAGTTATCTCCTCCATATCCATACTGATTCTGTATGGATTTGATACGGATTCAGTTACGTTAACCGACTCTTGGATCACTCCGATACATCAACGTAGAGTCCACGCCGAAAACAAGCAGATTCCATAGAGAAACTCGCAAATATCAGTACTGACATCCGCACAGATTCTTCCTGGAATCTGGACGGCTTCGGTTTGGAAAAGCCTCGCTAAGCTGAAAATGATAGCACCGATTCTGTACTGAATATCAGACAAAACTCCGTATTGATTATCTACACGGAGATAAGTTTTTGATTAAAATTTATTATTTTAATAAGGAAATTTATTATTTTTCGGTGTAGTGCTGTGATATACTCAACTTGCGGTAATTTTTACTTTTTGAAATAGTACTTTTTAAGATTTAGAAAGCAAATTTTACTTTTTGAAATAATAATTTTTACGCTGCCGAAAGTAATTTAAAAAATTGTTAATTCAGCGCTTTGCGCATTTTTTGTCGTTCTATATATATATGGATATATTATTTTTTAAATGTTATTTATGTTTTAACACCAATACACATTTTATAATTTAAGTAACACACACATATATATATATATATATATATATAGATAAATATATATATATATATATATATATATATAAATATATATATATATATATATATATATATATATATATATATATATATATATATATATATATATATATATATATATATATATATATATATATATATATATATGTATATATATATATATATATATATATATATACATACATAAGCGTTATTTCTGGGACGCAAAAATGTATATAACTGTTATTTCCGGGACCGTGCTAGAGTCTATAACCCCAGGGTCCATTATTTTTTTAGTCACTTGTATATAGCAACTCTGAAAGAATAAACTATAGAATACTGTATAATCCCGTATATATAGACACACTTATCGGGGTTTATGTAGCCCAAGACCGTATATTAGTACCTACAGCCCAGAGTTCCCTATGGCAAGTGACTAAAGAAATAATGGACCCTGGGGTTATAGACTCCAGGTCGGGCCGCATAAACCCCTATATTTAGAAATATTATGAAACCCGGGCTCCATAATCAAAATCGGGCTCGATAAACCCCTATATATAAAAAAACGGGCTTTATAAATCTCTTTCGAGAAATGTGTGTATATATATATATAAAAGAAAACGGGCTCCATAAATATGCTCATGTGTATAAAAGGGCTTCATAAATCTGTTAAAACAAATATATATATATATATATATATATATATATATAAAGACCTATAAACGTTATTTCTGGTAATCTACAGGGTCCTATAGTTTATCTCTTCAGAGTTCCCTATATAAGCGCGTGACTAAAGAAATAATATCCCTGGGGTGTGGGACTAATACCACGTCCCGGAAATAACAGTTGTAGACACAGATTTTCCGGGACGTCCCGGAAAAAACAGCGCGTCCCGGAAATAACAGCGATGTACAGTGTAAACGTCCCGGAACGAACCGTTGCAGATAAATATATATATATATATATATATATATATATATATATATATATATATATATATATGAATATGAAAGTATTACATTTTTAAAAAGCATCCATTTAGTTGCACATATAGACTTAAATTTAACGTTATAACAGCTCTCGACGCCAACCCGTGATAGCAAATTCACACGCGGCTGGCTCTGAGCACGCCCACGTGTACTCGATAGTAGCAGCTACCACGAACAGTTGCGACGACGCACAGTGGGACAAACGAGACCCTCGGCTATCAAAATTCTCCTCCGGCTGAAATCACAACTAATTCAAAATTTTTTTCGATGAAAATCTTCCTTATTGCGAATACCATGAGTTGTGGTTGCACTTTTTTGATATGGGAAAATTTACCCATACAACTACACCATGGAAAGTAAAAAAACTGAAAATTTTTGATAGAACACTAGGTTTCGGAATTTTTTGTGATATAAAAAGTAACAAATAAATTAATACCAATTATAGAAACGTGATCTATACATAAACAACTAACTGAAATAATTTTCCGATTCCAATATTTGTTTTTGACCATTGACGAACGGATAGTTCTCCGTAATACTCAGGAAAAAATACAGACTTTCTGCCTGAAGAGGGACATAATCAATAAAGGATGTCCGAAACGTCGTAAAAAAACTATTGTTGTTATTTGCCACCTTCTCACGACAAACTTTGGTAGTAATTTTGGCCACTAGCTACAATTAACAAGATTAAGTAGAAGTAACTAAAGGGCAGCAGCGACAGATTCAGTTTTAAAGTCATATAAAATTTCTAGTGCTCTTTCCTACTGATACCTGAGTTGTAAACGTATATGACATGACAACTGTAAGAGTACTTCCTATTCTCTTGTGATGAAATCAGTAGAATTTTGGTTTATTTTTCTATCAGTAACAACAGACTAAATCTAAGTTATTTCACTATTTCATTAAAAGAAAACAAAATTTTTTTATAAAATAAGATCAAGTATTGTGACAATTCATCTTGATACTTGATGATATTCTGTAACTTACCAGTAATAACCAGCAATCTGTAGCGGTGTAAACACACACACATATTTGAAGATTGCCTCACTTGAACAGTAGCTACATCATCCACTGGTGGTGAAGGCCAAGTGTAGTCCATCATTGGATGTACTGCAGTCGAAGACAGCCTCAGCCTGGGATTTGGTGAGAGCATACAGCAGCCGTGTGACTGCAAACGTCCACTATTACTCTGGCGACACAGCATATCGGACTTGAACTCCTTAGAGACAGATAATAACTAAGAGAGTCGGATACAATCCCTACACAAAACAACAATTTACAGCAGTGGTGATCGTTCACCCCTCTCACGGTCCCAGATCTATGCAACAAGAAAAAAGTACCATCAAACCCATATCAGAGAGGTTAGGAACGAGAAATGGCTTACCGAATCTACTTGTCCTCCGACCCCGCTGCCTTGCTGTCTCCCACGAGTCAGTGCTAACCCACGAACACGACGAGAGGGACGACGTCCATCAAGACACTGTGCTAGCAGCCGCTGTCATTATTGGGAACACGCCGGGAGTCGGGTCATCGGGTGACACGATTGTATATAGCCGCGCGCACGGAACGGCCGTTCAAACAGCTGTTCAATGAATTCAATGCAAAAACGTGGGGAGGGGCGCTGCCTTGCACGCTGCTACATACAATCGTTCACCCGACGACCCGACTATTAGCGCACAGTATACTAATTCGATTCGATCTTGGACAAAATCGTAGAGCTTCGGATATAATATGATATCAAAACCAACCAAGTCTTTTTGGAAAGAAGATGCAATTTCCAGTATAAAAAATATATGATTTATTTAAGAAATCAATAATTTGACCTTGAACATCAAGGTCAAATGTACGAGTTTTAGAGAAAAATTTCTATTGTTTCCTCTGGTGAACATTAGTTTTTGGTATTTTTTCGCGGAAAACACATTTTTATAGATTTTAGACTTAGGAATCCAAATCTCACTTCAAAAATACGTTTGTGATTATTTAAACCCTAGAAATCTTCAGTCAAATATGCCTCATCACATTTTATGCTCATTACACACAACAAACTTTGTTGTTATTATTTTTTGATGGTATCTACTTTTTATTCATGTTATTTTGTTATATCTTAATTGATTATCACCAGCTAGAAAACTTAAGGAAGCCCAATTGATGTGACAATGAATATAAACACGAAAAAATGTAGTTAGAACTGTTATGCAACTATGTCTGTCAGTTAATTGCAGTGCGTGTGCGTGCGTGCGTGCGTACGTGCGTGTGTGTGTGTATGCATGCATGCGTGTGTGTATGTGTGTGTGTGTGTGTATGTCTGGGTGTGCGAGTACATCATTTTTAGGAAAATAAACAATTTATTATCGTAGGTTTAAAAAAAATTATTTAAAATTTTGAAACCGAAACATCCTAAATATATACGAAATTTTATTGCATATCTTTTAACCTTTTAAACCTTAAATACGCTACGTAGAGTAGTGATAAATCTGCGTAAAATTTAAGGACATTAGTTTATTTCTACGCATGTTATCTTGAAATAACGTAATTTCTTTTGAAAATATTTTACTTGAAAAAAATACAGGTAAGCTCTTAATATTTTAGATTGGCTCTTGCTATTCGTACATCAGATGTAAAGTACACTGATTCAGAGAATAAGTTTCAAAACACCTCCCTTTGATATTTGTTTTGCTTTGACATCTGACTAGAGAAATAACAATATATTTCGTTATATACGTAAATAATTGGTATACATAAATCGTTTCTGTTATTTCACGATAACACGTGTAGAAATCAACTAATGTCCTTAAATTTTTCACGGATTTATCACTACTCTACGAAGCCTATTTAAGTTTTAAAAGGTTTAAAAATATTCCATAAAATTTTGTATATATTCAGGATGTTTCGGTTTCTTAATTTTAAATAATTTTTTTTAAACCTACAATAATAATTTGTTTATTTTCCTAAAAATTGTGTACTCGCACATCCACGCACACACACACACACACACGCGCGCGCGTACACTCCAACTAACTGAAAGACATTGTTGCATAACCATTGTAACTGCATTTTTTTGTGTTTATATTCATTGGCACGTCAACTTAGGCTTCCTTAAGTTTTCTAGCTGGTGATAATCAGTTAAGATATAACAGAATAACATGAATAAAAAATAGATAACATCAAAAAATAATAACAACAAAATTTGTTGTGTGAAATTCGTATAAAATGTGATGAGGCACCTTTGACTGAAGATTTATAGGGTTTTAAATAATTACAAACGTATTTTTGAGGTGAGATTTGGATTCCTCGATTCAAAATTTACAAAAATAAGTTTTCCGCGAAAAAAATACCAAAAGTTAATGTTCACCAGAGGAAACAACAGAAATAGCTTCCTCCTAGAGGAAGCTTTGTGATAGTAAATTTTTGAGTTGTTGTAAAAAGATGTTTTAACTGTGTTCCGAGGTGTTAGGAATCAAAATACATGGTTTTTTAAAAATGTCTGTATGGATGTGTGTGTGTGTGTGTGTGTGTGTGTGTGTGTGTGTGTGTGTGTGTGTGTACGCCCGGATCTCAGCTTCTACTCGGCCGATTTTGACCGGACAGGTCTCATTTTTTTTGTTTTTTTTTGCGTGATGGCGGGTCAAAAATCCGTTTTTTGATTGGGGCGATGCATTTTTGTTTCTTTTCAAATTTTCTATTTTCTCAAAACTTTTTTTTGATTTTTTTTAATGATAGGATCGAGTTATTCGAATCTGATGGGTAGCGTTCGAAAGAGAATTAAAATACCTATAATTTCTAAAAAAAAAAAAGTTTCTAGCTATCACGGTTCTTTTGTTATTAACAAAAACGTTTTTTTTTTTAGAAGCTTATAACTCCTAAACTTAACGGTCAATTTTTAAAAAAAAAATCATGATAATGCAGAATATAAGTAGCTATAATCTGTTAAAATTTGAATACATTCTGTAGGCTAGATTTTGAGTAAAAAATTGAAAAATGAAAAAAATCAGTTTTGTATGTCCAACGATTACAAGAGTAAAATTGACTTGATGGCTTCAAAATTCCTTTTAGAGGTAGATTTTTTATAGTTCTCGGTCGAGTTCTTTGGGCAAAATGAGTGGTCCATAAATTTCAGAGATATTTGAGGTTAAAAATTTTTTGACATTTTTTTAAAATCGTAATTTCTCGAGAACGGCTATATGTATCTGAATGGGGTGGGTGGCATTCGAAAGAGAATTAAAATACCTATATTTTCTAAAAAAAATTAATTTTCTATCTATCACGGTTCTTTAGTTATCATGGAAAACAAAAACGTGTTTTTTTATAAACTCATAACACTGCTACCGCTACCTACCCATACGATATCTACGCTAGGTGGTGTGGAATGAGGAAACGTCATTGAGTAGGCATACGATGATTTTTTTTAATTTTTAAAAAACCAACCAACAAAATGAATTAAAATGTTTAAAAATTATATCTATTATAATGTATTATAATTATGAATTATGCATTATGAATGCATTATGTTCTACAGTTTATAATTTATTTGTGAGTTATGAACTTTTTTAAAAAAACACGTTTTTGTTAATAACAAAAGAACAATGATACCTATAAAATTTTTTTTTTTTTTTTAAATATGAATTATTAAAAAAAACACGTTTTTGTTAATAACAAAACAACCGTGATAGCTATTTGTTTTATTATAAAATATAGATATTTTACTTCTATTTCAAATGATAACTTTATTTATCAGCTCAAAATTTATATAAATTTGATATAAATAAATAATAAATAAATAAATAAATTTAAAAATTAACAATTTTTAATATTCATAAATGAATTTAATTATAATTATGCAATAAATTTTTAAAAAATTATAAATTTTGTTATTCAAAATTAATTAAAGGAGTCAACAAATTACGGTTGAGGAAGCTACGTGCCAATGAATTGGCAGCGGTTTTTTCTCTGAAACTCGTACATTTGACCTTGTCGTTCAAGGTCAAATTATTGCTTTCTTAAATAAATCAAATTTTTTTATATTGGAAATTGCATCTACTTTCCAAAAAGTCTTGGTTGGTTTTGATATCATATTTATGTCCGGCGCTCTAAGATTTTGTCCAAAATCGAATCGAATTAGTACACTGTGCGGCGTGTTCCCAGCAATGACAGCGGCTGCTAGCACGGTGTCCTGGTGGACGCCGTCCCTCTCGTCGTGTTCGTGGGTTAGTACTGACTCGTAGGAGACAGCAAGGTAGCGGGGTTGGATGACAAGCAGATTCGGTAAGCCCTTTCTCGTTCCTAACCTCTCTGATATGGGTCTGATGGTACCTCTTTCTTGTTGCAGAGATCTGGGGCAGCGAGAGGGGTGAACGAACACCACTGCTGCAGATTGTCCTTTAGTGTAGTGATTGTATCCGATTCTCTTAGTTATTAGCTGTCTCCTAGGAGTTCAAGTCCGATATGCTGTGCCTCCAGAGTTATAGCGGATGTTTGCTGTCACTCGGCTGCTGTATGCTTTCACCAAATCCCAGGCTGGAGCCATTCTACAATAGATTCAGTTCAGCTGTTCAGATCCGTGGAATACATGGTGAATATATCTATATACACAAATATATATAGATTTATTCACAATGCATTCCACAGAACTGAACAGCTGAACTGAATCTATTGTAGAAAGGCTACTGAGTCTGGCTTCGACTGCAACACATCCAATGATGGACTACACTTGGCCTTCACCACCAGCGGATGATGTGACTACTGTTCAAGTGAGGAAATCTTCAAATGTGTCTGTGAGTGTGTTTACATGCCATACAGGTTGCTGGTTATTACTGGTTGTTACAGAATATCAGCAGGTATCAAGATGAATTGTCACAATACTTGATCTTATTTTATAAGAATGTGTGAATCGACAATATGTATTGCATAGGCTTTTTGTTTTCTTTTAATGAAATAATAAAATAACTCAGATTTAGTCTGTTGTTACTGATAAAAAAATAAGCCAAGATTCTACTGATTTCATCACAAGAGAATAGGAAGTACTCTTACATTTGTTATGTCATATACGGTTACAACTCAGGTATCAGTAGGAAAGAACACTAGAAATTTCATATGACTTTAAAACTGAATCTGTCGCTGCTGCCCTTTAGTTACTTCTACTTATGTTTAAAATACAACATGTAAGCGAATCATTTCAGAATTTACTTACTTGGCTTAGTAAACTTAATTAGAATGAATTTTAACTTAGTACATATAAAATGTAAATAAATGAGAAAAAAATATTTAAACACAATAAAAAAATTTTCTTTGATTTTATTTTAATTCGCCACAATTGTAAACTCAGTAATCAATTTTTACTGATACTGGTACTTATAAAGATGCAGTACTGACAGTTTTAGTAGTAAAGCGATATACTTATAGCATTCAAAAATGCTCTTTCTACTATCTAGCATCCGAAGCATACATATATGACTTGACAACAGTCTACGATGCTCCTTATTTTCTTGCGATAACACCAATTGGATGTTTTGGCTTAATTTTCTTAGATACATTGATTTTTGCAGAAAAACAGTAAATATAATTTCCCCATTACAAGCATAAATAAAAAGCAGACATAATTTATGTCAATTCACATACTTTTATAGAATATCTTTAAATGTAAAAGAGCATTTCCATATTCAAGTCTGGTACTATAACAATTCATTCATGTCTTTTTTAATTTAAGACTGTAGGCTATATGAGTATATTTAAGTAGCATTGATTCATATATTACTTTCAAACCATCAAACCATAAATTTAAATTAAAAAGGATAGCTTGGATAGTTTTAACTCAAGACTCTAATGACATTATTAAAAATAAAAAAAAAAACTAGCCACTATAGCGGTAAGTCATTTTTTTAGTCACGCCTTAGAAATTTTGTGAGAGGCTCGGATTTTATTGTTGGATTCAAGGTTCTATCTGAGACTTCACAAGATTCTCAGTACTTTCAGTAGGAACTTCATCGCCAAGATATCGCCTTGATGAACTGTCGCCGCCACCGTCGCAACTCTTCCTGGTAGCTGCTACTATCGAGTACACGTGGGCGTGCTCGGCGCCGGCCTCGTGTCAATTTGCTATCGCGGGTCGGCGTCGGGAGCTGTTATAACAATAAATTTAAGTCTATATGTTGTCACGGGTGGATTTTCTGGTTGAGACACGTTTCCTCTCTGTGTCTCAACGGTTCAAATCCATATCTCTCGGTTCAACTCCCGGAGATATAATAGCCAGATTAGGTAACAGACGCTACAACGTCGTGCAATGTTAACCTAATCTGGTTACTTACCGTGCAACACGCAAGTCGAAGACTCGCGCTTTATTTCTCACCAGTGACTCGAACTGTCCTCTCGTTCACTGGTTCGTATGCCGGCTGCTCAGATGAAACGATACGTTTTCTCTTACGTAACGACCGCGGAGGCGGCGGGGAGCGGGGAATGACTAAGGTCGCGAAATAATAACTCAAGCAGTTAAAGTTAATAATAAAAGACTATTGTTTATTAAATAAAAGGTTAAATGAGTTGAATGAATAATTAATAATTTAGACAGTGGAAGTGTCGCGTTGAAATAGGTTAATTTCCCTACCTAACGGTGCGCCAGCACGTTATCTCAGACGTCAGCTGTCTCGAGGGCTGACACGTCACGCTCGCGGTAATATACGCAGTGTACGCGCGGTAACATAAGCCTCGCGTCTACAGTAATATACGTAGCGTACTCATCGTCTACGCGAGTGAGAGAGCGGTCGCGCTCGCGTGTCTCGACACACACACACACACACTTAACCTAGCCTGAGAGAGAACAGGCTACTAACGCATGTCGTCTGCGCACTTCTTATGCGCACTTGCCGGTTACAAACTGCCGGCAAGCTAAATCATTGTCGGTGACCTTCTAAAGTTGATGACCCGAGCCTGTGCTCTCTCTACGCTCGCTCTCTCCACACAAGAACGCCTATTCGGGGCCGCTGTCCAGGTGGCGACGAGCCTGGACAAACGGTTACGCGTACTTACTCGCGACGCGGTTGATACGTGCACGCTTACCGCTATTGTAGGTTAGATTCATACGGTGTGGTCTAGGTTTCTCGCAAGCATCCTCGCTGCTAGGCTGGCTTCATTGTATCGCCTCTCGTGATACTCTCTGCTGCTTTCGTGCCAGGCGAACATGCTTACTGCATTAGGATGTTGCTGGTTCGGGAGTACGACAGGTAGTTCTAGCCTGTCGCACTATCTCTGAGCTCTCCTCGTGTTTCCGTCGAAAGTACGGTATAACACATTTCGCGGATCACGATAGTGGCCTTAGGCTGTATCACGTATGCACTCCTGAGGTTACAACCATCAAACACTTCACAATTATCGCGGAAAACGCGATATTACCGCGAACTCACTATCGCGCGCGTCTGTGTCCGAACGATAACAACAACAACATTGATGCCGGTCGCGTCTCCCGCGGCACCTTCGTTATGTTTTCAATACAGCTCCAATACTGCATCGAGGCGCCATCTAACGTTCGTTACCACGAACTTATTTATTGCCGATTTATTACCGACGTCGGTACGGCAGGCCGTGACAATGTTCGACTAAATGGATGATTTTTAAAAATATAATATTTTCATATAAATATAATTATATATATTATATATATTATAGTGCAAAGGTTTCATTAAACTATTATTTTTTGTTCTTGCAGAATTATTCTTTTATTCATTTATTCTTGCAGAATCGGTGCTGATTAATTTTAGCTTGGTAAGGCTTTACCGAGCCGAATCCGTCCATATTCCACGACGTATCTGTGCGGATTGATAAATCAGCAGGGGTTTTTGATCAGAAACAAGGACTATATTTCGCTGGAATCTGTGCTGATTCTGAACGGATTTTAGTTGGATTGGGTTTTCAGTACAGAATTGGTGCTGATATCATTTCCAGCTTGGCGAGGCTTTAAGCCGAATCCGTCTAGATTCCACAAAGAATCAGCGGATTGATAAATCGGGACGGATTTTTGATCGGGAACAAGCGTTATATTTAGTTGGAATCTGTGCAGATTCTGAGCGGATTTTAGTCGGATTAGGTACATAATCAGTACAGAGTTTTTTCGAATATTGAGTACAGAATCGGTACTATCATTTTCAGCTTAGCGAGGCTTTTCCAAACCGAATCCGTCCAGATTCCAGGATGAATCTGTGCGGATTTCAGTACTAATATTTGCGAGTTGCTCGATGGAATCTGCTTGGATTTAGCGTGGACACTACGTTGATCTATCGGAGTGATCCAAGAGTCGGCTAACGTAACTGAATCCGTATTAAATCCATACAGAATCAGTATGGATATGAAGGAGATATCTCTGGCTCTTGATTCCCCCCCAGAATCCATGAGGAATCTCTGCTGATTCGGTACGGTGTTTTCGGACTGATTTCGGTCTAAAATCAGTGTACGGATTTCAGTCCAGGCTCCGTCCAAATATTTTTGCCCAGGAATACTGTTTGTACATATGTTGGCAGTAGAAAAACATACTTTTTTATATTATAAAAAACTGCCTGAAGAAATGGAAATCTACAAGCGTCATCTACAAGACAATAATGTAGAAATATACTGATTTTATTCTCCAATGTGTATAAAAGATCCAGTAGATTCTCAAAATGTAATCAGCTGATAGGAAGCAAAACCCAAGATATTCTCAATAGTATTGCACTCAAAGTACAAAAAAAAGTATTATGCTTTGAAGTTAGTTCTTCATAATAGAAAAAGAAAATTGTGATTTTAATAGATTATCTAGTTGAAAATCATATTAGAGCTGGTGAAGTTTTTTGAAGACTGATGGAAGAACGTGTGCTTTTTTTGAGGGATTGGAAACTCACTGATAACAAACAAAAAAAGAACGTAGTTATCTGCCTGGTACAAGTGTATTATTGTATTATCAAAAAGTGACATCTAATCAGTGTTTTGCGTTAAATTAAATAAAAAACTCTTATGATGTGTTACATGATGAAATCAAATCAGTGTTTATAATTAACAATTTAAATAAGTACTGTAAATAAACAGTGTTATAACCAACAAATAAATAGTGATCTTCCCGATACAAATGTATTATTGTATTGTCAAGAAATGACATCTAACCATTGTTCTGTGTTGAATAAAATAAAGTACCAGTACGATGTGTTACATGAAATTAAATCAGGGTTTATAATAAAAAATTTAAATAAATAAGAAAATAAAATAAAAAATAATAAATAAAATCAACTTTAACTTTTACTTTTTAAATTTGAGTTTCATAAAAAATAATAAATAAAATCAAATTTAACTTTTACTTTTTAAATTTGAGTTTCAAATATTTTGAGAGTAGCTCAAGTGTGTATGAATAAATAATATAAAATCATTGCAAATTCTTTAATTTATTAATCATATGACTTTACAATTAATAGTATTGTTAATTAATCATCATACCTAAGAAAAGCCATGTTTGATTATAGTATTTCAACAAATTTTACAATGTAATCACTTTATCGAGCTCCTTGAAGAAACATTCAAATTTAAAACTTTTGTGAATAACAATACTACCATTTAATAATGATATTAAAAATATACTATAATAAACTCTCGTAACGTTATCACACTATGTAATTATTATTTTCTCTCCAAAAGATGTGAAATCTATCTAAAAAAACTTTTTACAAAAGTTTAAACGAAGGCAAGTATTAGTCTCTCTCCCTCCCCTCTCTCTCCCTACCTTGCTCTCTCCCTCTTTTTCTCCCCTGTCTCTCTTGCCCTCTCTCTCCCTCCCTCTCTTTTCCGCCCCTCTCTCTCCCTCTCTTCCTCTCTCAACATCTGTTAAACTGAGTACCAAAAACTTTAATGAGAGCTTAAATATTTTTTTAAAACAATCAAAACGTTTTTTAAAAGTTAATATTTTAAGTACGTTCTTACAACAATTTGTCTAGTTCTTTTAATTCTTCTAGTCTCATCTATTCAATAAGCATTCTGTACAAATGGTAATAATTTTTTTCATGACTGTACAAATAAATACTACCATTTAATAATGATATTAAAAATATACTATAATAAACTCTCGTAACGTTATCACACTATGTAATTATTATTTTCTCTTCAAAAATTGTGAAATCTATCTAAAAAAACTTTTTACAAAAGTTTAAACTAAGGCAAGTATTTGTCTCTCTCCCTCCCCCTCTCTCCCTCCATTTGTCTCTCTCGCTCCCTTTCTTTCTCCCCTGTCTCTCTCGACCTATCTCTCTTTCCCACCCCTCTCTCTCTCAACATCTGTCAAACTGAGTACCAAAAACTTTAATGAGAGCTTAAATATTTTTTTAAAACAATCAACACGTTTTTTAAAAGCTCATTTAAGTACGTTCTAACAACAATTTGTCTAGTCCTTTTAATTCTTCTAGTCTTATCTATTCAATAAGCACTCTCTACAAATGGTAATAATTTTTTTCATGACTGTATAAATAATAATATTGTTAATATAAAACGTTCTACGAAAGTATAAAATTTCAACTAAGGCAAGTATTATTCTCTCTCTCCTTCCCCTCTCTCACCCTTTCTCTCTCTCCCTCCCTCTCTTTCTCCCCTGTCTCTCTCGTCCTCTCTCAACATCTGTCAAACTGATTACCATAAACATTAATCAGTCCTTAAACATTTTGTTAAAACCATCAGAAAAACAAATAGCATTATCAATAACACTTTCTACGAAAGTATCAAATAAGGCAAGTTGTAAGCGTTTTCCGTATAATATGTAGAATAATAATAAATCTTTAAAAAAAACTTTTTTCAAAAAGTAAAATATTGGCGAGTAAAACATCTCTCTCTCTCTCTCTCTCTCTCTCTCTCCCTACCTCCGTCCTTCCGTCCCTCTCTCTGTATCCCCCTCCCCCTTTCCACCTCTTCCTCTGCCTCTTTTTCTCTCTTCCCCTTCCCTATTTAAAATAAATCCTCTTTTAATAATTATTTGGTAATCTAAATTGGAAACTAATAATGATGGTCTGTATTTGTAAAATCCTTATTATTTATAGTTATATATAAAACAAAGGTGTGGGGATTTCTCATATTTAAGGGTACAAAATATTTAAGGGTATTTAAGGATTGAAAACATATAGGTGAATTATCTGTAAATTAATTTTGTAAACTATTTATGTAAATCATTTACATAAATCATCACGTAAATCACATAAATGGTTTTTCGGTTATATTATTAATAAAATAGAGTACATTTACTATTTTAATTACGTTACTTTTTATTTATAAATAGTAAAAAATAATATCTATTTTAACTTTTATAAATAGTAAAAAAATAATGTTAATTTTAAACTTTGTGATACTATAGTAATACTATAGTATTGCTATAGCATTACAATGTTTAAAATAAATATATAGTAACATTATATAGTATAACAAAGTTATAATAAACATTATTCTTTATTATTTATATAAGTTAAAATAGATATTATTTTTACTATTTATTATAAAGGAGGTTGCAATAAAACGATCAACGAGGAACCAAGAAAAATTCATTTAAAACTTAGTTTATTGGCCGACGTTTCGGTATTGATATTAATACCTTCATCAGGGCTAATAAATTAACGAAAGTTTGTCACCTATGTTTGTCTACGAACCATGGTGTAAACTTTCGTTAATTTATTAGCCCTGATGAAGGTATTAATATCAATACCGAAACGTCGGCCAATAAACTAAGTTTTAAATGAATTTTTCTTGGTTCCTCGTTGATCGTTTTATTGCAACCTCCTTCAAAATTTACACTTTGGAACGTACGAGTCATCATCTCACACTATTTATTATAAACAGAAATGTAAATAAGAAGTAATATAATTAAAAGAGTAAGTGTATTTCATATTATTAAATGTAATATATAACCAAAAAACCATTTATATGATTTACGTAAATGGTTTATGAAAATGATTTAAATAAATAGTTTACGTTCATTATATTTTCGTAAAAAATGTACGCAAATATTTTATCTAAATAAAAGTCAAAATTTGTCACATCAACATCTATATAAATTATTTACACAAATTATTTATGTAGATAACCCGATCAGCATCAGGAAATTTAATAAAGATTTTAATGAATTCTTAATGAATGCTTTATTCCAGTAGGTTTTTTAATAGAATTCTTAATGATAGTTTCATGTTATAACGAATCTCCGCCTCTAAAGCATTCATAAAGAATTCTCAATTTTAAAATTTGATTTTGTACTTGCGCAAAAGAAATTGATAAAGAAATCATAAGAATTTTTTATGTGCACTTTCTATAAAAGTTTAGAGAAATTATTTTTATGACCTGTAAAGCGTATTCTTATAAATTTTCGCATATCATTAGAAATTGTTTATAAATTAATCGCATTTTAATTATCGCAGAAAAAAACTTACATAAAATTTTTGCCCTGACCGAGAATCGAACCCACGACCCTTGGGTTACTACGCACGCACGCTATCCGTTACGCTATCGCTCGCATGAAAGAATTTGGACATTTCCATCTACTTAAGCTGCATTATCCGTATTTATTCAATATTTATATTTCATTTTAATTATTCATCTAATATATCAATGGTTTTTAATAATTATTTATATTTACACAATATTTTAAGAAAATGAGTAAATTATGATAAGACGTTACTTAATTAAATTCGATTTACTTAAAATATATAGTGCCGGTGAAGTAGAAATCTTTGATATGAAAACGTCTATATTTTTTATTGAAATGTGTTGGATTCTCAAAGGCAGGGCTTCTTCTGAGGAGCGGGGTTTAAATAAAAAAACAATACTAGAGGACACACTCTTTACTTTATCGGTCGCACGACCAAACGTCTTACTCCTACTGTTACACAAGATGGAATGAACAGTTCCCGGCCGCCGGCGCTCGCGCCTCCGCGCTCGGAGGGTCTCTCGAAGAAGCAGAAGCAGAGGACGCAGCGAGTTAAGACAAAGTATACCTTACACTCCCTCCCTTTGTTACTCTCGATGCGCTCTTATTCTTATACATATAGTTTTAGCAATTATTTAACTTCTACAACTCATAAATCTAATTTGTACATTTTTGTTTACATCAGGTACGATCTGGTTTCTTTTTAATATTTATTCTTCTTTTATAATCTGTTTTCATCTGAGTTATAGGTGTGTCTCTCCTTTTAATTCTCGTGTCGAGATACACGGGACTTCGAGTCCACACTTTCATATATAGGTCACGATGAACACGAAGTATAGATGGCGCCACGCAGTAGCAGAGTAGCGCAGCGGACTGACTGTTGCGCTCTCTACCACCGACACCGTGCCTGCCGACGCCGTTGTTGCTGCCGCTCCCTGCCCGCTTGCTCTCTCTTGTGACAACGGCCGAGCTAGATGGACGCTTCTCCCGCTGCTATCGCAACCACGCTGCCTACCGACTTGTGCTCGCTTGCGCTCGCACACACGCTGTTTCACACCTTTGCTACAATAAACAGCTTTGCTCAGTTTGCCTATTTTTGTGCCTTTGCCTTCCAATTATTCACCTACTCCAACAGGTTATGGGCCCGGCAACGCCAGGAAGTTTTTTTAGAGCTGTGTTTCGGTGAGTACCTGAGTCCGTTTGGCTAACTTGAGACGCGTGGCCATTTTAAGTTATCCGCGCGAAAAGCGAGAAATAGACGTGATATTAGTTTTTAGACGGTTAGAATTAGTTAAAGTTTCCTTTAAGTGTATTAGATTAGATGCCGGAATAAAAAAAGTTTCAGTAGATTAGATTAGATATCAATATAAAGAAATCCGCATAAAGAAGTAATCCTTTTTTTCTCGAAATGAATAATGGCGTGGGGCTGGCGTGATACGAAAAATAATTGCATGCGTGACATTTCCCAGAAACGCATCGTTTCTGAGGAGCTCAATAGAAGTTAGATAGTTAAATTTTTCGTCATGAAAAATAGTTTTTAGTAATTCAAGATCTGAAAAAATATAGAAAGTTTCAAGTGTGGTTAAGTGCATTCGCGACACACACAGATCTAAGTGAATTACATAAAAGACGCTAGATGAAATTCGATTCTCTCTCTCACTCTGTCGCGAGTATACGTATATACACGTAAATTAGAATAGAAGCATAAAGTCGGCAAAAACAAATAAACACTGGAATGACAACATGAGGCATAGATGATACTGCTGTGCAGAGGATTCTTGCCTACATGTTCAGTCGCTTTTTCTTAGTGCGTGTCGAGACTTGCGTAAGTGTACGGCCGGCTCTCCGACATTATTGACGCCATTGCTGTGCGTGACGTCACGTTCGGAGGGAGCACGAGCGCGGGTTCGGTGCGTGCGGGAATAGTGGCTAGCTTGGAACTAACTAGACTTGTTGTGCGGTCTAGCTTGGTGAAAAGCAACATAATTTCTTATATATAAAATTAAACACAATTTACGTAGAATAAATGTTTGGCTTTACAGACGTTAGAAGTTTAGAAGGAGGATAACCAAATAACCCTCAATTGAAACGATGGGAGATAAAACTCCGGAAAGACAAGCTGATGGTAACAATCAGCAAAGTAATTTTTATTTTTATTATTACACATAAAAATATACTTTATGTCCTATACATACAAAAAGAAGTCATTCATTCAGTGTTACACATATATACATATATACATAAATAAATTTATAACAATATAAATTTTTTATTGTAAAATAAAAATTAGAAATAGAATGTAAACAATTAATTAAGAGAAAATAGAATACAGATCTGTTCAATTTTTCGAGCATGCAATAATTTTTTTGGCATGCATTTAGATAGATAGATGAAATAACAAGACCAAACATTTACTAGAACAATTGTTTACACAAAATAGACGAGAACACAATATATCAACACAATAATAATGTCGTCCAACACACCAGCCCACACGCGCAGCAGAAATTGACAGAAATATTTCTGCAAATCGAGAAAGCTATAATTAAACGTTTAGAGGTAAAGACACTCCTTCACAATTCCACTACTACAAATTTAAAATAGAAATTTAGAAAACAAAATGAATAATTTAGTGACCCAGCCAAACATAATAGATGAATTGAATAAAACATTTAAAAATTTGGAAGATTTAGATTCTTTAGAAGCAAAAAGTAATGATACTGAATTGAGTGTTAAAAGAGATTATAAAGTCACTCAGAAAGTAGCTATAAATATCTGGCAGGATTACTTGAATTCTGAATTAAGATCAAACGACCTGCTTAATGTTATAGATGATAAAATAACGCAACCGCCTAACCTGGAAAAGCATGATTTAGAAAAGAGAAAATCCTTAGTGAGGGATATAATAATAAATCATTTAGATGAATATTACCACAAAAAGATTTTAAATGTAAAAGATCCAAAAGAAATAATTAGTAAAATTAAAGAATTTAGAAAACTAGAGTCAAACGTAACAGCTTTCTCAGTCAGAGCACAGCTGTATCGCATCAAGATGAACAATAGAGAAAAAGTAAATGAATTTAGTGATAGATTTGATACTATCATAAGAGATTATGAAAGCTGCGATGAGGGCGTGCCACTGACGGAGGAAGAAAAGAGGTCAGCTTTTTATCATGTTGTCTCAAAAAACAATCCCGAACTAAGGTCGGCTTCTCTAATTCCTAGACAAGCTGAAAACAAAGATATGACATTGGATGAAATCAAATCATTCTTGTTACAGTTACAAGCCGAAAACAAACACTTAGAAGATACTAGAAAGGCACCAAAGGTGAACATAGCCGAGAGGCCGGCAGAGGGGCGCGCGGAGGGGCACAATAGGTGCTACAGATATAATAGAAATGACCATGTGTCCTCCGCGTGTCCCCTGGCGGAGTATGGGCTATGGTTTTGTTATGTATTCCAGGGCGAGAGAAATCATAAGGGAACGGACTGACCCAATAAAGGGACAGCTGTAACACAGAACAGGTTCGTAAATAACGATCAAAATAACAAAAATAACACTATATAATTCAGAGGAAATACAAAAAAATTAGAGGAAGAGAAAATACTAACAGAGGTGGTGGAATTGCGATTAGAGGGGTGGTAGAGGTAATTTTAGAGGTAGGGTGTTCAAAAGAAGTACAAATCGGGGTGCACGTCGCGGATCCCAGAATGCCCTAGCACAAGGAGCAAGAGTTTATATCGCAAGTATGAATACTACCAAATTAAATACACCCACACAAACACAAATCACTTTTATCGCGGACTCATGCGCTACCGATCGCATAGTAAATAAAGGCATAATTTTAAGCGAGTTTAGGCAATGCATGGGAGAAGTAATTAGAAGCGCTAATAAAAATGTCTCGGCTAATATTGTAATAGACGGTAAAGGCAATTTAATTCTTAAATCGAACATAAATAGCGATAATAAAATAATTTTAAAGAATGTAATATCTGCAGAAGATATATCAGAAAATCTCATTTCCCTTAGGCGCTTTGTAGATGTAGGATTAGGTATTTATTTAGACGATGAAACGTTAAAAATTTTTGATAAAGGTACAGGAGTAGAATATTTAACAGGGAAATATGAGAAGCCTAATTAGTTAATAACTCTAGATGCCGAGAAGCAAAGTAACATTACTATTAAGAATTTAGAACGGGAAAAATATTCATGCATGGCTAGATTAGTTACTTTGGACGAGTTTTTACAACAATCTCAGATGGATGTCTTGAACTTAGAGTTAGATAAAAATATAGAAAAGAATTCAGAACAAATTAATAATAACACGTCTGAGATTGGGAGGGAGAATAGAGAAAAACTCGTTCAAACATCTCAAAATGTCGATAATTCCCAACACATTAGTGATTTTGACTTAGATGAAAATAAATTAAACAGAAAAATTCATAATTTAGATAGTATGAATATTATAGAATCCTTAGCACTTGCAAACCATAATTTAAGAACCAAAGAAGATAACATAAATAAACTAGATGATGGGACGCTGTGGCATATAAACTTAGGCCACGCATTTCTTGGTTATCTTAAGGGGGCTAGACACCTTTTTTCTCTGAAATAAGAAGTCACATTTTAATACATAAATGTAAACTAATTATTTCATACTTTTTACATATAAAAGTGGGTATATTTACCTTACCTTAAAACTTTCTCCGATGGACCTTTTATATGGTCCAGAACCATAGTCATCGATGAAACAAGTTTTTTCACTATCCTCAAGCTTTGAAATTTTCCTATGGATGGATTGACTTCAGATTTGAACTAAATTACTCCTGAATAGTATAATTCTCATATGAGTGTAGGGATTTTTGATCTAATGAGAAAAAAAAAATTGTGCCGTTTTTCAAGTTTTTTTTTTAATTTTTTAAAATTTTTTATATTTTTTCATAATTTTTCTGATGTAAAAATTTTTCCCGACATTTAATCCTAAATCCCTACACTCATATGAGAATTATACTATTCAGGAGTAATTTAGTTCAAATCTGGAGTCAATCCATCCACAGGAAAATTTCAAAGCTTACGGATAGTGAAAAAACTTGTTTCATCGATGACTATGGTTCTGGACCATATAAAAGGCCCATCAGAGAAAGTTTTAAGGTAAGGTAAATATACCCACTTTTATATGTAAAAAGTATGAAATAATTAGTTTACATTTATGTATTAAAATATGACTTCTTATTTCAGAGAAAAAAGGTGTCTAGCGCCCTTAAGCAATTACAAAAAGTAGAGGAAAAATTAAAAGGAATTAAATTCGATAAACCAATATTGGATTGTGAGGTGTGTATCATGGCAAAGATGGAGAAAATGCCTTTCTCAGAAAATAGAACTAGAGCATCAAGGCCTTTAGAAATGATACATACCGACACAATGGGACCTATAAAGCCAGCTTCATTTCCTGGTGGAAATAGATTTATAATTGTGTTTTTAGATGATCATACAAGATTTGCAAAAGCTTATTCTGTAAAACACAAAAATGAAGCTGGAGAATGTTTAGAAAGATTCCTAATCACCACCAGAAATTTATTAGCAAAGAACGAAAAAGTCTGTTACATCAGAGCTAATAATGGCACGGAGTTCACTGGACGAAAATTTTTAGAAGTTATGAAAAGAGAAAAGATAGAATTTAACGCAGCACCTCCACATACACCTGAACTCAACGGTACAGCTGAAAGATTTAACAAGACGATACAGGCAAAGATAAGATCATTGATGTTTGATTCTGGCTTACCTGAGAGCATGTGGATATTGGCACTAAAAGCCGCGGTTCATGTTTACAACAGAACCCCACATAGATCGTTAAATTCTGAAACGCCAATACAAATGCTAACTCCGAAAACCAAATGCCATTTAGGTAGATTCAGAAGATTTGGATGTATAGCTTATGCTAAAATACCAATCAATGAAAGAAAGTTTTCAGAAAGAGCAATCAAAGCTATAATGGCTGGATACTCGACGACTGGTTATGTTCTGTGGCATCCTGCAACTGGAAAGTTTCTCCAATCTAGACACGTTAGATGTAACGAAAAATTAGTCTATAAAAACACACACTATGATAAATCAGAAGTGTGCAATAAATTGGATGAAACAGAAAATTTAGAAGAAACAGAAATAGAAAAAGTACATTCAAATCCAGAGGAAAAAGAATATATAGAAGAAAATATCCAGACAGAAAATTCAGAGGAAAAACAGCAAGAAGAGGAGAAACAAACAGAAGCGATGCCAAAGAAAAGGAAAGCTGAGAATAAAAATGCCAACAATTTAGAAGTTAAGAAAAGAAACATACCTGGGAGAAATGCTAAAACTCTGTAAAATAGAGAAAAATACATGGCCACTAGAAGAACACAAATAGAAAAAGTATTAGAAGATACAAGTCTCACCATTATCAGTGAAGACTCTGAAACAAGAATCAACAAAAATAATTTAGACGACGAATTAGGACATGTATTATATTAGCATCAATCAATAATGATCCCATCTCGTATCGAGAGGCTATGGAATCTACAGACAAAATGAAATGGCTTGGAGCTATAAATGAAGAACTTAACTAACAGACCTACTAAAACTATAGATGGCAAAAAGATACATACTATAGACTCCAAGTGGGTATTTAAAAAGAAATCTGGAGAACATGGAGAAACAGTGTGTAAAGGCAGACTTGTAATTAGAGGATTTAAAGATAGAAAAGAATATGAGTTAAGAGAAACTTATGTACCTGTTTCCAGACTAGCAGTAATCAGAGTAGCGCTCGCGATTATTAATAAATATGAATTAGAAGCACATCAATTGGATGTAAAAACAGCCTTTCTGAACGGGGTACTAGAAGAAGAAATTTACATGGAAATCCTCGATGGCTTAGAATGCGATCCAGAAATCAGAAAAACTAAAGTATGTTTACTGCAGAAATCTCTATATGGTTTGAGGATAAGTCCGAAAAGATGGAATGTAAGGTTCTCAGAAGAAGCGCTGAAGTTAGTACTTGAAAAAAAAACATCAACGAACCATGCCTGTTCACATGGAGAAAAGAAGGAAAATTAGTTCTGCCAATTTTGTATGTAGACAATATACTTCTGGCTGGTAACGACAAACAAAAATTAGATGAAGTTAAAATGAAACTAAGTCTTGCATTTAAAATGAAGGACTTAGGCGAACCAGAAAATTTTCTTGGAATGAAAATTATTAGAGATAAAGAAAATAAAATTTTGATGCTTAGACAAACTAAATATATTGAGAAAATTCTAGAACGTTTTAACATGAAAGACTGCAAGGCTCAAAGAACTCCAATGGTGACTAAACAAGTAAAAAATAGAGAGTTAAGAAATGAGAAAAACTTAGATGAATCAGATGACTTACTGCATAAAACCAAAGCACAATATAGAGAAGCTATAGGGAGTTTTTTGTATTTAGCAGGTGCCACAAGATCTGATATAGCCTTTGCAGTGAATTATTTATCTAGACGACAATTAAATGCAACCGAAGATGATTGGAAAAACGTTAAACGTATATTTAGATATTTTAGAGGAACCTCAGATCTTGGATTGACATATAAAGCCAAAGACGAAACTCTAGAAGCAATGACAGACGCAAGCTTTCGAGATTGGTCTGATCCATCCTCCACAAGTGGCTATATTGTAAAGTTATTTGGCGATCCAATAATGTGGCGAAGCCATAAACAATCATATGTCACCTTGTCTACATGTCAAGCAGAATATCTCGCCATGAGCGAAGCTTGCCAAGAACTTGTGTCTTTAGATAAAGCCATCAGAGATATTACAGGTAAAATAATGTATCCTGTTACCATATAGTGTGATAACAAATCGGCCGGAGATTGTACTCAGAAAGACGGCAGTGACAAACTTAAGAATTTTGATGATACTGTAGAAGAAATAAAAAATAATTTAGAGAACAGAGAAAAGACCGGGAGTAAAGGCCATATAGCTATTACCCATGGGGACTACATAAAATCATGTGTGTTAGAAGGTAAAGTAATAGTTAGTTGGGTTTCGACTAAAGAAAATGAAGCCGATATTATGACGAAACCACTTCCTTTTGATGCACACAAATACTTGCGTGATAAAATCTTAAATTTAGATTGAAATAACAACTGATAAGAATTTTTCCATCGGTCTTACAGTCTTACAAATTAAATTAAAATAATTAATATTTATGGCAGTCAGATTGCCCTTGTTTATAATCACCCCCGCAGAATCTGAAATAAAAACTTAATTAAAATCTGGAAAAAACTTTGTTAGCAAAGGACGATCTGACTGCCCACCACCACCACATTGTCCGACGTTTCGAGCCTGCTCCGGCTCCTCCTCAGGGACTGAAATAAAACCCGCGATACACCTCCTTATATACCATGCACCCATACCCCCTTCTTTTCTCTTACCCCACCACCCTCCACATTCACCTCTCCAACTTGCCATTCTCACTTAAATTAATAAAGAATGATAAATGTTATCTAATTTACTTGACTCTATCATTAAATTTACATTATTCCGATTTCTTAGAATGTGAATACTTTCAAGGCTTTCCCTCTTATATTTATTCTTAATCCCCTGTTCCAAAATATCCACACTCCCAAAATCGAAAGAATGCAAACTATTTAAACAATGTTCTTTCAAACCCGATGTACAACTTGAGCTGCGTAAACTATATTGATGTTCATATATTCTCTTTTTCAAATATCTACCCGTTTGACCAATATAACAACCATTACAATCCCTACAATTAATTTTATAAACAACTCCCGATTTCAAACATTTATCATCCTTGTCTTTACAATTACTAAATAACCTTTCTAAATTATTATCATTTCTAAAGAAAACTTGAATATTATGTTTACTAAAAACCCTTCTAATCCTTTCCGACAAACCTCTAACATATGGTAAACTAAAATATGCATTCTTTCCATTTCTATTCCTTGTTTGATTATCTACCCGCTGCTTCAATCCACCATTATAAATTTCCCACACTCTCTCATCAATCATTTTATCAATAAATTTTACGGGATAACTATTTTTAATAAATGTTTCTCTAACTAAATTTAAATTCTTTTTCCTAAAATCTTTATGTGACAATTTAATCGCTCTGTCAATGACACCTTTGATCGCACCTGTCTTGTTTCCGAATTGGTGGTGAGAATCAAAATTTAAAAATCTACCTGACCATGTAGGTTTTCTATACCAATCTAATTTCACTCTATTATTATTACCTCTAATGACTCTAATATCTAAAAAACTCAATTGATAATCTTTCTCAACTTCTTTTGTGAATTTAATTCTATCATGGATAGAATTAAACACATCCACCATTTCATCCACAAAACATTCTGGTACAACTGCAAAAATGTCATCAACATATCTTTTAAAAATAATTGGCTGAAAAACCAACTTAGACAAAGCAATACTTTCCAATTTTTCCATTACTAAATTGGCTATAACAGGTGACAAAGGTGATCCCATTGGACAACCATATCTATGTTCATACAGACTATTATCAAAAGAAAAAATTGTGTTTTTAAAAACCAAATTAAGTGCCTTTATAAATTCATCTTTTGTTAAACTAGTATGTACTTTAATTTCAGACCATTTATCTTGTATAATATCATTCAACAACTCTAAAGGTATATTTGTAAACAAAGATACTACATCCAATGAAACCATCCTATGATCATTCGGAATAATAATATCTTTCATTATACCATAAAAACTCCAACTATCTTTAATATATGAATTTGTTTTACCCACTATCTTGAACAATATATTAGACCAAAATCTAGCAAGTCTATACGTCGGAAAATTTATCGATGATATTATTATTCTATATGTCAACTGTTCTTTGTGAATCTTAGGAAGCCCATAACATTTAGCTACAGTGCCATTTTCACATTTTAAATATTTAAACATACTATCTTTAATATAAGCTTTTGTTTTCCAATGCATCAATAATTCTTTCAATTTATCTTGTAGTCTATTGATATGTGGATTCCTAATTTTCACATAAGTGGTATCATCCTCCAACATAAGTTGAATTTTATTAATATAATCCCTTTTATCCGAAACTACAGTTACATTTCCTTTATCTGCTTTTTGGAAGATCATATTCGGATTCTCTCTCAAGAATTTCTTCGTTATTTTTAATTCATGGAATAAATTACTATTCAAATAATTATCAAATCTATGTTCTCTTTTAAAATTATCAACAACTTTAACTAAAGAACGCCTACATTCTTTTTTAAACTCCAGATTAAAACTACTCATACTACTTTCTACCTCAGCGATGATATTCTTGATCGGAAGAGATTTACTTGAATATGATATTCCAAATTTAGCACCCTTTGACATGATATTTACCACTTCTTCTGGTATTACTTTGTCAGTTAAATTTCTAAACCAATCCTTATTAACATTGTTAGTTTGATTGACCTGAGAGTGTTTTCTATGCTTTAAATATTCAAATTTTCTTTTTAATTTACTCCTATGGTTATATTTTACTTTTTCAAAGTGCCTCTTTTGACAACGAAAAAATTCTTGCAAATCATTCTGTTCTATTTTATTATATAAATATCTTTCAAGCTCTAATAAATATTTATTCAAACGATTAATTTCAAAATTCAAATCTCTAATTTCTAAGTTAAGTAATTTATTTTTGAAAAAGAAAATATTTTTCCGTAGATCATAAGAAACTCTTTTATTGTAATCCCGATAAAAACCCTTATCATCAAATTTTTTTCCAATATGTTTAGGAAAAATATTTGATTTTTTACACCTTAGAAGAAAAGTGAGTTGCTCCTTTACAATTACAATCCTTAAAACCATTTTTACCCATTTTGAGCAATAATCTTTTACCACCTTCCCATAAATCCCATATATATCTCTAAAAAACATTTTACCCCACCTTTAATAGACCTTAGTTTTATCATTAAAAATATTACTTATGTCGACTGCAATTTAATATCAACTGATAAGAATTTTTCCATCGGTCTTACAGTCTTACAAATTAAATTAAAATAATTAATATTTATGGCAGTCAGATTGCCCTTGTTTATAATCACCCCCGCAGAATCTGAAATAAAAACTTAATTAAAATCTGGAAAAAACTTTGTTAGCAAAGGACGATCTGACTGCCCACCACCACCACATTGTCCGACGTTTCGAGCCTGCTCCGGCTCCTCCTCAGGGACTGAAATAAAACCCGCGATACACCTCCTTATATACCATGCACCCATACCCCCTTCTTTTCTCTTACCCCACCACCCTCCACATTCACCTCTCCAACTTGCCATTCTCACTTAAATTAATAAAGAATGATAAATGTTATCTAATTTACTTGACTCTATCATTAAATTTACATTATTCCGATTTCTTAGAATGTGAATACTTTCAAGGCTTTCCCTCTTATATTTATTCTTAATCCCCTGTTCCAAAATATCCACACTCCCAAAATCGAAAGAATGCAAACTATTTAAACAATTACTTAATTTGGTTTTTAAAAACACAATTTTTTCTTTTGATAATAGTCTATATGAACAAAGATATGGTTGTCCAATGGGATCACCATTGTCACCTGTTATAGCCAATTTAGTAATGGAAAAATTGGAAAGTATTGCTTTGTCTAAGTTGGTTTTTCAGCCAATTATTTTTAAAAGATATGTTGATGACATTTTTGCAGTTGTACCAGAATGTTTTTTGGATGAAATGGTGGATGTGTTTAATTCTATCCATGATAGAATTAAATTCACAAAAGAAGTTGAGAAAGATTATCAATTGAGTTTTTTAGATATTAGAGTCATTAGAGGTAATAATAATAGAGTGAAATTAGATTGGTATAGAAAACCTACATGGTCAGGTAGATTTTTAAATTTTGATTCTCACCACCAATTCGGAAACAAGACAGGTGCGATCAAAGGTGTCATTGACAGAGCGATTAAATTGTCACATAAAGATTTTAGGAAAAAGAATTTAAATTTAGTTAGAGAAACATTTATTAAAAATAGTTATCCCGTAAAATTTATTGATAAAATGATTGATGAGAGAGTGTGGGAAATTTATAATGGTGGATTGAAGCAGCGGGTAGATAATCAAACAAGGAATAGAAATGGAAAGAATGCATATTTTAGTTTACCATATGTTAGAGGTTTGTCGGAAAGGATTAGAAGGGTTTTTAGTAAACATAATATTCAAGTTTTCTTTAGAAATGATAATAATTTAGAAAGGTTATTTAGTAATTGTAAAGACAAGGATGATAAATGTTTGAAATCGGGAGTTGTTTATAAAATTAATTGTAGGGATTGTAATGGTTGTTATATTGGTCAAACGGGTAGATATTTGAAAAAGAGAATATATGAACATCAATATAGTTTACGCAGCTCAAGTTGTACATCGGGTTTGAAAGAACATTGTTTAAATAGTTTGCATTCTTTCGATTTTGGGAGTGTGGATATTTTGGAACAGGGGATTAAGAATAAATATAAGAGGGAAACCCTTGAAAGTATTCACATTCTAAGAAATCGGAATAATGTAAATTTAATGATAGAGTCAAGTAAATTAGATAACATTTATAATTCTTTATTAATTTAAGTGAGAATGGCAAGTTGGAGAGGTGAATGTGGAGGGTGGTGGGGTAAGAGAAAAGAAGGGGTATGGGTGCATGGTATATAAGGAGGCGTATCGCGGGTTTTATTTCAGTCCCTGAGGAGGAGCCGGAGCAGGCTCGAAACGTCGGACAATGTGGTGGTGGTGGGCAGTCAGATCGTCCTTTGCTAACAAAGTTTTTTCCAGATTTTAATTAAGTTTTTATTTCAGATTCTGCGGGGTGATTATAAACAAGGGCAATCTGACTGCCATAAATATTAATTATTTTAATTTAATTTGTAAGACTGTAAGACCGATGGAAAAATTCTTATCAGTTGATATTAAATTGCAGTCGACATAAGTAATATTTTTAATGATAAAACTAAGGTCTATTAAAGGTGGGGTAAAATGTTTTTTAGAGATATATATGGGATTTATGGGAAGGTGGTAAAAGATTATTGCTCAAAATGGGTAAAAATGGTTTTAAGGATTGTAATTTTAAAGGAGCAACTCACTTTTCTTCTAAGGTGTAAAAAATCAAATATTTTTCCTAAACATATTGGAAAAAAATTTGATGATAAGGAGTTGTATCGGGATTACAATAAAAGAGTTTCTTATGATCTACGGAAAAATATTTTCTTTTTCAAAAATAAATTACTTAACTTAGAAATTAGAGATTTGAATTTTGAAATTAATCGTTTGAATAAATATTTATTAGAGCTTGAAAGATATTTATATAATAAAATAGAACAGAATGATTTGCAAGAATTTTTTCGTGGTCAAAAGAGGCACTTTGAAAAAGTAAAATATAACCATAGGAGTAAATTAAAAAGAAAATTTGAATATTTAAAACATAGAAAACACTCTCAGGTCAATCAAACTAACAATGTTAATAAGGATTGGTTTAGAAATTTAACTGACAAAGTAATACCAGAAGAAGTGGTAAATATCATGTCAAAGGGTGCTAAATTTGGAATATCATATTCAAGTAAATCTCTTCCGATCAAGAATATCATCGCTGAGGTAGAAAGTAGTATGAGTAGTTTTAATCTGGAGTTTAAAAAGGAATGTAGGCGTTCTTTAGTTAAAGTTGTTGATAATTTTAAAAGAGAACATAGATTTGATAATTATTTGAATAGTAATTTATTCCATGAATTAAAAATAACGAAGAAATTCTTGAGAGAGAATCCGAATATGATCTTCCAAAAAGCAGATAAAGGAAATGTAACTGTAGTTTCGGATAAAAGGGATTATATTAATAAAATTCAACTTATGTTGGAGGATGATACCACTTATGTGAAAATTAGGAATCCACATATCAATAGACTACAAGATAAATTGAAAGAATTATTGATGCATTGGAAAACAAAAGCTTATATTAAAGATAGTATGTTTAAATATTTAAAATGTGAAAATGGCACTGTAGCTAAATGTTATGGGATTCCTAAGATTCACAAAGAACAGTTGACATATAGAATAATAATATCATCGATAAATTTTCCGACGTATAGACTTGCTAGATTTTTGTCTAATATATTGTTCAAGATAGTGGGTAAAACAAATTCATATATTAAATATAGTTGGAGTTTTTATGGTATAATGAAAGATATTATTATTCCGAATGATCATAGGATGGTTTCATTGGATGTAGTATCTTTGTTTACAAATATACCTTTAGAGTTGTTGAATGATATTATACAAGATAAATGGTCTGAAATTAAAGTACATACTAGTTTAACAAAAGATGAATTTATAAAGGCACTTAATTTGGTTTTTAAAAACACAATTTTTTCTTTTGATAATAGTCTATATGAACAAAGATATGGTTGTCCAATGGGATCACCTTTGTCACCTGTTATAGCCAATTTAGTAATGGAAAAATTGGAAAGTATTGCTTTGTCTAAGTTGGTTTTTCAGCCAATTATTTTTAAAAGATATGTTGATGACATTTTTGCAGTTGTACCAGAATGTTTTGTGGATGAAATGGTGGATGTGTTTAATTCTATCCATGATAGAATTAAATTCACAAAAGAAGTTGAGAAAGATTATCAATTGAGTTTTTTAGATATTAGAGTCATTAGAGGTAATAATAATAGAGTGAAATTAGATTGGTATAGAAAACCTACATGGTCAGGTAGATTTTTAAATTTTGATTCTCACCACCAATTCGGAAACAAGACAGGTGCGATCAAAGGTGTCATTGACAGAGCGATTAAATTGTCACATAAAGATTTTAGGAAAAAGAATTTAAATTTAGTTAGAGAAACATTTATTAAAAATAGTTATCCCGTAAAATTTATTGATAAAATGATTGATGAGAGAGTGTGGGAAATTTATAATGGTGGATTGAAGCAGCGGGTAGATAATCAAACAAGGAATAGAAATGGAAAGAATGCATATTTTAGTTTACCATATGTTAGAGGTTTGTCGGAAAGGATTAGAAGGGTTTTTAGTAAACATAATATTCAAGTTTTCTTTAGAAATGATAATAATTTAGAAAGGTTATTTAGTAATTGTAAAGACAAGGATGATAAATGTTTGAAATCGGGAGTTGTTTATAAAATTAATTGTAGGGATTGTAATGGTTGTTATATTGGTCAAACGGGTAGATATTTGAAAAAGAGAATATATGAACATCAATATAGTTTACGCAGCTCAAGTTGTACATCGGGTTTGAAAGAACATTGTTTAAATAGTTTGCATTCTTTCGATTTTGGGAGTGTGGATATTTTGGAACAGGGGATTAAGAATAAATATAAGAGGGAAAGCCTTGAAAGTATTCACATTCTAAGAAATCGGAATAATGTAAATTTAATGATAGAGTCAAGTAAATTAGATAACATTTATCATTCTTTATTAATTTAAGTGAGAATGGCAAGTTGGAGAGGTGAATGTGGAGGGTGGTGGGGTAAGAGAAAAGAAGGGGTATGGGTGCATGGTATATAAGGAGGTGTATCGCGGGTTTTATTTCAGTCCCTGAGGAGGAGCCGGAGCAGGCTCGAAACGTCGGACAATGTGGTGGTGGTGGGCAGTCAGATCGTCCTTTGCTAACAAAGTTTTTTCCAGATTTTAATTAAGTTTTTATTTCAGATTCTGCGGGGGTGATTATAAACAAGGGCAATCTGACTGCCATAAATATTAATTATTTTAATTTAATTTGTAAGACTGTAAGACCGATGGAAAAATTCTTATCAGTTGATATTAAATTGCAGTCGACATAAGTAATATTTTTAATGATAAAACTAAGGTCTATTAAAGGTGGGGTAAAATGTTTTTTAGAGATATATATGGGATTTATGGGAAGGTGGTAAAAGATTATTGCTCAAAATGGGTAAAAATGGTTTTAAGGATTGTAATTTTAAAGGAGCAACTCACTTTTCTTCTAAGGTGTAAAAAATCAAATATTTTTCCTAAACATATTGGAAAAAAATTTGATGATAAGGGTTTTTATCGGGATTACAATAAAAGAGTTTCTTATGATCTACGGAAAAATATTTTCTTTTTCAAAAATAAATTACTTAACTTAGAAATTAGAGATTTGAATTTTGAAATTAATCATTTGAATAAATATTTATTAGAGCTTGAAAGATATTTATATAATAAAATAGAACAGAATGATTTGCAAGAATTTTTTCGTGGTCAAAAGAGGCACTTTGAAAAAGTAAAATATAACCATAGGAGTAAATTAAAAAGAAAATTTGAATATTTAAAGCATAGAAAACACTCTCAGGTCAATCAAACTAACAATGTTAATAAGGATTGGTTTAGAAATTTAACTGACAAAGTAATACCAGAAGAAGTGGTAAATATCATGTCAAAGGGTGCTAAATTTGGAATATCATATTCAAGTAAATCTCTTCCGATCAAGAATATCATCGCTGAGGTAGAAAGTAGTATGAGTAGTTTTAATCTGGAGTTTAAAAAAGAATGTAGGCGTTCTTTAGTTAAAGTTGTTGATAATTTTAAAAGAGAACATAGATTTGATAATTATTTGAATAGTAATTTATTCCATGAATTAAAAATAACGAAGAAATTCTTGAGAGAGAATCCGAATATGATCTTCCAAAAAGCAGATAAAGGAAATGTAACTGTAGTTTCGGATAAAAGGGATTATATTAATAAAATTCAACTTATGTTGGAGGATGATACCACTTATGTGAAAATTAGGAATCCACATATCAATAGACTACAAGATAAATTGAAAGAATTATTGATGCATTGGAAAACAAAAGCTTATATTAAAGATAGTATGTTTAAATATTTAAAATGTGAAAATGGCACTGTAGCTAAATGTTATGGGCTTCCTAAGATTCACAAAGAACAGTTGACATATAGAATAATAATATCATCGATAAATTTTCCGACGTATAGACTTGCTAGATTTTTGTCTAATATATTGTTCAAGATAGTGGGTAAAACAAATTCATATATTAAAGATAGTTGGAGTTTTTATGGTATAATGAAAGATATTATTATTCCGAATGATCATAGGATGGTTTCATTGGATGTAGTATCTTTGTTTACAAATATACCTTTAGAGTTGTTGAATGATATTATACAAGATAAATGGTCTGAAATTAAAGTACATACTAGTTTAACAAAAGATGAATTTATAAAGGCACTTAATTTGGTTTTTAAAAACACAATTTTTTCTTTTGATAATAGTCTATATGAACAAAGATATGGTTGTCCAATGGGATCACCTTTGTCACCTGTTATAGCCAATTTAGTAATGGAAAAATTGGAAAGTATTGCTTTGTCTAAGTTGGTTTTTCAGCCAATTATTTTTAAAAGATATGTTGATGACATTTTTGCAGTTGTACCAGAATGTTTTGTGGATGAAATGGTGGATGTGTTTAATTCTATCCATGATAGAATTAAATTCACAAAAGAAGTTGAGAAAGATTATCAATTGAGTTTTTAGATATTAGAGTCATTAGAGGTAATAATAATAGAGTGAAATTAGATTGGTATAGAAAACCTACATGGTCAGGTAGATTTTTAAATTTTGATTCTCACCACCAATTCGGAAACAAGACAGGTGCGATCAAAGGTGTCATTGACAGAGCGATTAAATTGTCACATAAAGATTTTAGGAAAAAGAATTTAAATTTAGTTAGAGAAACATTTATTAAAAATAGTTATCCCGTAAAATTTATTGATAAAATGATTGATGAGAGAGTGTGGGAAATTTATAATGGTGGATTGAACCAGCGAGTAGATAATCAAACAAGGAATAGAAATGGAAAGAATGCATATTTTAGTTTACCATATGTTAGAGGTTTGTCGGAAAGGATTAGAAGGGTTTTTAGTAAACATAATATTCAAGTTTTCTTTAGAAATGATAATAATTTAGAAAGGTTATTTAGTAATTGTAAAGACAAGGATGATAAATGTTTGAAATCGGGAGTTGTTTATAAAATTAATTGTAGGGATTGTAATGGTTGTTATATTGGTCAAACGGGTAGATATTTGAAAAAGAGAATATATGAACATCAATATAGTTTACGCAGCTCAAGTTGTACATCGGGTTTGAAAGAACATTGTTTAAATAGTTTGCATTCTTTCGATTTTGGGAGTGTGGATATTTTGGAACAGGGGATTAAGAATAAATATAAGAGGAAAGCCTTGAAAGTATTCACATTCTAAGAAATCGGAATAATGTAAATTTAATGATAGAGTCAAGTAAATTAGATAACATTTATCATTCTTTATTAATTTAAGTGAGAATGGCAAGTTGGAGAGGTGAATGTGGAGGGTGGTGGGGTAAGAGAAAAGAAGGGGGTATGGGTGCATGGTATATAAGGAGGTGTATCGCGGGTTTTATTTCAGTCCCTGAGGAGGAGCCGGAGCAGGCTCGAAACGTCGGACAATGTGGTGGTGGTGGGCAGTCAGATCGTCCTTTGCTAACAAAGTTTTTTCCAGATTTTAATTAAGTTTTTATTTCAGATTCTGCTGGGGTTATTATAAACAAGGGCAATCTGACTGCCATAAATATTAATTATTTTAATTTAATTTGTAAGACTGTAAGACCGATGGAAAAATTCTTATCAGTTGATATTAAATTGCAGTCGACATAAGTAATATTTTTAATGATAAAACTAAGGTCTATTAAAGGTGGGGTAAAATGTTTTTTAGAGATATATATGGGATTTATGGGAAGGTGGTAAAAGATTATTGCTCAAAATGGGTAAAAATGGTTTTAAGGATTGTAATTTTAAAGGAGCAACTCACTTTTCTTCTAAGGTGTAAAAAATCAAATATTTTTCCTAAACATATTGGAAAAAAATTTGATGATAAGGGTTTTTATCGGGATTACAATAAAAGAGTTTCTTATGATCTACGGAAAAATATTTTCTTTTTCAAAAATAAATTACTTAACTTAGAAATTAGAGATTTGAATTTTGAAATTAATCATTTGAATAAATATTTATTAGAGCTTGAAAGATATTTATATAATAAAATAGAACAGAATGATTTGCAAGAATTTTTTCGTGGTCAAAAGAGGCACTTTGAAAAAGTAAAATATAACCATAGGAGTAAATTAAAAAGAAAATTTGAATATTTAAAGCATAGAAAACACTCTCAGGTCAATCAAACTAACAATGTTAATAAGGATTGGTTTAGAAATTTAACTGACAAAGTAATACCAGAAGAAGTGGTAAATATCATGTCAAAGGGTGCTAAATTTGGAATATCATATTCAAGTAAATCTCTTCCGATCAAGAATATCATCGCTGAGGTAGAAAGTAGTATGAGTAGTTTTAATCTGGAGTTTAAAAAAGAATGTAGGCGTTCTTTAGTTAAAGTTGTTGATAATTTTAAAAGAGAACATAGATTTGATAATTATTTGAATAGTAATTTATTCCATGAATTAAAAATAACGAAGAAATTCTTGAGAGAGAATCCGAATATGATCTTCCAAAAAGCAGATAAAGGAAATGTAACTGTAGTTTCGGATAAAAGGGATTATATTAATAAAATTCAACTTATGTTGGAGGATGATACCACTTATGTGAAAATTAGGAATCCACATATCAATAGACTACAAGATAAATTGAAAGAATTATTGATGCATTGGAAAACAAAAGCTTATATTAAAGATAGTATGTTTAAATATTTAAAATGTGAAAATGGCACTGTAGCTAAATGTTATGGGCTTCCTAAGATTCACAAAGAACAGTTGACATATAGAATAATAATATCATCGATAAATTTTCCGACGTATAGACTTGCTAGATTTTTGTCTAATATATTGTTCAAGATAGTGGGTAAAACAAATTCATATATTAAAGATAGTTGGAGTTTTTATGGTATAATGAAAGATATTATTATTCCGAATGATCATAGGATGGTTTCATTGGATGTAGTATCTTTGTTTACAAATATACCTTTAGAGTTGTTGAATGATATTATACAAGATAAATGGTCTGAAATTAAAGTACATACTAGTTTAACAAAAGATGAATTTATAAAGGCACTTAATTTGGTTTTTAAAAACACAATTTTTTCTTTTGATAATAGTCTATATGAACAAAGATATGGTTGTCCAATGGGATCACCTTTGTCACCTGTTATAGCCAATTTAGTAATGGAAAAATTGGAAAGTATTGCTTTGTCTAAGTTGGTTTTTCAGCCAATTATTTTTAAAAGATATGTTGATGACATTTTTGCAGTTGTACCAGAATGTTTTGTGGATGAAATGGTGGATGTGTTTAATTCTATCCATGATAGAATTAAATTCACAAAAGAAGTTGAGAAAGATTATCAATTGAGTTTTTTAGATATTAGAGTCATTAGAGGTAATAATAATAGAGTGAAATTAGATTGGTATAGAAAACCTACATGGTCAGGTAGATTTTTAAATTTTGATTCTCACCACCAATTCGGAAACAAGACAGGTGCGATCAAAGGTGTCATTGACAGAGCGATTAAATTGTCACATAAAGATTTTAGGAAAAAGAATTTAAATTTAGTTAGAGAAACATTTATTAAAAATAGTTATCCCGTAAAATTTATTGATAAAATGATTGATGAGAGAGTGTGGGAAATTTATAATGGTGGATTGAAGCAGCGGGTAGATAATCAAACAAGGAATAGAAATGGAAAGAATGCATATTTTAGTTTACCATATGTTAGAGGTTTGTCGGAAAGGATTAGAAGGGTTTTTAGTAAACATAATATTCAAGTTTTCTTTAGAAATGATAATAATTTAGAAAGGTTATTTAGTAATTGTAAAGACAAGGATGATAAATGTTTGAAATCGGGAGTTGTTTATAAAATTAATTGTAGGGATTGTAATGGTTGTTATATTGGTCAAACGGGTAGATATTTGAAAAAGAGAATATATGAACATCAATATAGTTTACGCAGCTCAAGTTGTACATCGGGTTTGAAAGAACATTGTTTAAATAGTTTGCATTCTTTCGATTTTGGGAGTGTGGATATTTTGGAACAGGGGATTAAGAATAAATATAAGAGGGAAAGCCTTGAAAGTATTCACATTCTAAGAAATCGGAATAATGTAAATTTAATGATAGAGTCAAGTAAATTAGATAACATTTATCATTCTTTATTAATTTAAGTGAGAATGGCAAGTTGGAGAGGTGAATGTGGAGGGTGGTGGGGTAAGAGAAAAGAAGGGGTATGGGTGCATGGTATATAAGGAGGTGTATCGCGGGTTTTATTTCAGTCCCTGAGGAGGAGCCGGAGCAGGCTCGAAACGTCGGACAATGTGGTGGTGGTGGGCAGTCAGATCGTCCTTTGCTAACAAAGTTTTTTCCAGATTTTAATTAAGTTTTTATTTCAGATTCTGCTGGGGTTATTATAAACAAGGGCAATCTGACTGCCATAAATATTAATTATTTTAATTTAATTTGTAAGACTGTAAGACCGATGGAAAAATTCTTATCAGTTGATATTAAATTGCAGTCGACATAAGTAATATTTTTAATGATAAAACTAAGGTCTATTAAAGGTGGGGTAAAATGTTTTTTAGAGATATATATGGGATTTATGGGAAGGTGGTAAAAGATTATTGCTCAAAATGGGTAAAAATGGTTTTAAGGATTGTAATTTTAAAGGAGCAACTCACTTTTCTTCTAAGGTGTAAAAATCAAATATTTTTCCTAAACATATTGGAAAAAAATTTGATGATAAGGGTTTTTATCGGGATTACAATAAAAGAGTTTCTTATGATCTACGGAAAAATATTTTCTTTTTCAAAAATAAATTACTTAACTTAGAAATTAGAGATTTGAATTTTGAAATTAATCATTTGAATAAATATTTATTAGAGCTTGAAAGATATTTATATAATAAAATAGAACAGAATGATTTGCAAGAATTTTTTCGTGGTCAAAAGAGGCACTTTGAAAAAGTAAAATATAACCATAGGAGTAAATTAAAAAGAAAATTTGAATATTTAAAGCATAGAAAACACTCTCAGGTCAATCAAACTAACAATGTTAATAAGGATTGGTTTAGAAATTTAACTGACAAAGTAATACCAGAAGAAGTGGTAAATATCATGTCAAAGGGTGCTAAATTTGGAATATCATATTCAAGTAAATCTCTTCCGATCAAGAATATCATCGCTGAGGTAGAAAGTAGTATGAGTAGTTTTAATCTGGAGTTTAAAAAAGAATGTAGGCGTTCTTTAGTTAAAGTTGTTGATAATTTTAAAAGAGAACATAGATTTGATAATTATTTGAATAGTAATTTATTCCATGAATTAAAAATAACGAAGAAATTCTTGAGAGAGAATCCGAATATGATCTTCCAAAAAGCAGATAAAGGAAATGTAACTGTAGTTTCGGATAAAAGGGATTATATTAATAAAATTCAACTTATGTTGGAGGATGATACCACTTATGTGAAAATTAGGAATCCACATATCAATAGACTACAAGATAAATTGAAAGAATTATTGATGCATTGGAAAACAAAAGCTTATATTAAAGATAGTATGTTTAAATATTTAAAATGTGAAAATGGCACTGTAGCTAAATGTTATGGGCTTCCTAAGATTCACAAAGAACAGTTGACATATAGAATAATAATATCATCGATAAATTTTCCGACGTATAGACTTGCTAGATTTTTGTCTAATATATTGTTCAAGATAGTGGGTAAAACAAATTCATATATTAAAGATAGTTGGAGTTTTTATGGTATAATGAAAGATATTATTATTCCGAATGATCATAGGATGGTTTCATTGGATGTAGTATCTTTGTTTACAAATATACCTTTAGAGTTGTTGAATGATATTATACAAGATAAATGGTCTGAAATTAAAGTACATACTAGTTTAACAAAAGATGAATTTATAAAGGCACTTAATTTGGTTTTTAAAAACACAATTTTTTCTTTTGATAATAGTCTATATGAACAAAGATATGGTTGTCCAATGGGATCACCTTTGTCACCTGTTATAGCCAATTTAGTAATGGAAAAATTGGAAAGTATTGCTTTGTCTAAGTTGGTTTTTCAGCCAATTATTTTTAAAAGATATGTTGATGACATTTTTGCAGTTGTACCAGAATGTTTTGTGGATGAAATGGTGGATGTGTTTAATTCTATCCATGATAGAATTAAATTCACAAAAGAAGTTGAGAAAGATTATCAATTGAGTTTTTTAGATATTAGAGTCATTAGAGGTAATAATAATAGAGTGAAATTAGATTGGTATAGAAAACCTACATGGTCAGGTAGATTTTTAAATTTTGATTCTCACCACCAATTCGGAAACAAGACAGGTGCGATCAAAGGTGTCATTGACAGAGCGATTAAATTGTCACATAAAGATTTTAGGAAAAAGAATTTAAATTTAGTTAGAGAAACATTTATTAAAAATAGTTATCCCGTAAAATTTATTGATAAAATGATTGATGAGAGAGTGTGGGAAATTTATAATGGTGGATTGAAGCAGCGGGTAGATAATCAAACAAGGAATAGAAATGGAAAGAATGCATATTTTAGTTTACCATATGTTAGAGGTTTGTCGGAAAGGATTAGAAGGGTTTTTAGTAAACATAATATTCAAGTTTTCTTTAGAAATGATAATAATTTAGAAAGGTTATTTAGTAATTGTAAAGACAAGGATGATAAATGTTTGAAATCGGGAGTTGTTTATAAAATTAATTGTAGGGATTGTAATGGTTGTTATATTGGTCAAACGGGTAGATATTTGAAAAAGAGAATATATGAACATCAATATAGTTTACGCAGCTCAAGTTGTACATCGGGTTGGAAAGAACATTGTTTAAATAGTTTGCATTCTTTCGATTTTGGGAGTGTGGATATTTTGGAACAGGGGATTAAGAATAAATATAAGAGGGAAAGCCTTGAAAGTATTCACATTCTAAGAAATCGGAATAATGTAAATTTAATGATAGAGTCAAGTAAATTAGATAACATTTATCATTCTTTATTAATTTAAGTGAGAATGGCAAGTTGGAGAGGTGAATGTGGAGGGTGGTGGGGTAAGAGAAAAGAAGGGGGTATGGGTGCATGGTATATAAGGAGGTGTATCGCGGGTTTTATTTCAGTCCCTGAGGAGGAGCCGGAGCAGGCTCGAAACGTCGGACAATGTGGTGGTGGTGGGCAGTCAGATCGTCCTTTGCTAACAAAGTTTTTTCCAGATTTTAATTAAGTTTTTATTTCAGATTCTGCGGGGTGATTATAAACAAGGGCAATCTGACTGCCATAAATATTAATTATTTTAATTTAATTTGTAAGACTGTAAGACCGATGGAAAAATTCTTATCAGTTGATATTAAATTGCAGTCGACATAAGTAATATTTTTAATGATAAAACTAAGGTCTATTAAAGGTGGGGTAAAATGTTTTTAGAGATATATATGGGATTTATGGGAAGGTGGTAAAAGATTATTGCTCAAAATGGGTAAAAATGGTTTTAAGGATTGTAATTTTAAAGGAGCAACTCACTTTTCTTCTAAGGTGTAAAAATCAAATATTTTTCCTAAACATATTGGAAAAAAATTTGATGATAAGGGTTTTTATCGGGATTACAATAAAAGAGTTTCTTATGATCTACGGAAAAATATTTTCTTTTTCAAAAATAAATTACTTAACTTAGAAATTAGAGATTTGAATTTTGAAATTAATCATTTGAATAAATATTTATTAGAGCTTGAAAGATATTTATATAATAAAATAGAACAGAATGATTTGCAAGAATTTTTTCGTGGTCAAAAGAGGCACTTTGAAAAAGTAAAATATAACCATAGGAGTAAATTAAAAGAAAATTTGAATATTTAAAGCATAGAAAACACTCTCAGGTCAATCAAACTAACAATGTTAATAAGGATTGGTTTAGAAATTTAACTGACAAAGTAATACCAGAAGAAGTGGTAAATATCATGTCAAAGGGTGCTAAATTTGGAATATCATATTCAAGTAAATCTCTTCCGATCAAGAATATCATCGCTGAGGTAGAAAGTAGTATGAGTAGTTTTAATCTGGAGTTTAAAAAAGAATGTAGGCGTTCTTTAGTTAAAGTTGTTGATAATTTTAAAAGAGAACATAGATTTGATAATTATTTGAATAGTAATTTATTCCATGAATTAAAAATAACGAAGAAATTCTTGAGAGAGAATCCGAATATGATCTTCCAAAAAGCAGATAAAGGAAATGTAACTGTAGTTTCGGATAAAAGGGATTATATTAATAAAATTCAACTTATGTTGGAGGATGATACCACTTATGTGAAAATTAGGAATCCACATATCAATAGACTACAAGATAAATTGAAAGAATTATTGATGCATTGGAAAACAAAAGCTTATATTAAAGATAGTATGTTTAAATATTTAAAATGTGAAAATGGCACTGTAGCTAAATGTTATGGGCTTCCTAAGATTCACAAAGAACAGTTGACATATAGAATAATAATATCATCGATAAATTTTCCGACGTATAGACTTGCTAGATTTTTGTCTAATATATTGTTCAAGATAGTGGGTAAAACAAATTCATATATTAAAGATAGTTGGAGTTTTTATGGTATAATGAAAGATATTATTATTCCGAATGATCATAGGATGGTTTCATTGGATGTAGTATCTTTGTTTACAAATATACCTTTAGAGTTGTTGAATGATATTATACAAGATAAATGGTCTGAAATTAAAGTACATACTAGTTTAACAAAAGATGAATTTATAAAGGCACTTAATTTGGTTTTTAAAAACACATTTTTTTCTTTTGATAATAGTCTATATGAACAAAGATATGGTTGTCCAATGGGATCACCTTTGTCACCTGTTATAGCCAATTTAGTAATGGAAAAATTGGAAAGTATTGCTTTGTCTAAGTTGGTTTTTCAGCCAATTATTTTTAAAAGATATGTTGATGACATTTTTGCAGTTGTACCAGAATGTTTTTTGGATGAAATGGTGGATGTGTTTAATTCTATCCATGATAGAATTAAATTCACAAAAGAAGTTGAGAAAGATTATCAATTGAGTTTTTTAGATATTAGAGTCATTAGAGGTAATAATAATAGAGTGAAATTAGATTGGTATAGAAAACCTACATGGTCAGGTAGATTTTTAAATTTTGATTCTCACCACCAATTCGGAAACAAGACAGGTGCGATCAAAGGTGTCATTGACAGAGCGATTAAATTGTCACATAAAGATTTTAGGAAAAAGAATTTAAATTTAGTTAGAGAAACATTTATTAAAAATAGTTATCCCGTAAAATTTATTGATAAAATGATTGATGAGAGAGTGTGGGAAATTTATAATGGTGGATTGAAGCAGCGGGTAGATAATCAAACAAGGAATAGAAATGGAAAGAATGCATATTTTAGTTTACCATATGTTAGAGGTTTGTCGGAAAGGATTAGAAGGGTTTTTAGTAAACATAATATTCAAGTTTTCTTTAGAAATGATAATAATTTAGAAAGGTTATTTAGTAATTGTAAAGACAAGGATGATAAATGTTTGAAATCGGGAGTTGTTTATAAAATTAATTGTAGGGATTGTAATGGTTGTTATATTGGTCAAACGGGTAGATATTTGAAAAAGAGAATATATGAACATCAATATAGTTTACGCAGCTCAAGTTGTACATCGGGTTTGAAAGAACATTGTTTAAATAGTTTGCATTCTTTCGATTTTGGGAGTGTGGATATTTTGGAACAGGGGATTAAGAATAAATATAAGAGGGAAAGCCTTGAAAGTATTCACATTCTAAGAAATCGGAATAATGTAAATTTAATGATAGAGTCAAGTAAATTAGATAACATTTATCATTCTTTATTAATTTAAGTGAGAATGGCAAGTTGGAGAGGTGAATGTGGAGGGTGGTGGGGTAAGAGAAAAGAAGTGGGTATGGGTGCATGGTATATAAGGAGGTGTATCGCGGGTTTTATTTCAGTCCCTGAGGAGGAGCCGGAGCAGGCTCGAAACGTCGGACAATGTGGTGGTGGTGGGCAGTCAGATCGTCCTTTGCTAACAAAGTTTTTTCCAGATTTTAATTAAGTTTTTATTTCAGATTCTGCGGGGGTGATTATAAACAAGGGCAATCTGACTGCCATAAATATTAATTATTTTAATTTAATTTGTAAGACTGTAAGACCGATGGAAAAATTCTTATCAGTTGATATTAAATTGCAGTCGACATAAGTAATATTTTTAATGATAGATTGAAATAAAACTTAGAAAAAGACACCATACACAAACACACATAATACATCAAAATTAAAGAGACTTTAAATAAAATTTAGATGTTTATAGAAAAATTTATTTTTCTCTCTTTCAGAGACAAGTCCATAAAGCTCCAGTGGAGATCAGAATATTTAGACTGTCGTTCCTTTAGATTGTTTCTTTTTCTCTCGATGTACAATTTTTTATAATGTATAATCTTTTTCATTTAGAGCTAAGCTTAGTCTTAGATTTATTTATTTAGAATGGAAATGTTCATATATAGATGCTATATATAGATGCTAGAAAGTGCATACCCTCGAAGGGAGGGAGTGTCGAGATACACGGGACTTCGAGTCCACACTTTCATATATAGGTCACGATGAACACGAAGTATAGATGGCGCCACGCAGTAGCAGAGTAGCGCAGCGGACTGACTGTTGCGCTCTCTACCACCGACACCGTGCCTGCCGACGCCGTTGCTGCTGCCGCTCCCTGCCCGCTCGCTCTCTCTTGTGACAACGGCCGAGCTAGACGGACGCTTCTCCCGCTGCTATCGCAACCACGCTGCCTACCGACTTGTGCTCGCTTGCGCTCGCACACACGCTGTTTCACACCTTTGCTACAATAAAGAGCTTTGCTCTGTTTGCCTATTTTTGTGCCTTCGCCTTCCAATTATTCACCTACTCCAACATCTGGGAATCTTCGGATTCATCTGAAAAACAATACAAAACATATCTCATTAAACATAATCTGTCTTTTTCGGTTTACCTTTTTTCTTTGGCTCAAGTTGTTCTACTCGATCGGATGTTTCTTCTTTTTGTTCGCCTTCAATCTTTTTCAGCCATTCCCAAACCCTTTTTTCTTCATTTTCTTCTCATTTTTGTATACGTCTCTGTATACTTGTTTTTCATTAAATCTAACGTGACGTAACTCTATAAAACTCTTAGTATTAAGATGCCACAAGATGTAACTTGTTGGTCTGTATCCAACCAATACAGCTTTGATAGCTCTAGTTTCGAACTTTGATTCAGGTTTTGGGACCTCAACATAGCCTATACAACGAAATCTTTTTATTTGATCAAAGTAACAACTGACATTTGGCGCAAATTTATTGAGTGGAGCTAGAAATTCTATAGTCTTATGAGGAGTCCTATTATAAGAGTGAACAGCTACATCTAAAGCTAATTCCCACATGCTCTTAGGCAGACCTGAATCAAACATGTATGCTCTTATTTTTCTTTGGAGGGTCTTGTTGAATCTCTCGGCCACACCTTTGTGTTCTGTAGTATACGATGGAGATAGTTCAGACTCTATGTTTTCTCTTTTCATAATCTCTAAAAATTTACCTCCAATATACTCTCTGCCTTGGTCTGATTTTATGTAACATACTTTTTCATCTTTTCCTAGTAAGTTTCTGGCGGAAATTAAGTATTTCTCCAACGCTACGCTTGCTTCATCTTTCGTCTTTAATGCGTAAGCAATTGCTAGTCTTGAAAAATCATCTACAAATGTTATTATGTACCTTTTTTGTCCTGGATAAGAGATTGGTTTTATTGACCCCATTATATCCGTGTGTATGATCTGAAGTGGTCTATGAGCTCTATTTCTTGTCTCTTTAAATGGAAGTTTTTCCATTTTGACTTTAATGCAAATTTCGCAATCTAAAATGGATTCATCTAACTTCATGCTCTTTAATCTTTCCTGTATCTTTTGGAGTTTCTTTAAGTAGTTTAGTAACACGTGACCTAGCCTTATATGCCATAACATTTCTTCAGTTAATTTTATATAATCTTTAGTATCAGTGTTAGGTATATTATAAGTGAGCATATTTTCTATTCTTTCGACTGCCTCTAAATTGTCTACGTTAATCGTTTGGCGGGATATTTGGCTTACGTCGAACCGCATTGGATTGATTGTTTGAGCATTTTTATTTTTATCATTTTTCTGGCTCATGAGCTTCTTCCTCCCTCCCAATCGCAGAACTAACATTTTCATTCTTTTATCTCTCCCAACTTAAGGATTCTATGTTTTGAATGTCGGTCTGCGATTGTTCCGAGAGCTCGTGGCTAGAAATCATTCGAACTTTGCAGCTATACTTTTTATACTCTACTGCTTTCTCTTCTTTTCGAGTGTTTTGCATAACTTCAAATCTTACAATCCAATTCGGTTTTTCGTAGACCCCATCAAAAAGAACTATATTATAAACTCTTAAAACCCTATCATCTAAATAAATACCAAAGCCTGCATCCGCTAATTTCCTGAGTGACAACAGATTTCCCGATATGTCTTTGGCCACAATCACATTTGTTAATTCTATAATTTTATTGTTAGATGTATTTGAATAAAGAATAAGATTACCTCTACCATTTATTGCAATATTTGCGAATTCGTTTTTATTAGCGCATTTGATAACTCCATTCTCGCTTCTTTTAAAGTCGCTTAGTAAAAGGCATGTATTTACAATATGATCTGTTGCGCCTGAGTCCGCGATCAGCTCAATCATGTTTTTCTTTTTAAAAGAATAATTTTTTGTTTTTATGTGCTTACCTTCGGGTTCTTTGTTGTTAGCTTCGGACAATCTAGCTTTCGCGGCCCATTTCAATTTATTATTCTGAATTTTATTATTCTTTCTCTTTGTCACTCCACCTGGCCCTTTTGACTTATCGTTATGAATTTTATCTGGTCTTTTTGACTTATCGTTATTAATTGTCTCGGGGGTAACTCTAACTTTTCGCTCTTTATTAAATTTATTTTTTCTCGTATTTGGATTGTACCTTTTTTCTCGTCGTTCTGGTTGCTACCTCCTGGGGCATGTATGCAATCATCTCCTTCGTGGTCTGTAATATGTTGGCAGTAGTAGCAGAACCATAATCCTTTCTCTTTTAAATAACACTCATTTGCCCAATGTCCCGGTTTGTTGCATCTATGACATCTACCCTCTTTAGTGGACTTTGTTCTAGAAGTTGCAACTCTTTTGGCTGTAGTTTGCTCTTTAGGTTCCTGCTTCTTTTCTGCCTCTAACTGAAACATGATCGATTTTATTTCATCTATGCTCATGTCTTTAGTGTTTGTTTTTTAATTAGATCAATATTTCTAATGTCGGGTACAACGGAAATCACAGCTTGGTAAAATGCTGAACGTTTTTCCTGGTTTGTGAGAGGGACTGCTTCGTCACAAAGTTCATATTCTCTTATTATCGAGTCAAATTTCTCACAAAAATCGTTGACCTCCTCATCTTTTCCCATCTTGATTTGGTATAGTCTAGCTCTAATAGAGGTATGAGTAACATTATTTTCTTATTTTTTATAGGATTTTAATTTTATTAAAATTTCTTTAGGATCTTGAAAATTTAGAATTCTTTTGTGGTAATTTTCATCTATGTGATTTATTATAATGTCTCTAACTAAATTTTTCCTTTTTAAAATCTTGGGTTCGTTTAAATTTTGAGAAGCAATTATATCTGAATCTATTACATCTAGTAAATCGTTACTCATTAGCTCTGATCTGAGATAATCTATCCAAAGTTCAAAACTCGATTTAGGAGTCAATTTATAGTCTCTTTTAATCAGTAACTTTGTAGAATTTACATCTCCCTCAAGACCTTTAAATAGTATTCTAGCTAAGTTGCTGTCTCCTAAGTTATATTCAGTATTTCTGATTTCCGTTGTATCGCCAACTGTTATATTTTTATTCTTTATATTTACCTCATTAGATTCTAAATCATGATTTTTTATTATTACAATTTTCACAATTTGTTACCTCTAAGACACGAAGTCTAGTCTTTCCAGTCTCTAAATTGATTTTGGCGATCTTTTCTGCTGTTGAAAGGGCCTCTTTAAGAGTTTCGGCAACAGCTTCTGATCTATTGACAATGTCAGGCATAGCCTCACGTTGCTCGTCTGCTATTCGATTCACGCTGTTCATTGCCATATTTAGCTTGTCGTACAGCAATCCGAGGCCGGGTGGCGTGGTTACTGGTGGATTGTTCCTCTTAATTTGAATATTTTCCACAATCTTAATCTTTGGCTGCCCTTTTTGTGTTGACTGAACAGGAGGCTCATCTGTTGTTCCGGGATCGGTGTTCTTTTTCGTTTGAACATCAGTAGGAGACTCAGTAGTACTTCTTTGATTCGTATTCGTACCTGTGAAATTATTCAATTCAGTTACCTAGATTTTATAAAAAACGGTGTCAGATCTGACCATCTAAGACTCTAAACAATTTTAAAGTTCTCTTATAACTTAAAATTCAAACATAACTTTAAAAAAATTCTACCTATTGAAATTTCACAGCAATCTAAAATAATTCAGCAGACTTGTATAACATTTTTTTTTTTTAGTCTAATTTTTATAAAGCTCACCTTGATCCAAGTTTATCTCTAATGCAACATTGTTATCCATTTGTTCGGCCTGATCAGCATCAGTCTCCATATTATTGGTAAATGAATCGTCTGAGTCGTATTCGACAATTTTCTTATGCTCCTCTTTATCCTCTTGGTTGTCTGCCATCTATCCAGGATTTTGCAACGAGATTTGATTAGAAAAGAAATTTATTAAAAAACTTTTACTATAAATAAGTATGTACAGATGTACGTATTCTACATATATCTATAGTGCATTCTAAACGCACCCACATATGTACACTTAAATATATTTTAAATATCTTACCAGGTAACGATTCTAAATTTTATCTACGTTGCATGCTTCAGGACCCCAAAGAACGCACGGCCGTTTCCTCTGATTCAAAGCGGAAAATTATCCTCCACTGTCACACCGAACATGCACGTGTACACCACTCTCCTCAGCATTTCACGCACAGCAATGAAACCGATAGGATTTGGGTCGATCGAGCACACGTACAGGGTGTTTACAGATTTGCATAACTTCCCTAGTCGCATACCAAACCACATCGCACTGCACTGCAAGTCCAACTTAGGCTGCGACCCTGGATTTTTCAATCAGATTTCAACTTAAGAGTGAAATGATAATAGAATTTAGCAGTGAATGACACTCCTGTACTATATTTTAACTATTTTTCATGACAAACTACATTCCCTATTACTCCATTAAGTGCACCGACAATGGCTCATAGAATAACGACGTAAACAGACGTTCAGATATACATCCATGTGGCGTCCCGGGTATACAGCGTGTAAAACGCAGCGACTCGGGAAGCGCGGGTTGCCTGCACGACAATACCGGTCGGGCGCACGAACATGAAACCTTCGTCTCGATACAGCGGCCGACTGCAGGATTCAACGCGCGCTCACCCTCGAGAAACAAGGCACGCACCGGGAAAGAGAGAATTAAAAAAAAGATCGGACCAATAATGGGAGTTCGATTGCACGACGTGTGCGCGCCTAGAAAAAATAAAGCCGATGCCTCTAGGAAACATGCATATTCACACACACGCGTGCGAAAAACCATCGAACGATTACGAGAGAGAGAGAAGGGGGCGGTAGGTAAATACCTACCTGTACTCGCGCTCGAGTCGGCTCGCCTGCCAATTCCTGGAATTCGACCGACTCGCTCTCCGGTCGGCGCGCGCTTGTTTTTCTCTCTAAATTCCAACTTTCAACAGTTTTAATTTAATTTACGCTAACGACTATGATATTAGATATTCTACTTCGAATCGATTCAAGCTTGATCTCTCCCAGTCACGGCGCACTTCTGGGGAGTATTTTCCAGTTCCTTTAGTGACATTTGATTCACTTACCTCTTAAGTGATTCCAATGTGAAATTGTCCCGAACTTAAATCCCTCTAGGGCGTTGTCCTCTTAGATTCTTTAAACCTCTAGCTTTTGCTGCAACTTTGCGTCCGACGTGTGTTTAGAAACCTTGCGTAGTGGAAGGTACCCTGGGCCCATAACCTGTTGGATTCTCAAACGCAGGGCTTCTTCTGAGGAGCAGGGTTTAAATAAAAGACAGTACTAGAGGACAAACTTTTTACTTTATTGGTCGCACGACCAAACGTCTTATTCCTACCGTTACACAAGACGGAATGAACAGTTCCCGGCCGCTGGCGCTCACGCCGCCGCGCTTGCAGGGTCTCTCGAAGAAGCAGAAGCAGAGGGCGCAGCGAGTTAAGACAAAGTATACCTTACAAAATCAAATATTAGCTTTATTCCAAAGTACTGTCTAAATGAAAGTTTAGATTTTTCAAATTTTCATTCTGTAAGTATTTTCTTTCTTTAAAAATGGTTTTTTATTCCTGCTATGTCATCATCTTAATTAAACAATTTCGTAGTAAATTCTGAGATCCCTATACGTTATCAGCCCATAAATTTAATTTTTTTCATCACATCTAAACGAAAATTTTAGGAAAAAACGTTCACTCACGCCCCGAAACCCAATAAAAAAATTAATTTTTTTTTTAATTAAATTTTTCAAATTAAAAAAAATAATTATTTTTACAATTATATTTGCTAAAAAATTGAATTGATATATTTTGATTTAAATCCAGTATATTAAAAAAAATATTTAAAAAAATAAAATAATATAGAAATCTTTTCAAAACTTAATGATTACTTTTCTATAATTTAGTAACACATTCCTGGTAGAAATGGTAACCAACCGTCCGCCATCCGTTCACCAAATCGCAAAGGTTTGGCTAACCGTTTAACCAACGGTTGGTAATAATTACAGCTTATTTCGTCAAGGAATAAGCCTTGTGGTTGGCCAATGAATGCTATAATAAGAAAAGTGATTTCTTGATACAAATAAATAGCTCATTAGCTTCGAAAATGGTGGCCGAGGACGGAGTCTAGGTGGTGGGCGTCGTAGGTTTGTGGCTCTAGGTGTTAGAACTCATCGAATGCGTCGTCTAGGTGTTCAGGGTGACCGATTACGGAGTCTACGTGGTGCGCTCCGTAGTTTTTTACATTTATGTGTCGGATTGCATCCCATGTGTGATCTAAGTAATCGAGGTAGCCGATGACGCTGTCTAGGTGGTGCGCTCCGTAGTTTTTTGCATCTAGGTGTTGGAACACATCGAATGCGTGGTCTAGGTCTTTGAGGTAGCCGATTACGGAGTCTGGGTGGTGCGCACCGTAGGTTCTTGGCTGTAGGTGTTAAATCTCATCGAGTACGTTGTCCAGGGGCTGTGTTCGGGGAAGCCGATTACTGAGTCTAGGTCTTGCGCACCGTAGGTTCTTGGCTGTAGATGTTGGATTTCATCGAATACGTGGTTCGGGTGTTCGTGTTAGCCAATGACGATGTCTAGGTGGTGCGCTGCGTAGTTTTTTGCGTCTACGTGTCGGAATGCATTCCATGCGTGGTCTAGATGGTCGAGGTAGCTGATGGCGGTGTCTAGGTAATGCGCTCCGTAGTTCTCCTCGTCCACCACGTTTGTGATGCATTCCAACACCTGGAGCCAAAAAGCCATTTGCGCACTACCTAAGTATCATGATCAGCTCTCCCAAAAACCTAGACCACGCATTCGATGTGTTTCAACACCTAGATGCAAAAAACTACGGAGCGCACCACCTAGACATCGTTTCCGGCTATCCCGAACACGTGGACCATGTATTCGATAAGATCCAACACCTACAGCGAAGAACCTACGGTGCGCACCAGCTAGACTGCGCAATCGGCTACCCCAAAGACCTAGACCACGCATTCGATGTGTTCCAACACGTAGATGCAAAAAACTACTGAGCGCACCACCTAGGCAGCGTCTTCGGCTAGCCCGGACACCTAGACGACGCATTCGATGAGATCCAACACCTACAGCCATAAACCTACGGTGTGCACCACCTAGACTCCGTAACCGGTCACCCGGTACACCTAGACGACGCATTCGATAAGTTCCAACACCTAGAGCCACATATCTACAGTGCGCACCACGTAGACTCCGTCATCGACTACCCAGACCACTTAGACCACACATGGAATGCATTCCGACACAGATGCAAAAAACTGCGGAGTACACCACCTAGATATCGTCATCGGCTACCCCGAACACCTGGGCCACGTATTAGATTCACCCCGAGATCTTAACGCATAAAACTGCGGATCGCACCACCTAGAGTCCATCATCGGCCACCCCAAATACCTAGTCCACGCATTCGATGCTTTTAATTATCGATAGTTCACCATCCACTGGCCAACCGTTCGTCAATATTTTTGGTATTCGTTGGCCAAAAAGATTGGCCAACCGTTGCAGTTAAGCCATTTTGGTTGAGTTATTTTCTACCAGGACATTGATAATAAAAATTCATTCATAAGTAATACTTTATGAATACTTCTATTAAAAATTTGAAATACCTTATTTGCTTCATATAATTTCGTTTTTAATTAATTTCTTCATAAAGAATACTTTATGAATACTTTTACTTCGACCACGAAATACCTCGTTTATGGTTGAAGCCACTTTGTCTTTCATAATTTTGTTCATAATGAATACTTTATGAATCCTTTTATTACAATTAAAATAATTTGCTTACGGTTGATAAACATTTTCAACAGGGTTTACAAATGTAGAAATTCAAACAGTTCCTTACTTCAGAAGAAAAATCTATGTACACCCAAAGGTAAAAATAACTTTGAAAATTGGAACTCAAGCTTTTGAAAGGTTCTAAAGGTTAGGTTAGATAAATATCGAAGAGCAGGGAGTACCCTCGCTCTAGGGTGCGATCCCATTGTGTTTCGAAAAATTGGAGGGAACCATTTAAGTCCGTGAGAGCGAGAGAGACATTCACGGAAGAACCTCTCTCTCGCACTCACGGGCTTAAATGGTTCCGTTTAATTTTTCGGAACACCATGGGACCGCAACCTTAGGGTTAACCTAACCTTTATAACGTTCCAACTTCCATTTAAATTTTCAAAGTTATTTTTACCGTTGCATGTACTGCCAGACGACGCGAGACAAACATGGTTTTTTCTTTAATTTCTCGAAACAATTTGAACGTAGTTTTTTGATGCACTCATTGACTTAATAATTTATTCTACCAAATTATCGGAAATGATTTCATACGACGAAATATAGAATTTTGAATATATTTTTTTATATCATTTTTTCTGATAAGTTGCGCTATTAGTTGCGCAAAAAGTAGCGTCACTTTTCGCTCGATAAAGTGACGCAGAAAGTAGCGCAATAAGCAGCGCAAAAAGTAGCACAAAAAGTAGCACAAAAAGTAGCGTCAAAAGTTGCGCGTTCATTTTCAGAAGGGTAAGTTCTTATGTGTGATCTTGCGTAAGTTCTCACGTAAGTTCTCACGTAAGTTCTCACGTAAGTTCTCACGTAAGTTCACACGTAAGTTCTCACATAAGTTCTCACGTAAGTTCTCACACAAGTTCTCACGTAAGTTCTCACGTAAGTTCTCACGTAAGTTCACACGTAAGTTCTCACATAAGTTCTCACGTAAGTTCTCACACAAGTTCTCACGTAAGTTCTCACGTAAGTTCTCACGTAAGTTCTTACGAAAGTTCTTATGTAAGTTCTTACGCTAATAATTCGGACTTATTCTTACGTAAGAACTTACGTAAGAACTTATGTAAGAACTTGTGTAAGTTCTTACGTTCAAATTTGATATATAAAAGAAAATTATTTTGTTTAAATATGAATGAGTGAATATGAACTCAGTGTGAGGAATTCTACTTCTCATTTCTCTTATGAGTGTGCGAAGTGCCCGAGTTGTACAATTTTTTCGCAAGTGCACGAAGTGATGTACTTTTCATCACTCGGTGTGCGAATAAGTAAATTAAAAATTAAAAAATAAGACACGTAACATACCTGTATATAGGAATAAGATTATCATAAATGATATTGTTCTTAACATGCAGAAAGAGAAAAGATGTTTAATGAGCCTCGTGCTCGCGCTACTCGACAACGACCTGTGATAGCAAATTCATACGAGGCCAGAACTGCGCGCGCCCACGTGTACTCGATTATTAGCAGCTACCATAAATAGTTGAGACGACGTCGGCGACAGCGCGAGGAGTCGATATCTTGGCGATGATAGTGCTTATAAAAGAAATAGCTCAAAATTTTAAAGTCGTTATGCTTTGTCAGTTAACTAATATTTTTTATTCAACAAAATTTTTTCTGATTCTGATTCTGATATTGGCAAACCCTCTTGTGTAAAGAATTGTATATTTTTTAAATACCAATAGAAACCACTAATTTGTATTTTTGACAACCTGATGGATTTGAGATCTTAATGTTATTCATATATCTAATGTCATGGATCTTGTCGCTGAATTTCAAAGCATGAAAAATACATTAAGGTAGTTATCTAATATATCAAAAAGTGGGTTCGAAAGTAACAAAATTCTAGCATAATTTTTCTTTATTTTTTAAAATATAGGTTGCCGACCTATTTTTCAAGAAAGAAATTATTACAAATGGTTACTTTTACATTGAGAGTAAATGACGCCATATAACGCATAACAGGAAGTAATAGTATTACTTGATAAAAAAGTTGGTTTTCAGAAAGAGAAATATAGCTTAAGAAAGATGAAATTCAGATCTTTCTTTTAAGTTTATCAAATATGTGTCAAGTCAACCTTTTTAAAAAGATATGAATAATTATAAACACAAATAGCAGACGGCATTCATGAGAGTGAGAGAGACAGAACGTCGCGTATGGCTTGCGTATGGTTTGTACTCTCGTTCGCGCACAAACTATAACGCGTTAGAGAACTACCTTAAACATCTATTTTCAACAATATTTTCAGAAGGCTTAAAAGTAATAACATTTATATTTCCTAAATTTTCAATGGGAGCCGCTTACACTGATAATGCACACCATTTGTAATCTTCATATCTATTCAAAATTGAATTTCATAAGTAATCTATTATTATGTATGCTAAAGCGAAAAGTAAATTGCTATAAAAAAGTTGAAATAAAAGTAGTTGAAAGACAATTATCAATTCTATATTCCGATGCACAGACAAATACTTCTTACTCAATAATTTTCAAATAAAATATCGTGTTCTTATTAAGCCTTCGCTTCATGAAATTTCATAAACTATGTAATCTACAATCTTATAAATCATTAACATTCATAATTAAATTATTTAATTTTAAACTTACAGTGAATAGTTTATGAAATTACATGAAGCGAAGGCTTAATAAGAACACCATATTATATTGGATTATTATTGAGTAAGCTGCTTTGAGAAATAATTGTTTTTAGTGAAATAAATTGTTCTTAGATTTTTACACCGGTACTTTAATAATTACAAAAGTAATGTGACATGAAAAATACTTTTTTTTTGCAATTTTTGTTGAATACTCAACTTTTGTGATTTTATTTATTGAAAATCCTGAAACTTTTGTATAAACATTGATTGGGAGGACATTTGATTTTTATTTGTAGAATGTGATTATATTTATTTCATGATCCATTTGGAGAGTCTTAGATTGATTGCTTATTAGTATACCTTCATTAGAAAAAAAGAAAATAGTACGACAGAATGTTTTTAATTCGACAAAATTTTTTTTGAGTCTTTATTAAAAAGCCTTTAAACTGAGCCCTCAATCGATGTTGGCAAACTCACTTGAAAAGAATTGTAATTTTGTAATGTCAATAGAAACCAGTAATTTATGTTTTTGATAACTCGATAGATTTGATAACTTGATAACTTGATATGAAATCGGAGTAGTTGAAAGACAATTTAGTAATTGTATATTCCGATGCACAGACAAACATTTCTTACTCAATAATAGTCCAGTATAATATGGTGTTCTTATTAAGTCCTCGCTTCATGTAATTTTATAAACTATTCACTGTAAGTTTAAAATTGAATAATTTCATTATGAATGTTAATGATTTATAATATTGTAGATTACATAGTTTATGAAATTTCATGAAGCGAAGGCTTAATAAGAACACCATATTTTATTTGAAAATTCATTATTGAGTAAGAAGTATTTGTCTGTGCATCGGAATATACAATTGAGAATTGTCTTTCAACTACTTTGATTTCAACTTTTTTATAGCAATTTACTTTTCGCTTTGGCACATATAATAATAAATTACTTACAGGCGAAGAAAAGCCAAAAACACGTCTAAGACGAAGAAAAGCCAGTTTGGGTCCTCCGAGACGAAGAAAACCCAGTTTGCGCCCTCCCAGACGATGAAAAGCCAGTTTTACTTCACAAACGAAAGTAACATTTAGATGATAATTTATATTTAGGGTGTAGTGAATTCATACACCATAGATCCTTTCGAGCATCATAAATTTATTGATACACCGACATTTCGGGAGTATAATTAACTCCCCTTATCAAGGCTAAACACAATGAACATACAAAAAATATTAAACATAACGGCAATTATAAAATTTCTTGTCACATTAAAGAAAAAACTTTCTTTTCCCTTACCATTCGAGGTGGTACATCAATTTACAAATTTATAAAGCGGCCATAGCGTGGACTCCGCGTGTCAAACAGTTTTTTTTTTTACAATAGATTTTTATTAAATCACCAACATTTGTAAAGCAATACCTGTATAATGAGAATATTTAGAAAATTAAATTGTACTAAAGAAAAAACCCAAAATAAGAAAAAAAGAATGAAAATTTAAAAAAAAAAACTTACATGTTACAAATCAGTCGTTTAGTCATAACGTCAAAAGCTGTTTTACCCAGGATGATGTAATCTCACTGTCCAAAAGAGACAATAAAAGTTACGGGCATCTCCAGGGCTATTTATACGGAATAAAGTAGTGGGGATAGAAATTTAGTAAGGAAATTGACTTAGTAACGCAGTGCCCACCAATGAAAAACTACTCTCTGCTGCGTAACCGACGAGAATTTATGAATTTGTTAGGTTTGTTACGAATGTTGGTAGATCTATTAACAATGTCGACTGTGGATTAATAACAATTTTTTAGTTTGATAGTATCAAACTGTCTATTCATATTATTATTGGTACTATAAATGTGTAACATCTCAGAAAACAATCTTTTATTCTTATAACTTTCGTGATCAGCGATATTGACCTTATTAAAATCTATTTTATGATTATAAAAGTTTGCATGTTCGGCTAAAGCCGATTATTTATTAAGGAAAATGATATAGATCGATGTTTATGTGAATTTAATGAGTTTAATGAACATTTGAAATTCACGGTGGAAAATGAAGAGAATAAATCTATCAATTTTTTAGAAATGTCTCTAATAAGAGAAGGTAATAAAATTATTTCAAATTGGTACACAAAAAGTACTTATTCTGGTAGATTCGTTCACTTTGATTCGCATCATCCTTTATCACAAAAAAGAGTGATTGTTTATGGTTTGGTTGATAAAGCTATTAATTTATCACACAGTAGATTTCATGTACAAAATTTAAATATTGTAAAACAATTACTTGTTGAAAATGGTTATCCGTTAAAATTTATTAACGAGGGTATACAACGTAGGTTATCTTTTACAAAAAAATTACAAATTGACATAAACGATTCAAATACTGCAGATGATTCTAAAAAATCGCTCATCGTTATCCCATACGTTAAACATCTTAGTTACAAATTAAAATTAATTCTGTCTCGTAATAGTTATAAGGTTATACAAAAACCATGCAATAAACTTTCTAAATACATTAAATTAGGTAAGGATAATGTTGATATGTTTGAAAAAAGTGGTGTAGTTTACAAAGTGAATTGTGCTGATTGTAAAATGTCATATATTGGACAGACAGGTAGACAATTACGATTACGCATTAATGAACACAAGCGTAGTGTTAAGAATGGTGACACCGCGTCGGCTTTAGCCGAACATGCAAACTTTTATAATCATAAAATAGATTTTAATAAGGTCAATATCGCTGATCACGAAAGTTATAAGAATAAAAGATTGTTTTCCGAGATGTTACACATTTATAGTACCAATAATAATATGAATAGACAGTTTGATACTATCAAACTAAAAAATTGTTATAAATCCACAGTCGACATTGTTAATTGATCAACCAACATTCGTAACAAACCTAACAAATTCATAAATTCTCGTCGGCTACGCAGCAGAGAGTAGTTTTTCATATGGGCACTGCGTTACTAAGTCAATTTCCTTCCTAAATTTCTATCCCCACTACTTTATTCCGTATAAATAGCCCCGGAGATGTCCGTAACTCTTATTGTCTCTTTTGGACAGTGAGATTACGCATCATCCTGGGTAAAACAGCTTTTGACGTTATGACTAAACGACTGATTTGTAACATGTAAGTTTTTTTTTTTTTAATTTTCATGCCCTTTTTCTTATTTTGGGTTTTTTCTTTAGTACAATTTAATTTTCTAAATATTCTCATTATACAGGTATTGCTTTACAAATGTTGGTGATTTAATAAAAATCTATTGTAAAAAGAAAAACTGTATGACACGCAGAGTCCACGCTATGGCCGCTTTATAAATTTGTAAATTGATATACCACCTCGAATGGTAAGGAAAAGAAAGTTTTTTCTTTAATGTGACAAGAAATTTTATAATTGCCGTTATGTTTAATATTTTTGTATGTTCATTGTGTTTAGCCTTGATAAGGGGAGTTAATTATACTCACCAAACGTCGGTGTATCAATAAATGTATGATGCTCGAAAGGATCTATGGTGTATGAATTCACTACACCCTCAATAAAAATTATCATTGAACGCGAGCAGCTTGGGAGAGCAATAACCTTTTAACATTTAGATGGCATCTTATAGATAACTTTCAGATAATAAGGTAAGATAAAGATAAAAAGATAATCAAAAAGATTAAAAATCTTTTTAAAAAGGTAAAAAGGTAAGATAAAAAGATAAAAAGATGATCAGTCAAGATAATAAGATAACTAGCAATTGATTAGATAAAGTCAGTTGGGGGATTTTCCTCCGCAGGAACGGCGCAAACTGGCTTTTTTTTGTCTGAGACAAGTCAAATTGGCTTTCCTTCGTCTGGGAGGGCGCAAACTGGCCTTTCTTCGTCTAGGAGGACCCAAACTGGCTTTTCTTCGTCTTAGACGCGTTTTTGGCTTTTCTTCGCCTGTAACTTCCAAATTGACTTTTCTTCGTACCGCGCGACGATATATGAATAACATTAAGATCTCAAATGCATCAGGTTGTGAAAAATACAAATTACTGGTTTCTATTGGTATTTAAAAAATATACAATTCTTTACAAAAGAGGGTTTGCCAATATCATTCCAGTTCTTTTTAATAAAGAAACAGAAAAAATTTTGTCGAATAAAAAATATGAGTTAACTGACTAAGCATAACGATTTTAAAATTTTGAGCTATTTCTTTTAAAAGCACTATCATCGCCAAGATATCGCGCTGTCGCCGACGTCGTCTCAACTATTCATGGTAGCTGCTAATAATCGAGTACACGTGGGCGCGCTCAGCTCTGGCCTCGTGTGAATTTGCTATCACAGGTCGTTGTCGAGTAGCGCGAGCACGAGGCTCGTTAATAGTATATTACGCACCATGGGAGGAGAAAACTTGGACAGTCCACAGCTCGTGTAAATTGCCGAGCCGAAGGCTCGGGTGGCAATTTTACTTCCGTGGTGCGTATACTATTTTTCTTCATACCCAGGCCGAAAATACCGCATTCCCGTTTTTGCGCCGGAAGGGAATGTGGTACTTTCGGTCGGGGTATGCCGAAAACATCATTTCTCTTTCTGCATATTAAGAACAATATCATTTATGATAATCTTATTCCTATATACAGGTATGTTACGTGTTTTTATTTTTTAATTTTTAATTTACTTATTCGCACACCGAGTGCTGAGAAGTACATCACTTCGTGCACTGGCCAAAAAATTGTACAACTCGGGTACTTCGCACACTCATAAGAGACATGAGAAGTAGAATTTCTCACACTGAATTCATATTCATTCATTCATATTTTAAAAAAATTAAGTTTTTTTATATTTCAAATTTGAACGTAAGAACTTACATAAGTTCTTACGTAAGTTCTTACGTAAGAATAAGTCTGAATTTTTATCGTAAGCACTTACGTAAGATCTTACGTAAGATCTTATATAAGAACTTACGTAGGATCTTACGTAAGATCACACATAAGAACTTACGTAAGTTCTTACATAAGAACTTATAAAATATTTTTATCTGGGTAGTTTCTCATAATGATAGAAAACGGACTCAAAACAAAAGTAGTAATTTAATATTCAAATATTGTAATCAAATGTAATTTTGTATCTCATTATTATGTTTCTGTAATTATATTATCTTTGGAATGTTATATCGATTTTTCCGATCTTATTTATAGCTATTGTATCAAATATTTTTGTGTCAAGTCGAATCCTGTTAAATAATAAGCGAAAATTTACTATATGAGGTGTATCTACCCCCATGAAAATAAAATATGAGATCTCATATGAGATCGTAATTAAAATCTCATGTAGATCTCATACAGATCTCATATGAGATCTATATGAGATCTCAGCGAGATCTCATATAAGAATTTCAGACATGAGATCTCATATGAGATCTCATCTGCGATTTTATATTTAAAAAATATTTATATGAGATCTCATACGCGATCTCATATAAGATCTCATTTGCAATTTTGTTAAAAAAAATATAGTATGAGATCTCATATGAGATCTCATCTGTAATTTTGTATTAAAATATAATGTGAGATCTCATATGAGATCTCATTTGCATTTTTCTACTAAAATATAATATGAGATCTCATATGAGATATCATCTGCAATTGTATATTAAAATAAATTATTAAATAAATTCTTATTAAAATGAGAAATTTTATTAGTTTATTTTCATGGTATAATTTACACAAAAATAGAAATATATAAACTTAAGTTTGTACAGTTGAATACTTTTAACGTGGTTGTAATATTGTATTTCGACGGCTGGATGGACCTAGTTCCTGTTTCGAGACCCACTTGCAGAAGGTTATGTCATAGCCGTGCCGAGATACAACCTGCTTCAAGCGTTCATCACGGTACGATCTTGTTCCGCTCAGCTGTCGGTATACAAAACCCTATAGGTCAATACGAATACATGTTTGGAAGCACGCTTAAATAATTCATACCTTTTACTGACAATAAAACACACATTTTTTGTATTTCGTTAGTTGGAATTTTAAATATTTGCCCTGTTGAAAATATCCATGTGGATTTTACACTGATTTCCACATGGAATCCATATGGAATCCATATGGAATCTATACGGATTCCATATGGATTCCATGTCGATTCCATGTGGAAATCAGTCCCAAATCGTCCTGTGGACTTCCACATGGAATTCCATATAGATTTCCATATGAATTTTTCTACAAACATTTGTAAAACAAAATCCGTATGGATTTCCATGTAGATTTCCATGGGGAAACCCAGGTAAAAACGACATGATCCATATAGATTTCCACATGGATTTCCATATGGTAATTTTAATGTTTATAAAAATGCTTATTTATAAAATTGTTATATTTTTTTTTACTAGGATACATATTTTTGACAACAAGTACTGTAGAATCTTTTCGAAGAATTACATAAGAGGAAATTATAGTTTATAATTTTTTATGCTTTACTGATATGATAAAAAACGTATCCCTAGTAAAAAAATTTAAAAATTTTATAAATAAACATTTTTATAAACATTTAAATTACCACATGGAAATCCATATGGAAATCTATATGGATCATATCGTTTTTACCTGGATTTCTCCATGGAAATCTACATGGAAATCCATACGGATTTTGTTTTACAAATGTTTGTAGAAAAATTCATATAGAAATCTATATGGAATTCCATGTGGAAATCCACAGGACGATTTGGGACTGATTTCCACATGGAATCCACGTGGAATCCATATGGAATCCGTATAGATTCCATATGGATTTCATATGGATTCCATGTGGAAATCAATGTAAAATCCACATGGATATTTTCAACAGGGTGATTGTTTAGCCATGTGCATTGTTGCAGTGGGTTACAATTTATTTCATTTCTATTTTTTATTTCAAATATTTGACATATCGTCCATTCTTCTTCTCGATCAACATCTACTATAAATGACAATATCTTAATAATATTGCCATCACGCAAACAAGCGATCGAATTATTACTTCGCTTATTTTTTTTGTTCACTGTAGAAAAAATACAACCGTTTTTAACCATAAGTAAATAGATTCTTGCAGTTGGAGATGCATTATACTGATTATTTTGACCAAGTATTATTATTTCTTTTCCAAAATATCAAATCTCCAACATTTGAAAAGATTTTCTTATATTTCTGTACTTCAAATCGTCACAAAAAATCTTGATGTCATCGCTTAGACTTGGATAGAGTTTTAACTTTAAACTTTTTACTGTAGACATTAAATTTATGAAGCTAATAATCTGTAAATTTACTCCTTTAGCACTATTGATTGCTTTTAAAAGTTGAAAATTATATGATTCAAATGGGTAAGTGAAGTGAGCCCATAATGGACCACAATTGTAAACACTTTTCGTCACGTGATCAGATAATTGGTGAAGATTATACGTCATAGCCGATTTTGAAAAAAAAACTCTTCTGTTTTTATAGCGAATTCATGTAATAAACGGCCTACATGATCTAATTGCAATACATATTGTCGGGAACGAAACTATTTATAATGTCAAATGATACTAAATTTATAAGTGAAGTGGACTAGCAGTTTTTATTCCATAAACAGGTTTTTCCGCAGTTGCTTCTTGAATGTATTCCATTGTGTTTTCTTTGGTCCTTTCTTCTGGAATATGATCTAAAGTTGGCTATTTCATACCATTAATAAATTCACCAGGGTGCATACACCAGTTACATCCATAGTATCCATTAAACTGAACGAACCACTGCATAGAAGCTCGTGCCATTGTATCCACACAGCAAACCAGTGTAAACAATTTGACTCTTCTTATTTCATTTCTGATTGTACACTGAATACCCAATGTGACCAAGTTATTTAATATATCAACAATTGGTAGTAAGAATGCAGACATATTTGGTATGTTCTTTCCGAACCATAACCCTATTGTGACTAAGTTTTTAAATCTATCAGATACTGGCAATTCATTGATCATTAGATAAACTGGCCATAATGAATAGTTTGTACTTAAATGCCGCAACGCCATCTGAATTAATGATAGAAGTTACATAATTAAACCTGTCTTCTTTAGAAAGAGATAACACAAAATCTTGATACGCTTTTCCATCGTATATATCGCGAATATATCCATCAAATTTATGTTCATTAATTACATTACAATAGAAGTCTTCATGATCAGTAAGTAATTGTGATATCGTTGGAGAAGGATCTATTACAAGAAATCGATTGAAACAGGATGGTTGTTGTAAATCTACCGCATTGTCACAATAATTACATTTCACTTTTGAATCTAATTCATCGCCATTACTTAAATAAGCTGTACATGTCGGACATACACCGTGAAATTCTACTTTACTTTTTTGATTAAATATTTTATTCAGTATATAACGCGTGTCCGGAATTAATTTTTCGCCAAAAATTATATTTATTAATACAAATAAATTGGCGGTAGCACTTTTGGATAAACTATATTTAGTTGCAAATTGGAGTAAAACTAAGATTATTTCACTTATACTCCTTTTCGTGGTCCTATTACATGCTTCTGTGAAATTTTTATTATTAAATAGATCTGATATATCACTGATTCGCTTGCTATTGTCATCATCTTCACTGTCTGTATTTTCTGATGCTGGCGATGAAGAACTTTCTTCATCCTATAATAAAATTTTATTTTCTGAATTTTGAAAATATATGCAACAATTTTTAAAAGGTTTAATTTAACTTCTATCTATTAGTTTAAGGGGACCAGCCTGTGTTGATCGAAATTGCGAAAAAATCGTTTTTCTTATTTGCTATTTTAATAGTAAATTTTCTTACGAAAATAATCCCGCAAATAGATTATTTTTTTGTAAATAAATATTAAAAACAGAAATGAGAATACCATTTTTTTTATTTATCTTTTTAATAATTTAATTTTTTAGCATAACAATTAATAGTTTTTAGAAAATCATATACCATTTAAAATCGAACTTTGATTTTATGGTTATATATTACATTAAAATAAATAAAGTACTTTAATTGTAAATAGTAACACATACACACTGCACCCGTGCTGAGGGTGCTCTTCTATTTCTATATTATAACGAAATCAGGGTAGAGTTACATCATGGATATAGTTACATAAATACGAAAATATCTAAAAAAAATGCAGCAGCATTGAAGTCGCGCGTATCACTCTTAGTATTATAGTATACCCCAGTGGAAATAAATTTTGTGGCAAAATGTGCCAAAATGTGCCAATATCGTGCCACACCCTGCCAAAACTGTGTCAAAACTGTACCAATATTGGGATAAACCGTGCCAAACCATAGGCAGTTGAAACTTTTTGCACGATTATGGCACAGTTTGGCACAATATTGGCGCAGTATAGCACAATATGGGCACAGTTTGTCATAATCAAAATTAATCAAATTTTTTGAAAATTTTTTGCCAATTTTTTGCCAATTTTTCGCACACTCTCGACACAGTTTGGCACAATATTGGCACAGTGTGACACAGTTGTCAAAATATTTCGCTATAATACGTGAAAATTGAGTAACAAATTTATCAAGCTGTGCCAGTCTATGTCATAACTATGCCAATATGACGTCAAACTGTGCCATTATCGTGTCAAAGTGTGCCAATATTGTGTGAAAAACTGTGCCAATATCGTGTCAAACTGTGCTAATGTCGTGTCAAACTGTGCTAATATAGTCTCAAACTGTGCCAATATCGTGTAAAACTATGCCATAACGCGTAAAAATTGAGTAAAAAACTGTAGTAAAATTGCTTATGCCAATATAGTGTCAAACTGTGGCAATATCGTGTCAAGCTATGCCGTAATGCACAAAAAATTGAAAAAGTAAAATTGCCAATTCCAAACTGTGCCAATGTTGTACCAAACTATGCCAAAGTATGGCAAGCTGTGCCATAAGCGTGCAAAAAGTCTCGATTTCCTATAGTTTGGCATGGTTTGGCACGGTATAGCACGATAATTGGCACATTTCAGCACATTTTGGCACAAAATTTATTTCCACTGGGGTAATTATAAGAATTATATTTATGAAATTTATTTGAAGTCAATTCATTACATGTATTCCTGTAAAAAATTTAAACGGTACTCTATTATATTATACCCCGATTGAGTAGAAATGAATTTAAAGCGGAAGTTATATAGCCTGTACATTTAACTTTTTAGTCTAATTTCCTTTACATTATAATTTTATAACAATTTTTTTTGCACTGTACGTGTACGGAATTACAAAGTATGGAAATAAAAAAATAGCAATTACTGTAACGAAACCGTTTTCGTGAGAAATTTTAAGTAATTGTTAATAACTGTAAATAATTGTAAAGTACTGTTTGGCTATAAAGACGGTCTCATATATAAAAACTTTGAAAACATTTTTTTTATTGAATTGTTTAGTTACATATTTTATTTTGAACCTAAAAAACAAGTTTAAACAAAACCATTTTTTCAATTTAAAATGAAAAAGCTTATTATTTTTAAAATGACGACATAGTATATTTTTTTGCCATTTTTTGTAAGTTTCTGATAAGAAAACGTATAAAATTAATTTAACTTAAAGAATCAAAATACTTATTTAAAATGTGTTGGAAAATATAAAAAAAATATTTGATATTAGTTTAAGAATAAAAAAAACAATTGAATTCGCATACGAGATTTGTTATAAAAATAAAATAAATAAACCATATTGTGGAATTCGAAATTCAGTGAAATCGTCTTGTAACAATTGTGCACGTCTGTTCTAGTAAAGTGACCATTCCGTCACTGAAATTCGACAGCAATTTACTATATTCATACTAATACTCCCTTTCGTAATTACACACACACACACACACACACACACACACACACACACACACACACACACACACACACACACACACACACACACACACACACACACACACACACACACACACACACACACACACACACACACACACACACACACACACACACACACACACACACACACACACACACACACACACACACGCACACACACACACACACACACACACACACACACACACACACACACACACACACACACACACAGACACATTTCTCGAAAGGGGTTTATAAAGCCCGTTTTTTTATATATAGGGGTTTATCGAGCCCGATTTGGATTATGCAGCCCGGGCTTCATAATATTTCTAAATATAGGGGTTTATGCGGCCCGACCTAGAGTCTATAACCCCAGGGTCCATTATTTCTTTAGTCACTTGCCATAGGGAACTCTGGGCTGTAGGTACTAATATACAGTCTTGGGCTACATAAACCCCGATAAGTGTATATATATATATATCAAAATATCAAATGCAGCTTTTGGGGATCTATGTCAGCACGGATTCGATACTTTGAGGATTTTTCGAACTTTTGAGGACATCCTCAAAATTCCTTCGGTATGAAACGGTACTTTTGAGGATCTATAGTTTTTTTCTCCAGAGTTCGTATATGCTTGACTAAAGAAATAACTCCCTCTCTGCGTTGAAGGTATTAATATAAATCCTCAAAAGTACCGTTTCATACCGAAGGAATTTTGAGGATGTCCTCAAAAGTCCGAAAAATCCTCAAAGTATCGAATCCGTGCTGACAGATCCTCAAAAGCTGCATTTGATATTTTGATATATATATATATATATATATATATATATATATATATATATATATATATATATATATATATATATATATATATATATATATATATATATATATATATATATATATATATATATATATATATATATATATATATATATATATATATATATATATATATATATATATATATATATATATATATATATATATATATATATATATATATATATATATATATATATATATATATATATATATATATATATATATATATATATATATATATATATATATATATATATATATATATATATATATATATATATATATATATATATATATAATCATATGAATCATATGAACATCGACTTATGCTGACACCAATGTATAAGACCACGTGACCTGTCTGCATAAGTGTAGTACCGTTTATACAAGTGTCTGCACAAGTCTAGCGTGACTAAAGAAATAATCCCTCTACTTATGCTGACGTCTGCATAAGTCGGTCTCTGTCTGCATAAGTCTATTTAAATTTCGGAAAGTGTCTGCATAACTAGCGTTTCATATATTTATATATATATATATATATATATATATATATATATATATATATATATATATATATATATATATATATATATATAAAAAACTGTAATACCAATGTAAATACAGTTACACAGCTTACAGCTCAAAAGCTCAAATAAGCTGATATACATAAAGATAACCATGTGATTTCAGTGATTTCAACAATTTAATTGTTTTGCAGAGTTTTTACTTCCTCAAAGAGAAAGATTGCTTCTTAGTATTTGTTTATTTATTGTATACATAAGTGAATTGAGGACCAAAAGATTAATGTGTTATACGTGAAAATATATATCTGAAAAGTATTATTTTATAAGAGTATAATTATAATACAAGCGTCCAGTGACAATTTTGTTTAAGTTTTAAAAATAGCTTCAGTTCAATATGGGAAAGCTGTATGAAAGTTAATAAGTACAGAAAAACATGCACATTAGCAAGATTGAGTTAAGATTTTAAGAAAGAAGCAGTAATAGTTCTTATCAGATCAAAATAAATACAACTTTTTTCTAAGGAAGATAAAAGTGGCATAATTGAATTTAGCTCATTATTTCATATAATTGAGTTGAGAAGATTTGTGAATTACAATAAGTGTCAAGATGTATCTACACATAAAAGCGATAAGTCTGCTTAGCATATAATATATAATACAAACTTGAATCGAGCATTGAAAAAATGGACTTATTGACTTTTACGTACTATGTACTTTTAGCCATGTCAGTGATGGGTTCTTAAGTTTCGATTCAAATTCCATAAAACCAGCTGCATATTTTACATTTATCTTACAAGGAACCCTTACGAGGTGTCCGCCCCCGATTTTCTTGAAACTTAAATATGTTGTAGATCATCAAAAAATAAAAAACACGTATTTTTTTTTATCTGCGGAGAAACGGTTTTAAGGGGTGAAAACAGCCCTTAAAGTTCACCCCTGAAATCGATTTTTTTAAATATCTCGAGAACGATTGCGAATTTGGCAAAAAAACAAGTGCTAAATTATTTGTTTTAAGAAGGTAATTAAATGAGTACAATTTTCATCTTAAGAGGTTGCATCCCTAATTAAAAAAAAATATATATATAATTCTTTTTATCAGTTTTTCAATACGAAAACTTTAAATTACATCAAATTAATTTAAAAATAATTTTTTTATGAATAAAATAAAAAAACTATAGTTGGGGTATTTAAGTTTTTTACGATTAAACCGATTTTGAGGGGTGGCTTACCCTCTAATTCGTTTTACTATATATATTATAGTTTAAAATTTTTCTGCTTTTAATTTTCTTGTTTTTTAAAGTAACTGTAAAAATTATAGAAAATAGGACACGTGTATTTTTTTATCGAAGGAAAAATGATTTTAAGGGGTGAAAACAAACCTTAAGGTTTACCCCTGAAAATCGATTTTTTTGAATATGTCGAGAACGATTAGGAATGTTACAAATATATATAGCAGTTTCACGATCCCTTAAAAGAAATTTTTCTATTCTATTTGCATAAATAAAATGTTGTAAAAAAAATTTTGTAATAATAAAATATAGACAGTAATAATAAGAAGTAGCGAATAAAAACCATTTTATTGTGTAATTCTCAATTTTATTTGTTTCTGAATCGACATTATGGTACATAGGTAGAACAATAATGATACTCATCAAAAAAATATTTGACGCATAAGGATTTTCGGCACCAGGAACACCTAATAATAGCAACATTTGTACATACAGGTATCTCGCAATTAGCTTGATCTGATCGTGTAAAGCCGAATTTGACAGGATTGTCAAATTGATCAGGTTTTTTGTTCACATACCCACTCTTAAACCAGGAATATTTAAAAAGATTTGTATACCTAGGCGAAGAAAGTTGGTTATGTATAAGTGAATGTAATTTTATAATATTGTTTCTTAAATGTAATTGTAAGTCCCCATTCAATAATACAACGTTGTCGGAAAAATGCCTCACGAAATTTTTCCATATACGGAAACCAAATACATCTAAAGGTTGTATCTTGGAAGTTGTGCCTTTGGGTATCTTTAATACATGTAACTGTTTATCTTTTGGTGTTGCTTCATGAATAATTTCTGGACAATATCCACTCCATGAATCAATTAGCAGTACACTTTTACTATCGACAGATGGATAGAAAACTTTTTCTAACCACGTTTTAAAATGATCTATAAATATAATATATATTAAAAATATCGAATATTACACTCTTGTAAGAAACTACTGCCAATAGGATTGCAGTAAAATTCCTCAAACTGTTTTTTATATATCCTATTCTTCATCTATAATAATCCATTTATTAAAATATTTTATGTTTTACATTTTTATGATTAATTTGAAGTAAAACACCATAAATTTCTATATATTCATAGAAATTTCTTAATACAAATTTATTTTGAAAATGTTCTAAAATATTTCTGATTTGAACTTAAAATAATACGATTGTTCGACATTTTTTTAAAAAAATACAAAAAGATAGTTTGCAAAAAATTGGCAGCATTCATAAGATTATAACATGGTGAAATAGTGAAATCCCCTTTTATTTATCTGTGCAGCCAATATTTTGCAAAATATCATTTTTCATTTTTCAGAAAATTTACGGAAATTTACAGTCTTTTTGTTTAAAATTATCCTAAAAATGAAAACATAAATATAAAAAAATTTAAATAAGAAGATTATTATCGATGAAGAAAAGGAAGTTTAAAAAGTTTGAGGAAGTTAATTGCCAATCTATCGCGTTTTTTTTTCTTTTTTCATTAGTTTACACTTACTTTTCGTTAATTTACCGGATTTAGATGGCATAATATAAACATTCTTCGGTCTAAACAAATTTTTTTCTACTACTGGTTCAAACTCATCCTTTGTTTCTTTCATAACTAAAAAGAGGGGTGAAAGTAATTTTCCTTCGGTATTTATGGTTGGCTGTATTGTGTAGCTATAGGTTGTTGCAGGAATAGATTGAACTACACATGCTACTTGTTTTGTCCCCTCCTTTGTTAACGTTCGCTTTGAATGAATTTCTAATTCAAAATCACTTTGGTTGGAATTATAAACATTTTCTGCTCCATACTGATTAATGTAATTTTGTGTAATAATTACAAATTTTTCGGCCTCTTCATTTAATTTTGACTCGTCTCGTAAAGTTTTTTTTTGTAATAAATTTATTTATTTTTCTGTCAACTATTCTATGCTGTTTGTTAAATTTATAAATCAAAGAATCTGAAGCTTTGAATCGTATATCATGGAACTTAATATTTTTCTTGGCTTGTAATGCCCATTTGCGTAGATTGGTGTCGTGAATAATATTACCTACTTTGATAGATTCTTTCAAATTTTTCAATACGAATTCCGAAATTTCAGTTAGTTTTTCTTTATATGTACCGCGTTTATTAATCTGATTTGCCCAACGACGCAATTGACGTTCAGACAATACTTTTCTATACTTCTGTTGAACGGTGTTGATGTTTAATTTTTCTTTTTACCAGATCGCCAGTACTCAACTGCATTCTTTTTGTACTCGAATCTTAATTTTTCTTCATCTTCAGTACATTTATCAGTATCAGCAGGCTCTTTGTACCATATGTCGTTTTCAACAGGCATCACTTCACAATTTTTAAATTCTTCTTCAAATTCAAGCGTATAATCTTCTAGAGCTTCTACTTCATTATAGTTATCCATAGCATTCATAAGAATTTTTTCAATATTCTCTTTTAATTCTACTTCTGCATTATTAATTGAAGTTTGTTTTATGTTCAAGGCTTCGAATGTTGCTAGTAGATGGTTAATAACATTTATTGGATTCACTCTTATTGTTAATAAATGTTTACGATAAATAAAATAAAAAATTTGTTAACAGTAAAAGTTGTTTGTGTATTTCAAAATAAAATTACGCTCAAATTGACCGAGTTATGCACTGTACAAGTGAAAACAAACAAACTGTACAAGTGAAATATGAATTCTTTTTATCGGATTGTTCATATCAAAAAGTTGTTTATACACAGAAGTTTTATAAATAAAAATTATCACTCAAGTGACAGGCTGGTAATGTTTCATACACATAAGAATCGCACATAATAGTTCGTGCATTATATGTGCAGATAATTTTCGTGCAAATTATTTTTGTACACATTATTTTTGTGGACATTATTTTTGTACACATTTTTTTTATGTGGACACACATTATATGGTGATTTCTCAAAATATCGGCCAATTGTGTTCTTTAATAAAAATACAAAACTATTTCGTTTATATAAATAAGACAAAAATTTCTGCAGATACTTTCAATTTTTTAACAATATATTCCATAGTCATATTTAAAAATATGAAAAATCTATCCTAAAAAATTCGTAAACACCGAAAATGTAACCTCCATTAGTTTCCGCGCTTACAATTAGAAATGTATTGTTGTATATTACAGTCATCAGCTAATTGTCATAAACATTTTTTCTTCGGCTGCGGAGTCTATCTAGGGACAGTTATGAAATACAGTCATTATAAATCTTGAATTTAAACATAAGTTTTTTTTTATAGGACAGTAAATATTTTCCAAGCCAAATGAACAAAGTTAACAGAATTTAAAAATGTATACTTTATAGGTAATTTATTATATTTTAAATAATTTAAATAATGTTCTAATGTAATATAATTAATATTTTATACTAGTTATCAATGATAAGTCTCAAAATATATGTTTAAGTAAGTTTATAATAAAAGACTTTATTTAAATTAAAAAATATTTTAATTATGCGTAACCTCCGTTAACTGCTCCTTAAATCGCATTGTCAATACATTCGTGAAGCAAACCAAATTTACTTTGTTTTTTTTTTATTTACGAAACAATTACTTTTTGTACTCATATAATTTAATTGCCTTCTTAAAACTTCCCTATTGACGAGCGGATTGTGCTCCCGCAAACATATTTGACAAAACTCTCATTTATCCTGAAGAGGGACATATAAAATAAAATGTCCGAAACGTCGAACAAATAAAAAATTGGTGTTCTATTATTTAATAAAAAACCAAAGACCAAAACACCAATAACAAATGGTAGAAAATTGGCCAATAATTTCAATTATGGAAATATTATAAAAAAGACTACCAGTAGCAGCAAATACACAAAATAGCCTTCTTAAAACAAATAATTTTTCATTTATTTAAATGCAAAACTCCAAATAGTTCTCGACATAATCAAAAAATTTGATTTTCAGGGGTGAATCTGAAGGGTTGTTTTCACCCCTTAAAATCATTTTTCCGCCGATAAAAAAAATACGCGTGACTTATTTTTTATAATTTTTACAGTTACTTTAAAAAACAAGAAAATTACAAGCAGAAAAATTTTAAACTATAATATATATAGTAAAACAAATTAGAGTGTAAGGAATCCCTCAAAATCAGTTTAATCGTAAAAAACTTAAAACACCCCAACTTTAGTTTCTAATTTTATTTATAAAAAATTATTTTTAGTTAATTTAATATAATTTAAAGTTTTCGTATTGAAAAACTGAAAAGATTATATTTTTTTTAAATTAGGGGATGCAACCCCTTCAGATGAAAATTATCTCATATAACTACCTTCGTAAGGAAAATAATTTGACATTTGTTTCTTTGTAAAATCCCTAATCGTTCTCGAGATATTTAAAAAAATCGATTTTTAGGGGTGAATCCTAAGGGTTGTTTTCACCCCTTAAAATTGTTTTTCCGCAGATAAAAAAATACGCGTGTCTTATTTTTTATAATTTCTACAGTTACTTTAAAAAACAAGAACATTACAAACAGAAACATTTTAAACTCTAATATATATAGTGAAAAAAATTAGAGGGTAAGCAACTCTTCAAAATCGGTATAATCGTAAAAAACTGAAATATCCCAACTTTAGTTTTTTATTTTATTTATAAAAAATTTTTTTTTTAATTAATTTGATGTAATTTAAAGTTTTCGTATTGGAAAACTGATAAAGAGAATTACATATATATATTTTTTTTAAATAGGGATGGAACCCCTTAAGATGAAAATTGTACTCATTTAACTACCTTCTTAAAACAAATAATTTGGCACTTGTTTTTTTGCCAAATTCGCAATCGTTCTCGAGATATTTAAAAAAGTCGATTTTCAGGGGTGAACTTTAAGGACTGTTTTCACCCCTTAAAACCGTTTTTCCGCAGATAAAAAAAAATACGTGTCTCTTATTTTTTTGATGATCTACAACATATTTAAGTTTCAAAAAATTCGGGGGCGGACACCTCGTAAGGTTTCCTTGTTAGTATTATAACTAATGAAACAAGTCAGTACAATATGTTAAAAAGTGATTCAACAATGGATGGATTAAAAGTTCAAAAGAAGGATAGATTGCTGGCAATAACTCTTAACGGAATGGCCTCATAGAAGGTGCCAGAGCTTGTGTTTAAACGATTTTATATGAGAGAACAGATCTCAGGTATACAGAAAAGTGATTTTGAATAAGGAAAAGAATGGGGCACCTACTGGCTGATTATTTTTAAAGTTTACTGTCATAAATACATGAAAGAATTCAAGAAGAAAGTAAAATTTGCAATAAGAGAATTCATTTATTGTGATAGCAAGGAAAATAATGCAGTTTGTATGGGGACGATGAACAGACAATGAAAGTGTCAATGAAGTCACTGAAGTTAATATCAGAATATCATAGCACAAGTTCTTTGAGAGCTTAAAATTATAGTAGAAAAATTCAACAACAGCTATAATACACGATTAACCGTATCAGAGTATACAGCACTATGCAAGAAAAGGTAGATTTACTAGATTTACTATAACGTTTTCCATTACATATTATGTACTTTTATATAAAAAAAATACAGGTATGGAGGGTGAGAACAAAGACGGGAAAATTCATGCTGGGAGCGCAATGTGGAGATGACAAAGATAAAAAGGAGATCATGATGAACAAGAAGAACTTGGGGGAGCAGGACATATATATCGAGAATGACCTAACATGGACGGAGAGGAAGATCAAGGAAAGGACATGGAACAAAGCGGCAGAAATATGGAGGGAAGGACTGGCGGCGAAGGTAGTGGGGCTGAGAAAGGTCAGAACGGCAGAGGGAACGTGGACGTGGAGCGAGCGGAAAGGGAAGTGGTTTCTCAACAGCGACGTCAAGCTGCAGAAGGACCCCAGGGGGACGTCAGAAGGAGGAGAGAGAAAGAGGACAAATAGGAAGACGGACGGATGGGGGAAAGAAGGAAGAAGGAGGAAGACGGAAGATAGAGGTAGCGAAATTAAAGCTATATTTTGGAATGTTGCAGGTACGGCGAAGATGAAGGCGGAGGAATGGGAATACGTTAGGAAATTTGATATCATAGGCTTGGTGGAAACGTGGGAGGAAAAGGATAAAGGCAGGAAGACAGAGGCATATTTGAAGGAATACGAGGTAAGACAGAAGTTCGCGGTAAGAGAGAAGAGGAAAGGAAGAGCCAAGGGGGGAATTGTGTTGGCGATAAGGAAAGGAATGGAAGCAGAAATTGAATGGGAGGAGAGAGCGACGGATGAAGCCATCGCGGCGAAATGGAAAAAGGATAATAAGAAGTGGTTATGGGGAATTACATATATGAGACACTGCAGGAGTGAGAACTATAGAATAATGGAAGAATGGATGGACGGCAACAAGGAGGGTGTAATAATAGTAAATGAAGACTTCAACGCAAGAATGGCCGAAGAGGGCAGACTCTGTGATAGTGAAGGAGAGAGACAAGAAAGGAAGAGCAGGGACGTGATAATAAACGAAGAAGGGAAGGAACTAGTAAGCTGGATGGAGGAACAGGCTATGGGAATAGGAACCGGAGCCACAAAAGGAGACGAAGGGGTGGAATGGACACAGATAGGGCAAAGAGGTTACTCTACGATAGATTACATTATAAGGAACGAGGTAGGAAGAGAAAGTATAAAGGAGCTGGTGGTGGGGAATAGGATTGAATCAGACCACTCGCCATTAGAGATGATAATAAAATGGGGAGGAGGAGTTAAGAAAATTCCGTGGAAAGAAGGAGAGGAGGGCAAGAGAAGTGTGATAAAATGGGACACAGAAGAAATAGAAGACTACCATAGGAAGTTGGAAAGGGGCGAAGAGGCGAAGAACTGGAAGAAGTTAAAAGAGAAAGTGACATACGCCTTACCGAAATTGGAAGTACGGGGAAGAAGGGAGGAATTCTTCGAGGAAAAGTTGTGGGACGAGGAATGCCACAAGAGAAAAGCGACCTTAAAAGAGGCGTTGAAAGACCTGAGAAAAAAAGAGTTAAACGAAGGGGAATGCAGAAAGCAGAGAAGAGAGCACAGGAACTTTTTAGAGAATAAGAAATGAAAGAAAAGTAAATAATGGCTGACGACGATAGAAATGGACAAGGGGATGAAACTCTTTTGGAAAGAAATAAGTGCACGAAAGAAGCACGGCTCACGCAACCATCTCAAAGGATCAGTGGAGGGCCCACTTTAGAAGCCAGTATATAAGCGAAGAGACAACAAACGAGATAAGGAACTTTAGCGAGAAGGAAGAAGAGGAAGGAGAAAGGTTGGAGGATATCTCGGTGGAAGAGGTAAGAGAGGTAATAAAGAAACTTAAAAAGGAAAAGGCAGCGGGACAGGACCAGATTACAAATGAAGCATGGATATTTGGAGGAGAGGAGCTTATAACGGAACTGACCGCGATACTGAACGAGATATGGAAGGGCGGGGAAGTCCCCAGGGAATGGAAGACAGGTACGATAAACCCCATATTTAAAAAGGAAGATAATAAAGAGGTAGAGAACTCTAGAGGAATCACATTAATGGATACAGGATACTAGATCTACGCGGAAATTGTCAGGAGAAGACTGGAAGTAGCGTTGGCAGAAAAAAGGTACTGGACGAGACACAAATGGGGTTCAGAGAAGGAAAGGGCACGGCAGAGGCCATTTGTATACTCAAAGAGATGATAAGGAAAGGGATAGAAAAAAAGAAAGGAAAAATCATCATTTGCTTCGCAGACATGAAGGCTGCGTTTGACAGACTGAAAAGAGAGAGGATCTAGGACAGGTTACGTAAAATAGAAGTGAATGGAACCATCATTAGAAGGGTACGTAGCCTGTTTGAAGGAACAAGGTCAAGGGTGGAAATTCGAGGAGAAATAATAGATGAATTCGGAATTAAAGAAGGGGTGAGTCAGGGCTGCCCGTTGAGCCCCACACTGTTCAATATAGCGATGGCAGACCTGGAGGAAGAGATGGAAAAGGTGCAGGGAGGAGGAGTTTGGATAGGAAAAGAAAAAAGAAGAGTGAAAACCATATCATACGCAGACAATATAGCACTCATAGCGGAAGATGAAGAGGTGATGAAAGATATGCTAAAAAGACTGAGGAAAGGGAGCGAGAGGAAAGGTCTGGAGATAAACGCAAAGAAAATGAAGATAATGTTATTTAGGAAAAAGGGAGGAAGGAGGAAAGGAGTGACCTATAAATGGAAGGATGAAGCCTTAGAGGTGGTGAGGAAGTTTGATTACCTGAGATACACTTTAAAGGGTAACAACTCGGACCAGGAACATATAAGAAAAATAAAAGGAAAAGCAAACGGGACAATTGGGAGAATATGGAGCATAGCAGAAAGAAAATTTAAGAATTCTTTGGACCTGAGGATGAAGTTATTTGAGATAATGGTGAAGGGAGTCGTCATGTACGGAGCGGAAAACTGGGACTAGAGAGAGTGGAAGAAATTAGAAGGTATAAAAATGAAGTACGTAAGATGAACGCTAAAGCTAAATAGAACAACACCGTGGCACTCGATCAGGAAGGACACGGGGATAAGGAAAATAGCAATGGAGGCGGCAGGAAGAGCGATGAAGTTTGAGGAAAAGCTGAGTAGGGCAAAGCCAGACTCGCTGGAAAGAGCGGCATGGGAACAGGTATACCGGGATGAGGAGGATAAGTGGAACAGGAAGGACAGGAAACCGTCGTGGCACAGGGATATCCGTCAAGGAATGGAATGACTGCGTAAGAATTGGATGGGACAAGAGAACGGAGGTAAGAGAAAAAAGAGATGACAGTTTCAAGGAGGAAACTGACAAGGAAGTGGGGAAATCGACGTACGCCAGAGAAATAGGGTAGGTGTTGGGCAAAGAAAAAAGGATTTACGCTAAGGAAGAAGTAAGGAACTCGAGGAACGGACTGGAGACCTTAGGCAGATTCAGGATGGAAAACGAGGCAAGGGCAAATGAATACTGGAGGAGAAAGGAAGAAAAGCTGTGTAGAGCATGCTTAAAGGAACCAGGGACTGTGAGACACGTCCTAATGGAATGCGCAATAACAGGCAAGGAGAGCATAGACTGGAGGGATCAACTGAGGGGAGACAGGGTAAGTATGTGCAGACTAAACGAAATTAGATGGAAAAGGAAGAGGGAGGAGATGAGAAGAGTGGCAGGACAGCGAGGGAGTGTAGATATACCCTAAGGCAGGTGCAGGGCACGAAACGTAAAGGTACCAGTTCAGGTGGATCCTGAAGGGGGCGGTGGAAAGACCTTTAGGAGAGAGGAGAGGGAGCAGTCGGAGCAGACGGAGGAGAGATACGTGCGCACATAACCTGCTCAAAGACGCAGACCGCATAGCCGGAGTAAAGATAAGGCAAGCAAGGGAGACGCAGTCATAGAGAAAAATAAGAAAATAGGAAATGGAGAGAAGGCAAAAGGAGACAGAGAGGAGATTAGTTGAAATGAAGAGAAAGTTGAAAAGGATGGAGGAGGAAATGGAAAGCATGAAAATGGCACAGGTTAAGGCAAGGAAGGATAGAAAGAGAATGGAGGAGAGATTAAAGGAATTGGAGGAGAAAATGGTAGGAGATAAGAAGAAGGAAAAAGATTCAGAGAGTGGAGTATGGAGTGACCAGGAGGATTGGCGGAACAAAGACTCAAGCGGGGATGAAAGGAAAAGGAACAAAGGAGTGAAAATGGATGAGAAGTGAGGTATCAAGGTGCGCTGGACCGAGTGGAAGAGGGGAAAAGAGACGGCAGGAAAGCAATAAAGCGAGCAGAGAGAGATTGGAAAATAGGGGAGGAGACGTGGTAGAGAGGCACCGTAACAAGGTGCTAATGGTCAGGAAAGGAAGTAACTGGGATGAAGATTTTGGAGTAGAGGAGTGGTTGCAGGAAGAACTGGGATATGAAATGGAGGTGCATGTGGAGAACACTAAGGACACTCAAGTGGTCAAAGTATGGTGCGAGGGAAAGAAGACGAGAAAGAAGATATGGGAAGCCAGGAGGAAATGGGAAGAGGAGGAAGTGGTGACCATTGATGAATGGAGGCCTATGTCAGAGAGGCGAGAGAGGGCAAAAGCCTTTGGAATAATGAAGGAGATCGCGAGGAAGGCAGGGTACAAGGACGCAAGTGACTGAGGAAAATGGATGGAGAGAAAGGGAGCAGGAAGAAAGGTCAGAGGATAAAAGACAATGGACAAAGGAGAAGAAGAAATAAAGAATAGAGGAATGGTAAAGGTGGAATAGGGGGCGAAGGGGAAGGAGCAGAAAGGTAATATGGAATAGAAAGGAGAAAAGTGAAGGAGAAGGATAGAAAGAAGTACAAGATGGAAGAACAAGAGGGAAAGAGGAGGAGTTTATAGAGTGAAAATAAGATAAAGTGAATTAATTGAACGCATACACTGTCGGTCATCGAATGTTATCAAACGAAATAGAGATTGAAGTATTTTGTATAATGATGTATAGTTGTAACCGAAAGGTTTAAATAAAGCATTTATTATTATTATTATTATTATAAAAAAATACAGAATTATACTGTGAATGAATATAATACTGAATTGCTTCTATTTATTTCATGAACTTTATCGTCAATCTCTTATTCTCAAACTATTTATTTTCTTCATTTTAGATAGTAATCAATTATTGAATGCTAACAAAAACTTAATGATAAAGAACCATTTTATTTTGACATTTGGGTTATTTCAACTATACGTTAAAGAAGAAAGAATGACATAAATTTAAGGGCTTAAACATAAAGGTGACAAAATTTAATATTTTTTTAAATATAAAACTGGCTTGCCCCTACTTTTTTGTCTTATGTAATATAAAAACTATCGGACAAAACCATTAATATCAATTTGGTTTCACTTACATCTAATCCATAGGTAGAATGGTTTACATCAGTGTTACTCTCTGTCGAATTTTCAGATCTATCATCATTGAATTCCTGTATATCTTCATCACAAGAATCATTAAAAGTAGGAACGTCTGTACATTCACTAATCAAATCCTGTAAATATATCAACATTTGAGAACATTTATAGAAACATACTTGTAAAAAAATAAAAAATTAATTCAAGAATTTTACATATTACTTACTCTCAATTTATATTCTGGATTCCTTGAATGGCCAGGTATTAAAACTGTTACAGCATTTCTATCTCTGTTTCTATCTTCTAAATTTTGCAAGTTCTCATCATTAGCTTGATATTCTGTATCCCTCGAGACTATCTGTATGTCTGTCTTCTAAATTCTGAAAAGAAATATAAATAAAATTGTTAGCTATTTATGCAATAATTATATAATTATTTTAAACATTAGTTTCAAACTAAAAAATTTTGATAGGTTGAATGTCATCTTCGTTCAAATTTAGAGAACCTCAAAATCGCTCATAAATCATTAGAATCAAAAGAAATAGATGTTGATAATAAAAATGATTTACTTACGCAATCGTCAATTTCATTCCTTCTTCTTTTAGCAAGTTCACTAATTCTTATACTTCGATTTAAATCTAGTTTACTTCCTGAGATTAAATACTTCTTATATTTTTCTCGATTCATACTTATAGGTTTTAGATAAAAATACTGCAATTTAAAAAAATTAGACGTATAACTAAGTATAATTTTGTTTTTCATTAGCTCACTGTAAACACAAGCAAATTTCAAAAATCAAAGGCGATTAGAACTGACCGTTTTCCTTGCTTGGGCTCAGGCAGTAAGTATACCTATATAGATCTAATATACATCTAGGGGTAGGGGCGCATCTGGGACAATGTACATAAGAGCCGTGTCGTGCTGTGTCATGCTGTGCCCTCTGGCAACAAAAATCACGTGATTGATCATATGATTTATCACTTGATATCTCACGTCATTTCTCACGTGATTTTTCAAGTGATTTCTTACGTGACGATTTGGCGTGATTTCTCACGTGACAATACACACATAAAAAAATATTATATAACGCTAATTTGTTAGTGAAACTGGTTTCCTTAACGAACATCAATTACATTATAGCAGAAAAAAATATAAAAAAAATTTCCGACCTAGCCGAGAATCGAACTCGCGAACTTTGGGTTACTGCGCACGCACGCTATTCATTACGCTGTCACTCGCTTGAAAGACTACTTAGCTGATTTTCACCTAAATAAGCTGTATCCTCCATATTTATTGCTATTTAAGTGTGATTATTTATATAAAATGTCAATGATTTTTAATAATTATGTATTTATGCAGTGTCGGTAAAGTAGAAATCAGATCAGTACAACATTCATTTTTTTATTACATAAACCAAATACTGAATTATTCTTGTAAAATGTTATGTATATAAAATTGTAAATAATGATCATAACATTTTTAAAAATTTTCATTACTTTCGAAAAAGTTATTCTAATTTTATTAATTAATGTTGTAATGTAAGTTTTTCATTTTCTTTAAATAGTGTAAAAATAAATAATTATTAGAAATCTTTGGTATTTTTTATAAAAATCGTTCATCATGTTTATTTAATTGCTGTTCAATTTTTATTATTCAATTTGCTATTTAGTTCTGATTATTTTGAAAATAATCAAAACTAAATAGCATAAATTGAATAATAAAAATTGAACAGCAATTATATAAACATGATGAACGATTTTTATAAAAAATATCAAAGATTTCTAATAATTATTAAACTTATATTATTAAACATTGAAAAATGTTATTCAAATTTAATTGTTTAATATCTCAATATAAATTATTTATTTTTACACTATTTAAAGAAAATGAATAACTTACATTAAAACATTAATTAATAAAATTAGAATAACTTTTTCGAAACTAATGAAAATTTTTGAAAATGTTATAATCATTATTTACAATTTTATGTACATAACATTTTACAAGAATAAGTCGGTATTTTGTTTATGTAATAAAAAATGAATTTTGTACTGATCTGATTTCTACTTTACAGACACTGCATTTTTAAGTTATTCGATTTTAATTAATTAATTTTTTAACGTAAGTTACTTATTTTATTAAAATAGTATATAAATACATAATTATTAAACATCTTTGATATTTTAAATACATAATCAATCTTAAATAGCAACAAATATGGAGGATGTAACTTATGTAGGTGAAAATCACCTAAGTCTTTCAAGCGAGTGACAGCGTAATGCCAGCGCTTTTACAAAGTTCGAATTCTTTTTAGTGTACAACATGTTCATGATTAAAAGCTTTTCAGTGCCATTGTGAATATTATTTATGTAATATGGTTTATGTAAATATGGATAACCTACAGTATGCGGTAATAAGATTCAAAGATGAAACCAAGACATACACAGTGCTTATTGCAGATATTAAGGTTAAGACGAATCATGACTCGCACATTTTACAACAATTTGAACCTCAACACGAGAACGACTTCGATAAAACAAAGTGGTATTATTCCAAGTGGAGTATTTGCGATGAAGAATGTACAGAAAACTACAGGCATTATGATTTTTATAAAGCTAACGTTTTATGTCTTGGAAGTAAGGTTTTCTTTATAAAAGTTACATATGAGTATTATTGAGAAATTTAACCATTATTTTATTTAATCTAATATCATTTTAGCTTCTAAGGATAATATATCAGAAATATTACAAAATCGAAGGATTAAGTTCAATAATAAAAAATATTCTCAAGATTCCCGTTCAGAAACTGCTATGTACGAAAGTGAATTGAGTGACAGATCAGATTCAGAGTGTAATAATGAAAATTTATCATTTCAAATAAAAGTAAGCAAATAGTTTTTACATTATATTAAATTATGATATTATTTTTCTAAAGTTATTGACGAAGTTATTTTTTCTAGAAACACAAGCTTATTAGGCAAAAAGTTATTGAAAAGCAAAAAGAAATGGTTCTTGAAAAGAATAGACAGCAAAAATTGTTATCTGAGAGAAAATCTTTAAATGATATGCCTGCGCCTTCAATCAGCAAATCAAAAATAGTTAATGTTGAAGTTTATGGACTAAATTCGGGTAAGTTACCTGTATCGTATCAACTATATGGTACATAACCGTCAAGTATAATTAATAGTTTTAACACGTTATTTGAGTGGCTTTATTTGACATCTTAATCATAACATGATACCAGTAGAATATCCAGACATTCTTTATTACAATCTCCTTTGAACATAAAGTCATTACATTTATAAACAGAAAGCCAACTCAATCAGTGAACAAGTGAAAACTTTTTACTTAATGTTTACTTAATAAAGCACGAACGCCCAGATGTTCATAGAGAACATGAAAGTCCATCAAAAAAGAGGAGAGTAGCTAGTCCATATCCCATACAATGTTTATCAAATGATGCAAATTCAAGGAAAACTCTATCACAAGATCTGGATAAGATAGAATATGCATCATTTAATGAAAATGATTCTAACAATGAAGGTGAAGAACACAGTGAATCTGGTGATCGGGTTCATGAATCTCTCCCTTCTGCTGTTGCTAGGAATGAAAAAACAGAGTCATGGAAAAGATCATTATTTAATAATGATTCTCCAACTGGAAGTCAAAAACATCACGATAGAAGTGGAACTCAAAAAACACAGTTATGGAATAGATCATTATCTAATAATAATTATCAAGATGACAGTGGAAGAAACGATCAATTGCTAGATAAGGCTACTAAATCCTTACAATCGAGTGTCGCTCGAAATGGAAGAACAATGTTATGCAAAAGACCATTTAGTCCAGTCGAATTAGGATTTGAGGGGGAAAAAATTTTAGAGCTTTTCTGTGACATCTCATTCGCTTTATTTCATCGTGAGGAATGTTGTCACCAAAATGCCCGATGATCAGAGTGCCGCTAGCCTCATGGTAAACAATTGAAAATGGAATTTCGTGCTTTTTTTCACGTTTTGCTTATTATCTCCAAAATAACGAATGATTCGTGGTTCGGAGCTATTATGAAAGTTGTTCGTTATTAAATTATCTAAAACATAGGCCCATTATGATAAAAAAAAAATTATTTAACTATTAGAAAATAGCATTTTTCGGTGAAAAACACGTTTTTGTAATATATTAGATTACTTTTGAGGAAAACATGTTGAACAGCCAAATGATCTGGTAAAATGTAGTTCTCAAAATACTGAATATTGAGTCCCAAGCGAGACGATGTCGGTCAAATAGTTTTTGCAGAATGCATTTAACAATTAAGATAAACAAAATTTTTGAAATTGTTACAGTTTCTAGCAAAGTTATTGCAAAATGTCTATCCAACGTGTCCATACTCTGAATTATATATACTTTCATGTACAATTACAAAAAATATAAATTTTTCATAATAACACGTTTTTTATTGCATTAAAAAAAACACGCTAGTTGTTTATTGTCGTAATTTAATAAATTTTAACTTTTTCGTAATTATTTTTTCAGGACTTTATTACTGGTATTTTTCTCAAAATTTTAAGACCTCAAACATTAATTTTTGTCGAGTAGAAGTTGAGATAAGCTTTTTTTTCTTAAAATCGATTACCGCTAAAATATTGAATTTTAAGAAACGAGACCGGGCTTATTTTACTCTTAAATAATAGTAATATGTGTCATTTCTTTTGCCAGATGATTGAATAATGAAAACCAATCGAAAAATAATCAATAAAGTAACATGATTTTTATGACGTGACGAATTGTGACTAAAGAGACTGAATCGAACATTTCTGAAAAGTAATCTTAAAATCGAGCGCGTTGAAAAAAATCGCGATATCTTCGGAACGAAAACAGCTAAATGGATGATTTTTTTTTTAATTTTGGTAGCTCGACGATACAACGATAATGGCGTTATCAGATTTACAGTTCGAAGTAAACAATACCCGATAATTATTGACAATTATTTTTTATAAACTTTTTCCACAGTTTAACAAGATTTTTCTTATTAAATTTTATATTTCAGTATTGATTCCATTAAATTTATTAATTTATTATATATTAACATTATTATAAATAATATTTTCAACAAACTATTATTTAATGCGGTTCAAAACAATTGACTATTCGGTTTTTGACTTTCTTAATGATGCAATTAAAATGAATATTTTGGGAGTGGTTTGTAATTAAAAAAAAATTAATTTTGTATATAAAATAAAGTCTGAAATTTATTAATATAACATGTGGTTAAATAAAATTACAAGAAATCTTCTAAACACTCATAATCACTAACGCTTTTTTTTTCTTCTAATTCTATGTTTGTGCAACTGTGGCCCCTACATGTCAAGCAAATATCAGTACAATATAAGCCGTGTTTTCGGCAACTACACGTTACCGTTTTGCAGCCCTTTTGACACCGACAGAAAATACTTTCCAATAAACTCTTTGGTATGAGGCTTTCCGAGCTATAAATTGGTTGCAAACCATTTGCGGAAATTTTCCACCCCCAGTCTGTCGCTGTTAATTTATTACCAAGCCATAATTGCACTTGGTGATAAACGAGGTACCCGTGCATTGTTGCAACTGTTGTAGTCGATGGTAACTTCTCTAATTTAAAAGATTTTTTTGCTGCTAAGCTCTTAAATATAAAGTAGCGTAAATCGGAAAGATTTTTTTTATTGTGTTTTTTGCCGTATAATGATAATATTATTTCTTCAGTATTTTTTGCTATTGTGTTGTAATCAGATTTTCCTAAAAACATTTAGCTAATTGTTGTAAATTAGGGTCATTTTCAGTAGCAGACACAATTTTATTTTTACCGATTTGGTAAAACCCAGACGTAGTATCGCAACCACAAAATGCGTGTAAAAAAGCGATTAAATGTTTACTTTCCGGTTTGAAGCTATTGATGGTGTATATTTTTTCTTTGGAAGTATTGTTGCCACGGATGTTATAATAAATATTGTTCAAGTTTAATGGATATGCCAGCTGTGTTAAAATAACAAGTAAATCGGTGTCCTCTCCTATTATCACAGTTAAATGTTTTTTATTTGCAACTTCGATCGCCGTGTTGACAATCATAGTGTCTGCGTCTTCCTCTGCTTGTTTAGTTGCAAATTCAGCTTCCTCAAGGGCGTCTCGAAGAAATGTAATAAATCTATTTTTATTGACGTCATTTGAAAAAAATTTATGTGGTTGCATATCTATATTCATGGTGGTATCGAATATAAGTTCTCGTGTAATTTCTTTTCTAGATCTGCAAAATCTTTCTGCACTTTTTGTGTGTAAGGAATTTGCAGTGCATGGATAACCATCAAAAACAATCGTCGTATTTTCCGAGTAATGTGCTTTCACATACTCAACGTATCTTCTTAAAATATCACACACTGCATCATTTTTATTCCATACAACACGGTGCAGAAGGAAGCCACCATCTACTACATAATGGGCATTTTTGAAGGAAGGTACTTCAAAGATCGGATCTTCCAAATAATTTTTGAAGTTTTGAAGGAAATTCGATTTTGCCGTTTTACGCATTCCTACTTCATCAAATAAAGTCAGAGGACATGGAACCAATTCATACTTAAAAAAATCCTTCATGTCTTCTTGTGACTTTATTTGCAATGAAATCCTTTGGAATAGAAGCGTTGGATCAATCGTTAAAATGTCATCTCCGACTTTAACAGATGAACTTATCGCACTTAAAGGAAGTACTTTATTTTTTCGTTGGTAACATCACCAAAATTTTGTCCAATTGTGCGTTTTAAAAGAAGAGTACCTTCCTCTAAAGCATTAAAACATTTAATCGAGTCATCTCCTTTCAAACCTGAGCTTATTGACATAATAAAATCTGTTTTTTTAAACGGGTCATGTATTTTTAAAAATTCGGTTAATCTTTTGAGATCAGAGTTATCTTTTGATATGCGCGATGACCTAGCATCGATATGCTGTTCCGATGTTGAATAATTTACATTACAAAAATCACCTATTGATTTGGTCACAGCTATTAGAACAATCATAGACAGAATCCATTTCGCAATACGCTGTCAGTGAGTCCACGCCCGTGTGTCGAACCTCCAAAAGTTTTTATTTCTTTCTGTTGAATAAATTGAGTCGTGGTTGTAAAGAAAAAAGAATAGTTTATTTAAGATGAATAAGTATATACAAGTATGATGTAGCGAGCCTCATGCTCGCGGCGCGAGGTGCTTGTCGCTTGGAGTCCAACGGTCGAGAGAGAGTTTTGCGCGAGTCAGCCGCTGCTGCTCGCGCACCGATCACGTGATGCGCACTGGAGGGGAGCACACGTACACTTACTTGTGTGAGTGCGCGTATACAATTCATACGCGACCTTTCCTCTTATATTACGCAATATAGAATGTACAATATTTAACACGCCTCCTTACATTTATATTGCGTACTTATTTTACATTTAATACTCAACGTATCTTCTTAAAATATCACACACTGCATCATTTTTATTCCATACAACACGGTGCAGAAGGAAGCCACCATCTACTACATAATGGGCATTTTTGAAGGAAGGTACTTCAAAGATCGGATCTTCCAAATAATTTTTGAAGTTTTGAAGGAAATTCGATTTTGCCGTTTTACGCATTCCTACTTCATCAAATAAAGTCAGAGGACATGGAACCAATTCATACTTAAAAAAATCCTTCATGTCTTCTTGTGACTTTATTTGCAATGAAATCCTTTGGAATAGAAGCGTTGGATCAATCGTTAAAATGTCATCTCCGACTTTAACAGATGAACTTATCGCACTTAAAGGAAGTACTTTATTTTTTCGTTGGTAACATCACCAAAATTTTGTCCAATTGTGCGTTTTAAAAGAAGAGTACCTTCCTCTAAAGTATTAAAACATTTAATCGAGTCATCTCCTTTCAAACCTGAGCTTATTGACATAATAAAATCTGTTTTTTTAAACGGGTCATGTATTTTTAAAAATTCGGTTAATCTTTTGAGATCAGAGTTATCTTTTGATATGCGCGATGACCTAGCATCGATATGCTGTTCCGATGTTGAATAATTTACATTACAAAAATCACCTATTGATTTGGTCACAGCTATTAGAACAATCATAGACAGAATCCATTTCGCAATACGCTGTCAGTGAGTCCACGCCCGTGTGTCGAACCTCCAAAAGTTTTTATTTCTTTCTGTTGAATAAATTGAGTCGTGGTTGTAAAGAAAAAAGAATAGTTTATTTAAGATGAATAAGTATATACAAGTATGATGTAGCGAGCCTCATGCTCGCGGCGCGAGGTGCTTGTCGCTTGGAGTCCAACGGTCGAGAGAGAGTTTTGCGCGAGTCAGCCGCTGCTGCTCGCGCACCGATCACGTGATGCGCACTGGAGGGGAGCACACGTACACTTACTTGTGTGAGTGCGCGTATACAATTCATACGCGACCTTTCCTCTTATATTACGCAATATAGAATGTACAATATTTAACACGCCTCCTTACATTTATATTGCGTACTTATTTTACATTTAACAACATTCTGAATTTTACAAACTTTTCTTTACATAGCGCTTTCGTTAAAATATCTGCAATATTTTCATTGGTATCGATTTTAATCACTTCAATTTCCTTTTCTTTTACGCTTTCATGAACAAAGTGATAGTGTATTTCATTATGTTTTGAATTCTTTGTAAAATTTCCACAACTTGCTATGTTAATCGCACCTGTATTATCCTCGTAAACTTTAATTGGTTTATTTACTTTTTCATCGAAAATATTTACTAACTCTTATATAAATTTAATTTCACTCACAGCTTCTGATAAAGCTACATATTCAGCATACGTTGATACTTTTGCAACACATTTTTGTTTTCGTGATTTTCAGTCGACTACATTTCCAAAAACTCTAATTATATAGCCTGATGTAGATTTCCTATCAGTACTATCACCTGCCCAATCTGCGTCTACATAGCAGTCAATTAAATCACAATTTTCATTTCGTTTAAATTTTAAACTTAATTCTTTTGTCGCATATAAATATTTTAATATTCGCAATGCATATTTCCAATGTGTTTCAGTATAACAATTTTGAAACGTACTTAAGTAATTTACACTATAGCTAATATCTGGTCGTGTACCAGAACTTATGTACGATAATGCGCCAATTAAATTTCTATACTTTAAATTTGGTTCACATTTATCGGATTTTTCAATTTTCAAACTAGTTTCTATAGGAGTACTATATAATCTACTATCTTTTATTTGATATTTATCGACTAATGAATCAATATAATTTTATTTACTAAGTGTCATTTTACAATCTTTATATTATAATCAACATTAATTCCTAAATATTCCTTTATTTTACCTAAGTCTTTCATTTTAAATTTATCGGATAACAATTTCTTAATTTTGTGAATATTCTTTTGATTTCTTCCACATATTAATAAGTCATCTACGTATATTAGAAGATATATAACATTTTTTCCTTCTCCGTAAAGATACAAACATAAATCTACATTACTTTTTATGAAGCCTATTTTTGTTAAGTATTCATCCAAACACTCATACCAGTCTCTAGGACTTTCTCTCAATCCATACAAAGCTTTATATAATTTTAACACTCTTTTCGTGCCATCTTCATAACCTTTAGGTTGATTAAAATGTACCTCTGTAGTCACTTTGCCATTTAGAAATGCAGTTTCAACATCCATTTGTTCTATTATTAAACTATGTTGACAACAGTATGAAAGAAGTATTTTTAATGTTTGACTCTTAGCTACTTTAGCGTATATGTCATCAATTACATCAGTTTGCTGAAAGCCTCTTACAACTCGTCTAGCCTTATATCTATTATCTGATTTCTTAGTGTAAATCCATTTCACATCTAGTACTTTTTTCCTTTCTTTTTTATCAACTAACGACCAAGATTTATTTTTATTAATACAGTCAATTTCTTTATCCATGGCTACTTGCCAATTTTTACTATCTTTGCTATTCATCGCCTCCTCAAATGTACAAGGAGTATCTACTCTACTATAATTTACAAAGATATTATACGTTTCTGGTTCCAGATATCTTACAGTACTTTTTCTTTCACGTTCGGATCTACGTGGAATTCTCAACCCCTGATCTTTATTGTATTCATCTTTTATTTTATCATTTGGTTTTTCAGACTCATCTGCGCTTTCAAAGACATTATCATCCGGATTATCGTCATTATCATTATTTCTTCTACTTTCCCCGAAGTCTCGTTTTCGTCGAGATCTAGACATTTTACGATACATTTTACATCATCTTCAACTATATGTACATGTCTCGCGACTACTATTTTTCTATCTAAAAGAACTCTATATCCTACTTCACTATATCCAAGTAAAATTCCCATATTGGATTTTTTATCCCATTTCGAATACCTTTTCCTTTAACGTATTTATAAAACTGATTGTTTAAATATTCTTTACCGTTATCACATCTCAAGAATTTAATTCGCTCTTCCGTTAAATTTTCACTTTCATTAACGAAATTAATAAAAAAATCAAGAACTTCATCTTTAGATTTTATGCAGTCAATTCTAGCTATTTTGCTATAATCGTCGATAAAAGAAACAAAATATTTTTCCCCATTAAATCCTGTAGTTTTAAATGGACCGCAAACATCCGTATGAACTATTTCTAAAATCTCCTTTGCTTTATTTCTATTATTTTCGAATGGTAAGTTATGCATTTTGTTCTCAATACAAATTTTACATTTCATAAATTCGGTTTCAAGTTCACTCGGAATACCGTTAAGCAACTGTTGTTTACATATCGTATTCAAATAACCAAAGTTTACGTGCCCTAGCATTCTATGCCACCTTTCCTTCTGACTCGTATTATTATTCCGCTCGGCACTATTTACGAAATTTATATTCCTTGCCAATTTACTTTTCATCTTATATGTATCATTAAATTTAAATACTATTGCAGTTAATTTATTATCACTATCTACAACTTTTGCAACTTTTCCTTTCAAAATTACCGTATTCTTATTATTTGTTAATTTTCCAACACTTATTAAATTAGCATTCATTTCCTTAGCAAAATAAACATTATTAATATTAACTTTATTTTGCTTCCCGAAGGTGACAAAATAAAGAGATACAGTTCCTATCTTTGTTGCTTTTATGACTCTATTATCGCCGAGATAAATATTTATCGGTTCTTTTAAACTAATACATTTTTCAAAAAATGCTTCATTATTAATAATGTGGTCTGAACACTCACTGTCGAGAAGCCACTCTACTATATAATTATCATTACATAACCTGCTTGTTTCGTCTCGCTGCGCCGCGTGTGCCGTCGTAGCTACCCATGCGTTGGCTCCTTCGCTGCTTTGTCGGCTCGTGCTGGCTTGTTGGCTGCGCTGACCTCTGCCGCCTCTGCGTCCTCTGCCGTAGCTTCCTTGGCCGCTTCCTCCGCGTACTCTGCCTCGTGTTGACCCTTGCCATGATTCGCCGCTGCGTCCCGCTTGGCTTTCATTCCTGCATTCTCTTGCAATATGTCCGGGCTTACCGCATTTGTAACATCCTTCTTTATTTGCGACAAATGCGTTTGAATTTCTTTCTTCTCTGTCCTTTTTGTTTTTCAATTCCGCCAATCTTATCTTATTTCTGACGTAATCTGCTGTTTGCTCTTCTTCCTTTAGAGTGTCTATTAAATCACCTATGTAACTCAATGACTCCGGTAATGTATTTAGCATGTAATTCAATTTCTCTTTTTCACCAACTTTTGCACCTGCGCTTTTCAAATCATTAACTAGCTTCTCAAACTCGTTGAAGAATGATTCTGTATCACTATACTTTTCAAGTCTTATTCTATCTAATTTGTTTCTGCAAACAATTTGTAATGCCGTTGACTCCTTCAAATACATCTGATCAAACTTCCTTATTATTGCGTATGCTGAGCTTTCTTGACACACATACTCCAATTGTTTATCTGATATAGAGCTGTATATATAATTTATTGCTTTTAGATCTTGTTCGTCCCAATCTTCCTTATCATTTGCTGTTTTTGCCCTCTTTATCACTACATCACAGTTTTTAAATTTCAAAAACATTTCGATTCTCTTTTTCCATATACTATAATTTCCGCCATCGAATACTGGTATCGTGATATCTTTTCTTTCCGCCATTTCTTCGTTATTCTCAAAAGTTCCTTCGTGTTCGGAATTTCCTTCTTGCTTGACCTTCGATGTTATGGCTTGTTCCTTCGACTCGAGCGTTCCTTCGTGCTCGGAGCTTTTCTCTTCCTTGATGTCCGCCGTCTTAATGTGAGTTTATAAGCTGCCCCCAATACTCGCCGAGGCTTGTATTGGGTCAGAGTCTTTTTTAACACTTATCAACCACGCTCTGCTACCATGTTGAATAAATTGAGTCGTGGTTGTAAAGAAAAAAAGAATAGTTTATTTAAGATGAATAAGTATATACAAGTATGATGTAGCGAGACTCATGCTCGCGGCGCGAGGTGCTTGCCGCTTGGAGTCCAACGATCGAGAGAGAGTTTTGCGCGAGTCAGCCGCTGCTGCTCGCGCACCGATCACGTGATGCGCACTGGAGGGGAGCACACGTACACTTACTTGTGTGAGTGCGCGTATACAATTCATACGCGACCTTTCCTCTTATATTACGCAATATAGAATGTACAATATTTAACACTATCATGAGCGCTTGCTCAATGGTCATATCACTCTAAATTCCCGACCAAAATTTTATCTGTCCTTATAGTAAAATAACCTGGTAAATAGGTCATATTTTAAAACATCAATTGCTTCCTCCTAGAGGAAGCTTTGTGATAGTAAATTTTTGAGTTGTTGTAAAAACATGTTATAATTGTGTGTGTATGTGTGTGTGTGTGTGTGTGTGCGTGTGCGTGTGTGTATGTGTGTGTGTGTGTGTGTGTGTGTGTGTGTGTGTGTGTGTGTGTGTGTGTGTGTGTGTGTGTGTGTGTACGCCTGGATCTCAGCTTCTACTCGGCCGATTTTGACCGGACAGGTCCCATTTTTTTTGCTTTTTTTGCGTAATGGCGGGTCAAAAATCAGTTTTTTGATTGGGGCGATGCGTTTTTGTTTTTTTTTCAAATTTTCGATTTTCTCAAAACTGTTTTTTGATTTTTTTTAATGATAGGATCAAGTTATTCGAATCATATGGGTAGCGTTCGAAAGAGAATTAAAATACCTATATTTTCTAAACAAAAAAAAAAGTTTCTAGCTATCACGGTTCTTTTGTTATTAACAAAAACGTGTGTTTTTTTTAGAAGCTTATAACTTCTAAATTTAACGGTCAATTTTTTTGAGAAAAATCATGATAATACAGAATATAAATAGCTATAATCTTTTAAAATTTGAATACATTCTGTAGGCTAGATTTTGAGTAAAAAATTGAAAAATGAAAAAAATCAGTTTTGTATGTCCAACGATTACAAGAGTAAAATTGGCTTAATGGTTTCAAAATTCCTTTTAGAGATAGATTTTTTATAGTTCTCGGTCGAATTCTTTGGGCAAAATGATTGGTCCATAAATTTCAGAGATATTTGAGGTTAAAAACGTTTTGACAATTTTTAAAAATCGTAATTTCTCAAGAACAGCTGTATGTATCTGAATGGGGTGGGTCGCATTCGAAAGAGAATTAAAATACCTATATTTAAAAAAAAAATTAATTTTCTATCTATCACGGTTCTTTAGTTAGCATCAAAAACAAAAACGTGTTTTTTTTAAAAAATCATAACTCCGCTACCGCTCCCTACCGATACGATATCTACCGCTAGGTGGTGAGAAATGAGGAAACGTCATTGAGTAGGCATACGATGATTTTTTTTTCATTTTTAAAAAACCAACCAACAAAATGAATTAAAATGTTTAAAAATTATATCTATTATAATCTATTATAATTATGAATTATACATTATGAATACATTATATTCTGCATTATTATAATTTATACCACTCTAACCTCAAAATCATAACTTTAATATGATTATTCGGCTCTCGTGGTATAAAATACGGTTCGAAACTGGTGCGTAAGAAGATTTTTAGCTCATGTGACTTTCCTCACTCGCTTCGCTCGTGCGAAAAACGTCACATGAGCTAAATAATCACCTTCCGCACCCGTGTCGAAATGTACTATTATTTGAGTTAGGAATTTTTTTAAAAAAATACGTTTTTGTTAATAACAAAAGAACAATGATAGCTATAAATTTTTTTTTTCTTAAAAAATATGAATTATGAAATATAAAAAAAAAACACGTTTTTGTTAATAACAAAACAACCGTGATAGCTATTTATTTTATTATAGAATATATATTCTTCTATTCTACTTCTATTTCAAATGATAACTTTATTTATCAGCTCAAAATTTATATAAATTTGATATAAATAAATAATAAATAAATAAATAAATTTAAAAATTAACAATTTTTAATATTCATAAATGAATTTAATTATAATTATGCAATAAATTTTTTAAAAAATTATAAATTTTGTTATTAAAAATTAATTAAAGGAATCAACAAATTACGGTTGAGGAAGCTACGGGCCAATGAATTGGCAGCGGTTTTTTGTCTCTAACTGCAACATGTCTTGAAGATAGAGGTGTGCAGTTTTAGCATAAAGAAAATGTCCACTTGCGTGAAAGTACGGAAGCATACGTTGTACACATTACAAATGAAGCTCAAAATCACCACTTCTCTCTGCTGCAATGAATTGCTTTACTACCGTAATCATTTCAAAATACTGAATCCAAAGTTTAGCTGTTGGCCCATATTCTTTTAAATTCTCTATTGTACATATAAATTTATTAATTATTTTTTTAAAACTTTCGTTATTTATATTTTCGCCACAAACATCGTTTAAAAGTTGTTCTAAATATACAGTTTCTTCATTACTAAAATCAATGGACGAAAAAATTAATGTTGCTAAAGCAGAACTACAAAGTATGTGACCTCTCACAGCTCTTGCATATGCATGACCCGTTAAAATATGATCTACAGATCCACTTGCATATATTTCGCTCAATAATTCTTTCAATCCACTACCATTCATGAGGTAGCCTATAGCACCCATAAATGACATTAAGGTATGAAAGCCACCAAGTCGGAGAATAATGCAATCTAATTCATTTTTAGGGTCATCGGATCGACAAGCTAAGATTTCTCTGGCTTTCAGATATAAAGGCTGATCAAATGTGACAAATATATGCTTTTGATTTAACGATTTACATTTTTCAGCAGCTTGGAGCAAAACTGTATAGATGGTGTCATATTTACTAGGTAAATCATTAACAAAAGGCAGAGGTATGATTTTTGATTGCGAAAATTCATGATTTTTAAAAAATTCTTCCATGTAACCATTCCAGCCTTGTGTGATTTCCGGATTACATTTTTTTGCAAAAAGCCATAAAAAATCCGTGAAAGAAATGTCAAATTGCTTGTTTGATTTTAATACGTCTTCAATCAAAATTGTTTTAAGCCCTGAGGACTGTTTTTTTTCGAAGATTTTTACTGGAATGAATCCAAATTTCCCTACAACTTCTGAAGAAGGAATTTTGTTTAAACGTTTTATTATTCGCGTTGAAGTGACCGACGAATATGGAGTCACACACATAATGCCACCCATTGAATGAAACGTATTATAAGCATCAATAGTGCACGTATTATGATCAGCGTTATCAAATAGAAATTGTAAAAATGTTTCTTTGAAATCGTATTGTTGAGGATCATGCAAGATTGAAGCTTCAAAGAGTTGAGTTTTGTCATACGATGCACAAACATTCAGAAATGATAAAGCATTGATCAATCCCTGGGATGCGTGCTTTTTATGCATCATTGCAGATAAACCAATTAAAACTGGTGATAAAAATGATCGCGGTCTTACACTTGAAATTATGCAATGAACAAGGGTTGTAATAGTATGAGTCCACTTTATGCTTTTAGATTTTTTATTCCTTTTTATTAGAGAATCAAGAAATACTTGTAATGATTCAGGAATGTCATCATTAATATTATCTAAAAAATAGTCGGGAGCATTGTAATTTTTAGTATCGTAAAATTGACTACGAATGTCATCAAAAATTATCGATGACGCCGCCCTTACAATTCTTAAACGCTCTTCTCGTTCACATACCAATCTATTTTCATACCAAACTTTAGACAACAATTGTGCCCCCACGTCTCGATAACACATATATAAATCTTTTTCAACTGAATAAAATAAAATTTCATTAGCAAAGCGCGCTTTCAATAGTTTTTTCATGTATTTCATAGAAGGGCATTCTAAAAATTCCGATGATTCTGTGTACGATTCAAGGATTGATTTTAAAGAAAATTGGTATTCATCGGTATTGTCCAAAATATAATTAATAACGTAATTTTCTGCTGCCGAATATGCAGAATGAAGTGGACGACCAACAGTATTAGTAGACTTATAATTATAAAAATTTTTGTAACAATTTACATGGTAACGGGCAGCTACTTCAACTAAATCTGGTATATCTAATATACGCGACAAAACTTTCTCGGCAATGTCAGTCGGAGTATTTGTGCAAAACTCTACAATTTTATTTCTAACCTTGTTGTCTACAACCGATCGTACTTCAACTCTATTGCTGATCTTATTCTTTAGTTCTTTTTTAATAAAATTATCTGAAGCGTCTTCATCGCAAATAAAACACAAATTACCGAAGTCAAAAGGTGTAGTTTTTGGTGCAGATCGCTTTGATGGACCAGCTTGTGTATCATCAGCCGCCTTCTTAATATTCGATGCTAAAAGGTATTTTGTTTGGCAAGATCTATGTACCAAGATTTCTGTTTTTCGCTTCAATTGTAGATGTTTCTGATCTTTGCGTTTAATACTAGCATCGATTAAAGATTTCAATCCTAGAGCTTTTACTATTCTTTCTTGATATTCTGGAACTTCAGCTCCACAGATAAAACATATTTTCTCATCCATTATAAAATATAAGGTCAATGTATGAAACTGCAAAGAAAAGATTTTTCTATAACTATCACATTAAATATTTTTATTATAGCTAAAATATCAGTAATATGTAACGGGATAACAGATTTCAGAAAAACAGAAAAAAAAATGCGAGTGGTATCGGGATTGAACCCGAGTCGTCCGAACAATAGGCAAGCGCGTAAACAGCATGCTACCGAATACGCTGTCATCTGAACTAATCTCTGTGTAGTTGTCCGGAATACCGGTATTGCAGGGCTCTTTATATAGATAGTCAAATCTGTTAGCTTCGTTAAAAATATTACAAAATATCATAGACAGAATACTTTGCAAGAGTTTAGAATAAAAAATTAAATAAACAGAGTATTAAAATACTTACGAATATAAAGTTTTGAAATAAATGTAACGACTGTCAATGAAAATCAAAGTTGTTTGTATACACAGTTTCCTTGAAGCAGTTTAAAATAAATCTAACGTTTGAATAGGCAGACACTTTCTTTACCAAATATCAAGTTGATTTTTAGATGTTGAAATGAGGAGAGTTGTCAGCTGACTGTTAGGACGCTTCGTTTCTTCAAAAAGACGCCTCCAACTTATGCTCTTATGCGCATGCGCACTAAACCATGTGCTCTTCTCAAAGGCAGCTGCTCAACTAACGATATGGGTCAACGGTCTTTTACCTGCTATCCCCTCCAGGAGAGTTCAAATACAGGTTCCCTTAATGATGAGTCACTCGGCAGGATCACATTACCAACGCACATTAAGAGTTCAAATTGTCGAGTCTTGGTCGTTTCAAATCTTTTGAAGTGTTCACTTATTATTGACATTTATTTTATTTTTCTTGTTTATATTTTTTTTTATTACTTATTCCTTTTATATTAGTGTACAGTAATATAGAGAAGAAAGTCAAAAACAGAATATTCAATTGTTTTCAACCGTATTAAATAACAGTTTGTTGAAAATATTATTTATAATAATATAATAAATTAATAAAGTTAATCGAATCAATACTGAAATATAAAATTTATATAAGAAAAATCTTTTTAAAATGTGGAAAAAGTTTATAAAAAATAATTGTTAATAATTATCGGGAATTTTTTACTTCGAACTGTAAATCTGATAACGCCATTATCGTTGTATCGTTGAGCTACCACAAATTAAAAAAAAACATCCATTTAGCTGCTTTCGTTCCGAAGATATCGCGATTTTTTTCAACGCGCTCGATTTTAAGATTACTTTTCAGAAATATTCGATTCAGTCTCTTTAGTCACAATTCGTCACGTCATAAAAATCATGTTACTTTATTGATTATTTTTCGATTGGTTTCCATTATTCAATCATCTGGCAAAAGAAATCACATATACTACTATTATTTAAGAGTAAAATAAGCCCGTCTCGTTTCTTAAAATTCAATATTTTAGCGGTAATCGATTTTAAGAAAAGAAAAACTTATCTCGACTTCTACTCGACAAAAATTAATGTTTGAGATCTTAAAATTTTGAGAAAAATACCAGTAACAAAGTCCTGAAAAAATAATTACGAAAAAGTTAAAATTTATTAAATTACGACAATAAACAACTAGCGTTTTTATTATGCAATAAAAAACGTGTTATTATGAAAAATTTATATTTTTTGTAATTGTACATGAAAGTATATATAATGCAGAGTATGTACACGTTGGATAGATAGTTTGCAATAACTTTGCTAGAAACTGTAACAATTTCAAAAATTTTGTTTATCTTAATTGTTAAATACATTCTGCAAAAACTATTTGACCGACAACGTCTCGCTTGGGATTCAATATTCAGTATTTTGAGAACTACATTTTACCAGATCATTTGGCTGTCCAACATGTTTTCCTCAAAAGTAATCTGATATATTACAGAAACGTGTTTTTCACCGAAAAATGCTATTTTCTAATAGTTAAATAATTTTTTTTTTATCATAATGGGCCTATATTTTAGATAATTTAATAACGAACAACTTTCATAATACCTCTGAACCACAAATCATTCGTTATTTCGGAGATAATAAGCAAAACGTGAAAAAAAGCACGAAATTCCATTTTCAATTGTTTACCATGGGGCACTCTGGTCATCGGGCATTTTGGTGACAACATTCCTCACGATGAAGTAAAGCGAATGAGATGTCACAAAAAACCTCTAAAATTTTTTCCCCTAAAGGGTATTTTTAAGCCTAATTCGACTGGACTAATGGGAGAACAGATAACAGATATACAGGAAAGTGAGTTTCAAGAAGGAAAAGAATGGGGATCAAATGGCTGATTATTTTTGGAGTTTTATGGTATTTTTCTTTGCAGGCTTATTTCTCAAAATAACATTTTTTAAAGTTTGTCGTAACTTTTTTCTGAGACCGGTCGATGAATTTTCACGAGACAAAGTGCAAATTGTTCCTAATTTATGTAGTTATGGGCGTAAGAGTTGCAATTTTAAGGTTTTCATGTATAAGTATTTTTTTATGGCAAAAACCCTAAAAAATTCAAATAAATGCAAAAAATTATTGCAAAAAAATCAGTTTTTGCCATGAAAAAAATATTTATACATAAAAGCCTTAAAATTACAACTCTTATGTCCATAACTACATCAATTAGGAACAATTTGCACTTTGTCTCATGAAAATCCATCATGCGGTCTCAGAGAAAAGTTAGGATAAACTTTTTTTCCTGAAAATGCTATAATTGAGGATAAAATGAGTTTAAGGACCTCTGCCTTGGCTCATTTTATTCAAAATAAATTATATTTACAATATAGTTTGATTATTTTACTATAATAATAATTTTTATCATTTTTTTGATAATTTTGGCCAGAAAGGCCTATAGGTGTAAGACCGCCTTAAACGCCCATAATAACATTTTATTCCCATCTCCACTATAATGGCCACTTTCTAACCTGAAAAGCGGGGAAAAAGTTGTGCTTGATTCCCCCTTTTACTTTATTCCTGAATGTGCGGGATATAAAATAAATGCTGGACATAAAGTACTTTATGACCCGCATATGCAGGAATTAAGTAACATCGTCTAATTTTTTAAGTTTATAGTGAATTTGATAAAAACTAACAAAATTGTAACTCATGAATACACAATAACTTTTCAAGTTGACAAAGTGGAGATAGCGGGAATGAAGTTCTATATGCAACACGGGACTAAAGTTGATCATTCCCTTCGGTGATAACAGCCCTCGCTTTGGTACGGTCCCTCGGGCATTGAACTCACCCGCGTGAATAATCTGCGCCTTTAGTCACTTGTACAGAATATACCATTATAATATGGCATATACTTGATTCAAAGTTCAATTTTTTTGTCAAGCCGTCTAGAAATATATTCTATTGATTTTTAAGATTTAAGTTCATTGTTGAAAATCATAGAATCACAATAGGGGAGCCGCTTCGCCATGAGTCCTATCGCGTGCAACCATCCACTGTCTATATAAAAACTTCGTTTCCACATATGAGACACAGCCGCTACTTTTCAGGAAAACCTTACATCTTCAACATAGAAAAATTGTTATATCTCAGATACTAAAGTATATTATATTTTGACGAAAACTGTAACCCATTCATGAATAGTACATTTCTATACAAGTGTGTGAAGTGAGCGACAATCACACGAGTCAAGGACAAGATAATGAGATTAGAAGCAGAGCGCGGGAGGCGGTATACTTACTTTGTGCAGGCTCTTACGAGAAGCGTGCGCGAAGTAAATTGATCTGCGCATGCACGTACTTCGCGTACGCCGTGTGTGAAACAGCTACTTCGCGCCCGTAAAACAGGCACGAAAAGGCGAGTTTTGCACACTTCGTTAAAAACAAAATTTGTTTTCTATAATCGCCAAAAATTAACTATTTTGATCGCATTTAAGGGTTCTTTAATGTTTAACTTACAAGAAATTGTTTTACACGAAAATGTTCAAATCAAATAATATTAAATAATAAGCGAAAATCGACTATTTCAGGTGTAGTTAGTCGCTAAAAATCGGTTTTATAAATTTAGTCCGTCAGGAACTGATTGTACATGGTAATCTTAAATGGAAAAAAGTTTTGTTTCAATGTTATCTATAATTTTTGCATTTAACATTTTTGTATCAAATTATATCCTGCTAAGTCATAATCGAAAATCGACTATTTAGGTATATTTCGGCGTTAAAAATAGTTTTTATGGGTTTAACTCGTCAGGAATTGATTGTACTGTTACATGTGAACGGGGTTCTATTTTTTGTGGCTAGTCTAAATGATGAGCTCAGAAAGGTGCACAATGAAATATAAGACGATATATAGGATAAATTAATATTTTATTTATCACTCGTAATGAAAACGCGAGAGAGAGAGAGAGAGAGAGATGCTTCTACTTTATTTACGCGACGTGGTAAGTTTGCGGCTTCTTGTTGATGGCAGGAAGGGACATGGTGGCTCGGTGAACGGGTTCTTGACAGTCATCTTGGCAGGTCGACGTGGTGCCTAGGTTGCTGGTCGTCGTGGCTTCCTCTCGTGCAGCGTCGGCCGCAGACTCGGTCTCTCTCTTTGGCTAGTTCTCTCCGTGCGGCGTCGCCGGGTGCTACCGCTTATATAGTCGAAATTAACGAGGTCCACTCATTTCCTAATCACTTATGAGTGAGCCTATTGTCGATGAGTCTTCGAACTCTGGCCTAGCGATCAAGTCTCTATGCCAGCTTTTTCGTTTTCGGGCAAGTCGCCGTGACTATTTCGCGCCTCACCTATAACGCTGAGTGGCGGCTATCGCTGCTTCGTTCCTGCATTTCAACTATGTATGCGACCTGCCACCCGTAGCAGTACAATAAATGATCAATAGGAAAAAGTTTTGTTTTAATATTATCCATAACTTTTACATTTAACATTTTTGTGTAAAATCATATCCTGTCGAGTAACGAGGAAAAATCGATTATTTTTGTCGACTATATCACTGGTGCCTTTACAAAGATTGTACATAGATAAAAATGTTTAATGTAGAAAAGATGTTTTAATTAGTCTTAACAGAAGCATGTACTAGATTTATACTGAACATTAATTTTCGTTATATTAAGCTGAAAAATTGTTTTTTTCAAACTTCTATTTACTCTGGCGTTTTCTTATTTTCCGATGAATTCGGCTGAATATACAACTATCCGGTACTTATAATTAGACTAGTATCTGGCCCAAAACTTGTTTGGATCCACCGAAATTTCGCTGAGATAATCGAGAAACTTGAGTACATACGGATGTACAGACATACATTCATCCCAGAATACACTTAAAACGCACTCATTTTGGGTGCAAAATAATTTTTATATATTAAATTGTTACTTTTCAAAGTCCAACAATTTTTGCTCTGGTGAAATTATAAGACTCACCCGAGCAGTGATCGTGCCTAAAAATGACAAAAATTAGATTTAAAAAAAAATTTATATACCTGATTTTCTTTAATTTTCGCATGTTTTCTAATTGAGGAACAACTTTATTACCTCATTTATTTGTTCACAATTGATGAAAAATATTTATAAAAAACAATTTAGTTTGCTATCTCTCATATTGAAACTGAGGGGTGGGATTCTTAGGTCGTAAAAAATTATGACATATGCCACTGATCAAAGGACGGTTGCCCGGCTGTTTTCAGAATCTTTTATAAACTATCATATACGGTGTACCTTGGTTACATAAAACAAATTTAGTTCCATCTAAATACGGATTAACCGAATGGTTTATAATATTTTGAATGCCTTGAAACTTGCAATAATCAGAAAGTAAAAAATTTTATTGGTATGCCAATATCAGTATATTAATTCACGCTAATTATCTGAAGAAAACAGAACTGACGTAATTCCGGTAAATACAATTATTCAGATATATTTACGGCTATGATTTTGTTAGAAAGTATATTCGCTTGTGAATTGCAGGTCTACTATTTCGTTACCTGACGTTCCGAGGGATTTTGGCTGCCCAGCTACAGCCGCATTATTTGTTCCTGACAGTATAACTGTTGCAGGACTATAAGAACGCAGAAGTCCTCCACCTCGAGGCAGTGTACTACTCCCACTCATATAATATCCGCTACTGGCACTCGAATTTTTGGCACTCTAGAATAAAAAAAAAGTTTTCATTATTTTAAAAAATGATTAAATACTGGATAATGTTATGATCGCTTATATTCTACTAAGTACTACTGTACTATTTATATAGCGGAATCTATGTCAAATAAAACGGGTTGACTGCACTCATATCTAGAATTCTAGAATTTAAATATATTCGTGTTATCAGTATTTTCATGTGGATTCCCGACATGTTTTGCACTTCACGTACTGCGCATGTGCGGGAGCCATCTTTATCTATCACTCTGACAATCTCCTTCTTAAAAAGGGACTATTGTTCTCTTAAACTGACTTGATACATATTGTTTTATTTATTGATTGTACTAAAATTACACCGGGTTTGCAACATTCAAAGTTGTTTACAATAGTTGTCGCCACTACCGACGAAAACTGTCCCACACGAATATTGACTACGAATAGAATCTCACCTAAAAAAAGTCATGAAAACTATCCTCCGTCAGCATTCGCCACGAAAAGAATCCGATCTACAGAAGTGTCACCAAAAGAATCTCAGCTACAAAAACGCCACGAAAATAATCCCGCTTAAAAATGTATCCGCGTAAACTATCTCGCATCAATATTCGCCACAAAGACTATGCCGCATCAATATTAGCCATGAAAAGAATGTCAATAAAGAAAAACGCCACGAAAACTATCTCGCATAAAAAGGAAACTCAAAAATCACACTTATTTCAAGAAATACTTTTTCAAAAATATGTATAAAAAATCGATTAAAACGCCTAATTCACATAAATATTACAAATTGATCATTCCGTTATAATTATGGTTCTGAAAGTTTATTCACTGAGAGATACCTGCGAAAATCAAGAAAATAACCAGAAATGGGACAGTTTGATTTCAAGGAATTTTTATAGAACACCAAAAGTAGATAAAAAAAATTCCAAGGACACCATTTTTGTGTAGAATTTTTTGGGTAATCTGAATCAGCACTCAGAAGAAATCTAAGAAATAAGTAAATGTTGGAATATCAAAGAAAAGTGTAAAAAACACTAAAAAATAGCTAAAAACTGGTTGAAAAAGACTCTACCGTCTTTTTCGACCGTAATATACCTTTATATTATAAAGGTATAGCGCGAATTATGTCAGCTTAAAGTATATACTTTTAACAGTACTTTGACAAATTTGGGTGAAATAAGAAGTTCACCAAAATTTTTTTGAGGGCGAGATCGTTTCTAGCAGTAAATTTCACATTGGAAATAACATCTTAGGTATTTTTTTAAGCCATAAAGCCAAGAAAGCGAAAAATGTGCAAAAAAATTGTTTTTTTGTGTTTATTTTTGTTAGAATAAGAGGGTACATTTATCAACTGATAAGAATTTTTCCATCGGTCTCACAGTCTTACAAATTAAATTAAAATAATTAATATTTATGGCAGTCAGATTGCCCTTGTTTATAATCACCCCCACCGAATCTGAAATAAAAACTTAATTAAAACCTGTAAAAAACTTTGTTAGCAAAGGACAATCTGACTGCCCCCCACCACCAAATTGCCCAATGTTTCGAGCCCGCTCCGGCTCCTCCTCAGGGACTGAAATGAAACCCGTGATGCACTTCCTTATATACCCCCATACTCTCTTCTTTTCTCTTACCTCCACCACCATCCACTTTCCCCTCTCCAACTTTCCATTCTCACTTAAATTAATAAAGAATGATAAATGTTATCTAATTTACTTGACTCTATCATTAAATTTACGTTATTCCGATTTCTTAGAATGTGAATACTTTCAAGGCTTTCCCTGTTATATTTATTCTTAATTCCCTGTTCCAAAATATCCACACTCCCAAAATCGAAAGAATGCAAACTATTTAAACAATGTTGTTTCAAACCCGATGTACAACTTGAGCTGCGTAAACTATATTGATGTTCATATATTCTCTTTTTCAAATATCTACCCGTTTGACCAATATAACAACCATTACAATCTCTACAATTAATTTTATAAACTACTCCCGATTTTAAACATTTATCATCCTTGTCTTTACAATTACTAAATAACCTTTCTAAATTATTATCGTTTCTAAAGAAAACTTGAATATTATGTTTACTAAAAACCCTTCTAATCCTTTCCGACAAACCTCTAACATGTGGTAAACTAAAATATGCGTTCTTTCCATTTCTATTCCGTGTTTGATTATCTACCGCTATTTTATCAATAAATTTTACTATTCTTACATTTATATCAGAGAGATAGAAAGTATGTGCGCAGTGCCACCTTACACAACAATAGTTATAGTGTCACTCGGCTGTCGTCCTCCGTCTTGAGCGGTTGTAACGAGCAAGAGTTCGTCGAAGAAAACTTCCAATAAAGTTCGTTATTGTTACTGTTCACAAGACTGGTTTATTTGAAGAAACCCTGTTTGATTTTGACGTGGTAGCAGAGCGCGTAGTTGATTAGCCATGGGGTGAGTGATTTCCTTTATCCTCTACATCGACTCTCGAGTTGTGTAGGGATAATTAAAAAGTGCTTTCAAGTTAAGCACATGGTAAGCGCGAGAACAGAGGAAGACGCATGAGCGTAAAAGAAGAGCCTGAAGGAGTAAAAAGTGAGAAGACAAGCGAAACTGAAAGTGAAGAAGAGTTTTTTGATACAGAAAATAGAGAAGTTAAAAAGGAAGTTGCAAAGAAAGTTTTTGTTGAAAGCAAGATGGCGTCGGAGAACAAAGGATTACATTACAAGTATTTGACGGGACACACTACGACAAATGGAGGTACAAATTAAAGTTGTTCTTAGAATTCAAAGAATGCAGTGAAGTTATTGAAAATAATGAGAGACCGGCAGAGATAACAGAGGACGACTGGAAAAAGAAAGAGATAAAAGCGAAAAATTATATTGTGAACAGTATGACAAATACACAATTGGAATTAATTATTTCAGAAGCACATGTTAAAAAAATGCTTGATAAATTAGATGAAAATTATTTAGTTAAAAGTAGTGCTGGGAAATTATTATGTAAAAGAAAACTGCTCGATTTGAAAATGGAAGAAAGTGAGAACCCGACAGACTTTTATAATAATTTTGAGAAATTAGTGAATGAGTTAAAAAATGCAGGAGAAAATGTGACAAAAGAAGATAAATTAAATTATTTTTTATTAACGCTACCCGAAAGTATGTCGGGTAATTTAAAATATTTAATGATTTAATTGACTTTAATGTTGAAAATGTTTTCTATGTAAAAGACGGATAGAAATTTAATGAGTTTTGTAAGAGTAACTGATAAAAATAAAATTGTTTCAATTCAAAGATTTATAGTGAAAATAAACTAGTTGGAATAGCTTGGAAAAGAAATAGAATTTATAAAATGATAGGTTATATAGATCAAGGTAGAGAAACGAATATGTCAGTAAGAAATGATGAAATGACTCTGAAAGAAAAATGGCATAGAACACTCGGGCATGTAAATTTTAATTATTTAAATACTATGTGTAAAAATCATGTATTGGAAGGTTTGCCCAATGAAGTAGAGTCTGATTATTTTAAATGCGCTACGTGTATTGAAAACAAAATTCATAGTATTCCTTTTGATAATAATAGGAAAAGAACCAAGGAAATTTTGAAAATAGTACATACAGATTTAAATGGGATATATTCAGAAGGTTATAAAGGGGAAAAATATTTACTTATTTTTATCGATGACTACAGAATTTTGATAGGATATGATGTGACAGGGTATAGAGTTTTAAGAAACAATAGAGTCATTGTAGCAAGGCATGTTGATGTTATTGAAGAAGATGTGAAGTGCATTGGCTTAACTGATAATATTTTTGAAAATGAGGATTTAAATGCAAATTATGAGAAGGAGAAGGTTGAAGGTGTAAACAATAAAGAAATGAGAATAAAAATTTAAATGAATGTTTCGATCAGGGTGAAAATGTAAATAATAAGGAAAAAGTAAATTTTAAGAAAGTAAATTTAAATGAAAACTTTGAAAATGAAATTGAAAATGTACCTGATTTAAGAAGGTCACAAAGAAGTATTAAAAAACCTAGTAGATTTGATGATAACTTTGTATATAGTGGTTGTATTTATGTAAGTTATTGCAGTGCAGATAGTTCTGAAAATTTTGATGAGGCTATTAAATGTGATGAGATTAGTTTTTGTAAAAAGCGACGATTATTGTCTATATACTTTGAGAGAAAGAGATAAGATTAAATATTTGATTATATTTGTAGATGATTTGCTAATTTGTTGTAAAAAAGGATAGACTTTAGATTTGATAAAAAGTATGTTAAAAGAAACTATTTGTTAAAGATTTATTAAATATTTTTGGTTTAGAAATTAAGAAACCTGTGAGTGTATATGAGGATAATTCTGGCGCAATAAGTATAGCGAAATACGGGAATTTTACCAAGAGATCAAAGTACATTATCATTTTGTAAATGAAAATTATGTAAAAGGTTTGATTAATGTTGTTAAAGTAAATTCAGAAAAAAGTGTAGCAGATATATTAACAAAGACTCTTGGTAAATTGAGATTTAAGAAATTGCGAGAACTATTGAATTTAATTTAAAGATTATTGCATTGTGAAAGATTAAGAGGGTACATTTATATCAGAGAGATAGAAAGTATGTGTGTTAGAGTAAGAGGGTACATTTATATCAGAGAGATAGAAAGTATGTGCACAGCGCCACCTTACAGAAGAATAGGTAAGCATATAGTGGGAGCGAGCGGGAGCGTCACTCGGCTATCGTCCTCCGTCTTGAGCGGTTGTAACGACCAAGAGCTCGTCGAAGAAAACTTCCAATAAAATTCGTTATTGTTACTATTCATAAGACTGGTTTAATTGAAGAAGCCCTGTTTGATTTTGACAATTTCTGTGTGAAATTGCGCTTCGTATAAACGCGAGTATAATATTATGATGAAAAGAGTAAATTTGTTTTACTCACTGTTTTCACTAAGTAGTTAATTTTTTTTACTACATATAGTCATTTTATTGTACTACATATCGGTGTATATACACCTCCCTTTTTACAGGACTATATAAATCTAATACTAAAATTCTTATGGCCCTCATGCGGCAATTCACACGTGATTAGTATTATACGTGATGTGTGATGCGTGATCCGCGGTTTAAGGTAGTTCTCCTTGGACTCCCTAGTCAAAGCAGTGCTAAATGTAGAAGTTACCTAAAATTAAAAAAAACCATAGTTGTAATGTGATTTATTTATTTAAAATGATAGAGATAGTCCATGTATTATAAATAAAGCGTATTTAAGATGACTAAAATAACTTTTTTCACAAAATTTTCACAAAATGACGATTTTCTAGGAACTAGATATCGTCACTACAAACAATTGTTGATTAATCACTGGAATCTTCTTTGTTTCTCAACCGATTTTAGTTTTCAAGGTCTCAATTTGCTCCTTAGGAAATTTCATGGGGACTTGCCGAAGGAAAAATTAAAAATTATTCAAAACTGAGAAAGTTATAGATAATTGTTCATAAATTCATGTACGTCGTTAAAAAAAATATTCTTTTAATTGGCTATAACTTTCTGAGTTTTGAATAATTTTTAATTTTTCCTTCGGCAAGTCCCCATGAAATTTCTTAAGGAGCAAAATGAGACCTTGAAAACTAAAATTGGTTGAGAAACAAAAAAGATTTCAGTGATTTATCAACAATTATTTGTAGTGATTGTATCTAGTTTCTAGAATATCGCCATTTTGTGAAAAAAGTTATTTTAGTCATGTTATAAATACACTTTATTTATCATACATTGACTATCTCTATCATTTTAAATAAATAAATCACATTACACTATGGTTTTTTTAAATTTTAGGTAATTTCTACATTTAGCACTGCTTTGACTAGGGATTCCAATGAGAACCACCTTAACGCCAGCTTCGGATTAATTATATTTTTTTATTTAAAAAAGGGAGAATAGTTTTAGCGCTCGCAGCGCGCAAGCTTTTCTAATGCAGAATATAATAAGTATATTATAAATATCACAGCTTAGTTAATATTACAGATACACTAAAAATTTTAATACTGTTAGCTCAGATTTAATTTATATCAACAGAAAATTTTCCTCCGTATCAATCAATCCACATTCGTCGAGACCTTAATCCTTTTTCAAAATTTTGGATAGAATGGGATTTTCTATGTGGATTATAACAACCAATCCGAAACAATCCATAATTCAATACTTTTCAAACCATTCCCATTCAATAGTATTCTCGATATCAACTTCTAATCCGAATCAATTGTATTCAGTGGTTCAATGCAGAAATACCAAACCATTGCAGAAATACCAAATACCAAATTCCACTAGAAATATCCTGAAAATCTGGGGATAAAATCTGATTTTACGCACATGGCAAAAAAAAACTTGAAAAAGTTTTTTTAAGTAATTTATATAAAATATAAGTATATTTTGAAACAAAATTCTGAAGCCACTGGAGTATCCATGGAGAAGCCATACTGCTATTATTTAACAATAGTAATTTAAAATCAGTAAAAAAAACCGCTGCCAATTCTTTGGCACTTAGCTTCCTCAAACTAATTCATAGTTTCCTAATTAAAAATTGAAATTCTTTTTCATAAAAAGGAATGCTAAAGAATTTCAATAATACTTTGAACCGATGCGTCTTATACCAGTTTCTTGCAAAATAGTATATTACGTACCTATTTTAAAAAAAGCTTTGACAGACCACCAAGTTTAAAAAAAATTGAGATTAAAAAGAGATAAAAAAAAGGGGCTAAAAATGGCACTATTAATACGTTTTGATATTTTAATTTACTACATTATATAAAAATATTAAAATGATAGTTCTCGAAAATAAATGTAGATAATCACTTAAAATTGCAACAGAATATTGCCACCAACAAGTGTAATAAGTAACAGTTAAAATTTCAAGTCGATAAATCAATAGAATTATCGGTCATTAATTACAAATAAAATATAGACTAAAACAAGATTTATTGAAATCACGAAGGGTATAGATTTTTTTTCAATAAATTTTATACAATTATCAGCGAAATATAAACTGTAACTAAATGTGAAAAACGAATTAACGAAATTGGAAATTCAACGAAAACGCAAATTTTTTCAAAAATAATTTTTTTCTAAAAAATAAATGAAGATAATCTCTTGAAATTTTAACCAAATATAGTCTTCTAAAAGTTTAATAAGTGGTTAAAGTTTTAAGTCAGTAAATCAAGTATTCTCCGAAAAAATGCGATTCAAAAATGTAAACAAAAAATTTTTAATCTCAAATATCTTTTTTCGTAATGGACCGATTTTTTTGGGCAACGAACTCGATCAGCAGATATATAAAAGCTACATCTGTGCCAACTTTCAGGACGATTGGATAATTTTTGCTCTTGTTATCGTGCGACAACGAAAACGCAAATTTTTTCAAAAATAATTTTTTTCTAAAAAACAAATGAAGATAATCTCTTTAAATTTTAACCAAATATAATCTTATAATATAAGTATAATATTTATATAGTCTTATAGTCTTCTATAAGCTTAATAAGTGGTTAAAGTTTTAAGTCAATAAATCAAGTATTCTCCGAATCAGTCGAGTGTGCACAAAGTATATTGTAAACTTAACAAACATTATTTACTAAACTCTCCCACCCTCTCTTCCCCCTCTCTCTCTCCTCCTCTGTACCAAAAACTTTAATGAGAGCTTAAATATTTTTTCAAAACAATCAACACGTTCTTTAAAAAACTAATTTTTTAAATATATTCTACCCACACCATTTGTCTATAGTCCTTTTATTTATTCTGATCTCATATATTCAATAACCACTCTCTACAAATGGTAAGAATTTTTTTCATGACTGTACAAATAACTTTTATTTATTCGAATCTCATCTATTCAATAAGCACTCTGCAAATGGTAATAATTTTTTTCATGACTCTACCAATAATAATATTGTTAATATAAAACTTTCTACGAAAGTATAAAATAAGGCAAGTACAGACGTTTTTTCTGTATAATCTATAAAATAATAATATTTATGTTTTTTTAAAAGAAATCAAATAAATGCCAGTGAAAAAGTCTTTTACTTCTTTGAGTCATTGTATGCTGAACAAATTATACGTAAGTAAGTCCATTCAAATTGTTCATTGCAAATCAAACAAATAAAAGTTGTGAAATCAATTATCGATAGTCAAGTAATGCAAACAACTCTCGGAAACAACTGTATGACTATTCTCAGAAATGTACTAAAATTTGTTCATTCTTCTATACAAATTAAACACAAGAAAGTAGTGAAATCAATTTATTGCAGTCAAGTACCCATAAGTTAACTTGACTGAATAATATAACTTTTCGTAACTACTTAAAAATATTCAGTCAGCGGGCATAAAGTACTACTTAACGCCTAACAGGCGTAATAGCTCCCATACTCCTACCAAACTTTATAGAACCTACGCACTTTACGCCCGTGTGGGCGAAAATTATTTTAATTATATAACTACTATGCCTTCTTTTTATTTCTAAAATTCATAAGAATTTTATCAGATATTTACGAAAAGTTAAAGCCTACACGGAGAAAAATGCTGTAACAAAAATTACTATATTTATGTAATCGTGGGACAGACTTAAATTATCATAAAATTTACTACAATTTATAATAAAAATTCCTATGTTTTGAGTAATTTTTACTATGTACATAGCAATTTTTACTATAAATTGTAGTAAATTTTATGATAATTCGAGTCTGTCCCAAAGTTCCTATCGAACATAGTAATTTTTCTTACATTTATAGTAAACTTTCCTAAACATTTCTCTCAGTGTATATAAAAAAGTTACATAGTTACCACCACATCTCCATTTTTCATTGATCTTTCTCAATTTTGAAATTTCTATAATATTACGCATCTTGGGAGGACAATAGAAGTCTATAGAGCTGCTCTAGCAGGGGTGGTCCTCCAATCTCCCATACATACTTGGCGGGCCCGACGGTTTGCAGTTTAAGGTCTAGACATGGTCATTTTCATATAAATATTCATATGTTTAAAGATCAGATAAAATGTATAAATGGGTTGCTTCTACATATTAAATAGGGCTCAGTATTGAATTTATTACTCTGTTTTTGAATAGAAAGTGCAAACCTGCATGAAAATATCATATGAGATCTCATATGAGAATATTGGACATCAGATCTCATTTGGGAATATCGGACATCAGATCACATATTAGATCCCATAATATGTAAAATTGCAGATTGCATCACACATATGATATCTCATACGAGATCTCATATGAAATTTACACGACGGAAAAGAATAAAAAATAGGTGGCTTACAAAATGGTTAATAAAACCTAAAGCACTTTTGAGTAGACAATAAATTTATATGCATTTTTTATCCCATTCCCGTTTAAAAAAGACGAACACAGGGAAAAATATTTTCGGTAATGAAAGTAAATCATGAGATTCTGCACATGTAGGGATATTATATTTAAACGGTATCAATTAAAAATTAGAGCCAATGTAATTATTTATAATGGGCTTATAGGTATAAACATTGTTAATGAATTTATATAAAAATTTAGTATTCTACATTTACAAAGCCCACCAGTAAACTGGAAACCGTCGGGCCCGCCAAGTATGTATGGGAGATTGGAGGACCACCCCTGCTAGAGCAGCTCTATAGACTTCTATTTTCCTCCCAAGATGCGTAATATTATAGAAATTTCAAAATTGAGAAAGATCAATGAAAAATGGAGATGTGGTGGTAACTATGTAACTTTTTTATATACACTGAGAGAAATGTTTAGGAAAGTTTACTATAAATGTAAGAAAAATTACTATGTCCGATAGGAACTTTGGGACAGACTCGAATTATCATAAAATTTACTACAATTTATAGTAAAAATTGCTATGTACATAGTAAAAATTACTCAAAACATAGGAATTTTTATTATAAATTGTAGTAAATTTTATGATAATTTAAGTCTGTCCCACGATTACTATAAATATAGTAATTTTTGTTACAGCATTTTTCTCCGTGTAGGCTTTAACTTTTCGTAAATATCTGATAAAATTCTTATGAATTTTAGAAATAAAAAGAAGGCATAGTAGTTATATAATTAAAATAATTTTCGCCCACACGGGCGTAAAGTGCGTAGGTTCTATAAAGTTTGGTAGGAGTATGGGAGCTATTACGCCTGTTAGGCGTTAAGTAGTACTGTATGCCCGCTGACTGAATATTTTTAAGTAGGTACGAAAAGTTATATTATTCAGTCAAGTTAACTTATGGGTACTTGACTACAATAAATTGATTTCAGTACTTTCTTGTGTTTAATTTGTATAGAAGAATGAACAAATTTTAGTACATTTCTGAGAATAGTCATACAGTTGTTTCCGAGAGTTGTTTGTATTACTTGACTATCGATAATTGATTTCACAACTTTCATTTGTTTGATTTGCAATGAACAATTTGAATGTACTTACTTACGTATAATTTGTTCAGCATACAATGACTCAAAGAAGTAAAAGACTTTTTCACTGGCATTTATTTGATTTCTTTTAAAAAAACATAAATATTATTATTTTATAGATTATACAGAAAAAACGTCTGTACTTGCCTTATTTTATACTTTCGTAGAAAGTTTTATATTAACAATATTATTATTGGTACAGTCATGAAAAAAATTATTACCATTTGCAGAGTGCTTATTGAATAGATGAGATTCGAATAAATAAAAGTTATTTGTACAGTCATGAAAAAAATTCTTACCATTTGTAGAGAGTGGTTATTGAATATATGAGATCAGAATAAATAAAAGGACTATAGACAAATGGTGTGGATAGAATATATTTAAAAAATTAGTTTTTTAAAGAACGTGTTGATTGTTTTAAAAAAATATTTAAGCTCTCATTAAAGTTTTTGGTACTGAGGGGGAGAGAGAGAGGGGGAAGAGAGGGTGGGAGAGTTTAGTAAATAATGTTTGTTAAGTACAAACTATGTAGAATAGTAACCAAACTTATTCTTGCCTATAAGTTTTTACTTTTGTAAAATAATTTTTTAAAGAGATTTCACAACTTTTTAAGAGTAAAACTACATTGTAAATAATGTCTGTTAAGTATAAAACTACACTTTAATTGATTTCACAACTTTTTTGGGTTTGACTTTCAGTATCCGCGTGAAAGAAATTTATTTCGACTTTAGAACGCAAACATTTATTATTTATTCGTAGAATTCCTTTTCATAAAATAAAACGTAAATAATTTTTTAGGATATTGTATAGGTTTCGGAAAATAATTCTTATGGTTTACGAAAAAATTCTTATCGTTTGTAAAAGTTTTTGTAAAGTGATAGTAAAGGTTTTGGAAAAGAATTTCTCGTTGCTTGCAAAAGTTTGTAAAGGATTGTAGAAGTTTTGTAAAATAATTTATTAATGGATTTTTTAAAAGATATATAAATGGACCATTTTTTAAGATATTTTGTAGAGAAAATATAATAATGAATAATTTACAGATAGGAAATACTTTAAAAAATAGTTTCTAAAAGTGTTTATTATAATTGTTTAAAAAAACATTTAAGCTTTCAGTCAAGTTCTTTGTAGAGAGTTGGACAGTTGTTGAGAGCAAGATTGTTTGGATAAAAACATTAAACTTTTATTAGTATTTATTGTAGCTATCGCAAGGAATAAAAGAAAAAAGTACAAGTTCTCAGAATTACAATTCAAATCTCTATATCACCTGATTCTCTTGCTTTTATAAAACTTGAAGCTCAAAGTTGGCTGGGAAGTTGAGTTCTCATGTCAACTGCCATTTCCATAGCAGCAGGCAGTACAAAGTTTTTTAAAAACTATTCTTTCGCATCTATTTCTCTGAAATAACCTAATCCTCTAGTCTTTACAAAATGCGAAGCTCAAAGTTAACTACCCTTACGTAATAGAACCTGATACTAAGTTTTTTTATAAAACACTCTTATGCATCCATTTGCTTTTGTTTTTTTGACAAATCAAGGAGCGCGGGAGCGCTCCGAAGGCAAGTAACAGTCAAACAATGCAGAAGAGGCCTAAGGAGTGACCCGTGCCTTATATTCTTTGATATGAGAGCGCGAAAACTTTGATCGCGTTGTATTTTATCTATGCAGAATAAATATCTAGCATAATACACTTGTTGAAATCTATGTTCATTAAGCTAGAAAATTTTGAAGGTTTTATTCAAAAATATTGTCTCATTTAAGAGATATTGAGTATCAAAGAATCAGACTGGTCGATTCCGATCTTTAAATTTTTTCCTTTTCTTTCATCAGACCTGCATCCGCTTCCGATCACGTGATACGTATAACGTCACGTGACCCCATACGACCCAGCGTGTATATATATATATATATATATATATATATATGTACACCGTATCCATCGACCTAACCTTATTTACATATAATCGACCTAACCTTATTTACATATAATAACATGTCAGTATTTTTTTATTATACACACAGATATATATATTACAAATGTTATCATATCGTGATCATATCGTGATATCGTGAGTTAGTATAAATTAGTTAATAATATGTAAAAATCTCAAATAGTCAACTGGTGATGAGAAGAATTTATCTATTCTTCGTGTATCAATCAATCAATGGGAAAATAACTTTTATTAGATAAGTACTTACTGGCTAAATGTTAAATGGCTAAAATCATTTTGTAAAATTGATACTTTGTGTGATTTTTTATTTTTACAGATTTTTTATAGATATTATACCAGAATTATACCAGAAGATTTTTTTCGAGTCCTTTTGGAAATATAGGGATAAGGAGTTCTAATCGTGTAATGTGTCTGAAAATTTTGAATTAGCAAAAATGAACGACTGCCCTCATGACCCTGGTTGTTATTTTATTATTAATGGACAACAAAAAATTATTTTAATACATGAGCAGACGCTTAGGAATAGAATAATTTATATTAAAGATTTATCTATTCTTCGTGTATCAGTCAGTCAATGGGAAAAATAACTTTTATTAGATAAGTACTTACTGGCTGAATGTTAAATGGCTAAAATCATGTTGTAAAAATTGATACTTTGTGTGATTTTTTATTTTTACAGATTTTTTACAGATATTATACCAGAAGATTTTTTTCGAGTCCTTTTGGAAATATTGAGATATATGTATAATATAGCCAATAATGTTAAGGAGTTCTAATCGTGTAATGTGTCTGAAAAATCTAATTTTGAATTAGCAAAAATGAACGACTGCCCTCATGACCCTGGTTGTTATTTTATTATTAATGGACGACAAAAAGTTATTTTAATACATGAACAGACGCGTAGGAATAGAATAATTTATATTAAAGAAGATAGTAAGAATATATATAGCACTACTCAAGAAAGAAAAACAGAAGTGCAGGCAAATACTATTTACGATACAATATTTTCAAGATGTATTTTATAATATCCTCAACATGAAAATTTTATAAATCAAATGTTATTGATAACAAATTGTGATTGTGATTAAAAAATGACATCTACCAGTATTTGGTGTAATATAAAAAAATAAAATACCGGTAAAATGTGTTGCATGAAATGTTATATCAAATTAAAAAACTTCTCCTTAAAATCAGTTTCAAATATTTTGAAAATAGCTCAAGTGTGTATTAATAAGTAATTACGTCTTATGAGGTTTATAAACATCATAATAAACTTTTGCATACAAAAAATATTGCTCAGTGACACGCGAGGTTATATATATAAATATACAATATAATTTTCAGTGTTTAAAATATGGTACTGGTATGACGTGCTACATGAAGTGTTTATAATTAAATTTTAAAACTTCTATTAAAAATCAGTTTCAAATATTTGAGAATAGAACAAGTGTGTATTAATAAATAAAATAATTATTTTAGAAGAATATTAAAAATTGGTCTTCATATTTGACAGGATTAAATTATTATTATTACAAAACGACATCTAATCAGTGTTTTGCGTAATAAATAAAATAAAATACCGGTATGATGTGTTGCATGAAGTGCATATATAACTAAATTTTATTGATGACAAATAACATATAGTGATTTAAAAATGGCATGTAATCAGTGTTTTGTATTATTAAATAAAATAAAATATCAGTATGATATGTCCAATGAAGTGCATATATAAATCAAATGTTATTGATAACAAATTGTGATTACAAAATGACATCTATCAGTATTTGGTGTAATATAAAAAAATAAAATACGGGTAAAATGTGTTGCAAGAAATGTTATATCAAATTTAAAAACTTCTCCTTAATATCAGTTTCAAATATTTTGAAAATAGCTTAAGCGTGTATTAATAAGTAATTACATCTTATGAGGTTCATAAACATCATAATAAACTTTTGCATACAAGAAAATATTACTCAGTGACACGCGAGGTTATATATAAATATACAATATAATTTTCAATGTTTTGTGTAATAATAAATAAAATATGGTACTGGTACGACGTGCTACATGAAGTGTTTATAATCAAATTTTAAAACTTCTATTAAAAATCAGTTTCAAATATTTGAGAATAGAACAAGTGTGTATTAATATAAATAAAATAATTACATGTTATGAGATTCATAAACTTCATAATAAGCTTTTGCATAGGAAAAAATATTGCTGAGTGATATATAATTTTCAGTGTTTTGTGTAATAAATAAAATAAAGTAACTGGTATGATGTCTTACATGAAGTGTTTATAATCAAATTTTTAAAACTTCTATTAAAAATCAGTTTCAAATATTTTTTTAATATAACAAGTGTGTATTAATAATTTCTCTACGAAAAATTTTTAGAAAGACGAACTTAAAATGGTAAAAAATATTTAAAAACTTTTTCTGTGAATACGTTTGTAATAAACTCATTAAATACAAATCTAACAAAAGAAAGTAATGAAATCAATACGCATAAAGTCAAGTACTTACCATTAATTCTTGGAATAAATAAAAAATTTTTTTTTATTTAAAGAATTCATTTAATCGCCAACACTTATATCTATGTGAATATTACTATTTCAAATACGTTTTGTCGATAGCTATGTTTTTTTCAACTTGAAGACCTAAAATTTATCTTCCTTGGAACATTGTATATTGGAATCAAAATTTCATTTAAATAACGATGTTTGATGTAAAAATTTCTACAAATTAAACAAAAGAAAGTTATGAAATCAATTCCTATAAAGTCAAGTATTTATTATCATAAATCTATTTTCGGAGTAAATACATTTTTTTATTACAAACATTTATTCGCCAACGCTTATATATATTTTTATATGTTACTTCAACAAAGAATATAGAAGTTCAAAATTTCGAACTCAAAGACAAAAAAATTCATTTTCCTTCAAGATATTGCATGTTGGAATTGAATTCATTTAAACGACATTTTTTAAATAATACAAAAGAAAGTTGTGATATCAATTCCCAGATAATCAAGTATTTTTATTATCATTTAAACCACGACATTTTTTATAAATTATGCAAAAGAATGTTGTGATATCTATTCCCAGATAGTTAAGTATTTTTATTATAATTATAATTGAGTTGATTATATATTATAACGATACTTTCTTTTTCGAACAATATCTTTTACATTATATATGATTGAGATGTTAATGGTTCAACGGTCAATTTTTACGTTTATATCCATGTGGCCTAGTGGAATTGCTTACTCTATTTATTATATAATATTTATAATAATAAGCCAGCTATCCCAAAAGTTCTTAAGAAATAAGAAATTTTTTCAAAAAGTTTTCCACAGAAATTTGAATATCTTTTTATAAAACTTTGAGATACTGTAAAATATTTATTAAACTTATATGTAGATTTGTTTGACACATTTTAAAGGTTTTTCATTGTAAAAAATTAATGATAAACATACTTGCCGGACCCGTCCTTTGGCAGTTTTTAGCGAAACAGTTGACTATTAAAAAAAGAAAATTTCTAGAACTGTTTTGGCAACATTGCTTAGTTTTCGCTTTTCGGTAAGGCGATGTAAGGCCCCTTAGTTACCGCCGACTGAAGTCCCGTTTTTCTCATTCAATTTTTAATTTTGACAAAAAATCTCTCTGACATGTTATAGATTTGATAACTAACTATAACACACCAGAGTGATATTGTCTCCAAACTCAAAATTGAATGAAAATAATGTATCCCTGCAATCATCAGTAACGGATGGCACTAACATCGCCTTAAATTGATTGTCGATTAATTTTATTTCAATTTCAATTAGTTTATTGACATAGTTTATTGAAATTCAATAGTTTAATTGAATTCAACTATACGACGAGTATTAATATTATTATAAATAGTAACACATCTACTTGAGTCAGTGCTGGCCATGAATGGATTTCGTAATGATAACATTAATTTTTTGTATAGTTCATGACTAAATGTCATACGCAAATGCATGCAGTATACATATTAATTGTTATATGAACTTTATATTATTAGAACATTACAATAATAAGATTATTATCAATTACTTTTATAATTTTATCAAATAATATTTTTTGAAGTACTCTACTTTTATTATGCAATTGTATTCTTAACGTGCCAAAAGGATATTTATTTCTAAATCGTTAATGTACTAATAATCATTCGATATTTCTTTAGCAAATTATGTAGCTCAATAGCTTGAACTGCCAAAGGACGGGTCCGGCAAGTATGTTTATCATTAATTTTTTACAATGAAAAACCTTTAAAATGTGTCAAACAAATCTACATATAAGTTTAATAAATATTTTACAGTATCTCAAAGTTTTATAAAAAGATATTCAAATTTCTGTGGAAAACTTTTTGAAAAAATTTCTTATTTCTTAAGAACTTTTGGGATAGCTGGCTTATTATTATAAATATTATATAATAAATAGAGTAAGCAATTCCACTAGGCCACATGGATATAAACGTAAAAATTGACCGTTGAACCATTAACATCTCAATCATATATAATGTAAAAGATATTGTTCGAAAAAGAAAGTATCGTTATAATATATAATCAACTCAATTATAATTATAATAAAAATACTTAACTATCTGGGAATAGATATCACAACATTCTTTTGCATAATTTATAAAAAATGTCGTGGTTTAAATGATAATAAAAATACTTGATTATCTGGGAATTGATATCACAACTTTCTTTTGTATTATTTAAAAAATGTCGTTTAAATGAATTCAATTCCAACATGCAATATCTTGAAGGAAAATGAATTTTTTGTCTTTGAGTTCGAAATTTTGAACTTCTATATTCTTTGTTGAAGTAACATATAAAAATATATATAAGCGTTGGCGAATAAATGTTTGTAATAAAAAAATGTATTTACTCCGAAAATAGATTTATGATAATAAATACTTGACTTTATAGGAATTGATTTCATAACTTTCTTTTGTTTAATTTGTAGAAATTTTTACATCAAACATCGTTATTTAAATGAAATTTTGATTCCAATATACAATGTTCCAAGGAAGATAAATTTTAGGTCTTCAAGTTGAAAAAAACATAGCTATCGACAAAACGTATTTGAAATAGTAATATTCACATAGATATAAGTGTTGGCGATTAAATGAATTCTTTAAATAAAAAAAAAATTTTTTATTTATTCCAAGAATTAATGGTAAGTACTTGACTATGCGTATTGATTTCATTACTTTCTTTTGTTAGATTTGTATTTAATGAGTTTATTACAAACGTATTCACAGAAAAAGTTTTTTAAATATTTTTTACCATTTTAAGTTCGTCTTTCTAAAAATTTTTCGTAGAGAAAATTACATAGAAGCGGCTGGTAATACACTGTTACTTGCCTTGGTTTATACTTTTGTAAAAAGTAATATAAAAATGTTTTATTATAAAAGCTTTATAAAAAAATATATTGAATAATAAATACTTGACTTTATAGGAATTGATTTCATAACTTTCTTTTGTTTAATTTGTAGAAATTTTTACATCAAATATCGTTATTTAAATGAAATTTTGATTCCAATATACAATGTTCCAAGGAAGATAAATTTTAGGTCTTCAAGTTGAAAAAAACATAGCTATCGACAAAACGTATTTGAAATAGTAATATTCACATAGATATAAGTGTTGGCGATTAAATGAATGCTTTAAATAAAAAAAAAATTTTTTATTTATTCCAGAATTAATGGTAAGTACTTGACTTTATGCGTATTGATTTCATTACTTTCTTTTGTTAGATTTGTATTTAATGAGTTTATTACAAACGTATTCACAGAAAAAGTTTTTTAAATATTTTTTACCATTTTAAGTTCGTCTTTCTAAAAATTTTTCGTAGAGAAATTATTAATACACACTTGTTATATTAAAAAAATATTTGAAACTGATTTTTAATAGAAGTTTTAAAAATTTGATTATAAACACTTCATGTAAGACATCATACCAGTTACTTTATTTTATTTATTACACAAAACACTGAAAATTATATATCACTCAGCAATATTTTTTTCTATGCAAAAGCTTATTATGAAGTTTATGAATCTCATAACATGTAATTATTTTATTTATATTAATACACACTTGTTCTATTCTCAAATATTTGAAACTGATTTTTAATAGAAGTTTTAAAATTTGATTATAAACACTTCATGTAGCACGTCGTACCAGTACCATATTTTATTTATTATTACACAAAACATTGAAAATTATATTGTATATTTATATATAACCTCGCGTGTCACTGAGCAATATTTTCTTGTATGCAAAAGTTTATTATGATGTTTATGAACCTCATAAGATGTAATTACTTATTAATACACGCTTAAGCTATTTTCAAAATATTTGAAACTGATTTTAAGGAGAAGTTATTATTACATTATTAAATTTGTGCTAAAATTTACCTTTAGCCTTTTATTGCACATTCTAAAGCTGGAACTCATTTCATTATTTTGATATCCACATATTTCTTTTTCATAATATTTTATCAAAGACTTGCAAGGGTACTAGATCTAATAATCATACTATTGCATCACAATCAGCTAGCAAATTAAAATGTTGGTTGCAGATTCAGAAAGTAGCCATTACAGTAATTAATATTATGGTTTCATGTACTGTATATTCACAGAACAAATGGCTCCTCTGAATCATTTGGTGCCCCTCACCATAAGCCAATCATTAATTACATTATTCTCAACACTTGGATTCGTTGAAGTTTTCACTAGAAACCACTTGAATTAATAATCTATCAGACACATCTTGCAAAATTAAAAACAAAAGTTTATGAACTAAGAATCATTGGGAGAAAAAAGCTTTCTCGATATTCTTTTATAGTAGAATGTATAAAACAGCTTAATTTAATAACTCATGATTGCCGCACACATCTTGTAAAATTAAAAACAATCAGTTTATGAACTATAATTACTGATAATAAAAGCTTTCTTAACATTCTTGTATACTTTTTCAAATAATTATCTGAATCTTGTGTAGAAAAATATTTACTGAGAAATCCTCTGAAACATTTTGACGTCTCCCTCCGTGAGAAAATGATAAAATTAGATTAACTGAGCACTTTTGTTCGTTGAAATTTTCACAACAATAACACATGATTTTGGCTTTTTTCTGTATTTTAATGTTCATTTGGCATAATCTTTTAATTGGTGTTTAATTGTTTAATTGGTATAAGTAAATATGTACAAGAGCACAGCACTAATATCGACTCAGTTTCTTTAAGTATAGACAAAAAATGCTTTTTTTTAACCAAGCCTCTAACGTCTGGCCAATATTTTAAATTCTGATTTTAAGTAGAGGTTCTAAATTTGTTATAAACACTTCATTTAACAAATCATACTGCTACTTATTTTATTTATTATACAAAACATTTTATTATATCTGATCTGAAAACTTGCACTGACTTCACTATAATTATATTATAGATATGTCTTGAAAAATATTGTGTCGTAAATAATAATATATTTGCCCCATAGTAATATTGATTTGGTTTTTCTATCTTGAGTACGTGTCTGTTCTTGTATTAAAATAACTTTTTCTTGTTCATTAATAATAACTCCAAGGTCATGAGGGCACTCGTTGATTTTTGTTAATTCAAAATTAGATTTTTCAGACAGTACACAATTAGAACTCCTCAACATTATTGGCTATAATTATATGTATCTTCAAAATGACTCGAAAAAAATCTTCTGGTATAATATCTGTAAAAATAAAAAATCTCACAAAGTATCAAGTTTAAAAAAATGATTTTAGCCATTTAACATTTAGCTAGTAAGTACTTATCTAATGAAAGTTATTTTCCCCATTGATTGATAGACGAATAGATCAATTTTTCTCATCACCAGTTGACAATTTGAGATCTTTCAAATACATAACTAATTAACTAACTCACGATATGATAACATTTGTAAAATTTATATCTATAAAATAATAGATAGATAAAAATTCTTCTTCTTAGATTGCTAAGAATAAGTTCTTAACCTAAACAATCTAGCAACTTCTTGAGATCTTTGAAATGTGTTATTAACTAACTCACGATATGATAACATTTGTATATAAAAAAATACTGACATGTTGTATGTAAGGTTAGATCGATCAGATACGGGTGTGTATATATATATATAGATATACAAGCGTAAGATAGACGACAACCGGAAGTGTCGTAAGAGCTGCAAACCGGACGCCGGAATAAGGAGAAGAAAAGTATAAAAGGAAATCGCACATAAAAAATTCAGCTCTCTATATCTTCTGAACGAGATAATCTTTTTAAATAAAATGTTTTGATTTGAGTAGAGCAATGAAATGGCTTTCGATTAAGAGGGATATGTTATATAGTAAAAACTAACGCAATATACGTAAAAGCGCATTGAATTTTTCGTAGACCCATTTCAATGTATATGTAGCACGGGTCGCTCCTTTAGGCTTCTTCTATACTTGCCTTCGGAGCGCTCCTGCGCTCCTTGATGTATTATAATATTACCTATCTTGGGGTATCCAGAAAAGAATAAAAGGGAAGAAGAAGAACAATATGAAATAATGAAACTAGAAGAAATTGCCACCATTTCACTTTTTTGGAAAATTTTGTTGGTGGATGTGGCACTGAAATATGATGGTTCAACATACAATTTTAAATCCTGAAATTTATATTGATTTTATTGGAATAAAAATTTGCTAATATTTATTTTCTTTTCTATTCTTCACTGGTTGATTAGCTTTATAGCATATACATACATATCTTCCTATATTATATAGATGTTAGCATTATTTATGAACATCAGCCCCCCTCACCCACTCCCCAGCCACCCCTCAAAATAACGTAAAAATCAGCGTCATTCTGCGATTCTTTTTATATTTAAATAGCCTTCTCGTCTCCCCTCGCCCCTCTCACCGCCCCACAGCCGTCCCTCCGACCCCTCGAGCCACCCTCTTGCTCCCTCTTGCCACCCGTCATGGCTACCCTTTCCATTAATCGTATTTATTATCTCGGTACACACCACGTGTAAAGTATTGTGTTAACAGCCTGACAAGTTCGAAAAAAGCTTAAGTATTTTTCAAAATTAGAATACAGGGATTTCTGACGTCGCTGATCACGACTTTGCTGTTGGAGATTCGAAATTCAAAATGGTGGATCCAATATGGCCGTTAAAACTTCAGAAAATGCTTAGATTTTGCTCAAAATTGGAATTCATGGGTTTCCGAGGTCGCTGATCACGATCTTGCTATCAGACTTTCGAAATTAAAAATAGCGGTAAAAATTCGACCAAGGCTTAGATTTTGTTTAAAATTTGTATACAGAGGTTTGCGAGGTTGCTGATCAAGTTTTTCTATTAAACTTTCGAAATTCAAAATGGGAGATCCAATATGGCGATTAAATGTTGTAAAAGTACTTAGAGCTGGCCGAAAATTGGTATGCATGGGAATTCGAGGTGCTGATCAAGATTTGGCTATTACACTTTCGAAATTCAAAATAGTGAATCCAATATGACGAGGAAAAGTTTAAAAAAAGCTTAAATTGTGCTCAAAATTGGTATACGGAGATTTACAAAGTTGTTGATCACGATTTTGCTATCAGACTTTCAAAATTCAAAATAGCGAATAGAATATGCCTGTTAAAACTTCGAAAAAAGCTCAAGTTTTTTTCAAAATTGGAATACAGGGATTCTCGTGGTCGCTGATCACGATCTTGCTATCAGACTTTCGAAATTCGAATGTCAAAAGTTCGAAGGAAGCTTAGATTATGATTAAAATTTGTATACTGGGGTTTTCTAGGTCGCTAAACAGAATCCTGCTATAAGACTTTCGAAATTAGAATGGCGGATCCAATATGGCCGCTAAAAGTTAGATAAAAGCTTAGATTTTGTTAAAACTTGGTACACGGGAAACTTCGAGGTCGCTAATCACGATTTTGCTATCAGAATTTCAAAATTCTTAATGGCAGATCCAATATGGAGGTTAAAATTTCGAAAAAAGCTTAGGTTTTCCTCAAAATTGTAATTCAGATGTTTCGAAGTTGCTGATCACGATTATGCTATCAGACTTTCGAAATTCAAAATGGCTGATCCAATATGGCGGTTGAAAGTGCGAAAAAAGCTTAGGTTTTTCTCAAAATTGGAATACAGAGGTTTCGAAGTCACTGATCACGATTTTGCTACAAGACTTTTCAAATTCAAAATGGCGGATCTCATTTGACGGTTAAAAGTTCGGAAAAAGCTTAGATTTTGCTGAAAATTGGAATTCAAAGGTTTCGAAGTCGCCGATCTAGATTTTGCTATTGGATTATCGAAAATCAAAATGGTGGAACCGATATGGAGGTTAAAATTTCGGAGAAAGCTTAGATTTGGTTCAAAATCGGTATACAGGCGACTTCGAGGTCGCTGATCAAGATTTTTCTATTGGATTTTCGAAGTTCACAATGGCGGATCCAATATGGCTGCCAATAGTTAGAAGGAAGGTTAGATTTTGTTGAAAATTGGTATACATAGGTTTTCGAGGTCGCTGACCGAAGTCCAAATAAGATGCATGTGGTGAAAGAAGACGCCGAATTGAGTAAAAGGTCGTTTAGTTTACTCAAAAGCCTTAAAAGCTCGTGAAATGACACCAGTTTGAAGATGACCTTCAAACATAAAATTTCAAAGTTAGGATTCTGTACAATATTTTGAACATTGCGAACCGTATGCAATTTTAGTGCCCTTGAAAAATGAAAAAATACTTGTCGAATCATTAATAGAGAAGAATAGAAAGACTTTAATTCTAAAATGATAGGTGATAAAGGCATACTCTGGATGTTCCGTTTGAAATGGATTCGGTCATATAATCACATATTTCTACCCAGTGTCAGATACATTGAGATAGAAATAGTAGTGGTATTCTACGAATTAAAATATTCTATAATTACTTTTATATTATTTATTTTAAATTGAATATACAAATTCTTAGAAATAAAAAATTTTTTTGGAAAAGAATACCCGACTTGGAGAAATACACTAAAAATATGAAATAATCTATGAAAGAAGCTCACTATAAAAGTACATTATAATGTGCATTCAATTTGAAATACTTTTTAATTGTAACGACCGAGATTAATAACATTAATATTGAAACATGGATCAACCAATAATCAATAACAAATACATTGGTAGAATCGGTGCGTATTTTCGCGCCAGCCCGGCGGTTGTGTGGCGGTTCATATTCTCGCACGAGGCTGCTGCAGCGCGCCTTTTGACAGTCACCGGTCTGCGTACGCACTTCATTGGCAGCGGGCAGCGCTTGGAGGGGATCCCTCTCGCGAAGCAAATTGGCGACTCGTCTATAAATGCACGGATCGCGGTGCACTCTGCTTCATTCAGTCATCTGGCTCTTAGTCTAGATATCCTTAGGCTAGTGACCTCTATTTGTATTGTTTGTCTATTTGTACTCATACCTCTACAATCACATAAATTAAGCCTTCTTTCGTTTCTTGTATATACAATTTACTTATCGCTTTGAAATCTTTTAATAACATTTGATAAATTATTTTACAAAACCATGCCAATCCTTTACAATTCTTGAAAAAGTTATTTTCCGGAACCTATATAATCTCTAAAAATAATTTACCTTATATTTTGTGAAAAGAAATTCTATGAATAAATAATAATAATAATTCTAATTTATGAAAAGGAGTTCTATGAATCATAACTACTCTCTACAAGTACAAAGAATTTTTTTTCATATGACTGTACAAATAGTATCATTCATTAAACTTTCTACGTAAGTATAAAATAAGGCAAGTATAAGTTTTGTCTGTAATCTGTAATAAAATAATTATTTCTCCAAACTTATACTTTCTAATAAGTACTGTATAATAAAAAGAATTTTGATTCATATGATTTTATAATAGTATTGTTAATAACAAATTAAATTTATGATTCAAACCAAATCAAATAATCAGAGCATAATATTTGTAGACCCTTATTTATTTAAATCTGATCATTTCAATAAGAACTTTCTGCAAATGGAAAGAATTTTTTTTCATATTATTGGTTTTTTTTACTCCAAGTGGATCACCTTCTGGGGGGAAGTAGAAGAAGGAGCCGTCGGAGGAGTGGCTCCAGCCACCGACGACGAAGAGTCGGTGGAGGGAGAGAGAACCGTTCCCTCCACCGTCACCAGCTTGTACTCCTCCTTAGCCAGCGAGCCATCACCACCACAAGGCCGCGGCTTCAGTAGCCCGGTGCAGCTTCTCGAGTTGCGATGGAATGCATTCAACAGGCATTGCGAGAGGCCCACGAGACGTTTCACTTGGTCCGAGAGAGAGAGAGACCGCTGCCAGAGGGAGAGATCCGCGTATGGAACTTATATTCGTGATGGGCTGGCGAGTTCTCGGCCCCCTAGACCAATGCAGTCGCGCAGCGCCGTCAAGAATGCCAGACAGAAGAGGCAGCATGCCAGGGAATGCACGAATGTCGCGCTGCCCCTATCGCGGCAGAAAAAACGTGCCGTGAGATCGAAGCGGCGAAGCAAGAGGCAAGACAAGCGCAAATGCGCCTCAGAGAGGCGCAGGCTGACAGCGCCAAGTCGTCGTCGCTACTACTTCGGGAAATCCGGAGTCCATGAGCACAAAAAGATGTCAGCAACCAATGGTTCAAACGACGGTGAAGAGGAACAACTCCACATCAACTCTACCAAAGAGGAGGAATAATTCTTGGGACGCCGGGGCCAAGACTACTCCTGTATCCTGAATAAAGGCCTGGGCCGGCCGTGAACTATTTCCATAATTACTTTATCTTTCTCTCTTTTCCCCTTTCCGGATCCTAGCCTAGCATGCCCTGATCATCCCCCTGCGTGCGAACTTCGCGTTTAGTGTAGATAGAGCGTCGACTAGGGGGTGGTATGTCGCGTTTGGAAGAGGTGTGTATCGAAGTTCGAATATTCGTGGGCACACTCTCGTGTGCAAGCATGTATTTGGGGCGTAGCGCTAATGCGCATGTGCGCGAAGGGAGAGCTCGGCAACGGTGTGCATGAACGACACTCAAGTTTCCGTCTTGCCCTTGTATAGACACCGAGAAAAAGCGAGAGGATCTCCGCGAAGAGAATTGCCGGTGTCCACGTGTATAAGGAGTGCTCGCTGTGTCAACAGTGGAAGTGCCATTTAGCACACCATCCACGCAACGAGACAATAGCTGACCACAACCACTTCCCCGTGCGATCCTCTCTGCATTCACCTTCGATACGACGCGGGTATAAACCGAGAAAGAGAGAGCGCGAGACGGAGATGACGTACTCTCCGGCCGGCTCCTCCGCACCGATGCACAATGGGACCAAACACCTAATTTCCTGACTAAACCTCACCTTCACGCGAAATGTGCACGAAAAAAATTTCTGCAAAAAGCTTTGGATTCCTTTTGCACCGCTCTTTCGGAAACCGTTTCCCTCGAATCGAACCATAATGTTTATCAACATGAAACCGTTGCAGTTTTAGCGCGTTGACTCGAAAATTCGATTTGCCTGTTGAGTTGACATGAAATATACGATCATGCATGTGTCCCTTATATATATAAATATACATTTATATTTACGATACATAAAAATATACATTTACATGCTTTTGCTTCCTCATTGAGGAAGCTTTGTAACGATGAAAAAATTTTTTGAGACTAACATAACGAAGTTTTTCATTTGTTTTTTTCTCAAACTTTATAGTTAATATTAGTTTTTACTATATCTTTTATATGCAAAAACTTTTCCATTAGTTAAATTTACTAAACAATTATTGCTGTGACAAAATCAGACATTTTATAGTGTTGATAGTTAAAGTTGCGATATCTTAGGATCGATGTAACATTTACCGATTGTTTATAATAATTAAAGAGACATAAAACTTTGCTGTGACTTTTAAGTATGGCTCTTTTAGTAATTTTTCGCAAAAATAAATTTATTCAAGGATTATTATCTTTAAAAGATAGATTTTACCATAATTTGCTGATAAACATTATTTTAATAAATGAAATTTGCAAAAATAATACCAGTTATTAGAGAAGTAGTTAAAAAAGCATATAAATGTATCTTTTTATGTATCGTAAATATAAATGTATATTTATATATACAAGGGACACATGCATGATCGTGTATTTCATGCCAACTCAACAGGCAAATCGAATTTTCGAGACAACGCGCTAAAACTGCAACGGTTTCATGTTGATAATCATTACGGATCGATTCGAGGGAAACGGTTTTCGAAAGAGCGGTGCAAAAGTAATCCAAAGCTTTTTGCAGAAATTTTTTTCATGCACATTTCGCGTGAAGGCGAGGTTTCGTCAGGAAATTAGGTGTTTAGTCCCACTGTGCGATGTCTCTATGAACCCGCATCTTCACTGCCGAATAGTTTTCGCCGTCTTCCCGGACCCGGCGACAAATGTCAGTGCCTGCAGACTACCGTGCGAGCGTGCGAAACTCTACCTCGATGCGCGAGTTAGAGAGCGACGAAGGCATGCTGTGCACCACTAACTCGCGAGTGTAAACACAGCAACGCACTATTCTTTTTACTTCTTGTTAGAGTCATTCTTTAGTGTTTCAATAAACGTGTATTGTGTTGGTCGAATTCGGAGGACACTCATATTCATTTCGCTTCACGCATCCGTCCGTTCGTACTCCCTCGTACCTCGGATACCGCCGCCTTCGCGGGATAGCCGATTTGCCCGGCAATCATCCGAGCTCCGTGTACGCGGTTCTCCTTTTTATTCGCCTAACCTTCACACAATTATAAATCATGGGTAACTTCTGCGTTAGTCGGTTACAAGAATATCGAATGGCACTGCACCGAGCGTGCGCAGTACGTCAGCCAGGGCACCGCTGGAGCCACAACGCGGGCACACATCGACCTCGACGAGCAGGGTCACCGAGGAAGACGTCTTCATTGCGGACCGGAGCGAAAGAGAAGGAGAGATCATAAAAAGTAAGCTTTCGGCTTTGCCGAAAACTCTCTCGATTATTTAAAAACTTTCCAATGATAGTCAATACCTAATTTCAATCTTTTAAATTAATACTGTTTGCGAAATATTACAGTCTAAATTTAAAGCTACATAAGCACAGTAGTAAGCCAAAAGTCGGGTTTATAAAGCCCGTTTTTTTATATATAGGGGTTTATTGAGCCCGATTTTGATTATGCAGCCCGGGCTTCATAATATTTCTAAATATAGGGGTTTATGCGGCCTGACCTAGAGTCTATAACCCCAGGGTCCATTATTTCTTTAGTCACTTGCCATAGGGAACTCTGGGCTGTAGGTACTAATATACAGTCTTGGGCTACATAAACTCCGATAAAAGTAGAGTAGAATAATTTAAAATGACTAGAATACTGTATGACTAAGCCTATTAATTCCATTACCTATCACTGAAGTTATCAGATCGTTATTAAAGCTAATATCTCGCATTCACTCTCACCACTCGCGTTAATAAATAAATTCATACATATAAAACAGCGTATATTGAACGATACATAAAACTATTTACATGTAGAGCATTTCGCGTGTGATTAGTCAATGTCAAGGAGATGCTTTCTCAGAGCAGTTATAAACCTGCTGAGAGATGAAAAAATTCTTATCGCAGCAAGCAGAGGATTCCATAGAGCACCTTGTACTCGAAAAGATCTATCACCAGTTTGGTTGCACGTCAGGGGTATTGTTAATTCTTTAATTTCACCTCTAGCAGTAGCTCTGGGTACATACCTAGAAAAGAGACTTTCTAGATAGTCCAGAGAATGCATACGCATGATCTTGTACATAAGTACCGCCATGAAATAGTGTCTCCTTGTATTAGTGCGCAGCCAACCCAGAGTGAATGTATGAGGTGAAATATGATTAAACCAACTTAGCTTACACCTAACACCATATCTCACGCCGGAGTTTTGAAGTAGCTGTATTTTTTCCCTTAGTTCTTGAGATGCCTCAAGAAAAACCACCGAGCTGTAATCCAAATTCGGGAGCAACAGAGAAGCCACGAGTTGTTTCTGTAGAGTCTCATACTGACGGAAAAATCGGAGCGCGTACAACACTCGATTGAGTATTTAGTTACCTGATTTATATGCGCTACCCACGAGAATTTCGCATCTAGCACAACACCAAGACTAGTGACGGTCTCACAGAAAGGAATGCAGGCTGCGTCTCCGAGGTCAATTGTCTTCGGCATAGCGCCAGCGTAGAATTTGTTTACAAATTGATTGCCGCCGAAAACAAGTGCCTTGGCTTTTGCCTTGTTAAGTTTGAGACCGAGTCCCACAGCCCAATCCGACACCGTTATTGTTGCTTGCAGCACTGCTCGTATTCTCGAATCTTTATTCTCTCGGGGCACCTGCGTATAAATTTGTAAATCATCTACATACAAAAGATGCTTGATGCATCTCGGATCCAGGGCGTCACGTATGTCATTTATGTAAAGTCATTTATGTAAACAACAAGGATCCCAGAATCGATGCCTGTGGAACCCCAAGATTCGTGCTTAACCACAAGGATACGCCCTGCGTACGCAATGCGTACAGGCGCATTGGCGCCGATCTGTTAAATATGAGTTGATACATGGGAGAGCGGGTCTAGACAAACCCTCCAATCTTAAACGTTCGAGGAGTCGAGCACGTAAGATTGTGTCGAATTCCTTACTAAAGTCAAATAGTAAAAGTATCATGACGTATTTCTTGTCGATGCCAAGTCTTATGTCCTCGGTCAATTTTAGGAGCGCCGTCCAGGTAGACTGATGCTTTTTAAACCCATAGGCCAGTAAAATTAGTTTTTCCACCAACTTAACTGTAACTAGAGGGTTGCGAGCGGATTCTGGTCGGGGGGAGGGGCATCAGGTACAATGATCCGGTGAGTGCGTCCAAAAATTATGTCAGGATCATTTTTTAAATAATGAATTAATGATCGAAAAGTCAGTTTTTTGACGACAGAAGAAAAACTACTGACTTTACAGAAAAAAGTTAAATGTAAACTTTGTAGATATTGAAAAGATCTATCAAACGCAATTTACAGATTTACATTTAGTTAATTTGTTTATCTGCAAATCGCAAAAAACCGCTAAAAATAGCCATTTTAACGATTGTTTATAACACCGTTAAAAAATTTGCTAGGTGCTTGATAACTCGCTTTCGTATAGCTCTTATAGTGCTTAATAAGCAGCTAAAATTTTAGTTAAAAATATTCAATAGTTTTTGCATAATTCCATTTATTTATTAGATTTTGGTCATTTTTGCGCGATTTTTCCCAAGCCGTGGGACGTCGAACGAGGATGCAGTAAACGGATTTTGAAAGTTTAACATCTCTACTTTCATGAACAATGAATAGCTAAGCAATTATTTCAAATTTAGTTATTAAAAATCGCAAAATAAAAAAAAGTCATTTTTTTGGTATAAATAAAAGCAATTGCGACTCCTGTATTTGTCGGAGATAAACAACAGTAGGTTCGTTGGAAAGCTCGCATTTTTCCCCAAATTTCAACGTCCCTACGAACTCTCTAAGTGCTCTAGAAGCCGAGATAATTTTTTTTTTTGTAAAAATCGCCGTGTCTTCAATTATTAATATTAAGAAACGAAACAGGCGCGAAAAATCGAATTAATAGTTGTACTCGCATAAAAAAAATATTGCGTCACATTAATTGCAAAATTACATTGTTATAAATAATCACAAAGGTGCGGGTCAAAAATGGAGAAGGCTACAGTGTTCTAAAGTAAGTTCAAGGAGAGGTAGTATTAGCTTACGAAAATTTGACTTTAGTAAGTACTGTCTTTTTTGCGGAGAAGATGCGTCCGATGAGTATGAGGCCAAACGGAAGATTCAAACTAAAATGAATCTTTACAAAGTTCAACATGTTTTAAGCAATACTCTCCAAAATAATATTATGGAAAAAATTAATTCGCGATTAGAAAATAGTAATTTACAAGATATTCGTCAGGAAGAATATAGAAATCTTAAGAAACGCATAGAAAACGTAGATTTAGTGGAACGGGCCGCTCGTTACCATGATCATTGTCTTAGGAAATTTTCAATTCTTAGACTTACTCAGCAGCCTAGCCGACCGATGAGCGAAGGTACATCCGAAGCTGTAGAGTATATAATATCTTATTTGTGCGAATATAGTGGAAGACGAATGTCAATTTTCGATTAAAGATATTTTAAGTGAATACAAAGGAGAAGTTCCTATGAAACTAGATACAATACAAAACAAATTATTAGAATATTTTGGTAGCACAATTACGATTTATAAAGTAAAAAATGATTTAGTGGTTTGTTTTGCATCTGTAAGAAGTAAAATTCTCTCTGAGGAATGGTACAGAAATAAAAACTGAGATGAAGATAAGGAGAGTGAAAGGATAATCGAGACATCGGCGAAATTAATTTTGAATGATATTAGATAAAAATATTACGACACAGCTAATTATCCTGCTCCCAATTGTTTTTTACATAACGTTGATGATGACATACCACGGTCGTTACGATTATTTTTAGATGTTTTAATTAAAAGTCACAAATGTTCAGAAAATTCTTATGTTATGTGGGATAAAAGAATTACAACACTTTGTCACATTATAATAAATTCAGTGAGACCTCGGTCATTTTTATCCCCTATATTGCTAGGCCTGTCATCGATGATGTATAAGAAACATGCTTCCAAAAATCTAATTGATTCGCTAGAGTATATTGGCTTGTGCGTTTCGTACTATAAAACGCAACTTTTCGAGTCCTCTATAGTTTGCCAACCCGAAAGTTACGATGCAGGAAAATCGTATATCCAATTTATTTATGATAATGCGGATTATAATACGTGTACTATCGACGGCAGAAATACGTTTCATGCCATGGGTGGAGTGGTCTGTGCAACTCCTGCCTCTGAAATATCGAGCAGTACGAAAATAGAGCGCCTGCGTCGTATTCCATCGGCAACTAATGTAGGCACTTTTGGATTTGTTCCTTTAAAGAATTTTCAAAGAGGTATTCATGCAGGCCTTAAGAATATCAAAGTTGAAGACTTCAATGGAACAAATCCAATTGTGAACAATCAAGTGGAGGATTCTGATTTATTGTGGTTTTATGGTAATTACGTACGGCGGGAAAACATGAGCGGCTGGAATAGCTTTATGGAACTATGTACGCAAATAAAACCATTTCACATATCAAGAATAATTCCGGTTCCATTTGTCAATGCACCGCCAAGTAATTACGATACAATTTTTACTGTTTTAATTGAAGCTAATAATAAATGCAAGAGTCAAGATCAAAAAAATGTTTTCGTCACTTTTGATCAACCTCTATATCAAAAGGCTAGAGAAATCATTGAGTGCTGTAAAGGAACTCAAAACGAAGCAAAGATGAATAAAGTTATTGTCAGGCTCGGAGGGTTCCATATGCTTATGTCCTACCTTGGCGCAATACGTTTTATAATGGAAGGTAGTGGATTAAAGGACGCATTTTGTGAACTTTATGCTGAAGTTTTAGCCGAAAAAGCACTAACTGGCCATGCCTGTTCTAGAGCAATCCGGGGGAATATTTTAATTCAAAATGCTTTGGCGAATATTCTTTTTTCTTTGATCGATCTCTCAGATGAAGAAGTACTTGTTCTGAATAATTTGTTTAACCTTGTAGGAAAATCGGAGTTCCATACGTTGCTAAAAAATGATCAGTTCAAAGAAATAAAAAACAAGTTTATAAATAAATTAGAATCGATAAAAGAAAATGGCCCAACTACACGATTATGGATTTTCTATTTTAATATGGTTGATATGGCTAAGCAATTTATTCAGGCTGAAAGAAGCGGAAATTGGTCTAAACATTTGCAGTGTGTCCAACAAATGTTGCCTTATTTTCATGCCAGCGGCCATAATCTTTACGCTAAAAGCAGCCACCTATATTTTCAAGATATGAATAATCTTGAAAATATAATGGATGTTATGGAATATGACAAATTTAGTCGTTCAGGTTATTTTACCATAAGGCAAATTGAGAAGTTTCGATCTGGTACATGGTCGGACATGATTATAGAGCAAATGCTAATGAGACCGATGAAAGTTAGCGGTGGATTGACTCATGGACGTGGGATAACTGAAAGTACTTTATGTAAATGGATTCTGTCAACTATCGTTCTGATTGAAGTAACGGATGCTATGGAGCAATTTTGTAACATCACTTACGTTACTTCGGATCAACACGTAGACGCAAGTAATTCGCGAATCACGAGAGATTTACAGGACTCCAAAAAGTTGACAGAATTTTTCAAAAATCATAACCTATTTCCCGTGACCGATAATATATTATCGATTAGCACTGGGATAATAGGTGATGATAAAATAAATTGTTACAAAGCATTAGAAATTGGTTTGTCTTCAATGAACAGAATTATTGGTGGTGATTTTGGTTCGGTGAAATTTCACAAAAAAGACAAAGTGCTATCATTGAAAGCAGTAAATTCTTCTGTAAAAATTGATAACGAAGTCGTAACAATTGACCCAACTCTTATATTCCAGAGAATATCATTAAATATTCAAAACAAAACAGATATGCATAAGTTTTTAGAATATGAACTTGCTCCCTACCCTCTTTCTCTTTTTGACGAAGGCGGGATGTGAAAAGGAAGAAAATCATCATTCTATGATAATTTTTCGAAGATTTCTGGTGTATCTCGTGGTCCAAACGATTTTTATGTGGTTGATGGGGGTTTCCTTTTGCATAAAGTTCGGTGGGATACTAATAAATCCATAGACTTTATTATTAAACAGTATGTTGATTACACAACCCATAATTACAGACGAAATTCCACCATAGTTTTCGATGGTTACCCAGAGGGTATAAATGTTAAAAGCACAAAAGCAGCCGAGAGGTCACGGAGAGAGAATAAAAATTTAGGCCGAGAAGTAGAATTCAATAGAGATACGATTATTACGATTTCGCAAGACAAATTTTTGAGCAGGAATAAAAATAAAAAAAACTTAATTGAATTACTGTGCGAAGAGTTTGAAAAAGAAAAATGTAGTACAGTCGTAGCGGAAGAAGATGCTGATTTTCTGATTGTGAGTACTGCTGACAAATGCAGCGTAAGCGGTACAACTTGGATAATTGGAGAAGACATCGATTTATTGGTAATATTAACGCAGCACTTACCTATTAATACTATTTACTTTTTGAAACCTGGAAAAGGGAATGTGAATGATTGCATATATGACAGCAACAGTTTTAAATATTTGAAAGTAAAAAGGTTAATAGGTTTCCTGCATGCTTTCACAGGATGTGATACAACGTCTTGTTTTTTCAAACAAGGCAAAAACAAATTAATAAAGACGCTTTCCGATGATGTAGTTCTACAGCAAAAAGCACAGCATTTCTACGATCCCTACGTCACTCCTGATGTTTTAGCTTCGAGTGCTAACGATATAGTTAGCCAAATGTATGGCACCAAGAAAGATAAAAAGACTCTACATGAGCGGCGGTTTTTTAACTTTCAAAAATCAGCTTTGAAAGGTAGTTTGAAATTAGAAAATTTGCCACCGACTGAAGGTGCTACTAAGCAGCACGCATACAGATCGTACCTACAATTACAACAGTGGCTTGGTTATAAAAAGGATCCAACAGCGTGGGGTTGGGAAGAGCGACAAAATGTCATCTACCCAGTGCATACGCTGGAACCGCTTATTCCCGATGAGCTACTGAGTAAAATTAGTTGTAGGTGTGAGACGGGATGCAAAAAGAAAACATGCAGTTGTCGTAAATATGGGCTGCGATGCTCTCAAATGTGCTCGTCATGTCATGGTGATAGTTGCACGAATATCGAAGAAACCACGATAGACGACAACACAGACATCGGTATTAATGATGATACGCAAGACGAAGAGTTGATTTTCGAAAAAATGATGCAAATGCCGATGCAAGATGATACTCAACATGTAGACGAAGAAGAAAACGAAGAAACAGAAGAAGAAGAAGAAGAAGAAGAAGAAGAACACGCTTCACAAATACACACAGATACACACAAAAAAGCGAAAAATGCCAATACAATAGACATTTGTATGTTGAATAAAATTTTTTTAAAAGTGAATATATTATTTTTTATTATTTAAGAAACTAATAATACGTACCCAACCACACATATATAATTAATTAATTATTTATTTATGAAAAAAAACATTACAAAGTTAATTAAAATAATTATTGTTAATTAAGTATTGTTAAATAAACTTTTTCGGGGAAATAAGTAGGCCAGATGTTATTATTTTCGCGAGCCATCCCAAATTAAAAAAAAAATGAAGTGTTTATGTCAATAAGTTACCGAGATATAAAAAATTTTTCGAGCGCGTCGGATTTGAAGTTCCTATGTTCAGTTTTTTTCGCGTGACACTGTAGCCTTCTCCATTTTTGACCCGCACCTTTGTGATTATTTATAACAATGTAATTTTGCAACTAATGTGACGCAATATTTTTTTTATACGAGTACAACTATTAATTCGATTTTTCGCGCCTGTCTCGTTTCTTAATATTAATAATTGAAGACACGGCGATTTTTACAAAAAAAAAAAATTATCTCGGCTTCTAGAGCACTTAGAGAGTTCGTAGGGACGTTGAAATTTGGGGAAAAATGCGAGCTTTCCAACGAACCTACTGTTGTTTATCTCCGACAAATACAGGAGTCGCAATTGCTTTTATTTATAACAAAAAAAATGACTTTTTTTATTTTGCGATTTTTAATAACTAAATTTGAAATAATTGCTTAGCTATTTATTGTTCGTGAAAGTAGAGATGTTAAACTTTCAATATCCGTTTACTGCATCCTCGTACGACGTCCCACGGCTTGGGTAAAATCGCGCAAAAATGACCAAAATCTAATAAATAAATGGAATTATGCAAAAACTATTGAATATTTTTAGCTAAAATTTTAACTGCTTATTAAGTACTATAAGAGCTATACTAAAGCGAGTTATCAAGCACCTAGCAATTTTTTTAACGGAGTTATAAACAATCGTTAAAATGGCTATTTTCAGCGGTTTTTTGCGATTTGCAGATAAACAAATTCACTAAAATAAATCTGTAAATTGCGTTTGATAGATCTTTTCAATATCTACAAAGTTTACATTTAACTTTTTTCTGTAAAGTCAGTAGTTTTTCTTCTGTCGTCAAAAAACTGACGTTTCGATCATTAATTCATTATTTAAAAAATGATCCTGACATAATTTTTGGACGCACTCACCGGATCATTGTACCTGATGCCCCCCCCCCCCGACCAGAATCCGCTCGCAAGCCTCTAGTTACAGATAAGTCTGAAAAGGAGCTAAAATAATCTAATTTGACTGGCCTATAACACGAGCTCCTCTGGATAAAAGAAACCGTCGATAATTTCTTCGTTCAAATCTTCGAGCACTTATGTATAGAGATTTTAACGCGTCGAAACGCGGATTATCTTGAACACTTCTTCGCTAAAATTTTTTTCGTATCCTCTCTCAAAGGTGTTCTTGGTTAGACTGATGCGCACGAGGTTGCCCACCTTGAATTTAGGCAGCGCCGGTGCTCGCCGTCGATAATTGTAGCTCGCGCGTTTGGCTAAATTTTCGATCGCTGTCGGCGCGTTGTACAATGTGACTTCGACAGGTCTCATGCGCGTACCACTGTGTAGCGTGCGATTGTAAGCGTGTACAATCTTTTGCACGACATCGATGTATCTCTTTGTGTTACTATGAGAAAAGTATCGCCAGATTCGCTCGCGTAACGTTCTGTTGAGTCTTTCGACCACAGCTGCTTTAATATCGGGGTTACGAGCGACTCGGAATGTTATCTCTTTTCGACGGAGGAGCGCCTGAAATGCTGAACCGGTAAACTCTTTGCCTCGATCGGTTTGCACGCATACAGGCAGTCGGGGATGTGCTCGGTCGATAATCCGTGCGAAGGCGTCGGCAACGTTGCGCGCGGTCTTATCTTTTATCGGTTCCACCCATGCGTACTTACCGAGTAGGTCAATCATCACTAGAATGTAGTTATAACCATCGTTGTAATCTTTTATCGTCGTGAGCTGTAGCAAATCGGCCTCCCAAACATCGTCAATGTTCGTCACGTTGTAGCGTAATCGTGGAAATCGCCTTCGTATCGGGTGATGGAGCGTGTAGGCATCTTGATTGCTCAACCACGAGTAAATTTTTTTCTTTTCCTTTTTAGCGTTCAAGCGCACAAGATTGCGTGCCCCAGCGTAGCCAGCTTCATGCTCAAAGTCGTAGTATTGTTTTTCGTACGTCATTTTTTTTTTATTTTACAAACCAAGCGTGAGCCACTTTTTCTTCGCTTGTTTTTTACTGCGAGTCTGTATAGACGGCTGGGGTGATTCGTGCTGTATAGGTGTGGATAGGCGACGTTTGGCCGAGCGCTGAGGATCCGTCAATATTTGGCAAATTTTTAAAACTGTTGGATTATTAATTAAGTTTCCCGGTGTTTCGGAAGTTTTGAGAAATTTTGCAAATTCAATGCGGCCAACGGGCGCCTCCTCGTCCTTACTGTTCTTTTTTAATGCGTCGATGATTAACTCTATTATATTGGACCGAGCAATTACACGACCATTTATAGTAATGGTGCCCGAGTTATCCCACTTGAGACGCTCGGGTACAGTGACTTTCCAATGTGTTAGCGCCTCTTCGACCTCGTCTATTTCAGGGTGCTCCTCACGCGCAGCGCTACGCTCGTTATCACGGAAGAAAAGATAGCGACGTAAAATCTGTAGATATTTTACGCACTTCTCGTAATCGTCTCTAGCTGCTTGTGAGCGTAAAACATCTTACATTTCACCATCCAGACGAAAAAAATGATCACCTGGTGTTTGCAGAGTTTTTTCATTCGTATTCCTCGCCCCCTCCTCCTCCATGACTTTAGATTGCGATGTATCCGGTGGCACAAGGATCATCTTACGAACTCGCTGCATGTTTCGAGCCAAATATTTTTGAGATAAGCGCTCCTACGATCGGGGAGAGTAAGAGTGGTAAAAACGACCCGCCGTTTTGTATAATGACACGTTTCTTCGATTTCCAAGTACCGTTGCCTCTATCACCAGTACGGATCAGCTTACGCAGCGTTTGCTTATGTTTACGCAATCGGCCCTTTTCGGAATCGCTTAGTTTTACGATGCCCTGCAAAACGTTCAACACACTCGCATATGCATCTGACGACAGGTTTATCAGCTGTGCGCGCTATAGCAACACGATGTCTTTTCTCCCCATGACAAAGAGCGTTCAAGAGAGCAAGGTTTCTTTTCGAGAAATGTTTACCGCAGGCTACCGCTTTACGACCTATCGGCGCCATAGTTTTTTCCCGATTATTAACGCACGCCTCATTCACCGAGATTTAAAGTACTTGGGCACGTAGGCAACGTGCGTCCCGGCATTGGGAAATATGTTTGCTCGAAATCTAAACTCGTCTAAGCAGGCTTGAGAGAGATCGATAAAAAGATAGGATTGAGGTTCACGCGTGGCGTCTAGATAGGCCTCGCGCAAAAAAGCCGAATCTTCTGGGAAAATATGTCTCGCAGTATTTGTGCTCTGTCGCGAGAATTTTTGAACAATACCAGATACTTGGTATTCAAACTAATGTCGCGCTGTGCCTTACCTTTGTGAAATACGTTTTGCGTAACGAATATTACGCTAATATTTTTGTGATGACTACCCTTTGCAAATAAATCTAAAATAACATCGCTCGACGATTCACGCATGAGGTCGTCGAGAACGAGTAACTTTTTTTTCTCATTGTCACTCGAGTAATCCGCCATCTGTGGAAGGCCCTCTCGAAACTCGATGGGTGGCCCGTTGGGTTTAAAATCTCGTCTGTAGGCGTCTTGCCATTTGGCGTAATAAAATAGGACGCGGTCGAAACGTGCGTCGCAGACCTCTGGCAGGTAGGCGAGGAAGCTTTTAACGAATAAAGTTTTACCGCAGCCTGTGGGGCCGCACACGCAGCAAGTAAAAGGATGCTTCCATCGCGTATCCATGTTTACGACTCGAATAAAGAAAATTACACGCGTGCAGCCTTTTTTAAACCCTTAACTCGCTCACGCGCTCAGCTGACGATGAAGTATGTGGAAAACATGTCAGCATATAGCAATATTACGATATTTACGATCCCCGCGGCGGCGGCGGCGGGCGGCGGGCGTGCGCGCGGAGATCACCATATCACCGCGGTGGTAACTTCCGCAGTCATTAGCATACTCCGGCCCGCGCGCGCACGGGTAAGTATATTTACCGCGTTGATCAGGTGACTTTCGCGGATATAAGCAACCATCGCTGCGTGTTTAACGCATTGTTCCGTTGATCTCCGCGGCGCGCGCACGCGGGTTAGCTGATCACCGCTATGAATAGGTACATGGGATGAGGGGATATGGTTGGAAAATAATTAACACGTAAAAAAAAGTTTACTTATCTACAATACGTTTTTTATTATTATGAAAAATATACAAAAGTTACAACATTCATCGCATTAAAATATAAAATTATTCAATTGCGCTTATAGCCGAAAGGAAGCGAAAAGTCGTGTTGGAAATATCTTCGCTTTCTCAGAACTATGGAACAGGATTTTTTTTCGTCGCGCGTAACGACCTCGTGCGTGCGAGTGCGTCTGATCGCATTGTATTTCAAAACGATAGGCGAGTTCTCGTCGTCGTTATCGAAATACTCTGCGATCAAGCGCTCGATACTAGCGAAATTGACCTTGCTCGTATTGGCGATATTAAGACAAATTCCCTTTACTTTACAGCACTCGTGAGTGATGCCGGTCGATGGGTCGAGCGCATGAAAGGCATAAAATTTCGGACCCCCGGAGAGAAAGCTGGTAATATAAGCTCCCTCTCCGTAGCCCTTGAGCTCGTCCGTCATGCTGCAGAGAAGAGTGCCTAAAGGAGGTCTATACTCTGAAGGGTCTTTTTCGCTGCACTTGAATATACACGAATCGATATCCAGATAGAAAACGCGGTTGGTCGAAAGCTTTTCTACATACGAGTAAATCTCAAGACGGGCCTGCTCGGTGGTGTAGGCTGCTAGTACCACATTTATGTTCGGAAACGACTCTACAGCGTCCTCTTTATAGCGCCAATTTGCGTACAAAATATCCTCGCTAACCGGTAGCACGTCGAAAACTTCCTTTTCGTGAGCAGTTTCGGCAGCCCCTTGCGCGTTTTGACTACTTCCGTTTGTTTTAAATTCGTCCGTTGCCCAAACTTCACCAAAATGAATTTAAGCAGAGTTTTGCGACCGAACGTAAACCCGAATTTTTTTCAATCTTTTCCCGGGCAATCCTTATTCCTTCTTCGCGCTCGTACTCGTCAAGATAACGCTCCTTGGTAGTATCGTCCGTACACCAAGACGGCCACCCGCTCGCTTGTTGTTTCAACCGTAGGAAGGTATTTACGTATACGGCAAACAACCCACCCTCGCCGCTGCACTGGTCATACTGCGTGCTCTTATATTGCCATATGACAAATATCTTACTCAGGCTGTAGCCCAATTCGATTGCTTTCTGTAATTCGTGCACTACCCATGTCCCGCTAAACTCACACTCGGCGACTTGTTCGTGGTTGCAGTCGTCCTGACGCATTTCCTCACAGCAGGAACGACAGAGACCAAAAATAAGGCGCCCGTGCATTTTTACCGGTAATATGGGCAATAATAAATTTCGCGGTGGCAAAATTTTGCATTTGACGAGCCCTTCGACGCGCGCGAGATTGTTATTCTGGCCATCCGTTAACACGGCGCATTCCGAGCCTATGTAAATGTGCGGATGACCGATAGGAAAATGGCCTCGCTTACATATATACGGGTAAAGAGAGCAAATATCAGTATATTTGATCTCTTCACCCGGCTCTACAGTGCATGAGGTGACTATATTTTCAGTTCTCCCACTGAAAAACGCATCCCGCGGATTGAGCGTTATTCTACTCATTATCGGGTGAGTATCCAGATACCGTACGAACTCGGGCTGTTGCCTTTTTATCCCATCGAATTCACACTCCCACATCTCGAGCACTTCGTAGCCGAGACTCCTCATTCGACCGACTTTTACCTGTACACTTTCGTACGCTTGTGCATACGTTTGATTAAACTTATTTTTTACCGATTCTCGGTTGTTCCTAAAACAACGCGGGCAACCGTGCACGTAACAACCTTGAAATTCAAAAACGATTCCCTTAGCTGCTTTCCCCTCTCCGAGAGGGAAAGCAGGTAGGTAACCGTCCACTAAAAATCCCTCGGGCAAGCGAAACTCACGCGTCCTCCCTGCATGTACGATCTCCCGACCGATCTCGCGCTCGCAATACAGCAACCACTCTATTGATTTTTGCGAGTGTTTGTCAGCGCGCCTCGGTGGAATTATTCCTATAGTTTTCAGAACTAAAAAATTTTTATGAAAAACGTACGAACACGCCGACGCGATTGTACACGCTGATACGAATGGGTCCGTTTCGCCTACCTCGAGAAAAATTTTTCGAAATTGTATACACGCGCGCCTCAGTATTTCCACGTCCATCTGGCAATATTCGACTATCTCTTTTTGAATGTCGAATATATAGCCAGGACTTGTATTTTCATGCCACTCGAGAAAAACGGCCCGCTCAGCTGGTAATAAAACTCTAGCGCTGGTAGAGGCTCAACGTACCGCTGGTTCTCGAGGGTGTTAAACAGATGTGGAAAATAGCCCTTCTTACTACTTTCGGGCAAACCGAAGGTAGCAGGTAGAGCACTCAATTTCATTTAAAAATAGTTGATGCTGTCGATAACCTTGGTTCGTCCGTACTTCAACTTTGCAATATTTTGACCGTTCAAAATGACGCTGGGGGCTATGCGCTCAGAGTTTTAGGCCAATTCTTTTAAAATGAATTGATCATCAAAAGCCTTGGCATTGTGCGCGATGCATACAATTTCGGAAAATTCAGTGCTTTCCCGAATGCACAAGCTCAAGAGCTGTTTTACCGGATCGTCTGTGAAAACGAACTCGCGCGCGCCACATTTGCTACAAATGATTTTAAGGTCGTCCACGTCTATGCAATCCGTGCAAACCTGATGCGCGACACAGAGATTCGGCACGTGAATTCGGGCGTTTTCTCCATACGGCGTATCCTGACGGGTCTCAAAATCGTAAAAAATGTTTAAAAATTTTTTTTCCGCTTTCAAGTTCCCACCACCACCACCACCACCAATTGGTTGCATGAAACATGCATGATTGAACGGCTGCCGCTTCGAACATTGTTTACAATAGCTAATGCCACACTCGTGTTGACTGTGCTGCGTATTTACTATTTTTAAACAATTTTCGCATAACCGTACGACGTCGCACACTTTGCGATTATTTTTTTTGTACGAACCCGAGCGCTTGTGATTAACGAAACAATCATGCCCGAAAAATTTACGTCCGCACTCTGCGCACTCTATCATTTCTACACCGTCACTCCTGGAGGTGTAACAAAGCAAGATTCACAAGTTCGTTTGCACTTGTGTTGCCCAATACGGCGAAAACCCTTGTTACAATAAGAGCAAAAAAATTTTGACCCGGCCGCAGCAAATAAATTAGTGATCACGTTAAAGTGTCTAGACTGCTCCTCAAAGATTAAATAAATGACACCGTGAAGGGGTGCATTTAAATCTTGAATCTTGTTTCGACCGTCAAATAACGGAGGTTCGCCGCTACCCAAGTTATACTTTTCAAATATAACCATAGCAATACCCTCCGCAGCAAAAAAATCTTGAAACGCCGTCAACTCGCGGAATCCACACCCCTCTAGCGGTAAAATTACTCCTGCATCGTGCACGAGTTTCTCTGCGCGCTCTTTCTGTAATTTTTGTCGACCGTCGCGGATTACGCGCCTCTCGTCGCGCGTCTCAGCGCATTCGGATGTTTTAAGAGCTAAGTGTGCTCTCGTTACAACGAGCGCGCGCGGCAAACATAAATTGTCCTCGTTTTTTATTGTTACGATCGAGCGTTTACGAAGACTATCTATGCTTAGCGCTTGTTTTGGTCATGCTCCCCCTGCGCCAACAGGCATTTCAACGTAATATATTTGTAAGGCTAGTGTGTCTTCGATACCTAAAACTGCGTTACTTTGACTTATAGAATTTATCAAATTCCATAAATCTAAGTAACTGAAATTTTCAATAGGCCTGAACGACAACCCTCCGGGCCCCCGCGCAAACCGATCACTACGAATACTCACGCCGATTAATGTGCTAGGTGGAACGTTAGATGTAATATATTCGTAAATGTCTCTAATGCTTTCCTCGAGCCATAATACAGTGTTTTCCCCGGCAGGCGGATCACGTATATTAAAACTAACCGTGCGGCCGTGAACAGCAAACCTACGCATGTACAGTTCTCCCTCGGCAGCTATAATAAACCGCTCGGGCCCAGCGTCAGCCCCGTCGTTGCGCGTGATGCTGCTACTGCTGCTGTGTCTGCTGTTGCTTCTGCTACGACCTTCACCAGCGCCTACCTGAAGAGGGGATTGACGGGCGTCTAAATGAATAAAATGAATTGTTGTCAGCTTTTAATATTATTTAAACATTTCTCTTTTTTAGTCATTTTCATTCTTCCGGTGGCCCGCGGAACCTCTCGCTTACACGTACTAATAGATCCGCAAGATCTATTTCCGTATACAACGGCGAAAATATATTTTCCGGCTGGTCATGGAACCAACGCAATATCTGTGCGCGTGGTGCATGGAGTATATTCAAAAACCGCTCGTAAACCCCAGGTATATCGGGAATGTCATAGGGATAGTGGTACGATATACTATCCCGATGTCTTATGACTAAAAAAGAAAAATATTTCTTTTTCAACAACATGCTCTTTTTTTTTACATTACAAAAAAGAAAAATTAATTTAACTTACGCTCATTTATACGCAGATGAACTTCGTCCCACGGGTTAAAGTTATTATCGTATGCTCCGGGATCTCCAAGGTAAAAATTGCTCAAGATGTTGTAGCGATTTTCCGCGGTATTCGCGATGCCTACATCTGCCGACGCCTGAGGAGGATCGCTTAAAAACGCCCGGTGAACGGCTTCCACCGGCTACACGTATGGCGATAACGCCTCCAGTATATACTCGCGCTCATTTCCTACCGCCTCCATTTCTAGATTCGCCCTTTCATGGTCCTCCGCATTAATAAGGTTCGGGCTTACGGGGAGCTCCCCTTCGCTGTCAGACACCGCTTCTGTAGGCTGATTATCGACGAAAAGAGGTGCGTTGTGTACGTCGGCAACCCAGATTTGCTGCTGCTGCTGCGGGCTACTGTCATCAGCCTCGTCGCTATCAGTGTCAAACGATAGCCTGCGAGCTACAGGATTTTGTCGTCCATCAGTGCGGGCCGAACCGCTTGCCACCCCAGACGGCCCTGGTTGAGACGGTGTATCATCTGCATTCCACTCAAAGTGAGTGGCGTCGCTGGTCTCCTCGTCATCAGCTTCGATATTTTCGCTATCAGAATCGCTGTCGCACAATAAATCTTCTAAGGCTGGAAAAAAAAATGTTTTTAGAGAAAAAAATTTTTAAAAAAAGTTTAGAAAAAATATTAAAAATTTTTTCACTTACCCAATAAATCCTCGTACTCGCTCATGAGCTTTCTAAAAACAGGCAATCAGTCCAAGTTGTACTCGACCACAAATTCCCCGATGGTACGCTATACATCTCGCAAATGCCTGAACGTACGGAATAATCTTACTATCGCCCGATAGCCAGTCAGCCGTAACAAGCATCGTAACTGATTGACAAGTTCCGTGGAAGACAACGTCCTCAGACGTGTACGCCACGCGTCGCCTCTACTATAGCGTGATTGCGCTGCGAGACGCAATACGGCTTCCCGTAAACTTTTACAAGCGACAAAATTCTCCATGGTGACGCTTCTCGTTCGAAAGAAAGACTGGTAGGACCATAAGTGGCGCTCACCTCTTTTATAGCGCGACTTTTTGGCGGCGTCAACGGCGTCGAGTGTTTTGAATACAGTATACACGTAGTATCAGAAAATACCTTTCCCTCGGGGTTTTTACCATCTGTTTACGTTATGTACTCGAGCCGTCTCTGGAAAATCTCACCAAAGCTCAAGAGGTAACTTTTTTCCGTTAAAAATGTGTAGCTATGTGAAAAATAACACCGAGTATTGCTATGCGAGATCGCGCAACAGAAACCCCGGTGCGTAAGATTTACACGCGAAACATCCTGTTGCGGGGCTGCTACCGTGATATATTGTTTCGAAAAAACAACGGGGTCTTACTTTCTTCGCAGCAGATGCAAGTTTCGAGGATAACCCCTTGGAATTATTGCATGGTCCTGTCACGTACCGATAGTTTAGCTCGAAAGGTTTTCGTCACGCGTGCCGACGGGTTTGCGGAAAAATTGAGAATTCCCGCGAAGCGGGGTACGAATACTATGGCGGTCGTTCAGCTTTTTCGATAAGAAAAGAAACTCTACAGATGTTAAAACATGTCTTCCTGTAAAAACCCAAAGTGTCCTTCCAAGGGCTGTTTTCTACGCCTACGCGCGTGTCTGTTTTTCTTACGTACAGGAACTTAACTACTCGAGCCGCGCGCGCGCGCGCTCGTAGAGCCCGAAACTTCTGCGAGGTCGCTGTGCTTAAACCATGAAAGAGTAATAAAAAATTTTCATTTGGGAAAAATTTTGCCGCGGCAAAACATATGCGCTTTCATCAGAGCGTTTGGAAACCTCGTCATGTCGCAAATTTCATTTTCAAAAAGCGTCGAAATACAGTCTGTCGTGGCATCCCCGAAAGAAAGATGTACCGACGACACGTTGCTGTTTTACGTTTTTTACTCATCCCCACTCTAGCTGTCCTCACTAACAGCCGTTTAACCCCCACCATCCCCGCACCAGCATCCCCGTGAACCTCCAACACTGTTAGCGAACATCGAGTCAGTCAGTCAGTCAGTTATGGCCAGTCTCCAGCAGCAACTAGCCAGATTCGAAGCGCGTCTCGCCAAGTGGCGAAGAATCTCACTCAGAAATCGGCAAGCATTGACAATTTCAACTTCGAAGGAGGTCGTATACACGGAACGGATAAGGCATGTGAAAGTGCTAAAACGCTTGCGCTAAAGACATCTGCGGCAGTGGCGGCGCAACCTGTTGGAACACCAGGCGAGAGCAGCAACACCAATACCACCACCACCAGCACAACCATCACCACTTACAGCACCAACCATCCAGGAGTGGTGTTTTGACTGCGGGCTGTATCAACGTACAGCACTGAATTGGGCGCGCTGTTGGCGGTGCGATATTCTACGATGCCCTCAGTGCAGCAGCAGTGCGAGCTGTCCGTGCTTGAGCAACCTGGACAGCCCGCGCTCCCCATAAAGCGGCTCGGTGATTAGTGTGTGTAGTGTAGTATTCCAGCGCGATGAAGGGGATCAGTGCGCGCCGACTCGCGTACTACGACAAGCTGTCGTACAAACGCGCCAAAATACAGCAATATATCAAAGTTAATTTTGGCGCGTTTAACGAAGTGCAGCGAGATTCAGCCTTTATGGCGGAATTTGTAGGTGAAATTAGTTGTCGGTTTGCCGCGGCAACATCGCCGCGTACCCGCGCGTACTACAGCGAGCTCCTGGAGGAGATGACGGATGTGCTGTGCAAGTTAAATCCCGCGGCGAATATCGCCGTAGAAAAATTTGATAAGGTGCACAGGCATGCCATGGCGTATACCGAAAAATTACCTTCCGGATGGCGATGGTGTCAACATACGCAAGAAGTACTTAAAAAACCGTTGCGTCCGTGCTCTATTTGCGAGCTGCGATACGCACCGTGCAGCACGTGTCGCCATCGACGGTGCGTTTGCATGCCTCGAAAGTGACAGGGAGCAACCAGTATCAATGCGGTGTGTGTGTGCTAAGTAGTGCTAAGTGGCAGCATCGTTATTATTAATACAAATTTTATATTTCGCGCTTAAAAACAATGATTAAAAAGTGAAACCGAAATAAAATGTTTGCGATTGACTGAATGCGTATGGTGTGCTTGTAAAATAGTAATTCGTATTATAAGTTAAAATAAAAGTTATGCGTTAGTGATGTCGATATTTATATTACCGTAAGACCAACTGTAAAATAGTAATTCGTGTATAAGTTAAAATAAAAATTGTGCGTTCGTGATGTCGGTAGTTATGTTAACGTAAGACTAACTTTCTTCTACGATTAAATAAATAAAAATTTATTTTTTTCATCAACAGCTTTTTTATTTGCAGACCTCTCCTTTACACCAACTCCCTATTCCCACCCCCAACTTCTCATTGCGAACACACACACACACACACACCCACACACACACGCACGCACGCACACACACACGCGCGGTCTATACAACGAGAGGGCCTCGCTCCAGCACTCTATGGGACTTTATGGCGTAGAGCCTATAGCCAAAGGTCTCTCCCACCACCACCACGACGACGAGTCAGGGCATATACGGCGGTACGCGCCGGGTAGGTATAGCGGCATGGCGTCATGGTCATGGTAAGTGGGCCATTATTTATGGGTAATAATCCGCCCCATTGTTTATCCTTATTAGCTTGTTCTTACCTGCTAATGACCTTGTCACACTTGGGACCCACACACAGCACACGGTCTATACAGCGAGAGGTCTTTATGGCGTAGCGCGTATAGCCAAAGGTCTCTCCCCCACCACCCCGAGTTGAGGCATATACGCCGGCACGCGCCGGGCAGATATAGCGGCATAGCGTCATGGCGGGGACGATAAGCGGGACATTATTTATGGGGTAATAATTGTGTTCACACTTGGGGCCCATACACACAGCACACGGTCTATACAGCGAGAGGCCTCGCACCCTACGGGTCTTTATGGTGTAGCGCGGACAGCCAAAGCATTCGCTCCCCACCACCTCAAGTCAAGGCATATACGACAACACATGCGCGGCATGTATAGCGGCATGACGTCATGGCGGGCGCCATAAGTGGGCCATTATTTATGGGGTAATAAATCATCCCCCATTGTTTACACTAATTAGCTTGTGGCTACACTTGCTACTGTAAACACTTTAGTTAATGACCTTGTCACACTCGGGGACCCATACACACCGCACAGCGGGGTGCCACATGGCCCCTACACACCGCACTGCGGGGGGCCGTCTCGCTATACCGGTCCCCTTACTACTAGCCGAGCTGTTGGTTCCCCCCACTCTTCGCCGTCCGCAGAGGCAGTGACAACCCACATAGCATGGAAGCTTCCCAGTGAAAGATTCAAGAAATATTCCAATGGAAGCTTTCATCAACCTTTTTAAAAGATAACTGAAACTTTCAGATAGATTCCATTGTAGGTTTCTTGTAAGCTTCCCGGAAGGTTAAAGCAATATTACAATCAAGATTGCCAAATGTCCTTTCGACGAATATTACATGAAAGCTTCTAGAAAGCTTACGGGAACCTTACGTGAAATATTCCAAGAATCAATACAGGAATCATTCACGAAAAGAAACAGCAATATTATAGTAAGCATTTAGAAAGATTACACTATCTTTTTTGAAAGCTTACGCTAAGATTACCAAAGAGATTCCCAAATCCTTGCAGGGATCAATACAGGAATCTTTCACGAAAGGAAAATGCAATATTACAGTAAGCTTTGGGAAGATTATACTCTTATCTTTGTTGAAAGCTTACGCTAAGATTGCAGAAAATATTAACCAAATTCTTGCAGGGATCAATACAGGAATCTTCCACGAAAGGAAACTACAATATTACAGTAAGCTTTCGGGAAGATTAGACTGTTACCTTTGTTGAAAGCTTACGCTAAGATTGCAGAAAATATTAACCAAATTCTTGCAGGGATCAATACAGGAATCGTTCACAAAAGGAAACAGCGATATTACGGTAAGCTTTTAGAAAGATTACACTGTTATCTTTTTTGAAAGCTTACGCTAAGATTACCAAAGAGATTCCCAAATCCTTGCAGGGATCAATACAGGAATCTTCACGAAAGGAAACAGTAATATTACGGTAAACTTTTAGAAAGATGACACTGTTATCTTTTTTGAAAGCTTACGCTAAGATTACCAAAGAGATTCCCAAATCCTTGCAGGGATCAATACAGGAATCTTTCACGAAAGTAAAATGCAATGTTACAGTAAGCTTTTGGGAATATTACACTGTTATATTTGTTGAAAGCTAACGCTAAGATTGAAAAAGAGCTTCCCAAATCCTTGCAGGGATCAATACGGGAATCTTTCAAAAAAGGAAACAGCAATATTACAGTAAGCTTTTGGGAAGATTATACTGTTATCTTTTTTGAAAGCTAACGCTAAGATTGAAAAAGAGCTTCCCAAATCCTTGCGGGGTCAATACAGGAATCGTTCAAAAAAGGAAACAGCAATATTACAGTAAGCTTTTGGGAAGATTATATGTTATCTTTGTTGAAAGCTTACGCTAAGATTGCAGAAAATATTTCCAAATCCTTGCAGGGATCAATACAGGAATCTTTCACGAAAGAAAACTACAATATTACAGTAAGCTTTTGGGAAGATTATACTGTTATCTTTGTTGAAAGCTTACACTAAGATTGCAGAAAATATTTCCAAATCCTTGCAGGGATCAATACAGTAATCTTTCACGAAAGGAAACTACAATATTACAGTAAGCTTTCGGAAAGATTAGACTGTTACCTTTGTTGAAAGCTTACTGTAAGATTGCAAAAGGGATTCCCAAATCCTTGCAGGGATCAATACAGGAATCGTTCACAAAAGGAAACTGCGATATGACGGTAAACTTTTAGAAAGATTACACTGTTATCTTTTTTGAAAGCTTACGCTAAGATTACCAAAGAGATTCCCAAATCCTTGCAGGGATCAATACAGGAATCTTTACGAGAGGAAACAGCAATATTACGGTAAACTTTTAGAGAGATTTCACTGTTATCTTTTTTGAAAGCTTACGCTAAGATTACCAAAGAGATTCCCAAATCCTTCCAGGGATCAATACAGGAATCTTTCACAAAAGGAAAATGCAATATCACAGTAAGCTTTTGGGAATATTACACTGTTATCTTTGTTGAAAGCTAACGCTAAGATTGGAAAAGATCTTCCCAAATCCTTGCGGGGATAAATACAGGAATCTTTCAAAAAAGAAAACAGCAATATTACAGTAAGCTTTTGGGAAGATTATATGTTATCTTTGTTGAAAGCTTACGCTAAGATTGCAGAAAAGATTACCAAATCCTTGCAGGGATTAATACAGGAATCTTTCACGAAAGGAAACTACAATATTACAGTAAGCTTTTCGGAAGATTAGACTGTTACCTTTGTTGAAAGCTTACTGTAAGATTGCAAAAGAGATTCCCAAATGCTTGCAGGGATCAATATAGGAATCGTTCACAAAAGGAAACAGCAATATTACGGTAAACTTTTAGAAATATTACACTGTTATCTTTTTGAAAGCTTACGCTAAGATTACCAAAGATATTCTCAAATCCTTGCAGAGATCAATAGAGGAATCTTTCATGAAAGGAAAAGGAAATATTGCAGTATGCTTTTGGGAATATTACTCTGTTAGCTTTGTTGAAAGCTTACGCTAAGATTGAAAGAGAGCTTCCCAAATCCTTGCGGGGATCAATACAGGAATCTTTCAAAAAAGGAAATAGCAATATTACAGTAAGCTTTTGGGAAGATTATACTGTTATCTTTGTTGAAAGCTTACGCTAAGATTGCAGAAAAGATTACCAAATCGTTGCAGGGATTGATACAGGAATCTTTCACGAAATGAAACTACAATATTACAGTAAGCTTTTGGGAAGATTAGATTGTTACGTTTGTTGAAAGCTTACTGTAAGATTGCAAAAGAGATTCGCAAATCCTTGCAGGTATCGATACAGGAATCGTTCACAAAAGGAAACAACAATATTACGGTAAGCTTTCGGGAATATTACACTGTTATCTTTCTTGAAAGATTAAGCTAAGATTATCAAAGAGATTCCCAAATACTTGCAGGAAAAATTCCACTAAACATAAATAAAACCTTTCATGAATGATTGCAATAAGCATGAATGCAATATTATCGAAAAATAATGCGAAAAACTTAATGGAAGGTCCCCGCGAAACATTTCAGTAGCGTTAACTTCCAATGTGCCACAAAAGCTTCCCGTAAGTTTAAACGAACCAACCGAAAAAATTCGAGCTATGTGATTCCGTGACATTCCATGAAAGTTTTTGAAAGGTTACCGACATCCACCATGAAACATTCTAAGAATTGATACTGGAGTCTTCCATGAAAGATAACTAGAAAGATTACAGTAAGCTTACTGAAAGATTGAACAGGAACTTTTCTTGCAAATCTTCCGAAAAACTTTTGAGAAAGATTGATGAATGCGTTCCGGGAACATTCGACTAAACAAAAATGGAACTTCTCATGAATGATTGCAGTAAGCATGAACAAAAGATTACCGAAAAATAATGCGAAAAGATTAATGGAAGGCTCCAGCTGAAGCTCTCAGTAGCAATACCTGGAATTGTTTCACGAAAGCTTTCCGTAAGTTTGACGGAATCAACAAAAAAGATTCCAACTATAAGAGTCGCGTAACATTCCATGAAAGGTTTTGAAAGGTTCCCGGATCCTTACATGTAACCCTTCTCAGAATCGATACGGACTCTTTCATGAAAAGTAATGAGAAAGGTTACAGTAAGCTTACTGAAACATTAGAATGAAACATTTCTTGCAAATCTTCCGGAAAACTTTTGAAAAAGATTCATTAATACTTTCGGGGAAGATTCCACTATACATAAGTGGAACCTTTCATGGAAGATTACAGTAAGCATGAACAAAATATTACCGAAACATAATGCGTAAAGCCAGTAGCGTTACGTTGCAATGTTCCACGAAAGCTTCCCGTAAGATTCGCAAAAACAACGAAATGATTCTAACTATTCACCAGAGTAACATTACACGAAAGCTTTTGAAAAGCTGACAGAATCTTTCATGAAATATTCTAATAATAGATACTGGAATCTTTCATGAAAGAGAACTATAAAGGTTACAGTAAGCTTTCTGAAAGATTAAACTGGAACATTGATTTCAAATTTTCCAAGAACCTTTTGAAAAAGATTTATAAATACTTTCAGGGAAGATTTCATTATACCTAAATGAAATCTGCCATGAAAGATTGCAGTGAGCATGAATAAAAGATTATCGAAAAATAATGCGTAAAGCTTAATGGAAGGTTCCCACGGAACTTTCCAGTAGCGTTACCTTGCAATGTTCCACGAAAGCTTCCCGTAAGTTTTAGAGAACTAACCGAAAAAATTCCAACTATGCGAATACGTAACATTCCTACCCACATGGCATGAAAGCTTCCCAAAGAAAGGTTCAAGAAATATTCCAGCTGAAGCTTTCCTTAATCTTTTAAAAAGTTAACTGAAACATTCAGAAAGATTACATTTTAAGGTTTCTTGTATGCTTTCAGAAAGGTTAAAGCAATATTCCAATCAAGATTGCAAATGACCAATTGAATAATATTACATGTAAGCTTCTGGTAAGCTTACGGGAATTTTACATGAAATATTCCATGAATCAATACACGAATCTTTCACGAAAGGAAATAGCAATATTACAGTAAGCTTTTGGAAAGATTACATTGTTATCTTTGTTGAAAGCTTACGCTAAGCTTGCAAAACAGATTACAAAATTCTTGCAGGAAAGATTCCACTAAACCTAAACAGAACCTTTCATGAAAGATTACAGGAAGCATGAACAAAAGATTACAGAAATTTTTTACGAAAGAAAATAACAATATTACAGTAAGCTTTTGAGATGATTATATTTTTATCTTTGTGGAAAGCTTACGGTAAGATTGCAAAACAGATTTCAAAATCCTTGCAGGGAAGATTGCACTGATCATAAATGGAAACTTTTATGAAAGATTGCAGTAAGCATGGATAAAAGATTAGCGAAAAATAATGCGATATGCTTAATGTAAGGTTACGGCGAAACTTTCCAGTACCGTTATCTTGCAATATTACACGGAAGCTTCGCGTAAGTTTAACGGAATCAACAAAAAAGATTCGAACTATAAGACTCGACCATATACAATGAAAGCTTTTGAAAGGGTTCCGGAACCTTACATGAAACATTCTCAGAATTGATACTGGAATCTTTCATGAAAGATAACTAGAAAGGTTACAGTAAGCTTACTGAAAGATTAAACTGGAAAATTGATTGAAAATCTTCCAAAAGCCTTTTGAAAGAGATTACTGAACACTTTCAGGGAAGATTCTACTAAACATCAATAAAATCTTGCATGAAAGATTGCAGTTAGCATGATTACCGAAAAATAATGGAAAAGCCTAGTGGAAGGTTCCGGCGAAACTCCGCAGTCGCGTTCCCTTGCAATGTGCATGAAAGCTTCCCGTAAGTTTTGTGGAACCAGACAAAAAAAATTCCAAATGTGCGATTCAGTAACATTCCATGAAAGCTTTTGAAAGGTTTCCAGAATCTTCCATGAAACATTCTAATAATAGATACTTGAATTTTTCATGGAAGATAACTAGAAAGGTAACAGTAAGCTTACTGGAAGATAAACTGGAACATAAATTGCAAATCCTCTGAAAAATTTTTGAGAAAGATTCATGAATACTGGAATCTAACATGAAAGGTAACCAGAAGGGTTACAGTAAGCTTAGTGAAAGATCGAACTATAACATTCATTGCAAATCTTCCGAAAAACTTTTAAAAAAGATATATGAATCCCCAGGGAAGATTCTACTCAACATAAATAGAACCTTTCATAAAAGATTGCAGTGACAATAAGTCAAAGATTACTGGAACCGTAACATATTCTGGTAAGGTTCCGCGAAAGCTTGCCGTAAGTTTAATGGAATAACAAAAAATTCCACCTATGCAACTGAGCAACATTTCATGAAAGCTTTAGAAAGATTTCGGGAACCCTTAATAAAATATTCCAAAAATGAATGCTTTAAGGAGATGTTGGATACCGACATCATCTTCCAACGAGTATACTTTATCAAAATTATAATAGAATGGCTATAAAATAATTCTATGTATAGTATTTAAATATAAGGAGGGCGTTAAAATTGTGGTTTTCAAAAAACTGTTTAAAAACTTTTTAATTAAAGGAAGACGTGTTTTTCCAAATGAATGTTTAAAATTATCACTGATAAGAATTTTTCCATCGGTCTTACAGTCTTACAAATTAAATTAAAATAATTAATATTTATGGCAGTCAGATTGCCCTTGTTTATAATCACCCCCGCAGAATCTGAAATAAAAACTTAATTAAAATCTGGAAAAAACTTTGTTAGCAAAGGACGATCTGACTGCCCACCACCACCACATTGTCCGACGTTTCGAGCCTGCTCCGGCTCCTCCTCAGGGACTGAAATAAAACCCGCGATACACCTCCTTATATACCATGCACCCATACCCCCTTCTTCTCTCTTACCCCACCACCCTCCACATTCCCCTCTCCAACTTGCCATTCTCACTTAAATTAATAAAGAATGATAAATGTTATCTAATTTACTTGACTCTATCATTAAATTTACATTATTCCGATTTCTTAGAATGTGAATACTTTCAAGGCTTTCCCTCTTATATTTATTCTTAATCCCCTGTTCCAAAATATCCACACTCCCAAAATCGAAAGAATGCAAACTATTTAAACAATGTTCTTTCAAACCCGATGTACAACTTGAGCTGCGTAAACTATATTGATGTTCATATATTCTCTTTTTCAAATATCTACCCGTTTGACCAATATAACAACCATTACAATCCCTACAATTAATTTTATAAACAACTCCCGATTTCAAACATTTATCATCCTTGTCTTTACAATTACTAAATAACCTTTCTAAATTATTATCATTTCTAAAGAAAACTTGAATATTATGTTTACTAAAAACCCTTCTAATCCTTTCCGACAAACCTCTAACATATGGTAAACTAAAATCTTATCAGTGATATTAAATTGCAGTCGACATAAGTAATATTTTTAATGATAAAACTAAGGTCTATTAAAGGTGGGGTAAAATGTTTTTTAGAGATATATATGGGATTTATGGGAAGGTGGTGAAAGATTATTGCTCAAAATGGGTAAAAATGGTTTTAAGGATTGTAATTTTAAAGGAGCAACTCACTTTTCTTCTAAGGTGTAAAAAATCAAATATTTTTCCTAAACATATTGGAAAAAAATTTGATGATAAGGGTTTTTATCGGGATTACAATAAAAGAGTTTCTTATGATCTACGGAAAAATATTTTCTTTTTCAAAAATAAATTACTTAACTTAGAAATTAGAGATTTGAATTTTGAAATTAATCGTTTGAATAAATATTTATTAGAGCTTGAAAGATATTTATATAATAAAATAGAACAGAATGATTTGCAAGAATTTTTTCGTGGTCAAAAGAGGCACTTTGAAAAAGTAAAATATAACCATAGGAGTAAATTAAAAAGAAAATTTGAATATTTAAAGCATAGAAAACACTCTCAGGTCAATCAAACTAACAATGTTAATAAGGATTGGTTTAGAAATTTAACTGACAAAGTAATACCAGAAGAAGTGGTAAATATCATGTCAAAGGGTGCTAAATTTGGAATATCATATTCAAGTAAATCTCTTCCGATCAAGAATATCATCGCTGAGGTAGAAAGTAGTATGAGTAGTTTTAATCTGGAGTTTAAAAAAGAATGTAGGAGTTCTTTAGTTAAAGTTGTTGATAATTTTAAAAGAGAACATAGATTTGATAATTATTTGAACAGTAATTTATTCCATGAATTAAAAATAACGAAGAAATTCTTGAGAGAGAATCCGAATATGATCTTCCAAAAAGCAGATAAAGGAAATGTAACTGTAGTTTCAGATAAAAAGGATTATATTAATAAAATTCAACTTATGTTGGAGGATGATACCACTTATGTGAAAATTAGGAATCCACATATCAATAGACTACAAGATAAATTGAAAGAATTATTGATGCATTGGAAAACAAAAGCTTATATTAAAGATAGTATGTTTAAATATTTAAAATGTGAAAATGGCACTGTAGCTAAATGTTATGGGCTTCCTAAGATTCACAAAGAACAGTTGACATATAGAATAATAATATCATCGATAAATTTTCCGACGTATAGACTTGCTAAATTTTTGTCTAATATATTGTTCAAGATAGTGGGTAAAACAAATTCATATATTAAAGATAGTTGGAGTTTTTATGGTATAATGAAAGATATTATTATTCCGAATGATCATAGGATGGTTTCATTGGATGTATTATCTTTGTTTACAAATATACCTTTAGAGTTGTTGAATGATATTATACAAGATAAATGGTCTGAAATTAAAGTACATACTAGTTTAACAAAAGATGAATTTATAAAGGCACTTAATTTGGTTTTTAAAAACACAATTTTTTCTTTTGATAATAGTCTATATGAACAAAGATATGGTTGTCCAATGGGATCACCTTTGTCACCTGTTATAGCCAATTTAGTAATGGAAAAATTGGAAAGTATTGCTTTGTCTAAGTTGGTTTTTCAGCCAATTATTTTTAAAAGATATGTTGATGACATTTTTGCAGTTGTACCAGAATGTTTTGTGGATGAAATGGTGGATGTGTTTAATTCTATCCATGATAGAATTAAATTCACAAAAGAAGTTGAGAAAGATTATCAATTGAGTTTTTAGATATTAGAGTCATTAGAGGTAATAATAATAGAGTGAAATTAGATTGGTATAGAAAACCTACATGGTCAGGTAGATTTTTAAATTTTGATTCTCACCACCAATTCGGAAACAAGACAGGTGCGATCAAAGGTGTCATTGACAGAGCGATTAAATTGTCACATAAAGATTTTAGAAAAAAGAATTTAAATTTAGTTAGAGAAACATTTATTAAAAATAGTTATCCCGTAAAATTTATTGATAAAATGATTGATGAGAGAGTGTGGGAAATTTATAATGGTGGATTGAAGCAGCGGGTAGATAATCAAACAAGGAATAGAAATGGAAAGAATGCATATTTTAGTTTACCATATGTTAGAGGTTTGTCGGAAAGGATTAGAAGGGTTTTTAGTAAACATAATATTCAAGTTTTCTTTAGAAATGATAATAATTTAGAAAGGTTATTTAGTAATTGTAAAGACAAGGATGATAAATGTTTGCATAAATATGTATTTATAACTACTCATGAGTTATTTTGGTCTTAAAAATGTGATTTGAAAAAGTAACAACTTTTTCTAAATACATAATAGTTATATGAATTGTAAATAACTTTTTCGCCATTTCATCTTAAAGATGCATCTAATATAAACACATATTCTTGCAATATGTTTAATCCCCTCTCTTTTCATCTCTTTTGAGACTATTCGGAAGTTATTTTTGATTTGAAAATATAGATTTGAAGATTTCATCAACTTAGAACAAAATTATGCTTTTTTAATGAATTGAAAAATTTCTTTATCCATTTATATTAAACATATATAGAATATAAGCAAATATAAATAAAGTAAATTTGATAATATTTTAATACATTTATAATTGATTTTATAATGTTTTAATTGAAACTTGATTTTATAATACCGTTTTAACTTTGAGGCCATGTTCAACTCCAACGTAGATCCCTAGCTTATCGGCACCAAAATTTAATTTTTTTTATTACATCGAAACACAAACTTTAGGAAAAAACGTTGAATTTCCGTAAAAGAGCGCTTTTGTCTGAAATTTTTGTTTAAATACAATAAAAAAAATAAAACTTAGGTGCCGGTAAGGTAGGTATCGTTTCGGTATTTTACATGGCCATTTTAAAGCCATTAATATTTTAGATGAATAATCGAAATAATAACATGTATGTTAGGTATGTATGTATGATGTTATTTAATAACAATTGAATAATCGTAGATAGTGCACCTTATTTGGATGAAAATGTTCCAACTCCTTCAAGCGAGCGATAGCGTAACGGATAGCATGCGTGCGTAGTAACCCAAGGGTTGTAGGTTCGATTCCCGGTTAGGTAAAAAAATTTTATGTAAAATTTTTTCTGCGATGAAAAAATTGCGATTAATATAGTAATAAATTCTAAATAATATGCGAGAATTGTAATAGTTATACTTTAGAGTATTGTATGTAATATGTATGGCTTTAAGTTCCAAAGTAATCTTTCAAGAACTTGAAAAAAATTTCGTAAAAGGTTTCTTGAAAGATTACTAGAATGTTTCGTAGAATCTTTCTGAAAGATTGACAAATCTTTCACAAAGCTTCCAGTTACTCTTTTAAAAACTTGATGAAAGGTCTTGGAAAGTTTTCCGGAAATATTAATAGATTTTTTTTTAAGCTTTTGCCAGTAAATTGGGCAGAATTTTAAGCTTACAGGAGTCTTTTATGTAAGCTTTCTGAAAGATTTCAATAAATCTATCGAAAACCTTACAAGGATATTTACAGCTACCTTACTAAAGTCTTATTGGAAGATTTCCTGTAAACTTACCGTATCCTTTCGAGAATGAATTGGGCGGAATTTTAAGCTTACAGGAATCTTTCATGTAAGCTTTCTGAAAGATTTCAATAAATCTATCAAAAACCTTACAAGGAAATTTACAGCTACCTTACTAAAGTCTTATTGGAAGATTTCCTGTAAACTTACCGTATTCTTTCGAGAATGAATTGGGCGGAATTTTAAGCTTACAGGAATCTTTCATGTAAGCTTTCTGAAAGATTTCAATAAACCTATCAAAAACCTTACAAGGATCTTTACAGCTACCTTACTAAAGTCTTGCTGAAAGATTCTCTGTAAACTTACCGTATTCTTTCAAGAAAGCTTCCACAAAGATTGACAAATCTTTCACAAAGCTACCAGTTACTCTTTTAAAAGTTTGATGAAAGATCCCGGAAAGCTATCTGGGAAGATTAATAGAATCTTTCCTGAAAGCTTTTTGTGCGAAAAAGGGCGGACATTTTGAGCTTTCAGGAATCTTCCATGTAAGCTTTCTGAAAGATTTAAATAAAACTATCAAAAACCTTACAAAGATATTTACAGCTATCTTACTAAAGTCTTCCTGAAAGATTCTCTGTAAACTTACCGTATTCTTTCAAGAAAGCTTCCAGAAAGATTGACAAATCTTTCACAAAGCTTCCAGTTACTCTTTTAAAAGTTTGATGAAAGATCCCGGAAAGCTTTCTGGGAAGATTAATAGAATCTTTCCTGAAAGATTTTTGTGAGAAAAAAGGGCGGACATTTTGAGCTTTCAGGAATCTTCCATGTAAGCTCCCTGTAAGATTCTGAATCTTTCTTGGAAGCTTTCATAAAACTTCCAGGAAGCTTTCATGCTATGTGGGAAGCCTCTAATAGTTCGAGCACATCATGGATTTACGAGAGCCAGCGGCGGCCGAGCCGCACCTTCGATTTCCCCCCCTCCGCAACGATTCGTAAAACTGGTCGCGTGTTGTATACAGTTTAGTGCGAGCACCGCCGACTTTCGTGAGTTGCGCCGGCCGAACCATCTTCTACCGATTCCCCCACTCCGCCTCGATGCAACGCACGGATCGCTCGTATATCTATATATATTTCTTCGAGCGTAGCAGAGTCGCGCGAGCGCACTGCTCCAACTATGGGCGCTTTTATAGGTCATATAAGGTAAAAGTACCAGTTATGGAACGAATTTGGAGGGGTTTTCAGTTTTTCATAATCTTCCCCGTAAACCACGTTTCGACCAAAAATCTTTTTGCTATATCTTAAACATATCTTTTTCGTATATAAAATCAATTTACTGAATGTGTTTTAATGTTTAAATTTAATTTAATTATATTAATAAAAACTCGAGACGTTTAAATTAGCTTATTATGAAACACGATCTACGTCGTATGTCCCAATTTTTCCATTTTAATGTTCCTTTTGTAAAACACTAAATAAAAGCTGAAATTTTATTAGTAAATCGATATAAATATTATATTATGTTTTCTTAAAGCAATTCATTCTGTATACAAGCATTTTGAAATAATTAGAACGGTTCAATTTTTTTACAATTTTTTAAAAATATAGAATTATTAACACGCATATTCCTCAAATAGACACTTATTGAAATATATATAAAGAATAACGAATATTATCAAAAAATTAATCAAGACTTTTATTTTAACCTTAAAATGAGTTTTCTAAGTTTCCTTATGAAAATATCCAATCAAAATTTATTGCAGCTAAATTATACAATAATTATGATTTTTTCTTCAAATTAGAGTACTTTTTCAACATCGGTTACTACCGTTCTAGAGTTTTCGATGATTATAACAGCCTTTTGATATTTGTAAATGATAGAAATATAAATATTAATCATAATAAAATTACTATTAAACGTTCTGATACGAAAATATTTTAATTTATCATAAATATGTGCCAAACGTTTACATTTTAAAATTTCTTATTTTACAATATATTATTCTATTTAGTCACGAATATTGATTGAGCAATATTATTTACACATTTAACGTTATTTTCAATAATTTTTATATACGTTTAAAAGATGCACAAATTTGCAATAGAAATTTAAATAATAAAACATTAACTGTCGTACTACCATACTCACAGTTTGTTGGTTATGTTTTCTCTTTCTTCAATCTTTGGAAAACTATTAATTATGAAGTATATGTATTTTGTGAATTATTAATTAGGCAAAACTAATCACCTATTACATAAATTGGGCAAGAGAAATGAAAAAAATCATCGTGAAAATGTATTAAATATCAGTGTTTCACAATCGGGACATACTCAAAATTTCTACTAACTGCTTGAGCCTTTAGCAGAATTCTTTCTCAAAGAACTTTGTAATGTCATTCCATTCTGTTATCATTAAAAACGAAACTTTTTATTACTTTTTTTCTTCACACACACACACACACACACACACACACACATACACACACACACACACACACATACACACACACACACATACACAGATATATATATATTATATTTAATAAAATGTGTTTCCATATAATCAAAATATTTAAAATTTTTAAATAAATTTGAGTGTTACTAACTGGAATCCTATTACTGTAAATAATTATTTTCACTATATTGGAGTATTACTAACTTGGATACTTATGACTATGATACGTCTCCATATATATATATATATATATATATATATATATATATATATATATATATATATATATATATTCACATCTGGGACGCATTTTGAGGATTATATACGTCATATATACCGCTGTTATAAGCAACGTGTCATGAGCCGCGCTCGTGCTACAACAGCGCGATGCACGATTCCGTTCGTTCGTTGTACATAACTAATATAACTCACCAATAAATATATAGTATAGTTAAGCTAGCGTTATCTCATTTGCGAGACTACCCGATTCCTTGCATCCCGAACTTCATGAGAATTTTATCTATGCTACGACATTGCCCCAAGGCAAGATAATCGTAGTAGTTCAAATTTTTTCCAGCTGCGCACGAGAGATCTATGATTCTAGACCTGTGAGCTAGCTGAGCTACCTTAGAGGCCTTCACGTGAGGACACTACTATAAATCTATCCCGATTTTTATGCACGCTACAACTCGGAGTAAATTCTTTCGGCCTAGAGAGGAGGTACTCACTCAAGTCGTCGAGTTACATATTACTAATTGAAAATAATTATGTACTCTATAACACGGCTTAATCTACAAATTTCTGAATACCTTCTTAATTCTTTATTATTATTTTTTAATTGAACGTTTAAATTTTCAAAAATTTCACCGACTTTCAATTAATTGCCTATCATCTTTTTCACTATCTATCATAATTTTGTTATAAGTCGACATGATCTACGACATATGTCTTTTTCTACAAAGTTTATTTTTAGGCAATTTTGCTCATTTCTTAAGCACAATTTCCTCGTTTCGGTCACGCCAGCGTCAATTACAATTTAATTTGATTTGATTTAGTTTATCATAAGCGTCATTTAAGATTTACTTTTTTCTCATCACTTTTTTATGATAAAATGAGAATAACTTTATACATAAAAGATTGTGACAAATTTTAAATAAAATATTACTCTTTATAAAATGGTAATTATTTTTTATTTATTGTTAAAAATCAATTCATCCTCACATCGAATATTAAAAAATTGAAAAGCCAATCAACCAACAATAGTCTTAATATTTCTTAGATCCAATATATAATTTTGAAAATATTACATTTCGATACTAGTGCGTGAAAGTGATTTTTTTGTCCTTAGGCCGCAAAATGAATTTTTGCGGCCCGTATAGAGGCCGCGAAATACTAAATGTAAGGCCTAGGCCACAAAATACATTTAGTATTTCGCGGCCTCTATATGGTCTGCGAAAAGTTATTTTGCGGCCTTTGCACAAAAAAATAGTATAAGCTACCACGAACGCAAAATGTATCATTCCCCCGAGTACGAGCTTTGGCGGCCTCGCTGCGCTCGGCCCCAGAATGATACATTTTGCATCCTTGGTGCATAATCTACTATTATCCTCGTTTGAACGTTTGCGCCAGAGCGAAGCGAATCCATTGAAATAAGATGTGTTAATAATCCAATTTTTATCACGATTATTTTCTATCAAGGAACGCGGGAGCGTTCCGAGATATACTTTGAAATGGGTGTACGAGAAATTCAATGCGCTTATATACCTATTGCATTAGTTTCAACTATATAACATATCCCTCTTAATCGAAAACCATTTCATTGCTCTACTCAAATCAAAAGATTTTATTTAAAAAGATTATCTTGTTCAAAGGATATAGACAACTAAATTTTTTTATGTTCGTTTTCCTTTCCCAATTTTAGTCTTTTTCTTCCGGCATCCGGTTTGCATATTTTCAGCTCTGACGACACTTCCGGCGTATATATATATTCTTAAATTTAATACACTTTTAATGTACAGTTGCACATTAAATTTAAGTTTTTTGTACATAAAAGTATTTTAATGCAAAAAAAAACTTAATTTTAATGAATTATTACGAAAATTTAATGTATTGTTACAAAAATTAATAATTTTGTCTTTGAAATTTCATATATACGTAGACAAAAATTCATACGTATTTTCATGAAAATTGCAATTCTCTACTTATGGAAATTAATGCTGAGGTTATTTAAATTTAAGGCACTTCTTCGAAAATGTCAATACATGTAACTAATTTTTAGTTTAAATCAAGAATATTAATTATTTTCATGAACATTTCTATGAATATTGCGATTTATAAGCTTGAAAATTAATATATCAGATGCCGGTAAGGTAGAGATCGTTACGGTACATATGGCCTTAAGAAAAATTTTTAAGTTAATCAAATTTAATTAATTAATGTCTTAAAGTTATTACTCATTTTCTTAAAATGTTATCTAAATAAATAATTACTAAAAACCATTAATATTTTAGATGAATAATCAAAATGTATAATATCAATTGAATGAATATGGATAGTGCACCTTATGTAGATGAAAATGTCCAAACTGTTACAAGCGAGCAATAGCGTATCGGATAGCGTGCGTGCGTAGTAACCCAAGGTTCGCGGGTTCGATTCTCGGTCAGGTCGAAAATTTTATGTAACTTTTTTTTTCTGCGATAATAAAAATGGGATTAATTTATAAACAAAGTTCTCTAATGGATAAGCGAAAATTTGTAATAATTAAAAAAGTTATATGCATAAATTATAACATTCTTGATACAACACAAATAAGTGGTAAGTAAATATATAATAAATTTACATCAAAATAATGATTACAACTAAACTAACCTTTGCATTAATTAAATTTTGTAAAATTTTTGGATTTCAGTATCTGAAATAAAATTTTAAAAAATAATTTTTTGTAACAAATAAATATTAAATATTACTCATTAAACATTCTGCATTACATTTTATATACAAATTATAAAATTTCAGATAATTGCATTGAATTATCAACTGTATAAAAAAATAGTGTTTTGTTACGTGAATTATATATTTAATAGGCGGTAAATTAATTTTAAGAATCTGGTATCTAATTTTTTAATAAATTTAATGTATCGTTCTGCATTCAATTTCATACACAAATTATTAAATCTCATAACATTTTATTAGTTTTCAACAGTGTTATTGAATATTATTTTGCTACTTATATTATATTTAATAGACGGTATATTAACTTAAGAATCTTGCATCTAATTTTTCAATTAATTTAATTATCATTTTGCATTAAATTCCATACACAAATTGTTCAATTTCATGAAATTGTATTGAATTTTAAACTATATCAATAAATAGTATTTTGTTACGTGTATTATATTTAATAGGAGGTAAATTAATTTTAAGAATCTGGTATCTAATTTTTTAATAATCTTCTGCATTAAATTTCATAACATTGTATTGAGTTTTCAACAATGTTATTAAATGTCATTCCATTACGTTTGTGAAGCAAGCTTTCGTTACATTTAACTTAAATTTAATAAACATTTTTTTAACAGTGTCTATACATTAATGCATACACTAATTAATACACACGCGTATCTGGTCGACCTATTATATATAGTTATAGTATTGCTTGCAGTATATAAGCATATCTTACTCGACTCAAAAAGAAAGAGAGAGAGAAGTAATATATACAAAACTAACAAAAACATTGTGGTACTTGAAAGGAGAAAGAGAGAGAGAGAGAGAGAGAGAGAGAGAGAGAAAACAATATCAGTAGGTATGATAACAAACAATAAAAACTGTAATTCTAAAATCTTGTAATAACCTCAAAATATGGTTATTTTTCAATTCTAATCAGCTGATGTTACAAATGTTATCATATCGTGAGTTACATTAAAATTAGTTAATATAAATTTAAAAGATCTCAAGTAGTCAACTGGTGACAAGAATTCATCTATTCATGTATCAATCAACGAGGGAATAACTTTTATTAGATAAGTACTCACTGGCTTAATGTTAAATGGCTATAATCATCTTTTAAAAATAGATACTTTGTGTGATTTTTTATTTTTACAGATATTATACTAGAAGATTTTTTTCGAGTCACTTTGGAAATATGGAGATATATGTATTATATAGCCAATAATGTTAAGGAGTTCTAATTATGTAAGTATTGTCTGAAAAACCTAATTTTGAATTAGCAAAAATGAATGAGTGCCCTCATAATCATGGTGGTTACTTTATTACTAATGGACAAGAAAATGTTATTTTGATACACCAACAGACGCTTTGGTAGAAATATATTAAAGAAGATAGTAGGAATATAGTACTACTCAAGAAAGAAAAATCAAACCAATATTATTATGGAAGAGCAGGCAAATACTATTTACGATACAATATTTTTCAAGACGTATCTATACATCCTCAACATAAAAATGTTTCCTATCAGATATAATTTTACAAGAATATTAAAAATTTGTCATCATATATGACAGGATGAATAGAGTACTTGGGTGTCAATGAAGAAAATGACAGTTTCATTGCTTTTAATGAATCACACATGAACCAAACAACAACTAAGATGTTTATTTAGACATTATTGGACTCAAAGTGCGGAAAAAGTATTATGTTTTGAAGTAAGTATTTCAAAATGCGAAAAGAAAATTGTCATTTTCATAGATCGTCTATCTAGTTGAAAATTAGTTTCATAATAAAAATGTTTTGATTATTAAAAGATGACATCTAATTACTGTCAGTGTGTAATAAATAAAATAAAATACAGGTATTATGTGTTGCAAGAAGTGCATATATAATCAAATGTTATTGATAACAAATAACATAGTGACTAAAAAAATGACATCTAATAAGTGTTTTCTGTAATATAAAAAAATAAAATACCGTAAAATGTGTTGCATGAAGTATTATGTCAAATTTTAAAACTCCTACATAAAATCAGTTTGAAATGTTTTGAAAATAGCTCAAGTGTGTATTAATAAGTAATTACGTGTTACGAGGTTCATAAACTTCATAATAAGCTTTTACATGGAAGAAAATATTGCTGAGTGACGCGCGAGGTTTATAAATATACAGTATAATTTACGTGCTTTATGTAATAATAAATAAAATATCTTACTGGTATGACATGTTACATGAAGTGTTTCTAATCAAATTTTAAAACATCTATTAAAAATCAGTTCAAATGTTTTGAGAATAGAACATGTGTGTATTAATAAATAATTACATTTTATGAGATTCATAAACATCATAATAAAGTTCTGCATAGAAGATAATATTGCTGAGTGAGGTTATATAAATATACAATATAATTTTCAGTGTCTTATGTAATAATAAATAAAATATCGTACTGGTATGACATGTTACATGAAGTGTTCATAATCAAATTTTAAAACTTCTATTAAAAATCACTTTTACATGTTTTGAGAATAGCACAAGTATGTATTAATAAATAATTACATGTTATGAGATTCATAAACATCATAATAAAGTTTTGCATAGAAGATAATATTGCTGAGTGACACGGGACGTTTATATATAAACATACAATATAATTTCCAGTGTTTTGTGTAATAAATAAAATAATGTACTGGTATGATGTGTTAGAACAAGTGTGTTCTATAAAAGCATGAATTAGATTAATATAGTAGCATTAAACATCGACTGCATTCACTATGATACAATTGACATTTTATTTTATGAAGTTGAAACAGTTATGCACTGCAATCAATTTATGAGTCGTGTGAAGTGTTGCTGCTATAAACATTTTTATTAAGCATTTGGCCACAGCGTTACTGGTTTGGTAACATACATTCTGGAGTTTGGATTGCTCAAAATATTCTACATTTATCCTTATATATACATAGAGAAAAACTGTGTAGAATGTGGAAAAATTACAATTTTCGATAGTAACCGTGGGACAGATTCAAATTTTCATGAAAATGACTACAATTTATAGTGAAAATTGGTATTTTTGTAGTGAAAGTAACGAAATCATAGTAATTTTTATTGGTATTTTCCCTAGCAGAAAATTTTTGTTTAGAAAAGTTGAAAACTGTTAATAAGAGTTTAAACTGTTAAAAATAATTATAAAATGTAGGATTACGGACGTTACTAATTATTGTTTACAACTATTTGTAACATTCTTTATAATAAACTATTAAATATTTATTTACATTGAAATGGGTGCCCAAGAATTTGAAATATTTACTGCAATTTACAATCGCTTTTATTTAACTCGAATTTATAATAATAATCTAACATCTGTCCCACTCTCTACAAAGAACTCGACTGAGAGCTTAAATGTTTTTTGAAACAATAATAATTATAAACACTGTTATAAAACTATTTTTTAAAGTATTTTCTTTTGTCTCTATAAAAATATTTTCTATTTTTTACAAAAATGAATTTTGCTATCAGTATAGTATTTCATTCTCATTTTCAATAGGGTCTCTTTTATCTCTTTACGCAATATGTGCTAGTGAAGTTGCTATGAAAATACTTTCATTTCCTTTTCTTACAAAAATCAAAATTAAAGTTGTACTTTCAATAACAGTATTATTTCTGTAAATAAGTCATATTATTATTTTCTATGCACAATGTCTCTAAAAATAGTCTATCACTACATCTTTTAAAATATCCTCGAATAAATAATTCTACAAAAAGTTGCAAAAATTTTTACCCTTTTTTATTTTTAATTTTTCTATTCTTAATATAGTCTCTTCTACAAGTATTTCATGAAAGTCAAAACTTATAGCTAGGCAAGTATACATTATCATTCCTTGCAAATTCTTTAATTTATTAATATAAGAATCAAAAGTTCATGCAAAACCTACATGTTTAAAACTAAACTATTGTTATTAAAAACGTTGAATATTTTTTCAAAACAGCCCTCAAGACATTCTGTACAAGAATAATACACTAAAAACTTTATTTTGAAAGATCTACAGAATCTTCGAAAAATGTTTTCTTTAAAAAGAAAGCATTAATATTTTTTCTCGAAAATATTTAATTTATAAATTTGTCTAAATTAAAGTAGATATAATAAAACTTTCTACTAAAGTATAAAATAAGGCAAGTATAGCTATTTTTCTGTATAATCTATGAAATAATAATATTTATGATTGTATTTAAGTACATTCACATATTGTTCATTGCAAATTAATAAACAATCGAAAGTTGTGATATCAATTATCGACAGTCAAGTAATGCAAACAATTACATAAAATAACTGTAAAATGATTTTTCTCAGAAATGTATTTAAATTTGCTCATTCTTCTATACAAATTAAACACAAGGAAGTACTGAAATCAATTTATTGTAGTCAAGTATCCGTAATTTAACATTACTGACATAATAGAACTTTTCATACCTCGGGTGTAAAATTACATTTTACGTTCACATTGTGATAATAAGCTCGAGCGCTAGCAAGGTTGGCTTCAAGAATTATTTATCACATAAGAGTGTAAAATCTTACACCCGTTGTACGAACATTATTTTTCGTCGTCGTGCGAGCGCAATGTATCTTCATGAAACCTTTTTCTTATAAACATATTGTAGATCCTTTGCGAAATAATGGTACAAAGTTACCATCCCTTTTTTTCTTTATTCTTTCTCAATTTTGAACTTTCTATAGTAAAAATTACGCATCTTGGGAGGACAAGAGAAGAAAAGTCTTGAGCTACTCTATAGTCCTTCATTCTCCCATATATACTTGGTGAGCCCGACGGTTTGCAGTTTAAGGTGTAGACATAGTCATTTTCATGTAATAGTATATTAGGTACGCCACTAGGGAGGTAAAGAGTTGGCCAGTCCAGAACACGTGTAAATTGCAACCCGAGCCGAAGGTGATCGAGGGGGGCAAACATATGTTCTGAGGTAGTCCTCTTTATCTCCATGTTGCGTATACGGTTTTTCATCATGAAAATATGAGATACTAGAGAATAACCGAGAATAACTGTTAGAAAAAACACAGAAAAATTATCTGCACTGAGAAAGAAGCGTTGGTATAATTACTATATTGCTGTTAGTTATGAAACTATTTTTTTATAAAATAACCAATAAAATATTATGAATGCATTATAAAGAATTCGAAAGAACAGGTAAAGATTATGATTAAAGTTTATTAAGTAGCGAAACAGGCCTAGTCTACGCGACGTACTGCGCGGTACCGGGCGCAGGAAAGACGTTGCGTCTACTCTTTTGGGTTCTATTTTTGAAGAAAACACCTTGAGAAAATTTTGAAAAAAATCATTTCCTATGTAAAAAGTGCTCAGCTTTCGATTTAAATGGTAAAAAAAAATCTTAAATCTATACTTTTTGAGATATAAGATGTTTTGTAATTTTTTCAAGGTGAAAATGGAAAATTTCGGAAAAACTGCCTACATCATTAGAAAGCTGAGGAACAAATACGTTGGAAACGCTTATCAAACAATTTTTTAAAGTACATTTAAGTATCATGAACATGAGTTGGAAATAGCAAGATTTCGAGCTCGCGTGCCGCGCTGGGAGAGTTGACGTGAAACGCCTCATATTTCGACTCAGGGAGCTCAGAAATATTGAAAATCATCGAGATCTCGAGGTCGAAAAATTTCACCATTACCAAGCTTTCTCTTTGAGAAAGCAAAAATCATGTGCCTAAATGTGAAACCCCGTCTTTTATTGTTTTATAATACGGTCACAAAACGAAATTTATGCACCCATTGTGGAACAGTCAATTAAATAAATAAAATCAAATAATAATTGTAAATTTATAAAAATAGTTCGAAATATATTCATAGGTTATCGGTTAATATATTTTATTTGGTATGAAACGAACAAAAAACCTTAAAATACAACTAAGGAAAGCCGGCGCCTGAGTCGATGATTTCAAATTTATCAATGGCGGATTAGTTGTGCTTAGGTAACCTTGATCCATGGCAAGAACTGGAAGAAATATTATCCATAAAATTTGTCTGACACTAATAAACTCTCGAGTAGTGATCTTTTTATTGATATTTTTCGTGTATTTTTCGCTATTTTAGCCACTTTATACCCCGGAATGGAAACAGGTCTGAAGTTCTCAACGTTGGTGTCCAACGAAATGAAAACATAATTCGTTTTACTTCAAGTTTATATTAATTAATATAGCAACTTTGCGTGTAAATTTTGTGTTTTATAACATAAAATAGCTTTATAACAAAGGTATAGATAAAATTTTCGTTGTTCAATAACTTTCATAAATTGTAAAAAAATTATTTCGTAGTATTCCAACGATGCAAACTTCAGATTCCTGGCCGGAAAGGCTCCGGTACGATTTTTATATCGCCAATTTTTTTATAAGACTATGGCAACATCTGAAAGAAATATCAGCCATGAAATTCGTCTGAAACTAATAAACTCCCGAGTAGCGATTTTTTTATCGATATTTTTCGTGTATTTTTCGATATTTTTGCCCTTTACGGAAACGCACCGGTTCGATTTTCTTATCACCAATTTATATTATTGTAGAAGGCCAAGACAACAGCCTCAACAAATATCAGACACAAAATTTGTCTGAATTTCAAACACTCTGCTGGTATAAATTTTTGTTATCATGCATTTTCTAGCCGGGGTGGTTTTTAGGATAGTTTGGGGGGATAATCACTTATATAAATAAATAACTTATTTTGCAGTTTATAAATGTTTTATGCATATGTCTAATAGACAATATAAAAAAAACCGAATTTGTAAATTTTCGATATTCCATTCCCGATGAACGTTCAGAACTTCAAACACGTGAATTTTTTTTCTACTCACACCCCTGTATAATCGACTGTTTGGAAGTATTCCCCAATTTCTCTCTGCTACAGTTTTATCGCCAGAATCCATAAACAACAATAAAATCGAGGAAAAAACCAAAAGCAACGAAAATAGAATTTTTTTTTGCACTTCCACCCCTATATAGTCGACTATTTGGGGGTGTTCCGGGGATACAATTTGGTCACCAATTTTTTTCTGATACAGTTTTATCATCAGAATCCATAAGCAACAATAAAATCGGGGAACAAACGAAAAGCAACGAAAATAGAATTTTTTTTTGCAATTCCACCCCCATATAATCGACTATTTGGGGGTGTTCCGGGGATTCAATTTGGTCGCCAATATTTTCAGGTACATTTTTATCGCGAGAATCCATAAGCAACAATAAAATCGGGACAAAACCAAAAGCAAAGAACATATAATTTTTTTTCCAATTGCACCCCTATATAATCGACTATTTGAGGGTGTTCCGGGGATTCACTTTGGTCGCCAATTTTTTTCGGGTACAGTTTTATCGCGAGAATCCATAAGCAACAATAAAATCGAAAAAACAAAAGCGACGAAAATAGAATTTTTTTCCACTTGCACCCCTATATAGTCGACTATTTGAGGGTGTTCCGGGGATTCACGTTGTTTGCCAATTTTTTTGTGATACAGTTTTATGGCCAGAATCCGTAAGCAACAATAAAATCGGGGAAAACAACCAAAAGCAACGAAAATAGAATTTTTTTTTGCACTTCCACCCCTATATAATCGACTATTTGGGGGTATTCCGGGGATTCAATTTGGTCACCACTTTTTTTCTGATACAATTTTAACACCAGAACCCATAAGCAATAATAAAGTCGGGGAAAAAAACAAAAGCAACGAAAATAGAATTTTTTTTCCACTTGCAGCCCTAAATAATAGACTATTTGAGGGTGTTCCGGGGATTCACTTTGTTCGCCAATTTTTTTCTGGTACAGTTTTATCGCCAGAATCCATAGGCAACAATAAAATCGGGGAAAAAGCCAAAAGCAACGAAAATAGAATTTTTTTTTGCAATTCCACCCCTATATAATCGACTATTTGGGATTGTTCCGGGGACTCAATTTGGTCGCCAATTTTTTTTAGGTACATTTTTATCGCGAGAATCCATAAGCAACAATAAAATCAGGGAAAAAACCAAAAGCAATGAAAATAGAATTTTTTTTCCACTTGCACCCCTATATAATCGTCTATTTGAGGGTGTTTCGGGGATTCACTTTGTTCGCCAATTTGATTCCGGTACAGTTTTATCGCCAGAATCCATAAGCAACAATAAAATCGGGGAAAAAACCAAAAGCAACGACAATAGAATTTTTTTTTGCAATTCCACCCCTATATAATCAACAATTTGGGGGTGTACCGGGGATTCAATTTGTTCGCCAATTTGTTTCCGGTACAGTTTTATCGCGAGAATCCATAAGCAACTATAAAATCGGGGAAAAAACCAAAAGCAACGAAAATAGAATTTTTTTACACTTACACCCCTATATAATCGATTCTTTGGGGGTGTTCCGGGGATTCAATTTGGTCACCAATTTTTTTCTGATACAGTTTTATCATCAGAATCCATAAGCAACAATAACATCGGGGAAAAAAACAAAAGCAACGAAAATAGAATTTTTTTTCCACTTCCACCCCTATATAGTCGACTATTTGGGGGTGTTCCGGGGATTCAATTTGGTCACCAATTTTTTTCTGATACAGTTTTATCGCGAGAATCCATAAGCAACAATAAAATCGGGGAAAAAACCAAAAGCAATGAAAATAGAATTGTTTTTTGCAATTCCACCCCTATATAATCGACTATTTGGGATTGTTCCGGGGATTCAATTTGGTCGCCAATTTTTTTTAGGTACATTTTTATCGCGAGAATCCATAAGCAACAATAAAATCAGGGAAAAAACCAAAAGCAATGAAAATAGAATTTTTTTTCCACTTGCACCCCTATATAATCGTCTATTTGAGGGTGTTTCGGGGATTCACTTTGTTCGCCAATTTGATTCCGGTACAGTTTTATCGCCAGAATCCATAAGCAACAATAAAATCGGGGAAAAAACCAAAAGCAACGACAATAGAATTTTTTTTTGCAATTCCACCCCTATATAATCGACAATTTGGGGGTAAACCGGGGATTCACTTTGTTCGCCAATTTGATTCCGGTACAGTTTTATCGCCAGAATCCATAAGCAACAATAAAATCGGGGAAAAAACCAAAAGCAACGACAATAGAATTTTTTTTTGCAATTCCACCCCTATATAATCGACAATTTGGGGGTGTTCCGGGGATTCACTTTGTTCGCCAATTTTTTTCTGGTACAGTTTTATCGCCACAATCCATAAGCAACAATAAAATCGGGGAAAAAAACAAAAGCAACGGAAATAGAATTTTTTTTTGCAATTTCACCCCTATATAATCGACTATTTGGCGGCGTTCCGGGGATTCAATTTGGTCGTCAATTTTTTTCTGGTACAGTTTTATCGCGAGAATCCATAAGCAACAATAAAATCGAAAAAACAAAAGCAACGAAAATAGAATTTTTTTCCACTTGCACCCCTATATAGTCGACTATTTGAGGGTGTTCCGGGGATTCACTTTGTTCGCCAATTTTTTTCTAGTACACTTTTATGGCGAGAATCCATAAGCAACAATAAAATCGGGGAACAAACCAAAAGCAACGAAAATATAATTTTTTTTTACTTGCCCCCCTATATAATCGACTATTTGAGGGTGTTCCGGGGATTCACTTTGTTCGCCAATTTTTTTCTGGTACAGTTTTATCGCCACAATCCATAAGCCACAATAAAATCGGGGAAGAAACCAGAAGTAAGGAAAATAGATTTTTTTTGCACTTCCACCCCTATATAATCGACTATTTGGGGGTGTTCCGGGGATTCAATTTGGTCGCCAATTTTTTTCTGCTACAGTTTTATCGTGGGAATCCATAAGCAACAATAAAATCGGGGAAAAAACCAAAAGCAAAGAAAATAGAATTTTTTTCCACTTCCACCCCTATATAAGCGACTATTTGGGGGTGTTCCGGGGATTCAATTTGGTCGCCAATTTTTTTCTGGTACAGTTTTATGGCGAGAATCCATAAGCAACAATAAAATCGGGGAAAAAACCAAAAGCAAAGAAAATAGAATTTTTTTCCAATTGCACCACTACATAATCGACTATTTGAGGGTGTTCTGGGGATTCACTTTGTTCGCCAATTTTTTTCTCGTTCAGTTTTATCGCCAGAATCCATAAGCAACAATAAAATCGGGGAACAAACCAAAAGCAAAGAAAATAGAATTTTTTTCCACTTCCACCCCTATATAATCGACTATTTGTGGGTGTTCCGGGGATTCAATTTGGTCGCCAATTTTTTTCAGGGACATTTTTATCGCGAGAACCCATAAGAAACAATAAAATCGGGGAAAAAACCAAAAGCAACGAAAATATAATTTTTTTCCACTTGCACCCCTATATAATCGACTATTTGAGGGTGTTCCGGGGATTCACTTTGTTCGCCAATTTTTTTCTGGTACAGTTTTACCGCAAGAATCCATAAGCAACAATAAAATCGGGGAAAAAGCCAAAAGCAACGAAAATAGTATTTTTTTTTGCTATTCCACCCCTATATAATCGACTATTTGGCGGTGTTCCGGGGATTCAATTTGGTCGCCAATTTTTTTCAGGTATATTTTTATCGCGAGAATACATTAGCAATAATAAAATCGGGGAAAAAACCAAAAGCAACGAAAATATAATTTTTTTTCCACTTGCACGCCTATATAATCGACTATTTGAGGGTGTTCCGGCGATTCACTTTGTTCGCCAATTTTTTTTTGGTACAGTTTTATCGGCACAATCCATAAGCAACAATAAAATCGGGGAAAAAACCAAAAGCAACGAAAATAGAATTTTTTCCACTTGCACCCCTATATAATCGACTATTTGAGGGTGTTCCGGGGATTCACTTTGTTCGCCAATTTTTTTCTGGTTCAGTTTTATCGCCAGAATCCATAAGCATAAATAGAATTTTTTTCCACTTGCAGCCCTATATAATCGACTATTTGAGGGTGTTCCGGGGATTCACTTTGTTCGCCAATTTTTTTCTGATACAGTTTTACCACCAGAATCCATAAGCAACAATAAAATCGGGGAAAAAACCAAAAGCAACGAAAATAGAATTTTTTTCCACTTCCACCCCTATATAATAGACTATTTGGGGGTGTTCTGTGGATTCAATTTGGTCGCCAATTTTTTTCTGCTACAGTTTTATCGCGAGAATCCACAAGCAACAATAAAATCGGAGAAAAAACCAAAAGCAACGAAAATAGAATTTCTTTTCCACTTGCACCCCTATATAATCGACTATTTGAGGGTGTTCCGGGGATTCACTTTGTTCGCCAATTTTTTTCTGGTACAGTTTTATCGCCAGAATCCATAGGCAACAATAAAATCGGGGAAAAAGCCAAAAGCAACGAAAATATAATTTTTTTCCACTTGCACCCCTATATAATCGACTATTTGAGGGTGTTCCGGGGAATCACTTTGTTCGCCAATTTTTTTCTGGTACAGTGTCATCGCCAGAATCCATAAGCAACAATAAAATCGGGGAACAAACCAAAAGCAAAGAAAATAGAATTTTTTTCCACTTCCACCCCTATATAATCGACTATTTGGGGGTGTTTCGGGGATTCAATTTGGTCGCCAATTTTTTTCAGGTATATTTTTATCGCGAGAATACATTAGCAATAATAAAATCGGGGAAAAAACCAAAAGCAACGAAAATATAATTTTTTTTCCACTTGCACGCCTATATAATTGACTATTTGAGGGTGTTCCGGCGATTTACTTTATTCGCCAATTTTTTTTGGTACAGTTTTATCGGCACAATCCATAAGCAACAATAAAATCGGGGAAAAAACCAAAAGCAACGAAAATAGAATTTTTTCCACTTGCACCCCTATATAATCGACTATTTGAGGGTGTTCCGGGGATTCACTTTGTTCGCCAATTTTTTTCTGGTTCAGTTTTATCGCCAGAATCCATAAGCATAAATAAAATCGGAGAAAAAACCAAAAGCAACGAAAATAGAATTTTTTTCTACTTGCAGCTCTATATAATCGACTATTTGAGGGTGTTCCGGGGATTCACTTTGTTCGCCAATTTTTTTCTGATACAGTTTTACCACCAGAGTCCATAAGCAACAATAAAATCGGGGAAAAAACCAAAAGCAACGAAAATAGAATTTTTTTTCCACTTCCACCCCTATATAATAGACTATTTGGGGGTGTTCTGTGGATTCAATTTGGTCGCCAATTTTTTTCTGCTACAGTTTTATCGCGAGAATCCACAAGCAACAATAAAATCGGAGAAAAAACCAAAAGCAACGAAAATAGAATTTCTTTTCCACTTGCACCCCTATATAATCGACTATTTGAGGGTGTTCCGGGGATTCACTTTGTTCGCCAATTTTTTTCTGGTTCAGATTTATAGCCAGAATCCATAGGCAATAATAAAATCGGGGAACAAACCAATAGCAACGAAAATAGAATTTTTTTTTGCAATTCCACCCCCAAATAATTGACTATTTGGGGGTGTTCCGGGGATTCAATTTGGTCGCCAATTTTTTTCAGGTACATTTTTATCGCGAGAATTCATAAGCAACAATAAAATCGGGGAATAAACCAAAAGCAACGAAAATATAATTTTTTTTCCACTTGCACCTCTATATAATCGACTATTTGAGGGTGTTCCGGGGATTCATTTTGTTCGCCAATTTTTTTCTGATACAGTTTTACCGCGAGAATCCATAAGCAACAATGAAATCGGCGAAAAAACCAAAAGCAACGAAAATAGAATTTTTTTTTGCATTTCCATCCCTATATAATCGACTATTTGGGGGTGTTCCGGGGATTCAATTTGGTCGCCAATTTTTTTCAGGTACATTTTTATCGCGAGAATACATTAGCAACAATAAAATCTGGGAAAAAACCAAAAGCAACGAAAATATAATTTTTTTTCCACTTGACCCCTATATAATCGACTATTTGAGGGTGTTCCGGGGATTCACTTTGTTCGCCAATTTTTTGCGCACATTGGCTGCTGGTGCGCCCCAATAAGCTGATTTAGCTGCCGTGGGAGGCTCAGCGGCTAAGAACTCATTCGCCACCGCTGCGCCGGCGAAAGAGCTGTTTTGCCGGGGAGCTCTAGCCCCAGCACAAGGCTCGCGGACTCGCGAGCGGCCGCGCGCGGTGTGCTCCGGACGAGGTTACGAGCTCTTCGGGTGAAGAGTTTCAGAGTGTCCAGTCAGTGTGAATTATGAACACGCGCTGGAAACATCCGTGGACTTGTACGTTGAGTGGACCCACCGGTCGCGTTAAAACAGTATTTGTTAAAAAATTTCTGAAATACATTGACTGGTTGAGCGACACTCGCTTCGAGAAACAGTATTTGAAGCGAGTACTTCCAGCAGACGATAGCTGACTTGCATCAGCCAACAGCCGACTTTCAGCAGCGAACGGCCGACTTCCAGCAGCCAACGACCGTCTTCCGGTAGCCAATGGCCGACTTCCAGCAGCCGCCAGCCAATTTCCCACCGGTTATCCGCTCCTCGAGAATAGTTTGGAAAGACCTTGCGATCCTTACTCTATCAACGAGTCAAAAATAAAAATTGAAAGAATTCTAAGGTAAACATCTTATTATTAAAAGTTTTTTCTTTTCTGTTCTTTTTTACTTTGTTTGATATTAATCATTTGCAAACTTTTTACAATGGAGGAAATTTTGTAAATCATTAATAGTTCATACTTATTCGCGGCGTCCTGGAGGTTGCTGAAGAAATTTTCATCTTGAACAAGAGCTTCCGAAACTCTTTTTGCCATGAATACATCATATTCATCCTCCATTTCAGCCACAACTTTCCGTCCGTATTTGGTAGTCACAGTCTTCAAACTTGTTATCATATAACGCTGGCTCTTGGTCAGATCGATCAGACTTTTCGTTGGGAGGAATTCTTCACGGGCGATCGCATTTAACTTCGAATGATCCATCTGTAACAAAAAGTTTGCAAATGATTAATATCAAACTAAGTAAAAAAGAACAGAAAAGAAAAAACTTTTAATAATAAGATGTTTACCTTAGAATTCTTTCAATTTTTATTTTTGACTCGTTCAAGTGCTGAGTTTAATTGTAAATGACTATCTTTTGAATATTCGAGTACTATAAATTATAATAGTATCTGAAAAAATTATACATCTTTTTTTTTTACTAGAACAGGCGTGCATTTTCTTAAAGAGGGCAACCAAATCTCGCGTGAATAATATCCTAATGGCTATAGTCTTTTCGCGTTTGGTTGAACTCCCGACCTATTGGCTAACGAATGCACTCATTGGAATTTGATTAAGCACGGTAGCGTCAGATTAGATGTACGATTCGCTGAAGCATTAGCCAATACTATAAATTGTATTGTCTATGCTGAGTACGATAATATTTTGGAAGTAGATGCATCGCGTCAAGCTATTTTAGACTTTAGTGGTTAGGATAACGAAGTGCAGATGGCGTTGTTGTATTACATGTACGTGGAAGATTTGTTTCTTGGTGGCCAGTACGTTTCGAGTCGTGATCGTCATTGCAAGCTACCTAAAAACGGAGGATTTAGTTATAGATATCCAGTGTCTCAAAGATACTGACAATAACAATGCACTAAAGGAAATCGCTGTTGTTGCTCTTAATGGTGATTTTCACGGTCATTGTTTCGTGGCTCCGACGGTTTGTGTAGATGATTTGAGCGTTGAAATTAGAAGACAAAATAATTGTTTAACTCAGCATTGTCACGGCATTAATTACTTGGAAGGTGAAGTTGATTTGAAAGTGTTTTATAAAACTCTGCAAGATTTATCAAAAAGTGCTCGAAAAATTTACGTTAGGAGCAGTGAAAAGTGGTTGATGCTTCATAAAATTATAGCAAACGAAATCATCAATTTGGAGTATAACGTAGATTATCCTCCGTTCGATAAGTTATCATCTGATGTATATTGTATGCATCACGCTTTAAAATTTTCGGGTCATAAATATCGATGTGCATTAAATGGCGCGTATCGTTTGAAAGGCTACTTATCTTCACGCCTTGGTTATCTAAATAATAATTTAATCGATCTTCACAATGGACAGCCTTCAAATGTTGAAGATCCTTTCACCAATCCAGTCGCATACTGTAGGTGTATTCCCAGCCGATCAAATTCCGCGTGTGTGGACAAAGCCGACGGCGTTCATCGTTAACACTGACGACCATACCAAGCCTGGCATGCATTGGGTTGCGTTCTACGTCGATAGATCTTCTAACGGTCTATACTTTGATAGTTTTGGATTACCACCTATAATACCCGATTACATAAGCCGTTTGCGAAAAAATTGTAAAATATTTCGTTGGAACGCAATATAACTTCAAAATGACGCATCCGATGTATGTGGTCAATATTGTATTATGTTTTTAAGCTATATGAGTAATGGTTTAGATTTCAAGAAGTTTCTGGATAATTTTTCTGTCAACTTGGAGAAAAATGGTAAGTTAGTTAGACGCTATGTGCGCTATAAAAAAGCTGACGAAAATTTCATTGGCAACGGTGGATGATCCGTCAGATGTTTACAAAACTCTTGCTCTAAAATGTCTTTGTTATAATTGTCAGCATTTCTATTATCACGCGAAAGAAGTTTTGATGTAAGACGATACAACGTGTGTCATGGAAATTTAACCGTTTTAACTACATGTGCGTCATTGTTTAACCTTGCTCGTCTCATTCTTTACTTCTTAAATGTCTGCACTTTTTTAACCGTGTGCATAGTTTGAAGAGCTGTATTTAAAGGATCGCTTCAGAGTCTTTAGCACCAGTCGCTTTCTACTCGTAAAGATACGCGGATCTCCATGGCGACCCTACCACGAGCTGCACAACACCCACATCAAGTCTTTTGTACATTGTACGCCTTAAATAAATCGTTCACCAAGAAGGTAATTGTTGGTGTGGAATATGACAAGGTCGTCGACAAGTTCGACGACGAGTGCTATAAACCTGTCGTTCGACTATTATCGAATGACTTTGAAGGTGTTGCATTTTTATACAATAACTGGGAAGAATTCAAAACAAGTTTCGATGACATTGATAAATATTTTCGTGGACTTGATAATTGTTTAATGGACCAGAAAATTTACGGAAACGGTTGTACTTTAAAATTCACCACAAGTCACCAGGAAAAAGCAATCGAAATTGAAGAAGACAGGAGACCTGGTGTTGGTCGGATCAAGCGGTATCGCCATAGTTTAGTAATGAAAAAAGTTACTTTTGATTGTCTCCAAGAATTTATTGTAAAGTTTGTCGATACTCGTCTTAAATATTGAAATTCTATTGCGAGTAGTGTACAATATCTTACCTGCGACGTTACCGAGTTTATTAAAACTAAAAGTAGTCTCATGCATGAAGCACAAGTACAACTGTATACACCAGGTATTGTAAAAGACGTTGTAAATTTAGTTGATAATGATGTAATAGACGAAATAACCTCTAGTGTAGAAAAGCAATGTAAAGAAAAAGATCAAGCATCTCTACCTAAGTGCGATGTTGCTGATGTATTGTATCAGATTCTATCATTACACATGCCAAGAATTGTTGATGTATTAAATACTATATTATTTGATAATAAATAGAAAATTTTGAATATACTTACTATGTACTTCTTTTTGTCTTCCTTCCCTGTTGAAAATATCCATGTAGATTTTATACTGATTTCCACGTGGAATCCATATGGAATCCATATGGAATCTATACGGATTCCATATGGATTCCACGTGGATTCCATGTGGAAATCAGTCCCAAATCGTCCTGTGGATTTCCACATGGAATTCCATATAGATTTCTATATGAATTTTCTACAAAAATTTGTAAAACAAAATCCGTATGGATTTCCATGTAGATTTCCATGGGGAAATCCAGGTAAAAACGACATGATCTATATAGATTTCCATATGGATTTCCATATGGATTTCCATATAGTAATTTCAATGTTTATAAAAATGTTTATTTATATTTTCACCTTATATTTTCACCAGAGTGAATATTGTAACTTCCCGAAAACTAGCAATTTACTGTATAAAAACTATTTTCCTCCCAGAAATAGTTCATTTTGAGCGTTTTCTATGATATATGTATGTATGTACGTTCGTATGAAATCAAGTTTATGGATTATCTCAGCGAATTTTTGACCGATTTCATCGGGATTGCGGGAAAACACTCCTCTAATTATACCTAAGTGCTGGTTCTCTAACGAGAAAGATCGATCAAAAATTTTCAAAATGCGGGCACAAAGCAAAATTGTAAAAAATCGCTTTTCAAGCCTTATATATAGAAAAATTAATTAAGCTAATATGCACCGGTTTGTCTGCTAAAACTAATTAAAATACACATTTTTTCTGTTGTACACTTTTCTCTACGAGCAATATTTGCCTAAGATAACTGCGAAAAACGTTAAAAAAAGTTAAAAAATGGACGATTTTCGGCTGTAACTTGACAGGATTTGATTTTACATAAAAATGTTAAATACAAACGTTGTAGATAACATTGAAATAAAACTTTTTTCTATTTAACATTTTTGTCTAAAATCAATTCCTGACGAGTTAAGCTTATAAAAACGATTTTAAACGCTAAAATATAAATGAAATGGACGATTTTCGGCTATAACTTGACAGGATTTGCTTTTACAAAAATGTTAAATACAAAAGTTGTAGATAACATTGAAATAAAGCTTTTCCTATTTAACATTTTTGTCTAAAATCAATTCCTGACAAGTTAAGGGGATGCCGTAGTGGAAAGAAATCATCAGTTGAGGTTAGGTTATACCTGTTTTACCGACCGACTATTTACGAGGGTCATTTGACAAGTAGCTAGCCTCACCGCCAGATGGTGCCACTATCGCACCAGAAATACACTACAGTGCAGTATCTTCCTGTAAACGGTTACAGATGAAATTTCAGCCGGATCGGAGTTGTAGTTTATTTTTGAGAGCGTGTGAAAGCAAATGTGTCCGTTGATTTTTGAAAAAATGGAGAAAGAACAATATCGGTCGGTGATTCGATTCTTGTTTTTGGAAGGGAAATCGCGCAGTGAAATTAAAGAACGCTTGGATGCAGTGTATGGGGATGCTTCTCCTTCGATGGCGACCGTTAAATTTTGGTATAACGAGTTTCAACGTGGTCGTACGTCGGTTTTTGATGATCCACGCCCAGGTGCTCCGAAAACAGCCACTACGGAGGAGAACGTGCCAAAAATACACGATATCGTTTTGTCAGACCGCCGATTAAAGGTGCACGAGATAGCTGCGATAGTATTACTACACTCCAGAGACCAAGGAGCAGTCAAAACAGTGGACCTTACCCGGTGAATCTGCTCCGAAGAAGGCGAAGACGGTCCCGTCGGCCGGAAAGGTGATGGCCACTGTTTTCTGGGATTCTCAAGGTGTGATTTTTATTGACTATCTGGAGAAGGGCAAAACGGTCACAGGACAGTACTACGCCGAACTATTGAGCCGATTTGACGCCGTGTCAGAAGAAAAACGGCCCCATTTGTCTAAAAAGAAAGTGCTTTTCCACCACGATAATGCACCGGCTCACACTTCTGCACTCGCCACGGCTAAATTGGTCGAATTACGCTACGAACTGCTGCCCCATCCACCGTATTCTCCAGATTTGGCTCCGTGCGACTTTTTTTTGTTTCCGAACCTAAAAAATTCGCTCGCCGGGAAGAGATTCCACTGCAATAACGAAATAATTGCCACCACGGAGGCCTATTTTGCAAACCAAGGGAAAATATTTTTTTCAACGGGGTTAAAAAAATTGGAACACCGCTGGACCAAGTGTATTCAACTAAAAGGAGACTACATTGAAAAATAAATTTTATTTTTTGTAAAATTTTGGTGTTTTCATTTGTAGGCTAGGTACTTATCAAATGACCCTCGTATAGTTGAAAAAAAGTACATTAGCGCCTCTTTCGGACCGTTGCGGAACATGACTAATCGCATGTATTTCCACCCATAGATGGCGTTGCATATCGTATACATTTATGCTTTACAATTATGACTCTTCTCATTTTTTAGAAGCTAATGGAAGAAAAAAATCGAGAATGAGAGAAAGGGAAAGAAGAGAGACGCGAGAAGGGACGGACGGAGCAATTTCTATCGGTGATAAAGCCCGACGTCTAAGACCACAGTCGCAAACAACAAAACACTTATCCGCGGCACCGATGTAAAGGATCGGCTTCGTCCTCACGACATGCTAGGAAGCTCAGCAGCGATCGATCATTTCAGCCTGAAACCAACGCACCCACAGTCACAGCCAGAACCACGACCTCATCGAGAGGAAGCTGCGACTAGTCCCGAAACAGCCAGCGTCGCCGCCCGGTTACGACTACATAGGAACCTGCTGACCTCCTGGAGCCACGGCCCCGAGGAAAACCACGAGGCGCAATACGTGGGGAGGAAGTTAGCCCCGAGTTAGCACACGTTATACTCATCTCATACTAAATCTCGCAAGTGCTCGGCCTTTCTCTCTCTCTCTCTCTCTCTCTCTCTCTCTCTCTCTCTCTCTCTCTCTCTCTCTCTCTCTCTCTCTATCGCGACTGTGTAAAAGATTTATTATGCTATCTGAGCATACCATCCGGCCCGCTCGCTCCTTGCGAATTGCTGCGCAGATGACCGCTCACAAAATACACGCGAGAACCAAGCGTAGATATAACGCGTCCATGACACGCGAAAACGGAGCGGGTGCCCGATTGATGTAATCTAAAGATCAATAAAGGATCTATACTGTATTCGCTTTGCCTACGATTATTTGCATGCGCGCTCCTCCCGAAATTCCCCGCACTGGGCATGCACCCATTTTCAGAGTGGATTCGCCCTCATCGGAGGAGACGAAAAGCTGCCGCCCAGGTCAGAAAGATGGCTGCGAGCGGACTCCTGCATTTTATTGATGCGGAGGTCGAATAAGTAACACTCCGATCTAGGGAGACGCTTCGTTAGAGAGACAGCGGTAAGTCTAGGTAGAACAGTTAATCGCGTCAGATTCCTATGTCACAAGGTAAATGCGTTTGTTTCCATAGAATTTCTTTATTATAGGTACCAGACCTATTTTTGGTTCAAGCTTTTTTCTTTCATAAAAATTTCTTGTTATTGGTACTAGACCTACTTTGAGATAAACGTTCCTTTTTCCATCCAAATTCCTTTATTATAGGCACCAGACCTATATGAAGGTAAATGCTGTTTCTTTCATAAAATTTTTGTATTATAGGTACCAGACTTATTGTGATGTCAATGCTTCTTCTTTCATGAAAATTCATTGTTATAGGTGCCAGACCTATTTTCACCAAAATCCTTCTTTCATAAAAATTCCTTTATTAGAGGTACCAGACCTATTTTAATCTAAATGCTTTTTTCCATAGAATTTCTTTATTATACTTCCAAATTCCTTTATAGATACCAGACCTATTTTGGAGTCAATGTTTTTTCTTTCATAAAAATTTATTATTGTAGGTAGTAGACCTACGTTCAGAGAAATGTTCCTTTTTCGATCCAAATTCCTTTATTATAGGTACCAGATCTATTTGAAGGTAAATCCTTTTTCTTTCATAATAGTGCATTATGTAACAAGGGAGAAAAGTCGCTTTTGATTCCCGCGGGTGGGTTAATGCCCGAGCGAGCGAAGCGAAGCGAGGGCAGTGATCACCCGAGGGAATCATCGACTTTTCTCCCGAGTTCCATATAGTACTTTATTGCCATCTCAACTGTGGCCACTTTTAATATTAATTAGTGTATTATTTATTGATATTTGGCTGTTTATATGAAATTTACATATGTTTTGCAAAAGCAAGAAATATGGCCATATTTCCCGTTTTTGGGAGTAAAGAGGTAAATATGGCCACATTTTCCTCTTTTACGGGAAATATCGTCATATTTCCCGCAAACGTTAAATTTCTTGAAAAAGAGAAAAAATCTAACTTTTGTCCCGCTTTTAAGGGAAAAAAGTAGCCATTTTTGTTGAGATCGGAATAAAATTTGTTTATTATAGGTACCAAACCTATTTTGATGTCAATACTTTTTCTTTCATAAAAATTCATTGTTATAGGTGCCAGACCTATTTTCAGATGAACGCTTCTTCCACCATAGAAATTCCTTTATTATAGGTACCAGACCTATTTGAAGGAACTGTAATTGTAATAATGGTAAATTGGGCAGCTCAGGTGCCGCACGGTACTCCGCAGCCGCGAGCATCGCGACTTGCCTAGCCTTGTGCTTGTTGAATGTTTTCTTGAAAAAGTAAAAAAATTGTTTTTTAATTCCAATGATGATTAGGTGATGGAAATAGAAATTGAGCTGGCCCTGCCAACTTATTGACGTTGACCTTTTGACGACTCTTCTTGCATTCCTTCAGTCTTGCAGATTTCTGTCTTTCTCATATTATACTATATTGTATCTATAACACAAAGAAAAGAATTAGTTGAACTAGAGTCACCCATTGCATGACGTGCAAAAGAATAAGAAGAAATAGTAGTTTAAACGTGATAGCTGCTAAATTGCTCTGTAAATGCTCTTGGAGGTTACTCACGCATGCAACCAACAACTTCATAATTTCTGCCTAAGCTGAAAGAAGCATACATTGCTGAAGCAACAACCTAAATAGTATGACTTTGAAAATATTCGACTTGGTAGACTTACCATCAGTGCCACTGGTGACAGATATCCAAAAAATAGGTAGAGTGATAAACAAACCAAAATAAGCGCAGTGGTATTGTAAAATCTACCAAGGCGAATACTCATCAGCTGAAGAGACAACGACATTTATTGCGAAAGTTGATTGGCACTATAGGTGTCTAGCCACATGATGTTAAAGAGATAACATCTTACTCACAGAACAGCAACTGAGGCAGCGTATCTTCAAATACATACAGCATAACATACAAAGTCATAAAAGCAACATTTGATTACAGATCAGTTGAAAATCATTAAATACTGCCACATTGAGTAAAATCATGCAAAATTCTGGCACTTGCATTTGATTGTACACAGTATAAGTGAACAAATATTGATATATATATATCCGATATAATATTATACTGAAGATCAGTAAAGAAATACCAATAATCGAGAAATAAAAAAATACTTATATCAATATCATGCCTAATTTTTAAAATGATCTACGACTGCAAATTAATCGAGAAATTGTCAATTACTGCAGTATTTTACGATAATATGCAATATCATACAAATAATTGGAACGACTGACCTCAAGCAGCTCTGATTTGTGCACATGTTTTCTGCAGCAACGATGCGTGGATGGTATCGAGATATGCGGGCTTGGAGATACAAAAATGGCTGCAGCAGCAGTGATGAATGTAAATGATGTCGTCACTTCCCATCCCCTGATGTTCTCTGGACGTTATAGTTGCATTATGTGAAGGCGTGTTGTCTTCTGCGGGAGCTCTTCGTTTTAGACAGAACAGAGTATATAAAGAATGTGTCAAGTAAGCATTAGGAATGGGGGAGAGCAGTATCTAACTGCCAGGATTAGAGGAGCAGGTAGACGGAAATTTGGTGACTCGGTTCAGCTATACTACAGAATAAGGTCCCAATCCGCAGCGTGGTACTTACTCGAGTCTGTTGCGGAATCTTGGGCTTGATTCAACTGCACCATCACCGCCACTCCCACTCAGTGATATCCTTGGAAAATTGTAGCTGCACCGGACGCCTTCGAGGAGAGTACAATCATTTAAATGTTTGGTCATCTGCAGGAACTCTGCACTTTAAGCAGAACAAAGTATATAAATAACTTTTCTAACATTAGGGGTGAGGAGAACAGATAGACGTAAATTTGAACTGTATGCACGTGTTCTTAACGCAAACTACTCACTTGAAGATATAGCTGAGGAGGTGGTGACCGCTGACCTTCATGTGGACTTGCACCCTTCTAAGAGGTACATTTCTTCCTTTTCCTGCACGTCGGTCTCAGTGACAGCGAAAAGCAAGCGATGGAAGCTGGCAGCTGTTGGTACGGCGTGAAGACATCTGCAGGAACACTTCGCCATAGTAAACATAATTGCTTCGTGGCCGAGAAAGTGTTGAAGAAGTCATGCTTTTGCTTTTGTAAAAAAAGTAGAGAAGAATTTGAGGTTAGGTCGTCGCTATAAGCTACAGCTGTGAAATACTCACTCGTCTGGTGCGCTACATACCTGGAGTTATAAACAAGAAGACAGAAGCCATTCGCCTTCAAGACAATGATGATTTTTCCGAGAGCGGCACGCTGGTAGCCGTATTAACACCGTACAGTCTGACCAACGGCGTTCGGACATCTGCAGGAGCACTTTGCCTTATGCAAAAACCATATGCATTCAGTAAAAGTAATATGCTTCGCGTAAAGTGAGTGCTGAAGAAGTCACGCTTTAGTAAAAGCTCAGAAAATAATTTTAGGTTAGGTCGTCGTTATTCGCTAGTCAGTCTTATGGTATACTAGAAATATAGGAAGACGGTCTGTATCCGTTGTGGTCGTTAAGCTATCTACTTGACCCAGCCTGTAAACACAACAAGGGCCGTCAGTCTAATGAGCAGAGAGGTTAGGATCTAAGAACCGCTTACCTATGTTACTTCCTCACCGAAATCAGTACCTCGCTTTCGCGAACCAGTTACCACTAGGCTCCTGCGATTTAAGCGGAGAACACAGAATACCTGGATACCTTACTACTGCTGCCGTTGTCATCGACCAGAGCCGCACCGCACGATATTGTCACACGCGCCGACGCGCACACGGAGACATTGGCGGATCGGCCGTCTGCGCCCGGCTGTTGCAGCTTGGGCAGTAACATAGACATTTCCACTTGAGTATCACACGGCCATCTCTAGCCGATATTGTTTAATTTATGTATAAAATCTAAACTTATGGAAAAAACTAATCCCAACAGAGAAATATAAACAAACTATGCATAAACACATTGTACCTAGCATTTATTTATTGCCGAATAGTCAAACTCACTTTCAATCAATTTATACCCAGAAAGGCTCAACAGGATTTTGACAAAAATATTTACGCCGTAGTTTCTATCCAAAATATAATCATAAAATATAAAATAAATAATGTATATTATTGTCCATAAAATTATTTATAATGAAAACGTCTACAAAATTGTAGTAGATTTGACCGTCCGTTGGTTGGAGTTAAATATTTAAGGTAAATAATTGACTCGATCGATCACTTCGAACCATTTATGGTTGAATTGAAAATTCAAATCCGACGTTTCGACAGTGTTTTTGACTGTCTTCCTCAGGGCTACATATAAATAACAATAAAATTATATACAAAAAATTTTTTTATAAATTATAATTTAAGTCGGTGCAAAATTGATAAACTGACCTTAAAAAAATTACGAAAAATACATAGTAACTTAGGCGTTACTTCGTCAATACAAAGTAGTCATGAATTTAGTCAAAAATAAAAAAATGAATGAAAAAATAAATTAAAACGCTATTCTTACCATTACTCTCAGCATTGGACACATCGTGACTAAGTGAGAGCGGCGAAAATTGCGCTTTATATACTGTTGGGGAGAAAAATAAACGGAAAATTTAAATACGCGTATATGTTCACAAATTTCAAAAAGAGGCGCGATCGAGGTGATCGTTAACGTAGCAGACCGAGAGGCCGACGAAAAGGGGACACAAACATTAGATGGGGAAGTGTGAATATGTGTATCAATGTGTGAGAGAACCAAATTCGTGCGTTCAGCTGATTCCACGCGTCGAACCTATACTCGGAGAGGAGAGGAGAGGAACGGGGGGGAGCGTGATTTGGAATACTTCCTTGCGCTACCTGACCACCTGCTACACAAACGACCTATATCAGCTATCAGAAAGAGACTCGACCATTCGGCCTTATCGGAGCACATCGCTTCCACCGGTCATAAATTTGACTTTGATAATGCAAAGATTTTGGACGTAGAAAATAATAAGTCTAAACGTCTTTTTTCTGAGATGTTATATATACATCAACAACTAAATGGTCTTAATAAAATTGAGGTTACGCGTTTTTTTAAAGTTATATATAAGGATTCTATAAAGCTTATTAATGCTCACTTCAACAAACAAAAAAAGCCACGTCGTAGTAAAATTTGTTATTCATTTGCGAGCCCGTGCGGTCCCCCCCGTTCCTCTCCTCTCCTCGCCGAGTATAGGTTCGACGCGTGGAATTAGCTGAACGCGCGAATTTTGTTCTCTCACACATTGATACACATATTCACACTTCCCCATCTAATGTTTGTGTCCCCTTTTCGTCGGCCTCTCGGTCTGCTACGTTAACGATCGCCTCGATCGCGCCTCTTTTTGAAATTTGTGAACATATACGCGTATTTAAATTTTCCGTTTATTTTTCTCCCCAACAGTATATAAAGCGCAATTTTCGCCGCTCTCACCTAGTCACGATGTGTCCAATGCTGAGAGTAATGGTAAGAATAGCGTTTTAATTTATTTTTTCATTCATTTTTTTATTTTTGGATTACAATTTATTTTAATTTCCATATCTTTTTAGTCAGCTAATAGACATTCTCGATATAAATTCATGACTACTTTGTATTGACGAAGTAACGCCTAAGTTACTATGTATTTTTCGTAATTTTTTTAAGGTCAGTTTATCAATTTTGCACCGACATAAATTATAATTTATAAAAAAATTTTTTGTATATAACTTTATTGTTATTTCTATGTAGCCCTGAGGAAGACAGTCAAAAACACTGTCGAAACGTCGGATTTGAATTTTCAAATCAACAATAAATGGTTCGAAGTGATCGATCGAGTCAATTATTTACCTTAAATATGAAAACGTCTAGTTAATCTCCAAAAGAGTCAAACACCCCTTTAATCTATACCATGAAAGGCTGAACAGGATTTTGACAAAAAAAAATGTTCCGCACTACGTTTCACCAAAAATATAGGCATAAAATTTTGAATAAATAATGTATAGTATTGTACATAACATTATTTATCAAATGTACATTGATTTAATCCCGAAATAAGTCAAATACTCTGAATCTATACTTGGAAGGCATCTCATCTCATCTACAAATGTACAAAATACACCTAAAAGAAAGTAATAGACCTTACTAGGTATGTAAATTATTTACACTGTAATATATTTACTTTTGACCCCAGCGTAGGTTAGTAGTTATAGTGGCACTATAGGGCAGACAAAGAAACCCCCCACCACTCACTCATGATGAGTGTGGAGCTTTCCCCCACCACCGATTACCCTAGGAGAAGAGGGGGAATTCTCCACCAATGAGTAACCGGTAATGTAGGAATGAAACGCCTGTCCTGTAGTACCACATATTTCTATAACTACTCCCCCTCCCATATTATTATTATTATTTAAAGGATTTCTAAAAGGAGTACGGTAAATAAAAAACAAGTATTTTTATAAATTTTTTTCTTTATTTCTTTTTATTCATATAGTGTACAATGTCGTCTATATGCCATGCCATTAAATCGTAAATTAACCATAAATTATCGCATGAAGATATATTTGAGGATACATTTTTTTTTTCTAATTTTTTCTCTGCGCTATCTAATATTTCTGCACCAAACGCATTTATTCCATCAAACTTTGTTGTGAGAGGTAATACATCAGACTTCGTGAAATTTACATATTGCGATTCCTGATCTTTTTCTAATTGACCTTTCAAAAATTTAGAGATGCAACTTATTATAATTTTAATATTTTTTTGTACATTTGTCAAATATTTTACTCTTACATCTATATATCTGGTTACAGTTTTAAGATGATCAAACGTCACTTTCTTAAATACCAAGCTTGGTCGGTACGGTTTCTTTTATGGTGGCTCGCCTGCTTATTCTTCCCTTACATGTCGGGGTACAAGTTCGATGGCTTTGTCATTATAACTTCTGATGAACCTGATATTGAAACTGTTATGAAGCTGTTGTTCATCTTGCTTTTCAACACTATCTGTATCGAGGTATTTTTCAATGTCCGGAAATTGCTCCCGGAAACACAGCCACTCTTCCACTGTAAAGCTTATTCCCACAAAGTCGTCCGTAAAAATTCGGATGATGAGTTGGAAGTCGGTGTGGCCTACACCAGAGTTTTCAAGACCCACGGCGATTTTCTTTGTGTACGATTTGTTTAAACCATATACAGTAGGCAGAACTTGGTAGCAATGGAATTTTGTAGCAGCCATCCTTGTTTTTTTATTTTGTAAGTAGTGAACAAGTCGGCTGACTGATGAAATGGGCTGAGTACACCTCTTATATACTATTCATATTAGTAGAGGGGGTGATAAATGGTTGGGGATAATTGTAGTGGGGGTGCTTTAGTGGTGGAAGATATGTATGGAAGGAGAAAGCTACTGATAGGGGAAAATACTTCTCTGAAGCTTGGAAACATAGCTTCTTACAATTTGATCATTTTTTTCCAAGTCTGTAGAAAAACATTGGAGAAAACGTCTGAACCCAATACCAACAGACATGTAATGTAAAAACATTATGCAGTAATATCCACAGGTATCGGCATTTTGACTTTGTAACTGGTATGGGTTCCATCGAAATTTTCTAACATTTCTGCGTATACGATTTATGTGGTCTAGAATATAGGGTGGTTTACCAAAACTGTCAAAGTACCAACCATTCCCGATCTTATCAACATAAATTGCCACCCAGTGTAGATCAGGTCTATTATGTTTTTGTGTATTAAGCACATAAGCAACCGGTCTCGACCACGTCAGAGGTATTTGATCCGCTGGAAAAACTCCCACGGTATCCGACGAAATCCGCATTAGAATTTTCTGGATCTGGATATTGTTCATCGCAAAGACTGATAGGCGGTTCAAAGATAAACTGCTCGGTAGATGATTTCTTTCGTGAATTTATCCAAGTTTTCAACTTGAAAGCGTTGTTTAGAGCACAAGTATATTTAAAATGATTCAATTTTATAAAATGCTGTACACAGTATTTACTTGTAGGTAACAGTTTATGAAATGGTGGACAATCCGGATCAGTTTCCAAATTCTTAATATTTTTTGTGGTAATTTTTCGCAAAACAGTCGTTTTCACATTACCGCGGACGTATATTTTATCAGTTCTTTTACAAATTTCTTCTAGATTTTTGTACAATACTTTTTCCGATGCACCTGTGTCAGTCCAATCTAGCCCATGATGATATTGTGTTAGCCAGTCATTTTGTTTTCTAGCATCATAGCACAAATGTGTTATTCTATTATTCGAGGAAACAATCCAATGACCGATAAAATCTTGATTCAATACAACAACAGCCACCTCTTTTGGTACCGCACGATTTTTATGATCCCTACAAAACTGTATATCTATTACAACATCCATTATAGTATTCTTAGAGCTTCCCTGGTGTACAATCGGTAAACGACTAACCAGATAAAATCTACACCACCTCTTTTTATACTCAAGTCATATTTACCCTCACTTCTTTAAAGCTATCCGCTATAGTCTATAAAAATTTGACGAGACGAATCAATTTCAAGTATATTTTCATATTCAGCATAAATTATGCAATTTACGGTGCTGCTTAGTGCATCGTCAAATCGGACATCTATTCTCACACTACCGTGTTTTACTAAATTCCAATGCGTATCTAAATGTGCTGATAAATCAGGTGTTAAGTCAAAGGCAAAAAAACAATACCCGTCAGCATAATTTTCTCGTGGTATTGAATTGCCATCATTCGAATAATGTACTCCTGTACCAGAAAATAATGTATGATATGCATCTACATACAAATTCTTTTTTGTAAAATCAGGCTGCAGAGGCTTGGAGGGAACTTGTACACCATCGATATAGAGACATAGATAATTTATTTTGAAATTTTTTAAATTGAACGGATTTAAACTTTTATCACCATTAAACGCTTTATTTTCTACAAAACCAATGATAATTCTTTTTGGTAATTGTCCTAGAATGACATTGTCCAGAGATTCACTATGAACGCCACTATGCATCGTAATAGTTTTCACTTCTACACGAGTTAGAGGATATTTGACCGTTGTTTACGAAAGTGTTTTTTCATGCGCCAATATAATACTAGGGCTAAGCTTCACTCGTCGAACGTATAGAGCAGCCTCATTAATTTTTACGGTGTAGAGACCCGTAGGATCCATTAGGCAAAATGCATCTTTCGAGCGCAAGAGTCTTACGCGCACCTCAACCCCGTTTAATAATAATCTATTTTGATTGAAAACATCACAATATAGATTACCAACCATATCTATAGTTTTTTCATTGCCCATAACGTTCCGACGGTTTACGAGACCTTTGTTTTCGACACCTGTATCATCCATTTCTCCAGCGGTATCATTATACCATAGTACACTAGTGAGATGAGATTTTTTAGCTACAGAGCCGTAGCTTAATAAAGTTTCAATGTATGATCGATAAGTATAAGCGTTGTTGGGTGGGGAAACGGGTTTTTGATTAAAAAATACATCAACTTGGTTAAATATCGAATGCATAAAATTATTTATCGGGCCAAAATTTTTTAGAGTTTCTGCCTTTGTGCCCTCGGATGGTTTTACATTTAGTTTAATAGTTACGCTAAGACTCAACAGAGTATGAGCAAGGTCGATGTATTCGCTAGTACCAGGTATAGAAAATTCTATTGGCGATCCATCAGCCAGTGAAGATATCGGCTTATATTGAACATAATTCGAATTTTCCATTGTTGTCTGTGTCGGTGGGATGCTGAATAGACTTAATTCGGATTTTAGACACGCACACGACCCACTATGAAGAAAAGCCATTATTCTTCAAAAATATCTCTTACCGTTCTTATCTTTTTCTTTTAACTTTTTCTTTTTTCCCTGTTTTATTCTTCTTCTTAATATTACCTTTTTTCTTTCGTTTAACTTGCGAATGTTTTTTGATGTTTATTATGGCATAGGCAAGAGATGACTGATGCTTCTTCAGCCGACGCTTAGCTTTATATCCTGACCCATTTATCACCCTATCTAGTTTTTCTTCAGCTTTTCTTTTAAGATTATTTCCAGATTCTCGAGCATTATTACGAATCGATTCTTTGAAAGATTTTTTATTATTTGTGACATCATCTAAGATGTTTATCCCTGCACGTATAGCTTCTTTTCCGACAGCTTTTCCTATAGCTCTACCGCCCTTTTTTAAAATAGGTAATGCGCTGCGGTATATACCCTTTAAGAAACCACCAACACCTGTTCCTTTTTGCATTGATGTATCTACTGTAATATAATTACTTAACGGGGTACTATCATACCCACAGCCACTTTGGCTATCATAAAGTAATTCAAAATAATCCATCTTAAGCAGTTCTTTTAAAATAAAGTGTCACTGTCAACGTGCCGTAATCGAATGCTTTATATCTATCGTGATTGACTGAAATGACGTAGATAAGGGGGGTATATACATGGGTGTGCTATAATTTTTTATTTCAATACCGCTATATTTGTACTCGTGCAAATTTAGAGGCACAATACGTAAAAGAGGCGTGTGTACGTCACCGGTGATGTATGGCTCACAAATTTCGCTGTGCACCCTTATTATAGGTGGTAAAGCATTGATCAATGCCGCGTGCTTTTCGCCGATAACTTTGTCCCTAATTTGTTGAAGGTTATTCTCATCAATCCCAAGAATTTTTAATAGTTTGGGAGATAAAACTAAACTATGAAAGTATTCGTCACATTCGCTAGCACAAGCTCGTTCAATCTCTATAAATCCCCTGCGCTGAATCTTGAATTGTAGATGATTTTTTATATTGAATAGACTGTTTATTACGTAATTCATTCGTTCTAGGTTTAATAGTCTTCATAGAAACCATTCCATCATCACTATTGAATGAAATATGTTGAAATGTGTGGGGAATCTGAATTTCGCAGAGAGCTACAGACCATTCACCGTGTAAACAGATGTTTTGAGGTAGTTGATTAGTAAAATGTGCTGCTGTGTTTTCGGGAAACACGTGTGTATTAGTAAAATGTGCTGCTGTGTTTTCGGGAAACACGTATTATTACTAGATAATACCATGTAAAACTGATCCCTCATTTTATGTTTTTTATATTGCTCGCAGGAACCGACGAATTAACCCACGAATTTGTCAGGATAACCTTTCCAGCTTACAAAATATTTTTTATTTTTACCAGCACCTTTCATTCTCAGTATCTTATCTATTGCAAATAATTCTTCATGTAAATCTTTCCGAACTCTAGAAAGCTCTTCCTCGTAGAAGAAACCATCAATGGCCTCACCTTGAAGATCTTCCACACTATATACAGGAGGTTGTCTATCTGTAGATACACGTTTGATTCGGAATAATTCCAAGGTCCAGCCACCTTCATATGCTTTCTTGAACGGCACGTTTGCACGACTGACTCGAACCAAGACGCCCACCTTATATTTAGGGAGACGAGTTCGTGTCACTTTATAACGTTGGGCTAGGTTTTGACGTGCTTTGGCAGCATTATACAAATTTACACTATCAGGAACCATTTTCGTGCCCGAATGCCACGAATCATTGTAAGCATGTACAATTTTTTGTAAAACATCAATATATCTGTACGTATTTTTATGAGTAAAATACCTCCACAGACGACTTTTTAACGTTCTATTAAACCTTTCAACTACAGCAGCTTTAATGTCAGGATTGCGGACTACACGATATGCTATGTTATTTTTTTTCAAAACTTTTTGCATTTCCTTACCGATAAATTCTTTACCTTTATCGGTTTGAAGATATACAGGATGTTGGTCTTTCCACAGTTAAAATATGCTCAAATGTTCTAGCAACACTTTTCAATGATTTGTCGTGAAGAGGTTGAACCCATGCAAATTTTGATAGTACATCTATAACAACAAGTAGATATGTATAATTGTCGTTATAAGTTTTTAACGATCGCAAGTCTACAAGATCTGCTTCCCACAAATCGGAAGGATTATATATATCATACGTTCTATGTGGAAAATGACGTCGTACAGGTTTGTGTAGAGTGTAGGCATCTTGTGTTTCAAGCCATTCGATAATTCTTTTACGTTTACGATTTTTATTGATTTTGTTCAAGAGATTGTAAGCACCAGCATAAGCTGATGATTGCGGCAATCGGTAAAAATAATTATTTAGTACTTCCATTTTTCTTATTTTTATTTCGAATGAATTTCTTACTTCTTTTTTTTCACACTTCTCTTTACTACTCTCTTAATAAAGGATGAAAATTTGTCAAATGTAATTTTACTAATCATACAACAAGTTGTAACCGAAGCAATACTTTTTTCATTAGCTGTAGCTGTTTCAGAGAGCAATCGTGCAAAAGCACGTTTCGCTAGCAAACGATCAGCTTTAGAACGATCGCCATTGTATGAATATACTATATCATGTTCACGACAATAATCGTCAAGGGGATTAACACCTCTTTCTCCACGTTTCAATCTATCGTTCAACTTAGTACCAGGACCACAAAAATGATATCCAGGGACGTGCACCTCGAAAGGTAAGAGATTAATCAAATTATCCACAATACTCGTTTCAGGTTGTATGGATAATTTTTCTTCTGTACTCATCATAGATAAAGCCCTGGACGCTCTAGAATACGAATTTTCACCCCGTGCTCATCTGTTTCAATGGGGTGTGATCTTTTTCTTGAATTTCCGATATCTCTTTTTTTATCACAAGTGTTGGTTTCCTCGTCTTCACTCGTGCACTGCTCCGAATTTGTAGCAATAAGTTTCCAAGCTTGCTGATTTAATATGAACTCACGAGGTATACTCGCATCACGAAGTGCTTTGGCAAACTGATCATATCCTTTCGATAGCGGCTGTTTTCTACGTCTTACGGTGTCGTTGATCAAATCCAGTATATTTGCTCCTTTTACAGCACTGCCATCTATCGAAACAATACCTCTATCGTCCCACGTAATACCATTATAATTGATTAGACGTTGTAATATTTGTTCTGCTTTAAATTGCAGCTTTGTTGGTATACTATTTATTATATTATTTATATTTTTATCTAGAATCGGTTTCTTTTCATCCTCAACTTTTTCATTTGTAAGTTTGTCATTATCATTATTTTCATTGTTTAATATTTCACGATGAAATTCTTTCGAGTCAACCCTTTCCTTACTATTATTGTAATATATAAAACTCTGTAATGTCTGCTGATACATTTTATATTTTTCATTGTCATCATGAGTTGTTGGTGAATTCATAATTTTACTCATTTCTTCGTCAAGTCGCGATATAGCTGTGCCTGGTGTTTGTACAGTGTGTAATCTGTTCTTGATTGATAAATGTTTGTCTATACTATCTTCGGGAATCAAAATCATTCTTTTAGCGTGCTCCATAGTTTGATCACAGGCTCTAAGATGAGCGGTAAACAAGTTTGATACTTTATAATTAGATTCTTTTTAATTTTCAAACTTTTAATTTTCGAATTAGCTAATTTTCTTAAAATAAAAGCGTACTTTTTTAAATTCTTTTTACATTCAACATCCAGAGGTACATTACCATGCAAAATATTTAAAGCGCATTCACAAATAAGAATAATAAGTTCTTTACTTGCTTTTTGCAACAAAACATGTCGTTGGCTTGTATTGAAACAGAGTATAGCGTTTATAATTTCTAGATTTTTCTTTCTCATACGGCTACATGTACTCGAGCCCATTACAGACGTCTGACTGGTGCATTATTTCCTATTTCACTTGTTTTTATACCCTTCTTTGGCACGTATACGTACTGATATTCGTCAAACGGGAATATGGCTCTACGAAACCGACAATTATCAGGTGTATCCTGGCATAAATCGAGCAATAAATACGAGTGTGCGTCTCGAGTAGCATGAAGATAAGCCTCCCGTAAAAATTGAGGGTTTTCAGGACATATTTGACGAGCCAGATACTGTATCTGGGATTTATCTCGTGGGTTTTTAAAAATAACTATATAATTCGAATTTAGAGAGATTTCACGCTGACCTTGGTGGAATAGATTTTGGGTGATAAATATTACGCTCAAATTATTATGATGACTGCCTTTCACAAAGAGATTGGTAATCACGCCGCTACCACCTGATGATTCGCGCATCAAGTCATCGATAATTAACAATTGAGGCCTGGGGTCATCAATGTAATCAGAATTTTTGGATAATCCTTCGTGAAATTCTATATTATCCCCAAGATTTTTATAAGTTTATTGCCACTCAGAGTAGTAGACTATAATTTGATCAAAGCGTACATTACTCATAGCATCTAAGTATTTAAAAAAATTTTTAATGAATATGGTTTTTCCACATGATGTTGGGCCACAAATCATAGATGTCCAGAGATGCTTCCACCGTGGATCCATGATAAAAACTATATCATTTTCCGTAAGGAGCACATCTTTTATAATTTTTCAACGCTAGCGTTAATGGCGGGCGGCGGCGGCGGCGGCGGCGAGCGTGGCGCGTTGCAGCAAGCTGATTGCGAAGAAACGATCTAGTTTCGCGAGTGTTGAGCTTGTTTACCCGTATGAGGCTTAATAATAAAATATTAGCTTTACTACACAAATAAGCTTGATGAATAAAGGGTAAGGAGTTCATGCAAAAAGAAGAAAAATTAGAAACATTGTATTTGGATTTGAATGATAATTTATTCAATTATTTTTAAAAATACATTATAATTAGTACAACACACATACAACACACACATACACACACACAATTATTCTAAATCCATTTTAACATGATCAAAATAAAAGTTTTTCATACGTTTAACATTATGAAGAGCACAAGCAGTTTTATATCGTCCATTGTGATTTGTGCATACTGTCACTATTTTCTGTTTGGGCTGATCGTCATCCTCGTGTGGGTACCCCAATTCATGTATATCAACTACATTAAATCTAAAGCGCTTAGGCCATTCTTTTCTCTGTTCACCTCTAACATAAACTCTAACAGCATTAAGTAGTCCCTCTCGAAGAATTTTTCCCACATCAGTGTAGGGAACTTTGCCAGATTTCCATCTTAGTCCGTGGTAACAACGTTCCAACCATGTATTCTCTTTTGTACTCATCTGTGAGTCTCCTCCAATTATATGGTTCTTGAAATAAAATCACCACAGGTGCCGAACTTTCATCTAAAGGTAGTATGGCAAGCTCTTTGATAACGGGTTCATTTACAGGCTGTTTAAACCCCTGCATATCTACTACGTATTCCATCTTTTAGATGTCTTTACGCTTTGGCTGTCTGGAAAATACTGAATTGTAACCACACTTCCTACTTATTAAATATTTTTGTAACCATATGGGTAGCTTTTATCTAATCCGACGAATCGTCTCTTCCCATAAACAGGTTTACATATTTTACTCTCTTCTTGCGTTACAACATCGTGAAATTTAGTGCGTCTTATAGAGTCGAACGTTAGAAGAATAGGTGGTATTTCACCTGTAACTAGATCCCGTATAGACTCGAAATTAATTTTCTCACTGTTTGAATAATTTAATCGTATACCTTTAACTTTACATACACAGGATTCCGTACCATCTGATTTTTTAATTTTGTACGCATAAAATTTTGGACCTCCAGACACAAAAGATGTTATATAACTACCGGATCCATAACATGATAATTCATCCGTCATATCACCCAAAAGAGTACCTGTAGGTGGTTCATACTCGTCTGGATCACAACGACTTACATAAATGATCGAATCTGTATCATAGTATAAAACACGATCTCCTAGAGGCTGTAAATAGGTGTTAAGTTTAAGTCGGGCCCCCATTGTAGTGCACCCGGCGATGACAACATTAATATAGGGTGATATTTCTGAAACCTCACCCCTATAGCACCATGAAACATATAGAGTATCGTCGTTTGCTGGTAGATAGGATATAACTATGATTTCTGAGCTAAGTAGCATTTCCAAAAATCTTTGCGGCTCTGTTACAATTTCTGTTTTTGGCATATTTCCTTCTGGCCAAATTTACCCCACAAGGAATTCAGGCAAAGTTTCGACACAGAACGTTTTCCCGGATTGGTGCTTATCTCGTTTTTATCCAATTTTATTCCTTCAGCTTGTTCAAACTCTCGAATATATCGATCTATTGCACCTTGATCGTTATTACACTCTGAAGGAAAGCCTGATGCTAGTGTTTTTTGTTTAAAGAATTCATCAATATAACCTTGAAATAAACCACCTTCACCAGTGGCTGAGTTATACTGTGTCATTTTATACTGCCATATTTCAAAAACTTTTAGTATTTTATATCCGAATTTCACAGCAGTTTTTATTTCGTCAGATACCCACGTGCCTGTTAATGTCCTTTCGGCTTCATTTTCATGATAACAGTCTTCTTGCACTTCGTCTTCAGCACATTTACGACATAGAGGAAAAATTAATTTTCCATGCATTTTTACAGGTAGAATATGGTGATATAAATTTTGTGGTGGTAATATATCACACATAATGAGACCATCAACTTTATTGATATTATTTATATCATCCATAAAATCCAGACATTCATCTTCTCCAACATATAATTTTGGATGACCCACAGGATATTTACCACGCTTACATATGTAAGGGTAAAGTGAGCAAATATCGATATACTTAATTTTTTCAGCCTCTTTAACATCATAAACTTTAAGAGTATTACCTATTCTTCCACCAAAAAACGCATTTCTAGGGTTCAGCGGGTCATGCATTTTAAGTTTAGCTTCATTAACAAAGTTGCGTATAGTTTCGTTCTCTGAGCACTCCTTATCAAACTCAAATTCCCACTTTTCTATCAAATAATAGCTAACCAGTCTTATTTTACGTGATATTTTACAAGTTCGGTCATAACGATCTTCCATTGTTTCACTATCTGTGACTAGTCACAGATAGTCTTACACCTCTGTTAATACGATGACAACGTGGGCAGCCATGCCAATAACAACCATGAAATTGTAAAACGATACCTTTGCTATTAGACTGTTCAGGTGGAATAAATCCGTCGACAGTGAAACCTTCTGGAAGTCGTTTCTCATGGCAACGATCTGCTTGTTCTATATTGGTATTCAATGACTTTTCCATCCATTTTAACCATAGCAATGCTTTAATTGATTGTTTATTTGCTCGCCTATAGCCAGATTGTGGTATAACGCCAATAGTTTCCGGTTTTAAGAAATTTTTTCTATACACACGTAAACATGATGATGCAATTGTGGAGGCCTCGGTGAAAGGATCCATATTGGAACACTTTAAAAAAGTCTCGCGAAAAGCTAAAGAGACTAATCTTAAAATTTTAACGTATTGTTTACAATATTTCAAAATTTCTTTTTCAAAATCGAAAATATATTTCTGTTGTTTCTGGTCGTTATACCACTCTATAAAACTTTCCCGATCTTTAGTACCCATAGTATTAGGTGAATAAGCATCAATCGGAGGCATTTCACCAACATAATTTTGGTTTTCAGGTGTATTAAATAGATGCGGGAAAGTTCCTTTTTCAATCTGTGTTAAACCATAAGCTTTTGTTAATGCACTAAGCGGCATGTGAAAGTAATTTAAACTATCTAAAAATTTAACATTCATAAACTCCATTACAACTATTTTTGTACCGTTTAGTATGACTCAAGGTTTAACACGTACATCTTTTCTCTCAGCCATATATTTTAAAATAAATTGACTATCAAAAACTTGTGCGTTATGTGCCAAGCATATAATCTGTTTGAATGAGTGCTTTTTCTCAAACACTAAATCAGTAAACTGTTTGACAGGATCGATTTTAAAAACATATTCTCGTATACCACATTGTGGGCAGTACATAGAAATATCCGTGTCCTTATTACAAAAGCTACAAACCTGCTGCACTACACACAAATTCGGTACATGGATTTTAATTTTTTCATTACCCTCTACTCCCTCATATTGCTGCGTTTCGAAATCATAAAAGAAAAATAAAGTATTTGTGTGCTTAGTGTGTTGAACCGGTTGTACGTAACAGAAATGACTTGGTGGTAATATCTCGTTACAAATCTTACAGTATGATTTCCCACATACATGTTGACCATCTTTAACCCTAACAGTTTTACAGCATGTTGAGTAAACTTTTACGGCCTGACATACTGATATTCGTCTGTCAAAAGATTTGGGTTTTTCGTGATTTTTATAACAATTATTACCGAAAAAGTCTCTATTACAAAGTCTACAAGATAATTTAACATTTTCCGAATCACAAGGTGGACTTTGGAAACATTTGCTACATTTCTGCGAGCAATTATGATTTTCGAGTTTAGAGAAAATTTTGTTACACGGAATACAGTACCCTCTACTACCTGCTGCTACAAGTAAATTTAGTATAGGTTGATAATGTTTTTTTTCCTCGTAATACATTATTCTTAAAGTGTGTCTGACTGTATTATTATTTACATCTAAAACAAAATTTGTACCATCATACAAGGGTCTGTCGCCACGTCCAAATCTTTGAAACGCGTAAACAACTATAGCAATGCCGCTTGTGGCAAAATAAATTTGAAACTTGTGAACCTCATTTAAGCCACAACCTGTTTCAGGAATGGTTACACATGCTGCACGCGCAAGGTTTTGAGCACATTCTTTTTGATAATTTTGTCTTTTCGAACGCCTAATTTTTTCCCACTCATTTTGGAGGTCACCTGTGCGAATCTGGCCACGTATAGCGAAAACATATGCAGCTGCTAGAGATCTTGGCAAACATAAATTATCGTTGTTTGCAATCGTTAGTATGGATTTTTTAAAAACGTTTTCATGTGTTGAAGGTACACGTCCGTGCCCTACTGGGACAGATACTATACTACAAGATACTAACAGAGAATCATCGATTTCGAAATTATCGGAGCTTTGTGTGATACTCGCAAGTTTATGCCATAAGTGGTTAGGTGCAAAGTCACTTACACGTCTGAATGATATCCATGCAGGTCCATGAACAAGTCTCTCAGATTCCATAGTAACACCTATAAAATCTTCAGGACTTGCTCTGCTACATAAATTTTCATGCAATTCATACATGGCTCTCTCGAGCCATTGATATATATTTGCGTCAGAAGGTGGTGGCCTGATTGCAACATATAATGAACATCCGTGGAGACCAAAACGCCGATGATATTTTGTACTTTCATCAGTTATTATGACGTGTGGCTCATCTTCTTGTTCTACATTTTCTCCTTTATTTTCTGTATCTTCCTCTGTACTTTCTGTATCTTCTTCTGCACTGTCAGTATCTTCTGTTTGTTCACGTCCTCTTCCTCGCTGCAAATACTCGTTTTTATTTCAATAGTATTACAGGAATTAAGTTGTATAAAAGATATTTTTATAATGTACTCACTGTTTACCTCCTGGTCATCATTTTCTGAATCAGTGTCTGTGTTTGATAGTGATCGGGCACGATCACTAGTCTGGCTGACATTGCTACGGGTACTACTACTACTGGTGCGGCTGACACTACTGTGGGTACTACTACTGCTCCGAGTGCTACAGCTGCTGCAGCGACTACTTGCCCTACTATTGCTACTGCTGCTGCTCGATTGAAGGTCACGTAGCAGTTGGTCAGTTGTGTTAACTAGTAATAAAAATCATATTACTAACATGGTGATATTTTTGATAAGATTCCTTTTTAAAGTTAAAATGAATACCTTGTGAGGTGCCCGCAACAGGTTCCATGTCTATATCGATTGATGGTTCATCCGTATATTCAATACAATAAAAATTTAAATCTGAATGTTATTAAGTGTTTACAATCGTTTTTATTATTTCAAGGAACAAATCGAAAATTTTCTCACCATATGTAATGTTCTCAAACACAGCATCATCGGTATTATTAAAAAATTGATCTAATTCTAAAAATTAAAAAATTGATTACTATCGAAAATATAAGAACTAACCATTTTTAAAAATTTAATGACATACCTTTATATACATTATGCTGCCTCATAATATCCACAGCAAATGGTGTCTCGTGTAAATTGCGAGAAATTAAATATCTCGCCAATATATCGATAGATTTTTTATTAAACCTATTGAAAATACCTCGTTTGTAAATGTATAATACTGTACGCATTGGACAGAGGTCTATAATAAATCGCAATTTTTTAAATAAGACTTCTTCAGAAAGTGTTTTTAATTTTTTGATCCATTGATCATTGCAAAATATTTTAATATTTGTGTGTCATGAAATAGCTATATAATAAACTGATGTTACAAGCTTTAATAATTCTTTGCGTGATGCCATTTTTTACTTAGTCTCTTGTAGCTCCTTCTACCAAGTTGTAGCGAACTGTGGGGTGTATAGCGCTAAACGCTGTTTATATACCCTGAAAAGTACGCTCAAGTGGGGAAATTTTACAACTACTTTCGTTAACATAATGTTACTAAAAGTTTAACAACATTTAAATTCTTCGAAATCTTTGCGAGACCAGGTCTAAACGAAATTTAATAAGTTTAACTGTAAAAATCTAATACCATGTTATCTTTAAAACTGTATTACGAGACAAAAAAGTTATGTGCTCGCATTGAAATTCTGCAAATTCATAATAGAAGTTAATTATTTAATTTTGTACCAAATATAAGTTTTTCTTAAATCCAAGTTCATCATGTAATTCGATGTCGAAAGTACATCCCCTTTTAGAATAACCCCAAAATTTTATCCATTTTTCGCTCCGATGTATAGTTTTCGAAATATTGGCAAAAATCGACATTTTCGAACTTTTTTCAATAATGTACAATGTATACTCGGATTCTATGCAGAAAATGCGTATTTTTTAGTATAATCTCGGATTTTCAACCGTTTTTCTCTACGATGCTAAGTTTGCAGGGTACTGGTATTGGTAAAAATCGATACCTCCCCCCCACCCTTTTCGATAATGTACTATGGGCCATTCGTTTCTACGTCCAAAGTACATCCCCTTTTAGAATTACCCCAAAATTTTGTCCGTTTTTCGCTCCGACGCTTCGTTTTCGAGATATTGGCAAAAATCGATATTTTCGTACTTTTTTCCAATAATGTACAATGTACACTCGGATTCTATGCAGAAAATGCGTATTTTTTAGTGTAACCCCAGATTTTTAACCGTTTTTTTCTCTGTGTAAATAATAATATGTAATTATTTAAATAATAATCTAATAAAATATCCTCATCAGGAATAAAATCTTTTTTAGAAGGATAAAGATTATATTATTGCACTAATGTGTTCCAGACATAAGCGGTTGTTGATATCATTGTTTCTGCAAGCGTTTGTGGGAACAGGTGAAATAAGATTTTTTCTAACATTTATGTATGTAATGAAATATCCTCTGCAGAAATAAAACCTTTTTTAGAAGGAAAAAGATTATATTTTTTACTAATCTCGTCCAGACGTGAGCGGTGGTCAAGATCATTTTTCTACAAGCGCTTGTGGGAACAGTTGAAGAAAATATTTTCTGCACACGTTTGTGGGAACGAGTGTGCAGAGATTTTCCCATTCGAGACTGCCTTAGCCCTGCAGTTTTGAATGATAGCACAAAAATTATGGGAGGGAAGTCTCTGCAGCAACCAGTCTAGATCCAAGTGCCGAACTAGCCACATTGTCTCCCTACTGTTCTATTTTTTTTCAACTTAGTTTTTGACAACTCTTTTCTTTTTTGTGCTAAAGTGAACTTAGTTTTTTGTGTTAATCGAAATATATAGATTTTGTGAAAATGGAGATTCTGAACGACGTGAATCTCGACATAATGAATTTAGATATTATGGACGTTGACATCCATGGCGACCCGATGCCTGATTTATTGTTCAATCAGGTGCTCGATGATGTGCTCGATTTAGAGGAGGAACGTGCAGCACAAGTGCGTGAGGATGCTGCTCTCGCCGATCTACTGTAGGACGAGGACGACGACGACGACGACGACGACGACGACGGCAATGAAGAAGATGAACGATACTATACGGACTCTGATGCGGGAATCAAGATAGACAATATTGATCTCGATCGTATGCCTGTTGAAGTGGTATCAGAGTCCGATGAAGACGATGACGAAGACGAAGAAGAAGTACAACAACCGATCGATGTGGACTCTGATGCTGAGACTGTCGAAAATGTTCGGGACGTTGATGTGCGCGATATTGACTACGATCCTGCAATGGATATAGATAACAACGACGACGACGACGACGACGATAACAATATAGAAGAGGCTGTTAAATGTGAGGTGGCTATACGTCAGCTCTTAAAAGTACGGAAATCGTATTTTGATTCTGCGAAGAGACTTTTAAAATTACAAATACAGAAGGAGGAAAAAAAAATACGCGCACGCCTCGCACGAATACAACGGCGCGTTCGGCGGAATCGACATCGAATAAACGATGTACCGCGTCGACGGCGTGATATGTGTTTTGGGTGCGGTAAGCCATTTTTGGCCATTTTTGGCTTCAAAGAACACGGTGCTGGATCCGGTGTGCAATGTGTGGTGATTGGTTGTGTCCTGATTGCAACGAGGAGTCTCTACATTGTCAGGACGAGAGAGGATTATTACACCAATAAAATGATGAGAAACCACATTGACTAAAAAAGTAAACATTTGTTAATCTTTAACGCATGTATTCAACCATTTTTAAAATTTTTTATATATTTTATTTTTAAAGTATTAATAAATAGACTTATTAATAATTGTTAAAATTATTAAAAATTTATTTATAATAAATAAGTTATTAAAAATTTTGTTTTTTAAAAAATTGAAAACCGAAATCTTGCATTTTTAGCATTAGATTTCTAATATATTTTTTATTATCAAAAATTATTAAAAATTAATGAAATTTAATGAAAAATATTAATAATCTATTACTAAAAGTATAAGACTTCGGTTTTATTTTAATTTTAAAAAATAACATTTTCAATAACTTATTTTTTATAAATAAATTTTTAATAATTTTAATGATTATTAATAAGTCTATTTGTTGAAAATTAAAAAGATAAGGCATAATACATTAACAGCACACTCATGCCAGCGCTCTCATGAGAGCGCTAATTCATGTACCGCATCGGGCGTCAGAGAGTCTGCGTCTGACACAGCCCGCTGCAGCAGGCAGACTGCCCGCAAGTGCAGTCAGAGTGACTTACTCGGCTTGGACGCTCCCTCCACTAGTATTCGAGGAGTGGGGAGGCGTAGCCTAACTCGTGTCTCGCTGCAATTGCAGGCAGTCTGCCTGCTGCAGCGGGCCGTGTCGAACGCAGGCTCTATGACGCTCGTCGGCGCATACGAGACAACACCCCACTTATAAATGCATATTTGTATATTTTTGTTATTTTTTTGTTTCAGCAGGAGTCACACATCCTCAACCGAGACTGTTCGAACGTGCCATGGAGATAGCAGCGATTATTATTATTATTAAAAAATATAAATATATTTTTTATGTTAAAACTACCGATTATTATTATTAATAAAAATAAAAATATATTTTTTATGCTAAAAAGTGTTAATAAAAATATCCGTATTTATTTATAAAATAAAGTTTTTTAGTGGTGTTTTCAGGCGCTCTCTCTCTCTCTCTCTCTCTTTATTTTTTATTTCACAGTGGCACTTTGGGGCAGATGTAGCCTAAGCCATTTCCCCCTGATGGTGGCGTTTCCCCTCCCTCAGAGGGTAGTGGCTCAGGGTTACCCTGCATTATTACCCACCTAGTGGTAAAGGGTTCCCCCTCTCCTCCCACAGGTGGATAGTGGTGGGGGGTTTGTTTGTCTGCCCCAAAGTGCCACTATAACTACTTAGGTTGCTTCACCGACGACGGTCTCATGGGAGGAACTGCAGGATCAACCAAAGTTTCCCTATTCTCAGCCTCTGAGGTGACCTACGACATTTGCTAGCGTAGAGAATTGATGGTGTATAGCTGTCTGCGGGAGCACTTCGCCTTAGGCAGAAAAAGATAGTTATCAACGGTAATAGCTCAGGTCGGTAAGAGCAATGACTATCAACGTTTCAGCAAAAGGAGAGAGAAGGCTTGAAGGGTAGGTGATACTTTTAGCTGTAAAACATGCGTTCTTAATGCAAACTACGTACCTGAGGATATAGCTCAGTTGGTGGTTGCTGCCGAGCTTAACGTGACCTTGGACTCTGATACGTGGTACACTTCTACCTTTCCCTGCAAGTCGGTCTCAGTGACAGCGAAAAGCAAGCGATGGAAGACGGCGTGAAGACATCGGCAGGAGCACTTCACCATAGGCAGAAATAATATATAATTAGTAAACGTAATTAATTTATTTCAGAGAAAGTGCTGAAGAAGTCATGCTTCGGCAAAAGTTGAAAGGAGCATTTGAGGTTAGGTCGCCGCTATTAGCTACAGTAGTGATATATTCACGTGCATGATACGGTACATACCTGGAGTTATACCTAGAAGACAGAAACCATTCGCCTTCTCGTAGTCAGCTGTCGTGTCCCTGGACACGAGGACAATACCGATTTTCCCCGAAGCAGGACGCCCGTAGCCATGTTAACATCATACTGTCTGTCTGATGGCGTGAGGATATCTGCAAGAGCTCTTCGCCCTCTGCAAAAACAATATATATTTAGTATAAGTAATTGCTTTGGGCAAAGTGCAGAAGAAAATTTAAGGTGAGGTCGTCGCTATTAGTCCTACAGTCAGTTTTATATATTGCGTAACAAACTTACTAAAAATGTAATAGTAGGCCATGAAGACAGTCTGCAGCCGTTGTGGTCGTCAATCTATCTACTTGATCCAGCCTGTAAACACAACAAGGGCCGTCAGTCTAATGAACAGAGAGTCAGGAAGGAACAAGGGCTTACCTATGTTGCTACCTCATCAAAATCAGTACATTGCATGAGTTATCACCAAGCCACTGGGCATCAAGTGGAGAACACGTCATAGCAGGACATCATACTACCGCCGCCATTGTCAACGACGAGAGCCGCGCAGCACGATCGGCCGCCGGCGTCCGATTGCGGATTCGGCATTAGTACCGCGAGCGGCCACGCATGCAGGCGGCGCTACGTCATACGGCGAGCTTATATTCAATTATTAGATAAAAATATGATTAAAAAATTAAATAACTTGATTACAGTTATGATTTCAGTTTTGAAACTTTGACAAAATCATTTCCAAAGAAATTCCGAGAACCTAAAAGAGTGTTTTTGTAATGACCGTGAAACTTTTTTTTTCAAAATCCTGTTCAGCCTCTGCGGGTACACATTGAGCAGTATATTATGATTTGTTTGTTGGTAAAATAATTTTTTAAAATAAAAATGTTAAATTAAACATTTGACTTCGTTTGCTAAACAATTGCTGGTTATATTCAGTACAAATGTCTGCCAAACTTTTTTTGTCAAATCCTGTTCAGCCTTCCCAGTTCCACTTTCATCGATATCATGATTTGTTTGTCGGTAAAATAATTGTTTTTACAATGAAAACTGTTAAGTTAAACAATAGAATGTCTTTGTCGGACATTTGCTGGCCATATTCGGAACCAACGGGCCTGAAACTCTTTTCGTCAAAATTCTGTGTAGCATTCCCAGTTCCACTTTCCTCGATATCATGATTTGTTTGTTAGTAAAATAATTGTTTTTACAATGAAAATTGTTAAGTTAAATAATAGAATGTCTTTATCGGACATTTGCTGGTCATATTTGGCACCAACGAGCCTGAAACTTTTTTCGTCAAAATCCTGTTTAGCCTCTGCGGGTACATATTGAGCAATATATTATGTTTTGTTTGTTAGTAAAATAATTGTTTTTACAATGAAAATTGTTAAATTAAACATTAGGCTTTGTTCATTAAACATTTGCTGGGCATATACTGTACAGATATCTGCGAAACTTTTTTTGTCAAAATCCTGTTCAGCCTTCCCAGTTCCACTTTCATCGATATTATGATTTCTTTGTTGTTAGAATAATTGTTTTTACAACAAAAATTGTTAAATTAAATAATTGAATGTCTTTATTAGATATTTACTGGCCATATTTGGCAACAAACGACCGTAAATCTTTTTTTGTCAAAATCCTGTTCAGCCTTCCCAGTTCCACTTTCATCGATATCATGATTTGTTTGTTAGTAAAATAATTGTTTTTACAATGAAAAGTGTTAAGTTAAATATTGGAATGTCTTTATCGGACATTTGCTGGCCATATTTGGCACGAACGAGCGTAAAACTTTTTTTGTCAAAATCCTGTTCAGCCTTCTCAGTTCCACTTTCATCGATTTTATGATTTGTTTGTTGATAAAGTAATTGCTCTTGCAATAAAAATTGTTAAGTTAAAAAATTCAATGTCTTTATCGGATATTAGCTGGCCATATTTGGCAACAAACGACCGTGAAACGTTTTTTGTCAAAATCCTGTTCAGCCTTCCCAGTTCCACTTTCATCGATATTATGATTAGTTTGTTGATAAAATAATTGTTTTTACAATAAAAATTTTTAAGTTAAATAATAGAATGTCTTTATCGGATATTTGCTGGCCATATTTGGCAACAAACGACCGTGAAACTTTTTTTGTAAAAATCCTGTTCAGCCTCTGCGGGTACATATTGAGCAATATATTATGATTTGGTTGTTAGTAAAATAATTGTTTTTACCATGAAAATTGTTAAATTAAAGATTGGGCTTTGTTTATTAAACATTTGCTGGTCATATTCTGTACAAATGTCTGCTAAACTTTTTTTGTCAAAATCCTATTCAGTCTTCCGAGTTCCACTTTAATCGATATTATGATTTGTTTATTGATAAAATAATAGTTTTTACGATAAAAATTGTTAAATTAAATGATAGACTGTCTTTATCGAACATTTGCTGGTCATATTTGGCAAAAAACGACCGCGAAACTTTTTTTGTTAATATCCTTTTGAGCGTTCCCAGGCACATATTGTGTGAAATTATGATTTGTTTGTTGACAAAATAATTTTTTTTACGATAAAAATTGTTAAATTAAATAATAGACTGTCTTTATTGGACATTTGCAGTCCATACTTTGAAAGAAACGAGTTCAAAATATTTATATTCAAATTCATATTTAAATATCCCGCTTCATGTCCACTAATTTTTTTATCTGACTTTGCTTACAGCGCCACCTCTCGTTCAAATTTGGAAGGTATCTTTTTCATATCATTTTGTCTGCTTCTCAGTCAATATATGCAAACTTCTGATTTTTAAAATTTCAGCTTTATTTAAAGTTTTTTCTTCAGCCAAGATACTTTAACTTATTCTACGTAAGAATAAGATTGTGCGTCAACTTCGGGTTTTCATTATATGACTCTAGTTTTTTCATGTATAGAATAATAAGGTATCCGAGAGAGGTTATGGTATGCATGGGTACTTTTGATTTTTCAAATTGCAACCTTATTTCGCGTGTTCTCTTGACGTAAAGTACTTATAATTGTTCTATGAAAGAACAAGTTTGTGCGTCAACTTCGCTTTTCCATGATATGATCTTATTATTTCAAGTAAAATGCAATTAAGTTGTCCGAACCAGAGTACAGAGTATATGGGCACTTCTGGTTTTTCAAATTTTGGATTTGTTTGACGTTTTCTGTCGGGGTCATGTGCTGTAAACCATTCTATACACGCATAAGATTGTGCGTCAACTTCGTTTTTGCCTGTACAGGCTTTGTTTATTCATATAAAGTATAATAAAACATTTGTGCTAGTTAACTATGTGTGTCGGCAATGTAGAGTGTGATGTCGGTATACGGCACCCCCTTAAGCTTATAAAAACGATTTTAAACGCTAAAACATACATTAAATGGACGATTTTCGGCTGTTACTTGACAGGATTTGATTTTACAGTACAAAAGTTGTAGATAATATTGAAATCAAACTTTTTTCTCTTTAATATTTTTGTCTAAAATCAATTCCTGACGAGTTAAGCTTATAAAAACGATTTTAAACGCTAAAACATACATGAAATGGACGATTTTCGGCTGTAACTTGACAGGATTTGATTTTACACAAAAATGTTGAATACAAAAGTTGTAGATAATATTGAAACAAAACTTCTTCCTCTTTAATATTTTTGTGTAAAATCAATTCCTGATGAGTTAAGCTTATAAAAACGATTTTAAACGCCAAAATATACATAAAATAGGCGATTTTTGCTTATCGTACAAAGAATTAATTTCCAATAAAACTCTTAAATACAAAGGATATAGATATCGTTTAAATACCTATGAAAAAACTAAAACAATAACTAACAAAAACTGTTACATAAAAGCTGTCAAAACTTACAATTTCTTGCCAATGATCTAGAGAACTTAGTATGTAGTAAAATCAAAATTGGAAAAATGTTTAAAAATTCGGTTGTTAAAAATCTGTAATTATGTTATCTTACGGTTTTAGTAACAAATAGAAATTTCATATAAAATTACACAGCTTAACCTATTAATTATGTTCACAGAACCTAAGCGATTGAACTAAGAGGATCAAAATTGTCTAATATTATAAAAATACATGATAAAGTAATATTATATTATGCAAAAAAAACTAGTGTAATATATGTCTTATAGATTTTGTAATATAGTAAAGTTCAATGTATAAAGAACTATAATAAACTCTCATAACGTTATCACATTATGTAATTATTATTTTCTCGTAAAAAGTTGTGAAATCTATCTAAAAAAACATATTACAAAAGTTTAAACTAAGGCAAGTACCTATTAGTCTCTCTCCCACCCTATCTCTCCCTCTCTCTCAACATCCGGCAAACTGAGTACCAAAAACTTTAATGAGTGCTTAAATATTTTTTTAGAAGAATCAACACGTTTTTTAAAAGCTAATTTTTTAATAAAACTTTCTACGAAAGTATAAAATAAGGCAAGTATAGATGTTTTTTCTGGATAATCTGTAAAAAACAACACAATTTATCTAGTCCTTTTATTTCTTCGAATCTCATCTATTCAATAAACACTCTCTACAAATGGTAATAATTTTTTTCATGACTGTACAAATAATCTATAAAATATTAATATTTATGATTTTGTAAAAGAAATCAAATAAATACGAATGAAAAAGTCTTTTAATTCTTTGAGTCATTGTATGCTGAACAAATTATATGTAAGTAAGTACATTCAAAAAATTGTTCACTGCAAATCAAACAAACGAAAGTTGTGAAATCAATTATCGATAGTCAAGTAATGCAAACAACTCTCGGAAACTACTGTATGACTGTTCTCAGAAATATATTCAAATTTGTTTATCTTTCTGAGCTATAGAAATTAAACACAAGAAAGAACTGAAATCAATTTATCGTAGTCAAGTACCGGCCATAAGTTAACTTGACTGACATAATAGAACTTTTTGTATCTAGCGTGTAAAATTACATTTTACGCCCGCGTTGTAACTTCAAAATTATTCAGCCAGCGGGCATAAAATACTACTTAGCGAGGCTACACACAACAGGCCACTACAAGAGGCCCAATAGCTCACATACTCTTACAAAACTTTATAGAACCTACGCACTTTACGCCCGTGTGGGCGAAAATTATTTTAATTATATAACTATAATGCCTTCTCTTTATTTCTAAAATTCATACGAATTTTTTTAGATATTTACGAAAAGTCAAAGCCTATATAAAAAAATTACATAGTTACCAACACATCACTATTTTTCATGATCCTTTCTCAATTTTATGCAAAAATTTTGTATTCTATATTTAAGTAGCCCACCGTTAAACTGCAAATCGTCGGGCCCGCCAAGTATGTATGGGAGATCGGAGGACCACCCCTGCTAGAGCAGCTCTAGACTTCTCTTTTCCTCCCAAGGTGCGTAATATTATAGAAAGTTCAAAATTGAGAAAAAATCATGAAAAATAGTGATGTGTTGGTAACTATGTAATTTTTTTATATAGGCTTCGACTTTTCGTAAATATCTAAAAAAATTCTTATGAATTTTAGAAATAAAGAGAAGGCATTATAGTTATATAATTAAAATAATTTTCGCCCACACGGGCATAAAGTGCGTTTGTTCTATAAAGTTTTGTAAGAGTATGTGAGCTATTGGGCCTCTTGGGCGCTAAGTAGTATTTTATGCCCGCTGGCTGAATAATTTTAAAGTTACAACGTGGGCATAAAATGTAATTTTACACGCTAAATACGAAAAGTTCTATTATGTCAGTCAAGTTAACTTATGGCCGGTACTTGACTACAATAAATTGATTTCAGTACTTTCTTGTGTTTAATTTCTATAGCTCAGAAAGATGAACAAATTTGAATATATTTCTGAGAACAGTCATACAGTAGTTTCCGAGAGTTGTTTGCATTACTTGACTATCGATAATTGATTTCACAACTTTCGTTTGTTTGATTTGCAGTGACCAATTTTTTGAATGTACTTACTTACATATAATTTGTTCAGCATACAATGACTCAAAGAATTAAAAGACTTTTTCATTCGTATTTATTTGATTTCTTTTACAAAATCATAAATATTAATATTTTATAGATTATTTGTACAGTCATGAAAAAAATTATTACTATTTGTAGAGAGTGTTTATTGAATAGATGAGATTCGAAGAAATAAAAGGACTAGATAAATTGTGTTGTTTTTTATAGATTATCCAGAAAAAACATCTATACTTGCCTTATTTTATTCTTTCGTAGAAAGTTTTATTAAAAAGTTAGCTTTTAAAAAACATGTTGATTCTTCTAAAAAAATATTTAAGCACTCATTAAAGTTTTTGGTACTCAGTTTGCCGAATGTTGAGAGAGAGGGAGAGATAGAGAGAGAGCCAGAGGGAGAGAGAGAGAGAGAGAGCGAGAGAGAGAGAGAGGTCGGAAAGAGAGGGAGGGAGAGATAGGGTGGGAGAGAGACTAACAGGTACTTGCCTTACTTTAAACTTTTGTAATATGTTTTTTTAGATAGATTTCACAACTTTTTAAGAGAAAATAATAATTACATAATGTGATAACGTTATGAGAGTTTATTATAGTATATTTTTAATATCATTATTAAATGGCTGTATTGTTATTCATAAAAGTTTTAAATTTGAAGAAACAGTCAAATTTTTCTTCAAGGAGCTCTATAAAATGGTTATATTAGTTAAATTTTTTGAAATAATTTAATCAAACATGTATTTTCTTAGGTATGATGATAAATTAACAATATTATTAATTGTAAAATCATATGAAAAAAAACATAATTCTTTTTATTTTTATAGAAAGTTTTTATTTGTACAGTCATGAAAAAAATTATTACCATTTGTAGAGAGTGCTTATTAAATAGATGAGATTAGAAGAAATTAAAGGACTAGATAAATTGTGTTGTTAAAACGTAAATAAAATTTTTATTTTTTAAAAACGTGTTGATTATTTAAAACAAAATTTTTAACTCTTATTAAAGTTTTTGGTACAGAGTTTGACGGATGTTGAGAGAGAAAGAGAGAGGGAAGAGAGCGGGAGAAATAGAGGGCGAGAGAGAGGGGAGTAGAGACGGAGGGAGAGTTTATTATACAGAAAAAATGTCTGTACTTGCCTTATTTTATAACTTCGCAGAAAGTTTTATATCAACAATATTATTATTTGTACAGTTAATAATTATATAATGTGATACCGTTATACAGTTTATTACAGTATATTTTTAATATCATTATTAAATGGGAGTATTGGTATTAACAAAAGTTTTAAATTCGAATGTTCTTTTAAGCTGCTTTTTCTATAGAATGTCTTGTAGGTTCTTTAAATTTGACAAACGTGTAATTTATGTATTTGTTAACAGTTCTACTTATAAACTGTTCAATCAAGATCTTCTTATCCATATGATTCATACGTTCTGATACTCTGTAAAAATAAACACAAAATGTCACAAAGTAACAATACTTATTATTATATTAATAAAAGTTTTCTACTATACAAAAGTTCCCTACTTATCTGAATATTTATATTTTCATTTCAAAGTACAAATATACTTTTGATCTTGCATGTAATAACCACTGTCGAAGACAATGAACCTACTATGGAGCGCACCACCTAGACCTCGTCAAAGGCTACCTCGAACACCTGGACCTACTATTACATGCGCCCTGACATCTAAATGCAAAAAAATATGGAGCGCAACACCTAGACATGGTCATCGGCTACCTCGAACACCTGGACCTCCTATTACATTCGCCCTGACATCTAAATGCAAAAAACTACGGAGCGCACCACCTGGACATCGTCATTAGCTACGTGAAACACCTGGACTTCCTATAAAATGCGCTCTGGCATATAAATGCAGAAAGCTACGGTACGCACCTCATCGACTACCCCGAACACCTGGACCACGTATTAGATGCACCCTGAGATCTAATCGCAAAAACCTATGGAGCGCACATCCTAGACTCCATCATCGGCCACTCGAAAGACCTAGACCACGGATTTGATGCGTTCCAATACCTAAAGGTAAAAAACTACGAAGCGCACCACCTAGACATCGTCATCGGCTACCTCGAACACCTAGACTTCCTGTAAAATGCGCGCTGACATATAAATACAAAAAACTACGGTGCTCACCACCTAGACATCATCCTCGACTACCCCGAACACCTGGACCTCCTATTAGATGCTCCGTGACATCTAAATGCAAAAAACTACGGAGCACACCACCTAGACATCGTCATCGGCTACCTCGAACACCTGGACCTCCTATTACATTCGCCCTGACATCTAAATGCATAAAACTAGGGAGCGCAGCACCTAGACATCGTCATCGGCTACCTCGAACACCTGGACTTCCTATAAAATGCGCCCTGACATATAAATGCAAAAAGCTACGGTGCGCACCACCTAGACATCATCATCGGCTACCCCGAACACCTGGACCACGTATTAGATGCACCCTGAGATCTAATCGCCAATTATAGTTTTTTAATTATATGTAACTTTTGTTTTTTAGAACCTTGAGAAGGGGTGACAATAAATCATCCGAAACGTTGGAATTGATAATTTTGTGTTACTATTCCACTACCTTGTTGGGCAGTAGAACCATTCGCTTCCATTCGTGAAACTATACGTGTAATTATTCATCGCTGACATTTGCGTTATTTACACGATCAATGTTGACTTTTTCAGTCTTCAGTGTGCTGGAAAACTATTAAATAGGGCAAGTCTCACTTAGTAAAAATTTATGAAATACATAAGGATGTATTTTATAACAACAGATATCCTGAAATGAGTTCGTATACCCTGACTAAACTCAGAAATTAACTGGATGAGCTAATATGACCAGCGACAACTGCCTAACCGTATTGCATCTAAGCATACACATACAGCACTTTTATGATATCCTCCAATTCCTAATTATCTATCCCCTCACATTCTAAAGCACTAACACTTGAAGATCACTGATAGAGCTGGAGAAGCTGCAAAATGAGGCTGGATGGCCCAGGCCGGGCACTACTCCTAGGATGACAGCCTGCTCAGAATTATCTAATATAGCCATCTGGGAGAAAATACTGATAGAGACTGTCATGTATGTCTCAATCTCAAAGACTGCCTCATAGTAGGGATGAAAAAACACATGAACAGATCAGCCACTTATCTGGGAGACAAGCGAGGAGAGTTGAGTACCTAGAAACCACATATGACTAATGAATAGATGACACAAAAAAAATTACCATATAAAAGAAAAGTTTGGATGTTGTTCACTATTCTCGCTGCACCAGCTACCTGTAACAATTAGAGGGGAGAGACTGGTGGGAGTCTCATTGGTTGTGTCATTGCTGAATACACCTCCAGCCTGAGAGTCGTTGAAGGCACCAGCAGTAGATTAACTATACACAGAGCCACTAGTATAATAAGAGTCAAACACACACATGGAAAATTGAGTATCTGAAAACCACATATGACTAATAAATAAATGAGCCAAGCAACATCACCACAATCAAGAAAGATTCTGCAGCAGTGCCAATCATTTACACTGCTCTCGTCGCCAGATACCTGCAACAAGAGAAAGTACCATCAACTTACCTATCAGAGAGGTTAGGAACGAGAAAGGGCTCACGAAATTTGCTCTCGCCGTCGACACGCTGCCTTCCTGTCTCTGACAAATATCATCATTAACCAGGAACACGATGAAAGGGACGACATTCTCCAGGGCGGCGATTTGCAGCAACCACCGTCATCACTGGGAACAGTGGAAACGCCGGGAGCCGGCGATTGTTGACATCACACACCATGGACATATGCGCGAGCATGCCGCCGTAAGGCCGCAGTCAACACAGACTCACTAGGGCTAGTAGCAGAAAGCGCGCGCGATCCATATATATATAGATATACCATTACTTATATACAGGGAGCGCTCGTGGTCACGTGAGCATATCGTCGCTTCCCGGTTAAAAGGCGTTATTTAAAAATCGGCCTGAAAAAGGCGTTATTTGGAAATCGACCTGAAGAAGGCGTTATCTTGTAATCAATCTGAAAAAGGCGTTATCTAGAAATCGTCCTGAAAAAGACGTTATCTAGAAATCGGTCTGAAAAAGGTGTTATCTCGGAATGAACCTGAAGAAGGCGTTATCTCGCGCGTAAATTTTTTTTACTCTAATTTAAGTTGACAACACTGTCAACATTTTCTTTATTTAATTTCAGAAATATGTTATATGATAATAGTGTACAATTTTTTAAGTTAACTATACAAATGCGGGGCGATAGTAAAATTAATATTTGTTTTTTTTTTATTAACGATTTTTTTATACAATACTATATTGATTTTATAATAAATATATAATAAATATTTGTAATAACCAATATTATATAATTTTTTTTTAAACACACCTCCCAAACAGATTTTTTCTACTACTTCTTTATACCATAAAGGAACGGAAAGTACTCGTGTACAATCCAAAACGACATCCCTTTTCTCGAAATTGGGAATAAGAAAAGGTTTTTCTTAATTCCAGAAACAAATGCTAAAAAATTGCCCTTTTTCAAATGCTAACCATTTCCCTTAAAATTTACGTGAGTTTGAAGGTATGTTTAAGATACACCAAAAATGTTAAAAAGCGGTAAAAGCAATATCCCCAAACTCATGTAACTTTTAAGCACGTGTAAATTACCGTACGAGCCGAAGGCGAGGCTGGCAAACATGTGCTTTGGATGGCCCTCTTTATCCCTGTGTTGCGTATATTATTTTTCACCATACCCGGGCCAATCGAGCGTCAATCTTCGCGCGTGCATAATTTCCTTCTTTATGCACGCGTAGCGTACACACTATTTTTCCTCACAAGTTACGGAATTACATTACGCAACGAGTGCGCAAAATAGGTCATTCCCGCACGAGTCGAGTTTGTCGCGCGAGCACAGCACGGGCGATATACACGGTGACCCATTTTAATCGCTACACCCGGATTTTTCGGATCCTAAGACAGATAGGAAAAAATGATTCAGACAAAAGTTGTAGGGGACGAAGGGGGCCAAACGATGGTCCTAACAGCTTTGACCTTGAACTTGACCTTCAAGGTTATTTCAAGGTCAAGTAGTTTTTTTTAATAGGAACACCTATTTTTGACCCCGGATTCGGAAAGAGCGGGAAATTTTACGTTCAAAATCATATTGAGAAATTTTTTTTCAAGGTCATTTCAAGGTCATTTGAAGGCCAAATGAAGGTCGAACTCCGAAAAATCCATTTTAAGTCGTTTTTTCCATGAGTCACAGGCTTAAGTGGTTCAAACTGATCGTAGGTTTAATAGGGAAACCCACACACCCAAAACTTTCACATCCTAGTAAACAAATATCAAACTTGCACATCCGAACCCCATGCTCTTCATAGCCTCACATGCTAAACTGTTACACCATACATCCCCCAGTCCCACACATCTCTACCCCATGTCTGATGTTTGTTTAACGGAAACTTCAAGGTCATTAAAGCTTCTGTTGTAAATGTGTCAACCTTACGTTTAGCGCTACCCAGAAACAACGACGTGGACGTAGTAAGGATTGTTTCCTTTGGGGTGCTTGATTAAAGTGAGTCCCCTTGCCTCTCACTGTTCAGGGTGCTTGATTTAAGTGAGTCCCTTCGCCTCTCACTGATCGGGGTGCTTGATTAAAGTGAGTCCCCTTGCTTCTCACTGTTCAGGGTGCTTGATTTAAGTGAGTCCCTTCGCCTCTCACTGATCGGGGTGCTTGATTAAAGTGAGTCCCCTTGCCTCTCACTGTTCAGGGTGCTTGATTTAAGTGAGTCCCTTCGCCTCTCACTGATCGGGGTGCTTGATTAAAGTGAGTCCCCTTGCCTCTCACTGTTCAGGGTGCTTGATTTAAGTGAGTCCCTTCGCCTCTCACTTATGTGTTTATCTAACCTCGAAGAAAATGTTCGAAATTACGACCATTTGCTTCCAGGCACATAGTCAAACGCCTTTGGAAGTGGCGAACGGTGTTTAGCAAAGTTTGCCTTGGAATGGCAGCGCATGCTCGACGAATTCTGTCCATCATGTCTACTCTTGTGGTGGGCCTTTCCTCAAAAACGGCATTTTTAAATACCCCCATAAGTAAAAATCTGGTGATGTAAGATCTGGTGAGCAAGCAGGCCACTCAACCGGCCCACCTCGTCCAATCCATCGGTTACCATACTGCTCATTCAAAAGAGTCCTGGCAATTCGAGCGAAATGTGGTGTTGCGCCGTCCTGCTGGAGCCACATTCTTCGTCGCGTTTCTAAGTCAACATCTTCCATCAATACAGGTAGTTCATCTCTTATTAGCGTTAAGTACGTGTGTTGGTTAACATTTTCTTCGAAAAAATAAGGGCCAATCACACATCCATTAATAATCCCACACCATACCATAATACTCCATCGTCTTTGATGGTTTACAGTTCTGACCCAATGAGGATTAACATCAGACCAGTAATGACAATTATGTCTATTCAATTCCTCATCACTTTGAAATTTTGCCTCATCAGAAAAAAGAACAAAATTAAAAAAGTCTGGATCATTTTCTATCATTTGTAAAGCCCATTGGCAAAACACAATACGCTGTTGAAAATGAGCAAACTGTAGCTCTTGGACCAGAGTAATATGATACGCATGATATCTAAGCACCTTCATAATTCTTAAAAATGTACTTTTTGGAAGACCGATTTCCCTTTCGATTCGACGAGCCCTTATCTGTGGGTCAAGATGAATTATTGCCAGAATAGTCACAACCCGATTATCATTTTCATCATATTGATGGCGCCTACGTTGACGAACCATGTGTCCACCACGAGCTCTTTGAGTTAAACGTCTGATAGCCATAGCGTCAGGGTGTCGTCTGTCTGGATAGCGTTCAGCATAAATTCTTGCCGCAGCACGATAATTACTTCGGCTTTCTCCTAAAGCCAACATCATGTCAACGATCTCGTTGGGCGGATAGTCAGCCATTTCAAAGCCAGCTATTAATTACTATTAAATTTGAATAGTGAAATGGTATAAAAAATATTAATAATTATAATATTTGCCCGTATACGGTTGCAACCAAAAAAGAAAAATGTTCCTAAATTATGGTAACTTTATCTGACTAAGTGTATTTGCCAAAAGTACTCCGATTGTCACACTTTTGTAATTGTAAGTTTTATAATAAAGTAATAATCATTAAATTATTTCTAATTTGAACTGCACATAATACTAAAACTTGCTTTTATTTTAAATATTGTGAATTATTGCCGTTCAAACTTGAGAAATACTAATATTGATAATGTAATCATTAAAGGCACATTTACAAATAATTTCTGTTCCGTCAAGATTTTTGTACAAAAAAGAAATATTGTATCTTTATTCTTTTGCAAGTTATGACTTTTCTTTTTAAACAATGAAATTTTTTTACAGCTCATATCTTTAATTTACTCATAATGGATGTGTGATTGGCCCTTATTTTTTCGAAGAAAATGTTAATCAACACACGTACTTAACGCTAATAAGAGATGAACTACCTGTATTGATGGAAGATGTTGACTTAGAAACGCGACGAAGAATGTGGCTCCAGCAGGACGGCGCAACACCACATTTCGCTCGAATTGTCAGGACTTTTTTGAATGAGCAGTATGGTAACAGATGGATTGGTCGAGGTGGTCCGGTTGAATGACCTGCTTGCTCACCAGATCTTACATCACCAGGTTTTTACTTATGGGGGTATTTAAAAAATGCCGTTTTTGAGGAAAGGCCCACCACAAGAGTAGACATGATGGACAGAATTCGTCGAGCATGCGCTGCCATTCCAAGGCAAACTTTGCTAAACACCGTTCGCCACTTCCACAGGCGTTTGACTATGTGCCTGGAAGCAAATGGTCGTAATTTCGAACATTTTCTTCGAGGTTAGATAAACACATAAGTGAGAGGCGAAGGGACTCACTTAAATCAAGCACCCTGAACAGTGAGAGGCAAGGGGACTCACTTTAATCAAGCACCCCGATCAGTGAGCGGCGAAGGGACTCACTTAAATCAAGCACCCTGAACAGTGAGAGGCAAGGGGACTCACTTTAATCAAGCACCCCGATCAGTGAGAGGCGAAGGGACTCACTTAAATCAAGCACCCTGAACAGTGAGAGGCAAGGGGACTCACTTTAATCAAGCACCCCGATCAGTGAGAGGCGAAGGGACTCACTTAAATCAAGCACCCTGAACAGTGAGAGGCAAGGGGACTCACTTTAATCAAGCACCCCGATCAGTGAGAGGCGAAGGGACTCACTTAAATCAAGCACCCTGAACAGTGAGAGGCAAGGGGACTCACTTTAATCAAGCACCCCGATCAGTGAGAGGCGAAGGGACTCACTTAAATCAAGCACCCTGAACAGTGAGAGGCAAGGGGACTCACTTTAATCAAGCACCCCAAAGGAAACAATCCTTACTACGTCCACGTCGTTGTTTCTGGGTAGCGCTAAACGTAAGGTTGACACATTTACAACAGAAGCTTTAATGATCTTGAAGTTTCCGTTAAACAAACATCAGACATGGGGTAGAGATGTGTGGGACTGGGGGATGTCTGGTGTAACAGTTTAGCATGTGAGGCTATGAAGAGCATGGGGTTCGGATGTGCAAGTTTGATATTTGTTTACTAGGATGTGAAAGTTTTGGGTGTGTGGGCTTCCCTATTAAACCTACGATCAGTTTGAACCACTTAAGCCTGTGACTCATGGAAAAAACGACTTAAAATGGATTTTTCGGAGTTCGACCTTCATTTGGCCTTCAAATGACCTTGAAATGACCTTGAAAAAAAATGTCTCAATATGATTTTGAACGTAAAATTTCCCGCTCTTTCCGAATCCGGGGTCAAAAATAGGTGTTCCTATTAAAAAAAACCACTTGACCTTGAAATAACCTTGAAGGTCAAGTTCAAGGTCAAAGCTGTTAGGACCATCGTTTGGCCCCCTTCGTCCCCTACAACTTTTGTCTGAATCATTTTTTCCTATCTGTCTTAGGATCCGAAAAATCCGGGTGTAGCGATTAAAATGGGTCACCGTGTATAAAAGAGACGAGTACGGGTGATCTATTGCGCACGTGTGACGTATACTATTTCTCCTAATGAGCTGCGCAGAGTTCGATTTTGCACACTTATAGTTCTGAAATAATTATTTTCGATACAAGTGCGAAAAAGTGATTTTATCCTTGTGTGGACGTTTGCGCCCTAACGAAGCGGGGGGGAAAAGGCCATACAAGGACAAAATTACTTTCTCACTCGTGTATTGAACACTAGTTTTTGACACGACGCGTGAGAAGCTTGATTTAGGGCATGCTTTTTTATTCGAGCGTGTACGAAATGGAGCATTACGCACGGAGTGTTAAAAAGTTCGTTTCCGAACGGCAACGCGTTCGGAATAGTATATTACACAACAAGCGAGGTAAAGAGTTGGCCAGTCCAGAGCAGGTGTAAATTGCCAGGCGAGCCGAAGGCGAGGGTGGCAAACACGTGCTCTGGGGTGGCCCTCTTTACCCCCATGTTGTGTATACGATTTTTTATCATACCCGAGCCGAAAATTAGTCCAGGCGGTAGAGCAGTAAAACCAAGCTTTGGTGGACCTTCTTTGAAGTAGAGCATATTATAACGTAGAAAGTTCCGAAATAATATGTAGAAAAAGAATCCGAGTTTGCCTATTCAAAAAAATGTCTGCTAAATTCAGTATAGCAACAAACGTACCGAAATAACGTGAAAAGGCCTATTTTTCGGCATATTTTCTCTTATAACTTGAGAAGGAAGTGTTTAATCGAAAATAGTCATAGGACATTTTTTGTTTATCTGATGTTTTTCTACAATATTAATGTATGTCCGAATCGAAAAATTTTATTTTGCGCTAACAATGAGTAAAAAACAGTTAAAAATGATATGTAAAATGTAACTAATTTTTAAGGGGCGTAAAAATCAATGAATGTTAATGAAAATTTGTGAAATGGTAGCTCATTATATGATAATACTATATAAAAAAATTCAGGATGATCGACGGTGTAGTTTTCCAGTACGGCTGTTGTTAACTAAAAATTTATAACAATTTTGTCGCGTGCCATGGGTTTAAATAAAGACTCCACGCGGACGCTGAATTTTTTATACATACTTTGGCTTATAGTTAATAACATGCAATATCAAAAATAGCCTTTTTTGCATTATACGGGTGCTTTAGAATTTTTTTAAATTTTTTCAATTTTTTTTTTTTTATAAATAAATGCAATTACATGAAAACGGCTCGATGAAAATGCAATGTTAAAAAAGGCTTGAGAAGCTGATTAAAAAACGCTTTAATCGAGCTAAAACCGACCCGATTCAAATGATTACAACCGGAGATATTAGAGCTTTAAGTCAACCTAAATTTACGGCTGACTTAAACGTGAAGTAGACAAATAAAAAATGTAGTGTTGTAGCTAATTGTAAGAGCTTTCAATATCCGTTGAGTGCATTTCCGGCACTTATTTGCTTCATTAAATAAAAATTATGAAAGGAAGCCTGATCGTTGAAATTTCTCGGCGGAACGGCGCGGGAGGCGGAGTGGGGATGACTGCGAGCAGCTGTGCTGCCGCGCGGCACTGTCTCTTCAAAACGGATATGCGCGATAAAACTTAACTTTTCTCGGGAACGAATTAACTTATAGACTTCATTTTTTTTTAATTTGATATTGTGAATCGAGAGGAATAGGAATTTCGCATTTAAAATTATGTAAATAAATAAATTCTAAGTGAATTTTACGCATGAAGAATTAAGCAATTTTTTTTTTCATTAAAAATTTATTTATGACATGAAATTAATGTTTTTAAAGTAAATTAATAACTAACAGATTATTCTAAATTAATGATTTTGCAATTTATTTGTAAAAAATGTAATCTTTTCTGTTTATATATTGGTTAATATGAATCTATTAAACATGGAGAGAGGAACTGGAAAATAAAGTACGTATAAAAAATAACATTCTAATAAATTTATTAACTATTTATACAAATTTTCGTTTTTTTACAGGTTGTGTATCGTTTGCTTCGATTTCTGTTTGTGGTTCTTCGTCGCTCTCACTGTCCGAAAAAATAGGTGTAGGTCCTTCTTCATTTATTTCGACTTCCACGTTCTCTAACTCATCTACATTTTCGTCCAATGAAACCTGCAGCGCATCGCTATTACTGCAGGTCTGCCCGTGACAATTTTTGCAGAAATCTGTGCATCGCAAGCCGTGTTTTACACAGCCGCATGTCTTCTTGCATTTTTCTGTACATCTGCAGCTGATATTTTTTAAAATATTATCAGGGACCAAAGAACCTTCAACGTAGACTGGGGCCAAACAGTCTGTCTGCATTTTCCACCCCCAATCTACCGGGTTCAATGGATTACCTAGCCACTGTTGGATTTGTAGATATGCTCTACATGAATGCACATTAGATGCAGACTCTGTGGGGGGTAAAGAAGCCAAATTAAAGGATTTTTGTCGTGAGCATTTTTTAAAAATTGTGTACCTCAATTCATTCAAACTTATGTTGTTCTTTTTTTTTAGGATTATATAACGCTCTAATAACTTCCTGGCCGGTTGCTGTTAATTCTGCTTTTGTGGCACTGCTTGAATAAAAAATTTTTACTTTATCTCTCAATTCACTATCGTTTTGCAATATTTTAAGAATTTTTCCTTTCCCCTGCTTATAAAAAGCTGATGTGGTATCACACCCAGAAAAAGCATGAATAAATGCCACAACATCCTTTAAATTTTTATGGATCAAAGAATCACAAGAAAAAAATTTTTCTGAGTCATTATTCATTCCGGGTTTTAAGAAATAAATAGAATTTTCTGGCGACGCCCTTTGTGTTAAAATTATCAAAATGACGATATCTTCGGCAACTATGATTGTTGGATTTGTGGCTCGCTGATTTCGAGTCCAGACTCCACAATAAGACAATCAGCATCTTCGACAGCCTGCTTAGTTACAAATCCAGCATTTTCCAATTTACTTCCAAAAACTGTATTAAGCGATTTTTATTTTTATCATTAGATAAAAATTTTTCTTGTGGAAACGTTGATGACATTGATAAATCAAAAATAATCTCTCTGCATTGCTGCCGCATTTGTCGCCATTGACGCTCTGCATTTTTTATACTGGTTGCTTTGTTCTCCGGATATCCATCAAATACAACAATACTATTAGAGGCATAGTGCTTCTTAACGTAATTTACGTAGCTATCTAATATATTTTCAAATAAATCTTTTTGGCGCCACTGCACTTTATGCAATAAATAGCCTCCATCTACAACATGCCGGAAATTTTCGAGATTAATTTGAACATTTTCCGGCTCAAAGAAATCGTACAATTTAGACTTTTCTGCTTTTCGGAAATTGGAATTGTCGAATAAAGATAACGGGAAAGGCACAAGTTCGTAAGCTAGATAATTTTTCAATTCATTATCACCCTCCATAGCGACAGCAATTCTTTGAAATAAAAGAGTGGGATTGATGATCACTTCTTCATTTTTCAGCTTAATTGCTGTTACGTTTGAAAGCGGCACTACTCTATTCTTTCTTTGATATTTAAAATTTTTGAAATTCAATCCATAACTTTTTTCCATAATTTTATTACCAATTTCCAATGCTTCGTGGCAGTTTATTGTGTCATCAGCTTTACACCCAGAACTAATCGACATCAGTTTATCATTACATACAAATGGTTCGTACATCGAGAAAAATTTTAATAATTTATTTAAATCATCTGTATCTCTAGATAGTCGAGAAGCTCTGGAGTCAACATGCTGTTCAGAAGTTGAAAAATTAATATTGCAAAACTTCTGCATTGATTCTGTCACATCAATTAAAACGGGCATGGTTAATATCCATTTCGATAGTGTGCTGTCAGTAATGCCTCTTCCATGCGTTAATCCTCCACTTCTAACTCGTACATATCTTGCAAATATAACTGAGCGGATTTTGCATAGAGATAACGTCCGCTAGCATGGAAAAAAGGAAGCATTTTTCTTATGCTTTGTAAATGAAGGTCCTAATTGCCCGACCTTTCTGCTTCAATATACTGCTTTAACAATGTCACCATATTATAATACTGCAACCACAGTTTCGCAGTAGGACCATTCTTTGCAAAATTATTAATGTGTTCTTGAAATCTACGAAGAATGCAACAAAATTCTTCGTTTTCTAAATTGATTACTGTTTCATTGCCAATATATTGTAAAATATTATTTATTATTTCAACCTCGTTTTCAGTAAAATTAAATGACGAAAGAATGATCATTCCCAGCGCCAAATGAGCTAAAATATGCGCTCGAACGACGCAGGCATAAGCATGTCCGTTTAAAATTTTATCTACAGAATTTTCTGCAAAAATCTCACAGAAAAGTTCTTTGATTCCACTTCCGTCCATAATAAAACCAATAGAACCAATAAAAGACATGGCTAAATGAAAACCTCCAAGCCTTAGAATCACTGTCGACAATTCCTTACAACATTCAAGAATTTCTTTTGCTTTATAATACAAAGGCTGGTCGAATGTTACAAAACAATGGGTTTGACTCATTGCTTTATATCTTCGATCAGCTTCATATCTTTTCCACAAATATAACAAAATTTTGCAAAGTTAAAATCGGCGCCTGTAGAAGCACGTGTAGAAATACCTGGCAATGATTTTAATTTATTCTCTGCTGCTTGTATATTCTTTTCCCATGTATAAGATTTCGCACAATTAGCATGAACATTAATGGAACTGAATTTCCGAAATTGCAAATGTTTTTTGTCTTGTCTCCTTATGCTTGATGCGACGCAACTTCGAATACTTTCTTCTTTCAATGTAGGAATAGCACCGATATTTAGCGACTTTTCACAAATCATACAATCCACTTGATCAGCCATTACATTAGAATAGAAGCTGCAAAATAATATGTGCTATATAGTATTTAGCAGCGACTTTATAATTTATTGAAATGATATTATTGATATAGGAATGTTCTCTAAAATTTTTAGTATTTCAATCATAGGAACAGAATACTTACATGAATATATATATATTCTCTCCAATTTTATATATAAGTATACGAAAATACACTCTGAAAACTAACTTTTAACTGGTAAACTATGACGCCAAGTGATTGCTACTAAGGACGCTTCCAGACTAACCGACTGAAAGACGTTACAGACTGCTCTACACAACCTATACTATTATAAAGGACGGTTTTCATAAGTGCTGCGGGATGCCGTTCATTCCAAGAACGACAGCATCTCTGATTGGTTCGTCTTACCCGACTGGCCATGTAGCCGTGTAAGCGAAACATGTACTAAGATTTCAAACAGGGGGGGGGGGGGGGGATTACAAAGTGCGTTGACCTTTGTACCTTTCGTGTCAATACAAACGGTTACCTACCTGGAGTACAATAGACCGCTTTTACCTGCCGATCCACTAATACAGTTCGTTTACCTGAACTGAAGTTATTCAGTTTGTATAGATGTTAACATAACAATATATTTAAATACAATGAAAAAATATACTGTTTAATTTAAATATATTTATAATAAAAATACACATTTTTTACAAATAAATTGCAAAATCATTAATTTAGAATAATCTGTTAGTTATTAATTTACTTTAAAAACATTAATTTCATGTCATAAATAAATTTTTAATGAAAAAAAAAATTGCTTAATTCTTCATGCGTAAAATTCACTTAGAATTTATTTATTTACATAATTTTAAATGCGAAATTCCTATTCCTCTCGATTCGCAATATCAAATTAAAAAAGAAATGAAGTCTATAAGTTAATTCGTTCCCAAGAAAAGTTAAGTTTTATCGCGCATATCCGTTTCGAAGAGACAGTGCCGCGCGGCAGCACAGCTGTTCGCAGTCATCCCCACTCCGCCTCAGGCTTCCTTTCATAATTTTTATTTAATGAAGCAAATAAGTGCCGGAAATGCACTCAACGGATATTGAAAGCTCTTACAATTAGCTACAACACTACATTTTTTATTTGTCTACTTCACGTTTAAGTCAGCCGTAAATTTAGGTTGACTTAAAGCTCTAATATCTCCGGTTGTAGTCATTTGAATCGGGTCGGTTTTAGCTCGATTAAAGCGTTTTTTAATCAGCTTCTCAAGCCTTTTTTAACATTGCATTTTCATCGAGCCGTTTTCATGTAATTGCATTTATTTATAAAAAAAAAAATTGAAAAAATTTTAAAAAATTCTAAAGCACCCGTATATTGCAAAAGAGGCTATTTTTGATATTGCATATTATTAACTATAAGCCAAGGTATGTGTAAAAAATTCAGCGACCGCGTGGAGTCTTTATTTAAACCCATGGCACGCGACAAAATTGTTATAAATTTTTAGTTAACAACAGCCGTACTGGAAATCTACACCGTCGATCATCCTGAATTTTTTTATGTAGTATTATCATATAATGAGCTACCATTTCACAAATTTTCATTAACATTCATTGATTTTTACGCCCCGCAAAAATTAGTTACATTTTACATATCATTTTTAACGGTTTTTTACTCATTGTTAGCGCAAAATAAAATTTTTCGATTCGGAAATACATTAACTTTGTAGAAAAACATCATATAAACAAAAAATGTCCTATGACTATTTTCGATTAAACGCTTCCTTCTCAAGTTATAAGAGAAAATATGCTGAAAAATAGGCCTTTTTACGTTATTCGGTACGTTTGTTGCTATACTGAATTTAGCAGACATTTTTTTGAATAGGCAAACTCGGATTCTTTTTCTACATATTATTTCGGAACTTTCTACGTTATAATATGCTCTACTTCAAAGAAGGTCCACCTCGAATGCTCTACCGCCTGGACTAAATACCACATTCGCGTTTCGGAGCCGGGAGCGAAAGTGGTACTTTCAGCCAGGGTATGGTGAAAAAACGAACTTTCCGCACGCCGTGGGGTATATATTTCTTTACACTTTGTTTATTGGGATAATTATATTAATAAAATTGGGAATAAGAAAAGATTTTTTTCTTAATTCCAGAAGCAAATGCTAAAAATTACCCTTTTTCAAATGCTAGCCAATGCGGTAGGAAAAATAATACAAAAATAAAAAAAAGAGATTTAAACTCGAATTAAACTAGAAAGCGAGATCTTTAATTTGCTTTTTATTATTCCTTTAAAATTTACGTGAGTTTGAAGATATGTTTAAGATACACCAAAACTGTTAAAAAGCGGTAAAAGCGATATCTCCAAACTCATATAACTTTACAAGAAATTAACATTTTTTATTTTTACAAAAACGTAAATGAAAGCTCTCGCTATCTAGTTTAATTATCTTTTTTGCCTTAAAAACAAGAGCTACTTTTTTGTAGATTTACTCATATATATGTGTGTGTGTGTGTGTGTGTGTGCGTGCGTGCGTGCGTGCGTGCGTGCGTGCGTTATATTTATATTTCTGCGTTATAGTTATATTTCTGAAATTAAATAAAGAAAATGTTGACAGTGTTGCCAACTTAAATTAGAGTAAAAAAATTTACGCGCGAGATAACGCCTTCTTCAGGTTCATTCCGAGATAACGCCTTTTTCAGACCGATTTCTAGATAACGTCTTTTTCAGAACGATTTCTAGATAACGCCTTTTTCAGATTGATTACAGGATAACGCCTTCTTCAGATCGATTTCCAAATAACGCCTTTTTCAGGCCGATTTGTAAATAACGCCTTTTAACCGGGAAGCGACGACATGTGCACACACACGCACGCGTACGAGCACACACACACACACACACACAAAAGTTTTGATGCGCCAAAGTGTAGCCGTAATGCTACCGCGTCAAAACGAATTGATCTTGAAGACATAGCTTATCTTGGTACACCGTAGCGCTCCACACTCCCTCTCTCTCTTTGTCTCTCTCTCTCTCTCTCTCTCTCTCTCTCTCTCTCTCTCTCTCTCTCTCTCTCTCTCTCTCTCTCTCTCTCTCTCGAATATGCTTGCTTGCGTACGCGCGTACACATACACACATACGAACATGCACGTAGAATGGATTTCGCTGATGCAACGCTATGGGCCGTGTCATGTGTGTGGGTCTGCGTGTGTGTGTTCGTGTGTGTGTGTGCACGTGCTTGCATACGCTGGCGTCGGTGTGTGGCGCACGTGTGTCTGTGTGTGCGTGCGTGTGCGTGTGTGCATGCTGGTATCGGTGTGTGTGCGCGTGTGTATGTCTGTGTGTCTGTGAGTGCGTGTGTATGCGGTTGTGCATGCGGGTGTGCGTGCGCGTGCGTGTGTGTGGGTGTTCTCTCGAGAATATGCTTGGTTTCAAATAAATCTTTCCTTAAAAAGAGTAACTACGTATTTCTATCTACAAAACTACTTCCTTATCCCAACCAAAATTTAGTTAAAATATTTCTCTTACGCTTATTAAGTTACAATTAGTCAACTTGAATAAATGTATGTTAGGTCTAATGAAAAAATTAGTTGAAGTGCCAATGTCTGTATATCCACTTATGTTGTCATTCTTATTAAATATTTAAGTAGTATGGGCTATGGGGCTTCTGGAACTTTATCCTCCCTACCTTGCCGACCACGGGTTCTACTCCTCGCTAACTTACCAACAGTCGATACCGACCGATTTCCCCGGCCGGTAGTGCATGCGCCTGCAATACCAACCGGTTTTCATTTACCATGCCGATCGCGACCGAGATTTCCCCGGCCGGTAGTGCATGCGCCTGCAGTACCAACCGGTTTTCATCTATCATACCGATCGCGGCCGATTTCCCCCTGATGGTAATCGATCAGATCGATTTACCAGCGAGCATCAGGATGTCACATGTGTCCTGATTATCTTTTTTGCAGTGCAATGTTAGATGACACATATTTCTTTTACTTATAGCTATATTTGGAAAATGAAGAATATAAAAAATCTAAAAATTTTAATAATGTTTTAAGAAACTTTTTCTTAAGATTTTTTAAAGCAAAGGCGCAAATGCATTGTAATCAACAAATAGAATGAAATAATGAAAATAAGATTTAAATATTATGTTTGAGGGTGAGGTAACTATAAATAAAAACACACATATAATAAATCTTATGATAAATATTTATTAAAAAAATAGAATAATAAAATAATTACAAATAAAAGAAAGTTATTAAACAATTTTTTTAATATCACCACTAATCGGATTATATTTAATGATGCGATCATGTAAAATTAGACAATAAGCTGTTGTTCCTTCAGGTATATTCTCCTTGGTCTCAAACTCTAGACGAACATCTACAGCAGCTTGCTTCAATGATTCATTTTGTTTTGAACAATCAATAATTATTAATGGAATATATTTCTTGAAATCCTTTTTACTGAGAAATGGATCTGTTGAAACACTTACACCGTGATAATATTGTTTTTGAAAATTTACATACATGTCATATAATATTGCATACTGATTTTGATTTATGTCTAGGTTTAGATTTCCATATGGGTAGTATTGAGAATTTAGAAAAAGTTTTACATTTGATACATTACAATGATCAAACTGACTTGTATTTTTAGTTCGTTGTCCTTTTCTATTTGTTTGGAATGCAAGAATAACAAAACGTGGTTTTTCCAATTGATTTGATGTTTTGACTGTCCATACATGTCGTGATGTTGCGGGAAGCATAGGGTATTCATATAATTCCCACGAACGAAAACTCATTGATATTGCTATATCTTTTTTAATGTAGTTAAAAAGATGTATCTTATGTTTATCTGACAGCATTACATAAGGCATTAACCATTCTATTCTACTTAAATTAATTTTAAAATCCTCATATTCGGTTCTATCATCCCGTTCGACTCCTTCCTGATATACAGCGTTTATGTCATTTCTAGATCTTGTCAGTACAAGTTCATGCTTTACGTTTACAACAATTTTACGATAATCTTCAACAAATCCTAAAATCATTGAAAGTGGTATAGATATATCAAAGTTTCCATTATCATCAACAATTTTGTTAGTTTCTTCAACATCGATCCATCCAGAATTTTCAAGAATTTTACTTTGATTTGAATTGAATGAAGCATAACCTTCCATAAGAGTAGTTAAACCTACATTTTTACACTTATCGATTGCTATAGCATTTATCTCATAGCGAATTTCTTCAAATACATGATATATTGCATTATTTACAAATTGAGTCTTTTTTACTGGTTGTCCATTTGCAAGTGTAAGACTTCCACATATATGTAAAGAACTTCGTGATGGTAATAAACATAAGTCTTGATGTTGGATAGATATACGAATTTCATCACTATTATTAAATGCTAGTGAAGTGTATGGTTGATGAACGTGAATCTCATAGTGTGATATAGATTTATCGAAAATAATAGGTGTCTGTACATTAAGAATTCCCTCCATTATTTTCAAAGATGCAACGATAACAGCATATAAATATACAAGTTAATTGGCGTAAGAACGTTTCCTCTTGCGATTCTCCTCGTTTATTTTTAGTTTTAGTCCAAGACTTTTTAGAAACTTTATGTTTCGTAGTGTTAGTTGCTTGACTGCTTATCGTTGACTGATTTTTGGATAGCATGTTGATGTCTTAATATAGTTTTCTGCTGCTGTTGCATTAAAAACAATACCCATTATACAGCTTTCTTCAAATGTAAACGAATTGTAATAATTTCACCTCGTAGGTTAACCAAATTTCCGTTCTGATCTACGATACGTAATTGTAAATGATCAATAATTTTAACATTAAATGGGAGATATATGATTTGCTTAGGAATTTCAATAATTTTAAATCCTGGTGGCACGGCTGGGAAAAATTCGTGAATCGTATGAACTTTATTCTGATTGATATAAGCTCCAGACGAAATATTACATTCTACTCGTAGAGCGCTTATCTGTAAAATGGAGACGGGCATGTCAGAGATGTGATTTATATAGGGTTCCAACAAACGTTGAGTGAAACCTAACAGTCTACCAATAGAATCGTATGGTTGAAAATCGATTTATGAACTGCAAGAAATTTCACTGCGTAGAGTGTTATTATTAGGTGCAATACTTATTTTAATTTCTTTGGACTCCAGAGTCTTCTGTAGAAAACTTTCTATATCACGAATTTCATAGCTACCTGTAGGTATTTCAATAACTTCTTCTCCAACATAAAATTTGTTTTGCCCATAGTCTACATTAGGAATAGAATTAAATGTTAATAATTCAATTAATCCAAGAACATACATTTTCTCAGGATCAAGCTCTATCGGTGGAAAATAATTTCTAGCACTGACGAAGAGCCAGATAAAGTAAGTGTCAATGATTCTATCATCTTGAATAATTTAGTTAAAGTGAATCTGATTTAGCGGTGAATCTTCTTATATAGATTATAATTGTCAGAATGATCAAGTAAATTACATAAAAATTTTAAACAAAGATGACCACATATAAATGAATTAAATGTTTGATACCGCTGATAATTATATTTAATTTTTTCAACATTCCAATATTGTATAAGATCCATTGGAGGCTCTAAATCACCAAAACTATCAAAATAGATAACATTTTTACCATTTTTTTTATAAGCTACCCAATGTGTACCGGGACCTGTACTATCATCAAGATTAATGATAGCTGACTCATTATACAGTGGTCCATTTGATGGTAATGCATTTCTCATGAATACTCCTCTAAAATTAAATATTTTCAAGTGATGAGCATATTTTCTTAAATCTAAATTTGTTAAAGCACGTTTCGGAAGTATTACTTTAATAATGTTTTTTTTTCTCTCGTGACGAACTTTTTTTTTTTTATTACTTTTTTTTCTTCAAGCAAATCCCATATCCTTTTTGATAAGGTTTCAAGTATAATCCTTTACCAAGAGCCAAAGCTTCTATTTTTTCATTATGTCGTTTCATTTCCTCCAATTTTTGTTTAGCATTGTTTGTTTTATTAATAGCTTGAGCTATACCAGCAGCGCCACCTGCTAACGAACCTACTGCACTTAAACCTGCAAATATTGGAATAAGTGCAGGAAGAAATCCACCTACTTTTGGAACAGGCAATATTCGCGGAATATTAATATACTTTTTACCACCAATCTTCTTTATACTATTACGTGCAGTTCTGAGTGCTGATTGAATAGCAATTCGTGAATCATTACTTGGTTTGATAGTCTTTGACATTGATTTTATTAGTTTTTTCCTCTTACCAATCCCCATTCCAAGCTTAGACTTAGCTTTCATGATGTTCGCGACAGTGTAAGCGGCTGCTTTTTCACTTAGATTTGCGTCTTTCGCTAAGACACGTTGCCAAGCTCTTTCAGCTAAAATTTTATCTGCAACGTTTCTCGCTTAAACGTTTTCACGGTTTTTCGAATAAGCAATATCGTATTCTTTGCAAGCAGCGTCTAACGGATTTATACCGGGATCGCCACGTCTTAGTCTTTGTTGTAATTTCGTTCCTGGTCCGCAATACTGGTAACCAGGTAAATGAAGTTCGAATGGTAAATTATTTATGAATTTGTTCACTAATCCTCGACCTTTATGAATGATCATAACTCTTTAAAAGTTTTATGCTGACTGACTTAATGGTTATAAATACACGCTTTTATAGCTTACTGTCACAGTTTCGTTTATAACTTCAAGCACAATGGATTTTAAAAAACAAACTATTAAATTACCGGTGATAAATTTTGATACTTTTACTGAGCCACATAGAGAAAAATATAAACGACACGGAGAACTACTTCCAAATAACATTAGAGCATGCATCACAGGCCCTTCAAATTGTGGTAAAACAAATACTTTACTAGCACTTTTAACTCATCCACATGGTTTAAAGTTCGAAAATATTTATTTGTATTCAAAATCTCTTAATCAACCAAAATATAAATTTCTGGCACAACTCATCGAGCCAATCGAAGGAATTGAATATTTATCTTTTCATGAGCATGATACAGTTATTTCACCTGATGAAGCTCTTCCGAATTCTATTATGATATTCGATGATATAGCATGTGAAAACAAGATAATGTTAAAGCGTTTTATTGTATGGGTAGACATAAAAATGTTGACTGTTTCTATCTGTGTCAATCTTATGCACAAGTTCCTAAGCATTTAGTACGTGACAATATTAATTTTTTAATTGTGTTTCGTCAAGATGATATAAACTTAAAACACATTTACAATGATCATGTTACCACTGATATGACATATCAATCTTTTAAAAATTTATGTTTATCTTGTTGGAATGATAAACATACTTTTCTCGTAATCGATAAAGAGCGTGAAATTAATAATGGTAGATATAGAAAAGGATTTGATTGTTTTTTTATAAATATAAGTCGTTTGGAAACTAATTAAATAGTATGTTATTAAACATTGAACTAATAAGATGGCTAACTTTACCGACGAGATCAATATTTTACAACAAATGGAAAAAGCACGTGATGCTATCAAACAAAAATATAAACTGTTGAAATCAAGTAAATTAGACATTGAAAAAGTTATGAATGAAACATTTAAGCCAATCGTTCAACCATTAGAAAAATTAGTGAACGTTTCTGAAACAGCTAATCAAGAAATAAAAATCAAAATGAATTAGCAATAAAAAATAAGCGAAATAGTATAAAAAAGGAAGAGAAAGTTAAAAAAAAAGAGAAAGATGAAAAACAAGAGATAGAAAATGAGTATGATACTTCATTTGAATCAGCAAGAAGTGAAAGTGAAAATATTGAAGATGATAATGATAATAACACTACATTAAAAAGTGATAATATTAATGAATATTTACAAATTTCAAATAAAGGTAAAACTGAATTATCAACAAGGAATGATATTACTGAATATTTGCAAATGTTGGATAACAATAAAACTGAATCACTAGATACTACAAATGGTGTACGTAAGTTGCGTGGAGGTTATATGATTGGTAATGCTTCTATATATTTTAATGATAATTATATAATTATAGATGATAGAAAGTATGTGAAAAGTCAGGGTCTTGTAGAACTAATATTTAAAAAAGAACCAAATGAAAGCCTTATTTCAAATAAAGATATGAGTAACTATGGAGAAATCTTAAACATGACTAATGCTTACAGAAAATATTATAAATCAGAAGAATCTGTTCGTGAGCAAAATACGTTGAAATATAAGAATTTTATTTCTAAATTAATAAAACCGTCTAAACGTTCCTCTACAAGTGGTAAAGGATTAACTTTACCCCCACCATTTAAGATAGCACGAAGAATGACCAATATTGACTATATATACTGGGATGATCCTAATGAATTAGTAGAACGATTAAAATTATTATTAGCTGAAAAATCAGCTGGTAATCAGAATCGTATAAACGAAATTCACTCGATCATAGAGGAGCTACGTGAAGCTAATATTATACATTAAATTTAAGATAAGTGTAGATGTGTTTGGACGTCATTTAAATGAAATTCAAGGTATTCCAGGTCCTGCCGGTATTGGATATAAATTCACAGATAATGGTGAGTATGACATTGACAATAAAAGACTGTGTAATGTTGCAGCTCCTAATGAATTGACTGATGCTGTAAATTTAATAACTTTACATCGAATAGTCAGAGCTGAAATTGATAGCGTATTGGATATTATAAAAAAAATAAAATCTGATATTCAAGATTTAGATGTAATCGTTGAAAATCACCGAGATGAAATTGATGAAAAACTAAACAAACATGACATAAATATTCAAGAGATTAAAAAGTTGATAAATGAAAATTAGTCATTCTCTCCATAAGCAACGCTGCAAAACTATAAATACTTTCACACGCTCTTTAAATGTGCATTAAGTATAATGGAGCAGAAATACAAAGATATAAAATATACTCCTTTCAAGGAGGCTAAACGAAAAAAGGAGACACATAATTTTGAATGTACAAAATATACTGAAAAATCTAGCTTTGAGTGGAAAAAATATTCTACTAATACTTATTCTCAACCTGAAAAGAAAGGATATAAAAAATTTTAAAGAAGAAGAAGAATGGAACATAAACAGCTAGTAGAAGAACTTCATAAACCAGCTCGACGTAATTATCAGCGTCGAAAGTTTGATTTGCGTGATATAGATGAAACATGGCTGATTTAGTAGAAATGATTCCATATGCGTATAAAAATAAAGGTTATAAATATTTGCTTACTGTATTAGATACCCTTTCAAAGTTTGCTTGGGCTATTCCAGTAAAACAAAAAAGTGGTAAAGATGTTAGTAAAAGTATGGAATCAATATTTCAAGAAGGTCGCATACCAAAAAATCTACAAACTGATCGTGGTAAAGAATTTTATAACAAAAACTTTCAAGATCTCATGCAACGTTACAATGTGAATTTGTATTCAACATATAGTAATCTAAAAGCATCAATATGTGAACGACTTAATCGTACTTTAAAAAATAAAATGTGGAAAAAATTTAGTTTGCGTGGTAATTATACATGGATAGATATTTTACCTGATTTAGTATCACAATATAATAGCACATATCATCGAACCATTGGAATGAAACCAAAAGATGTAACTCCATCAAAGGTGCAACAAATTCTTAGTCGAGTTAGTAAATCTCAAAAAAGAATAATTAATAAAGTAAAATTTAAAATCGATGACAAAGTCAGAGTAAGTAAAAGTAAACAAATTTTTGAGAAAGGTTACACACCAAATTGGTCAACTGAAATTTTTACTGTTTGTAAAGTTATTAATACAGTTCCTCTGACTTACCACTTAAAGGATTACCAGAACAAAACAATTGCTGGAGGATTTTATGCTGAAGAACTTCTGAAGACTAAATATCCTGATATTTATCTAGTAGAAAAAATATTGAAAAAACGTGGTAATAACATCTATGTAAAATGGTTAGATTTTGATAATTCTCATAATAGTTGGATACATAAAAATTATATAAAAGATTAATAGGAAAATCTGAAATTTGTAATATATTTTTATTAAAATTATAAAAAATTACATGTAATATATATTTTAAGATAACAATAAATGATATCAATATAAAAATGTATTTATTTATTTTTTTTTAAATTCCTCACATTTTGTTAAAATTATTGGATCAAGTACTTCACTAAGTTTTTTAATTCTTAATCGAAACCGTTCACGATCACGTGCAAACATTTCCCATTCACCTCGTCGAGCGTTTTGATATGCATATAGCCAAGTATGCATTACATGAATAGATACATTTTCTTGAAAACGAACGCGCTTTACCTGCTTACACCTGAAATAAATATTTACTATTTTAATTTATAATTTATTTATGTTTGATTTAAATTTAAAAAAATAATTTACATATTATAATGTCCCCAAGCAAGTGTGTGCCACCTTCTTGTAAGCATCTTTTATTATCATAAGGACTTAGTGCAATCTTTTCTTGTCTTATTGTTTCAACTTTATGTAACTTTGATCGTATCATACACTGTTTTCGCTTTTGAATCAATAAATCTTTCAAACAATTAACGTAATCATCAAAAGTTATAGTTTTCATAACAGCAGTTTTAATCCCTTTGATTTTTTTTGTAGCATCTTCTCCATTTACACGTGTACTGTACATTTTACTTCTTAATCCTACGAATTCTGTGAGTATTTTTCCATTACACTCGTCTTTCATAAGTCCAACAATTTTTTATTTACTTGTGGAATACCAAATTCATTGTTCACTAAATATTCTGAAGTATCAAAATAATGAATATTCAATTTAATATCATTATAAATATCATGACATTTTATAGAATAAATTAAACTATCAGTATCAGTATAAAGAAGCTTACAATTATTATTATACATTTTATGCATGTAATCATAATGAAAACTGTACATGAGTATCTTGGATACATCCAGAACGGTGAGTCCCACATATATTGGTTTATCCATTAAAATTTCTACCTTTCTTAGTTCAACAGCTACTAAATTTTCATTAAATATAGCACTGTTATGAAAATTTGGTTTTGAAATATAAGCTTCTAAGCCATATCTTCCTTCCCATTGTGTTAAAAGTTTCACATCAACGCGTTTACGTACATTTTTCATAGTTTTTCCATAAACAGCATTATTCATTAATTTGAAGAGATTTTTTTAAAATTCATTTTTTGCATTTGCTCTATTCAAATCAATATAAGATTTGAGCCATGGAGATTGTTTGAATTTTAAAACTTTATGTATCTTAACAAGTCGAAGTCTATGTGCAATTGCTTGTTTTAGATAACAATAATGAATAACGTAGTTACGTTTGTTCATCAATGTAGCGCAAAGCTTTGTTTGTTTTGATCCAGGCGGTTTTATATGCTCTGGACAAAATGGCAAATCATTGTGTTCATCATGAATTTCTGAAGGATAGTCTAAATCAACTTCTAAAATATAACCAATCGAAGCATTATCATCAACATTGTAATTAAAATTTTCGTAATCCTCAACCCACTCAAATAAGTCATAAGGAAGAGCTTGTGTCATTGCCCAGCCATATAAATTATTAGCATCAAAATACATTAAATACACATCCTCTTCATTTTCTTTATAATCTTTCATGTATTTATTATTAGCAGCAGCGTAACGATTTGAACATTGGCTTAAACCGCCTCTAATACCACATTCGATAAATAAAAGCATGTCTATGTCTGTTAGAAGACTTAATTTGACTCCTGTGCATTTAAGCATTGCATCCCAAGAAAAACCAGGTGTAGTATAATAATGAGCTGGATCAAGTCCATATGATTTCATACATTGATGTCTAAAATTTTCAAACACATCAGCCAACAGTAAAATATCTGTTTTCATGTACAGATCAGAATATTCACCAAGACTCTTTATATTAAAAACATTCCAGATTTTTTGTGCATGATTATAATCTTCATCTGATATGTTTGAATCATTAAGTGTACTATAAAATTTATCCTTTGCTGGTAATTTTGTTTCATCTAATTTTTCCCAAGAATCAATATATTCATATGGTAAAATACCTTTTCTTGTAAGCAATTTAACTTTTTTTTCATCCAAGCCTGGAAATTGAGAGTATATAATATTGTATTCATCGAGATAAGATGCTAATTTATCTAACGAAGAAGCCATAAATTTAAAAGAATCAATAAATCGAAATTTTATATTACTATTTTCTATATGTTTTGTAAAAGCAATATATCTTTCCTTGTTTAAAGGCAGCAAATCAACTTTTCCGGGAAAATGATTAGAAACATCTTGTATAATAAAATGAGCATCATACCCACTAAGATTATGAAATACTACAGGTATAATTCGTGAATCTTTATAATTAAGATTACAATATGCATAAGCTGGTCCTCTATATGTTTTATCAAGGTGTGAATGATCATGAACTTTAATGCTAGTATTATTGAATGGCTTACAACATATATGACATGTTTCAGCTTGAAAAAATGCAACATTTTGCTCTAATGTTAGCGTTTCCATAGGTTCTGCATTACAATATATATTTTCAATCAATTTTGCTATACATTTTAATTCTGTAGCGAACCAAAGAGCTGCATTTTTACCTCTATAGCTTCTATAATATGAAAGACAATCATTATAACTGCATTTTAAGTAATAACCAATACTAAATATTTCATGTCTTTGAAAAACAGCTGTATTACTTTCTTCATTTTTACACTCTATAACAGACTTCAATAAACATTCACAATCAGCACAAATTATAAAAGGTATTTTTTCTTTATGTTTGTAATTTTTAAATTCTATGATATTTTTACCGTCTTCAGGTAGATTAATTCTACAGTTATTAAGTTGACTACAGTATATTTCATGTTTAGCTAGACTATTTGAATCATTAAAAAATGTAAACATCTATCACAAATATAACATTTTTCTTTATGATGTGAAAGGCTTCTCCCTACAAGTCTGGACAAGTTTTTTATGTAGACGTAATGAAATATTGTATCTTGAAACATTTCTTTTTCATCACCCATTTCTTCAATCAAAAGAAGATTTACATGGTTTAGTTTTTTACTAGATGTTCAGTATAATGGTACAATATTTTTACCATTAAGTCCAAAAACATTAACTGATATTTCAGAATTCTGTTTCTCAAATTTCTGTATTTGTCCTAAGGGAACAGGAAAGTCTATATTTTTCATATTTAGTTCTTCGGCGTGTGATAAATAATTTATTAATCTGTGAGGATTATTTTTTGTAGGTATTGGATGTAAAGCTGCTAAAATAGACCACTTAAAACACTGATTATCACTATTTTGTACGTTAACACAAGCCTTCTTGTTTTGAATAAATTTTGGCAAAGGAATGTATGAACTACCACTACGCATAGGATTATATTTATTTATATTAATCTGAATATTTAGTATGGAGTGCAGAGACCAACCTGAATCTCTATCTTGAAATTCTTCAATGTCAGATGTCAGAGGAGTTTTAATATTCTCATTGAACCATTGCTCAAGATCTGTTGAAAGAAAAATTTCAGCATTTTTTGTATAAATGCTTTTCTTCAATTTTTTCTTCTTTTTCACCGTTGCTGTTTAACTCTTGTTTGTACTTACATAGAAGAACTGCGTTAATTTTTAAAGCATCAATATAATTTTCTTTAAATAATTTTTTTACATAACGAGTAAATAAAATTTTGACATCATCTAAAAAAGAATGGACATCAATGTGCGCAATATTTGCAACGATACTTGTCCGCATACGTTTTCCAAAAGCACTATCAATGTCTATCCAACGTACTCTATTTTTAATTGTTTGCTGTGCAACTCCTGCACCTCGTTTTAATAGAGTATCTAGTCTAATAATAAGGCATATAAGTCGTCCCATTGCATGTAAAATACTTTGCTTCTGTGAAACTACTAAATTATTATATTTAAGAATACGTTTCAAATTTTTTTTAGATGAAAGACAATGTTTTTTCCATCGGTTGATTGTATTTATATCCACGTTCTGTGCACAAAGTAAGTCTACACCTTTATTTAACAGGTGCACTTGTTCAAGACACTCACTTATAATTTCTTCAGTCATAGTTTCTATCTTGAATTGGTAAAGTTAAAATGAATACTGATGATTCACTGTAGACTACTCACGTTTTTATAAAGAATTGTAATAAACTGGAGGGGATAACTTTATCAGTCTTCTTACTCATTATATGAAATTTTAAGTTGTTGATCTCAGCTAATGGTAGAGTATTGTAGATAATTATTTTATGAAGCTAATGGCCATATCTACCAGTGAAAGGTGATTTTTTAAAAAAATTAAAAAATAAAAAACACCATAATCTTCGACGTTTCGGAGACTTTATTCATATCTCCCTCTTCAGGAATCTATAATTAATAATTTAAGAAATTTAACACACTGTTTTTTTTTTTTATAAAAATAACACAAATATACGACGACTTACAATCCTTAATTACATATCGTAATGTCAAGTAGTTTATGCGGGCAACAATCCGCTCGTCAGTGATTTTAGAAAACACTTTTCTCGCTTTATATATTCAAGTAACATTTTAATGTGTAAGTGCGTATCTAATTCACCACTACAACATAAACAATGAAAGAGTGGGAGAAAGGCAAACCGTAAGAGTCGAAGAGAGCGAAGAGAGGTACCAGGGCGACACGTATTGGCGAAAGTAACCCTAATAACCTTAGTCTCTATAATACTATAATATCCATAGTCTTGTATTATAGAGACTAAGGTTATTAGGGTTACTTTCGCCAATACGTGTCGCCCTGGTACCTCTCTTCGCTCTCTTCGACTCTTACGGTTTGCCTTTCTCCCACTCTTTCATTGTTTATGTTGTAGTGGTGAATTAGATACGCACTTACACATTAAAATGTTACTTGAATATATAAAGCGAGAAAAGTGTTTTCTAAAATCACTGATGAGCAGATTGTTGCCCGCATAAACTACTTGACATTACGATATGTAATTAAGGATTGTAAGTCGTCGTATATTTGTGTTATTTTTATAAAAAAAAAAAAACAGTGTGTTAAATTTCTTAAATTATTAATTATAGATTCCTGAAGAGGGAGATATGAATAAAGTCTCCGAAACGTCGAAGATTATGGTGTATTTTATTTTTTAATTTTTTAAAAAAATCACCTTTCACTGGTAGATATGGCCATTAGCTTCATAAAATAATTATCATTATATGAAATTTAAATTTATGCGGTCAGGGTGAATACTACTTTATCATCACTCACTAAGTGATTGTATCGATAGCTAAGGCATATATATATATATATATATATATATATATATATATATATATATATATATATATATATATATATATATATATACAAGTACATATAGTCGAATAGACCGCAGGAGTAACCTTTAAGGTGCGATTTCATGGTAGAAAAGTTGTCGCTCTATCGCTGTGTGTATATATAGTTCAAATTAATGCAGTTCTTCTATGTTAGTACAAACAAGAGTTAAATATATATATGAAAAATAAATTGAAAAAATTTTTTTAATATAAATAGTAATATTTTTATTTAAAAATAATATTCTAGTTACAAATATTAATAATACCAACATTTTTTAAGAATAATTAATTATTTATTTATACTTTTGACTTTCCTCTTCAAATTCATCTGTCAATGTATAAAAAAATGATCTACATTAAAGTCAAAATTTAATGAGTGGGGAGGAGAGGTCATAGAATGTAAACAAAAAGATGTTGGGTTTGGTTCATCTTGCTATTGTAGTTGTTCTGACAGTTGATTCTGTTGATATTCTATCTAAAATAAAACAAATGTTAATGAATGTTATTTTATTTTAAAATTAACATATTTTGAAAATTCTATAAACAATAAATACCTCTGCTATTTCTTGAATGATTGATTTTACTGCTTTCTCTTTCTGAAATGATTGAAATGTTATTTTATTTTACTTTATGATTAGATAATTTTTTTAAAATTCAGTAAAAATAAATACCTCTATTCTTTCCTGCATAATCGATTGAGTAGTTTTCTGATCTGAGTGTGACAGATCATTCTGTTGATCATCTATCTATAAATGAAAATTTATTAGATTTATTATTATCTAATTTCATAATTAATTAATATTTTAATAATTTAATATAAAATAAATACCTCTTGAATTTCGGGTGCGTTATATTGCACTGCTTGGTCTTTTTGTAATATAATATCTTTAGTATAAAATTCTTGTTGTTTCAGTTCCTACAAATAATTTAAACATATTACTATCTATACGTTATGTCAACTTCTTTTTTAAATTTATAAGAATAAATGTTAAAACAAAAATTAAAAATCAAAATGAAATAAATTAATAGTTATATAGTAAAACTTACTTCTGCAAATGGTGGTAACGGAAGATCACATATTTTACGAGGATCTCTTCGGAAGTGTGTGACTGTGACTTCACGCGTTCCGTGTTGCGGTGCCACCGATGATTTTTTTATCCTATAAATTGAAATCATTTTTATTAATCTATTCACTCACTCACTAGTGTTCGCGATCAGAAACTGAACTAGACTGAACTACATTCGTCACCGAATTCAAGAGTCCCTTATTATCAAAGTATTAGTTTGTAAATATAATGAAATACTTTAGATGTTCTATTACCTTCCAAAGATTTCCTATAGCATTAGTACTATAGGTTTGAAAGAGGTCACTAAATTCATTACTAACTTTTATTTAAGACAAACTAGTTTTATATCTATAGAAACAAATTTTATAAATAATTGTTAACAAAAATATAAAAATTATAATGATTAAAAACTAATTTTCTATTGAAAAATAATATGTTGAAAGGAGCTGTTGCTAAAAATAGATGATTTAGCTGTAAAAATGCTGTAAACCTTTGAAATTTGAATGTATCTGCTAAAAAATTTCCTGTTGAAAAATAATACGTGTTTACAGGAGCTGTTGCTAAAAAATAGATGATTTAGCTGTAAAAATGTTGGAAACCTTTGAAATTGAATGTATCTACTAAAAAATTTCCTGTTGAAAAATAATACGTGTTTAAAGGAGCTGTTGCTAAAAAATAGAACATCTAGCTGTAAAAATGATGGAAACCTTTGAAATTGAATGTATCTAGCTAAAAAATTCCTGTTGAAAAAATAATACGTTAAAAAGAGCTGTTGCTAAAAAATAGATGATCTAGCTATAAAATGCTGGAAACCTTTGAAATTGAATGTATCTAGCTAAAAAATTTTCTGTTGAAAAATAATACGTTAAAAAGAGCTATTGCTAAAAATAGATGATCTAGCTATAAAAATGCTGGAAACCTTTAAAATTTAAATGTATGTAATTAAAAAAATTCTAAATATTGTTGACTTGGCTAAAAAAATCTCTGTTTAAAGTTGAGTTTTCGATGTGAGCTAAAAATTGATGAAAGTCTTCTTCCTGTAACTAAAGAAAAAAATCTTATAAAATTTAACAAAATTTATAGTCACCTTTAACAACATATGCCCCATTATTCCATGTAGTTGCAGAATTTTATGCAACATTTAGAGCGGTAGATAAGCGCGGAGCTCAGTCTCCTTACGCTTGCTCTTCACTGAGCCACCATCCATATTAAAATGAGCGCGTGAAACTGGGATTGCAGTGACTCGTGTCACCTCACCGCTGAAATCGTGGAGGGGTGTGGGGTGAACTATCTTATTGTAGTGGGGACCTCGTTTGCTATAGCTAAGTGTAATAAGTGGGACTGCGGTGACTTGCCGCCTCGCCGCCGAAATCGTGGAGGGGTGTAGGATGAAGTGTTCTTATAAGCTTGCGTAACAATACGAATCAATTAGTCAAAAAAATCTTTCTTAATAAGAACTTCTAATAAAGACATAGTGCTGTGAAGCTTATGCTATATTCCTAATACAGCTATAATACCATAAAAAGTGATTTTGTGTGTGCTTTTGTAATAAACTATTTCAATAAAATATTTTAGTGCAGTGAAGTGCTACTTAAAACCTATAATTTCAAGAGATCATTAAAAATAGTCTGCAAAAACGTTTAATAAAGTTATTATTTAAGGTGTGAAAAAATTATATATTATTTTTTATTTTATAAATTTTAGTTTTTATTTAATTAATTCTCATCCACACAGCAAAATGGAAGTAGTTATGGATTTTAAGGGATTTCGTGGGAACAACAATGAATTCATATGTAAAGAATTAGCTGCAGTCAATGTACAAACGGATAGTAACAAAATAGTTAAAATGGTTATAAAATCACCATGTAAATGGTATGAATTGAACAAAAAATCTCAAAAAACTAATTTATAGTTACAAGATTATTTACGTGGCTTAGATTGGAATTATGGAGAAGATACACATGAAGATTTAGTAAATACTTTAGAAGAACTGCCTGAAATGGCAAAGAAAATCACAATTTATGTAAAAGGTATACAAAAAAAAGACAAATAGTGAACCTAGAAGATCTTGGCTGTCCAAAAATTGGAAAATTAAAGTCCTATGTGGATGATAGTGAATCGTGTGATGTGCATTTAAATAAAAAATCAATAAGTTGCTGTGCTGTGCAGTGTGTTTTACTTTTAAAAAATTGGATCCTGCAGAACTCCATTTCTACAGAAATGTCTGTAAAGAGTGGATTAATATCTGATATTATAGATCAATTTAATTTAATAATATTAGACGAAAAATTGTCAGAAGAATTGCAAAAGCAAAGAATTTTTACTAACAATAATGGGGAGGAGGAGCCAAAGGAAGGTGGTGGGGAGCAGGTACAACCAGATAAGAATTATGAATACAGTGAGGAGCAAGTACAGTCAGATGAAAATTATGAATACATGGAAATTGACTAGGTGGGGATAGAAAGAAGCGCTGGAGTGCTTATAAAGTGAACGCTCCTAGTGCCAAGACATCAGTTACGCTCACTCTACTCTACTTTACATAAAATAGTCTTGCAATTACACTTAAATAATGGAAGAACTCAATATTGCAGCACGTTCTTCTAACTTTTTACCTTGTAAGAAATTAAAAGATTTAACTGTTAATGAACAGTATAAAGTGACTAAAATAAAAATAGTAACTACAAAATATGGGAAAAAAACTGTGGTAGAATTGAACAATAGTTTCGACATCTTCTTACCAAAAAAAGCTAGTGATTTATTGGTAAGCAATGAAACTTTATATAATCATCTTCAAGAAGAAATTCATGAAAAAGAAGTTAAATTAAAATATCTTGGTGGCTTTGCAGTAGAATTCATATAACTTTTTAATCTAAATAATAAAATTGTAACAATCAGTTTATACATTTAAAACTTAATATAATATCACAATGTGCTTTTATATTACTTTTATAATACATTTTATACATTTACACATAGCTATTTTTTATATGTTTAATATACACTTAGTTTCAATTTTGTAATATTCTTTTATATCAGTTCTAAACGATTTAAATCTTATAATTTTTATAATTTACAATTATTTTGTACCAGTATATTCACACATTTAACACATAATATAAAATCATAATGTACTTTTATATTACTTTTATAATCCGTTTTATATATTTACGTATAGCTATTTTTATATGTTAATACATTAAGTCTCAGTTTTATAATTGTTATATCCTTTCTAAACGATTCTCTACATACCTATACATTTAACTATTATATTATATCAGATCTAATTTTGTATTACTTTTATATTACGTTTTAACTATTGTATTACTATGTATTAATCTTTATAAGTTATATATTTCATATTATAAATAAAAACTAATCGATTTTTATTTCTATTGTATTTTTTATTGTAAGTCTTGAACTCATATTTTCATCTAAAATTATAATTAAAGTTTAATTTTAGTAAAAAAGTTATAATTCAATAAAAAAATTTTATAATTTTTTATATAGAGTGAAAATATTAGATATATTTTAATAAAGTTTTGTTGAAATTGAAATGGAAATTATCATTCAATAATAATTTATTGTACAATTTATTCTATTGTATACAAAGTAATGATAGTTTTATGAATTTAAACAACGTTATAAAACTTTTAAACATCTTAACTTTTTCAGAACAAAACTTTTATTAACTTTAACGATGGGTAAAAACACACATCTATTTCAATAATGATTTTACATTTTATGTAAAGTATATTACATACTTTGATAAAGTATTATAAAATAATGATAAGAATGAGTGGTATTCAATATGTTTCACACAACTTATTTATTTCATTGACTCTGTCGTCTTATCATACATAACAAAAGTTTGAATATCTTTTCAATTTGTAGTTAATATTAAAATAATATAATTTAATACTCATTTATATTCATTTTATTACATATGTAAAGGAATATTACTCAAGACACATGAGGCATCCCGATGCTCGCTGGTAAATCGATCTGATCGATTACCATCAGGGGGAAATCGGCCGCAATCGGTATGGTAGATGAAAACCGGTTGGTACTGCAGACGCATGCACTACCGGCCGGGGAAATCTCGGTCGCGATCGGCATGGTAAATGAAAACCGGTTGGTATTGCAGGCGCATGCACTGCCGGCCGGGGAAATCGGTCGGTATCGACTGTTGGTAAGTTAGCGAGGAGTAGAACCCGTGGTCGGCAAGGTAGGGAGGATAAAGTTCCAGAAGCCCCATAGCCCATACTACTTATTTACTTGTTTTAAACAAACATTTTATTAAACCAACAAGATATTTAGTAACTGCAACTAACAGATTTTGCAATAAGAAAGAAAATGTTTTGTTAATTATCTTCTCTCGTCAATCAAACGTTTCCTTGATTTGACTAAATATTTCTTAGATGACAATAAATATGAATTAGATTTAACTAAATGTTTAGTTAAACAAGCAGTATGACAATATAAAATATGTAATTAATTTGACTACACATTTCTTGGTTTCAAATAAATCTTTTCTTAAAAGGAGTAACTACGTAGTTCTATCTACAAAACTATTTTCTTACACCAACTAAAATTTATTTAAAAAATTCCCTTATGCTTATTAAGTTACAATTAGTCAACTTGAATAAATGTATGTTAGGTCTAATGAAAAAATTAGTTGAAGTGCCAATGTCTGTATATCCACTTATGTTCAATCTTCGATCGGAAACAGACTCCCCTACAACATCATCTTTCTTTGAATATATTAGACAAACACATGGAATGGATACATGGAAGCTTCTTCAAAGATGGACAAGATCAAATCGACTACTGGCAAACAGTAATTCACAACGATGCTATCTTCTTGAATGCAGAAAATTTGGAGTGACACCACAACACATTAAAAATTTAAGTAAAAAGTTTTTCAATATAAGTTTTCATAGTAGGACATGTAAAAAAAGTTAAAAAATTTTATGAAATATTTCGCAACTAAGTTGTTAAATTTAGAAATCCGAGATATCAACTTTCATATAAAATTTATCGAAAAAAACCTAAATGTTATAAAAGAAAAAATTACACTTTCCACGCTAGATGCTTTGACTATAGATAAGTTTTTCTTATTCACTTCAAATAAATCTAAAACGATGCGTGAAAAATTTGATTGTATGCATATGAATAAGCTTGCCTCTTTAAAGTCAAACGCAAGCGTCAATAGTAATAAAAGTACGTGGCTTAAGAATTTAACGAATGTTCAAATTCCGTCGGAAGTTATTGATATTGTTACATTGGGTTCAAATTTTAGCCATATTTCAAAAATTTCTAATAACGATATAGTTAATACAATAAAAAATGTTCAAAACTGTCTCAATTCAGTACATATCAACAATGACGAGAAAAATGAAATACGGAAAAAAGTCACAAGATCTTTAAAAAAGGCTGTTAATACTGATATACATATACCATATATAGACAGAGCTTTATCAAAAAAACTAAAACTAACCAAGAACTTTTTAAAAACGCATAATGATATTTTCTTTACAAAAGCAGATAAAGGCAATGTAACGGTTTTTTTAGAAAAATCAATCTATAACAAAAAGATGGTGAAGCTATTATCGGATGATAAAACATATAAAAAGATAAGTAAAAATCCACTGAAACGTTTAAAAGATGGAACATATAGTATGTTAAATTATTTAAATAATAATGTTTTTTTGTACAAAAATTTTCATAAAAATAGTTTAACTCAATCTGATACGACACTGGTGAAATGTTATGGATTACCAAAGATTCATAAAATTGATGTACCGTTACGTCCTATTGTTTCATTAGTTAATAGCCCCACGTATTTCTTAGCAAAAATAGTATATCAAGAACTTAAGAATGCGATACCTAAGCCTAGTTCACATATCAATAACAGTTTTGAATTGAAAGAAAAATTAAAAAATATAATAATAACGGATGAATACACTTTACTGTCATTAGACGTAACGTCGTTATTTACAAACATCTCGTGCGAATTAGTGTTGGATAGTTTAGATAGAAGAGCGGTTTCCATCCATAATCACTGTAAGATCCCGCTTGATGAACTAAAAGAATGCACCGCTTTTCTGTTTAATAATACGTTTTTTACTTCTAATGGTCAAACCTATCAACAAATTTATGGAACCCCGATGGGTTCACCGATTTCACCATTATTTGCGGACATTGTAATGGATGATTTCGAAAAGAATTGCTTACGAGAATTAGAACTACATTATGACTGTATCCCTATTTTTTATTACAGATATGTTGACGACACACTTATTTGTGTTAAAAAACAACACATTGACACAGTGATAAAAGTTTTTAATGCTTATGACATAAATTTAAAATTTACTTATGAACTAGAAGAGAATAAAAAAATTAATTTTTTAGATATGACATTAATTAGAACTGATAATAAAATTTTGACAAATTGGTACCAAAAACCGACATCATCGGGACGTGTAATCAATTATTTTTCAAATCATCCAACACAGCAAAAAAAGAATATTATTTTTAACCTAATTGATAGGGCATTTTTACTCTTCAGATTCTAATTTTCACTTAGACAATATAAAACTCATAAAGAAGATTTTACGTAACAATGATTATCCTATGTGGTTTATAGAAAAACATATCGAAATTAGATTTAAAAAACATAAGTATGGTTATACATATAATACGCACCAAAATTGCTATGAAAAATTACCAAAATTGTCTTTACCGTTTACCAAAGATTTTAATAGTCTATCTAATATGTTAAAATCTTATAACATTTGTACAATCCCATTATTAAATAAAAGTTTGTCTTCGATCATTCGGTTAGGCAAAGACATAACCAAAAAATGGAATCGTACTAATGTGGTGTATAAATTTGATTGCCTAAATTGGTCTGCTACATACATAGGAGAAACTAAAAGATCGTTACACACATGCATTAATGAACATAAAATAAACAAAAATAAAGAGTCTGTTGTCAGTACACATCGATTAAAAAACAAACATGTGTTCGATTGGGAAAATACATCCATTTTAGATTTTGAAAGCAATTACAAAAAAAGACTGATTTCCGAAATGATCTATATAAAAAGCAATCAAAATAGTATTAATAAAAAGGAAGATATCCAAAGACTAAGTACAATGTATTTTCCTATTATTAACGAACTTGATGCTGTGTAACTCTTTATGTAAACATTGTCCAGCGTATATAAATACAGTGTACGTGTTATTGTTTTCAGTCGAGAATAACATCTGATCGACGTATGATATATACGTTTATAATTTCGGTAATTTTGATTTTTGTATTTACACTTTGTGGTTTAATTGTCTTTAAAAAAAAGTTTTATATGTTAATTTATTTCTGTGTTTTGAATAAAGGCCTGATGACGTTGGTGTACTAAGCCAACGAAACGTTGCCATAAAGAAATAAGATCATTTCATTTTGCCTCCAAAGATCGTCCTCAACTATTTAAACCACTTATGTTGTCATTCTTATTAAATATTTACTTGTTTTAAACAAACATTTTAGTAAACCAACAAGATATTTAGTAACTGCAACTAACAAATTTTGCAATCTGAAAAAGAAAATGATTCGTTAATTTTCTTCTCCCGGCAATCAAACGTTTCCTTATATTTGACTAAATATGTCTTAGAGTACAATAAATATTGATTAGATTTAGCTAAATGTTTAGTTAAACAAGCACCATGACAACATAAATGTATGTAGTTAGTTTGACTACATATTTCTTGGTTTCAAATAAATCTTTTGTTAAAAGTAGTAACTGTGTACATCTATCTACAAAACTTTTTCCTTACCCCAACAAAATATTGGTTACAAAATTTCTCTCCCAATTACTAGGTTACTGTTACGTCGGGTTTACGATGGAAAATCCGACTGTTGGTTTTAAATTAATAAAACTATGATGTTCTCTTTTGAGCCTAGATTTCGAGAAACCTACTAGCTCGGGCTAGAGCCAGATACTACTTTACAGGATAGGATAAAAGGTATGGGCAGCAATAAGGCGCGACGCGGTTGTAAAACTAAGAATTGAAATTAAATTTTCTGCGACTCGGTTTTGTTGATTTGACTACAAAAAGACGGATGTTTAAAAGGGTATAGTTACCCAGACTAACATCCGAAATTTTGTAATATAATTTTACGCCGTAAAATTTGGGATTGTTTTAGAAAGATGGATACGCTGAAAAAAATTCGGCGCGCCTCCTAACCTTCAAAAGGGATAGCAGCAGTACCGCTATTCAGTGTAGTGTGCGCGCCGAATACGCGCAACTGTTGTACTTCCCACGCACTGTCTGCGAGATTAGGTGGCGCGTCGACAGGCTGGCACTATGGCTATACCGAATAAGAGTAGCTCCTACTCTTACAAGAGTACCAGCTACTCTTTTAGGAGTAGCAGTTACTCCAATGGAAAGTATAGCCACTAATCTCTAAAATTGGCGCTGCATGTACACCTGAAGAGTAGGTGGCGCGCCAAATTTTTTTCAGTGTAGATTTACATAAAAAAACACTTTGTTTTAATGGAACGCGGTTACGGAAACACGATTTACTTTACATGAAATGGGGTTTATATTTGGGAAAATAGACTGAACTGGCTGGAAGAGATAGAATTTTTATTTATTTATTTATCCAGATTAATTACAGGTATGTAATTCTATAAAGGTAGACGTAGCTACCTGTACATAAACTGGAGGAAACATTAAAAATAACTTACATAACTAACTTACTTACTAAGATTTCACCAAAATATATTACTCTTATATTAAAATCAAACAGTATTAACATTCAATATTTCACTTAGAATTGCTACTATGCTTAAGGTGGTGTAATAGTCCTACTTTACTATTAACTCTGTTTTATCGGCGGAACATGTCAAAATAATTAATATAAATAAAAGGATAATGATTTGCGTCTTAAACAAATTCACTTGCCCTGCGTAATCCTCTAATACATCGTTCTACAAAGTTTTGAGACAAAAAAACGACGACACCTTTGTTTATTTTTGGAACGAAAATTAACGAAAATTAATCAAATTTCGTTCCAAAAATAAACAAAGGTGTCGTCGTTTTTTTGCCTCGAAACTTTGTAGAATGATGTATTACACCATTACGCAGGGCAACTGAATTTGTTCAAGGCGTAAATCATTATCCTTTTATTTATATTAATTACTTTTACATGTTCCGCTGATAAAACAGTGTTAGCATAGTGCGACACCCCCTTAATCAGTTTAAAATATAGAGTTTTTCAATCTATTTTTTAAATTTTTAGACTTATTTTTCTTGCTGACAAATAGTATCTTAAGTTCATTAGGCAGAGTATTGAAGGTTTTTAAAGCTACTAAGTAGCTTTTCTTATTACTAATAGCCTTCTTTGTTTTAGGTAACTGAATACCCTTTTTTCTAGTCTTAGATGTACTTGCTTTATATATTTCTGACAAATCTTCGTGGTGATAAAGTAGAGCCTCAAGTGTAAATAGTTGATTTACATTTAATGGGATATTTGCTAGATATTTGTTTTTACTTATAAGTTTCAATATTCTTGTTTGTATTTTTTGTAAAAGAGTTAAATTGTTATTGTATGCTCCGCCCCAGGCAATTATACCATAATTTATTAAACTATGAAAGAAGGCGTGGTATTGTCATTAGTGTTTTAGTATTAACTTTTTGATTTTTGCAAAAATATATAATAAGTATTTTGTTTTATTTATAATATATTCAATGTGCTTATCCCATTTCATGTTGTAATCAAATATCAACCCTAGGTATCAACCCTAGGAATAAGATAGCAATATTTTTTTTTTTTAAATCCACTTACTTTTATTTATCCTTGATCCTTGGCGGCTTCTGTTGGTCTGTTGCCTCCATTTACAATTTTATATAAAAGGTGCTGTTTTATTTGTTATTAAGTGAATTAAGAATAGAATAAAATCTAACGCCAGTATTTTTGTTTTATATGTATTCAATTTTATTTAAATATAAGTGAATACTACCCTTGCACGGTCATAGGTTTAACAAGCAAATTATTGAACGTATTTTATTGTCTTTGAAATAGCGACTCGCTTCGTAGAGTGCGTTTGAAAATTCGAGTAAAAATGTGAATGAAAATTAGAAGAGATCCTCTCCGGTTGAGGGCTGTGAGATAGGTGAGTGTGAGCGAACGCGTAAATGAAAGAGCTGGACAAAAGAGGGGACGCCGACGCTTTCCTTGTCTTAGGCGCCGAGGGATGCTATTGGTCTTCGGATTTTTGGGACCAACCCTCACTCAAAATCGAGCGCTAGGATTCGATAATAAGGCGTCATTATGCATAAACGTTATAACTTACACATTAAACAATAAGACGACAATTTTAATGCTTTACATTTAGCAATAAGATGAATAACCCAGTTTGATGTAATGTTTTTGTTAAAAAAATGTAATCCTCAATATGGATGTTTAAGTGTAAATGAGAATTGGGCGGTACCAATACTCATTAAAAAGATTTTACGTTATAACTCGAAAATTATTCATTAAAAATTAAAAATCATTAAATAAACGGATAAACGAATGAATTAGTTATGCCAATATGCTAATAAATTAAGAATTTTTTCATAATTTAAACATTACTTAAATTGGGTTATTCATTTACATAGTTTCGTACTGGAGGTTATTCAAAGATATTTCGTGAGTAAGATTATTGTCAGAAAAATGGTTTAGCAAAGAAAATATAAAGATCCTATTATTAATACTGTTAGACTTAAAATTAAATGTGTATGACAATTTTCGGTAATATAAATGGAATTATTTTTATAAAAAAAACTTAAATTAGTAATGGTATTAAGCTATTATTTCTAATATATTTAACGCATACGTTTAAACTTGAAAAATATAAATTATTGAACGTTTACAGGTATGTATATTAGCTAACTTAATAGAACCTTTGATGGCATAAATGTATATATTGAAACTCTAAAATATATAACAATTAAAAATAATTCAATTTAAATTTTGTATAGCTAGCATCTATATAGTTTTTGAAATTATATAATAATTTATCTTATAAACAAATTTGAATATACTATAATAGGGGTGTTACTGAATATTAGGTTTCCATTTATAAACAATAACAGCTTGTAAAAATGAAAGGAAAGCGGATAGGTAAAACATTTGTTTCTTTTGTTAAACGTCTTTAAAAACTTGACCTATTTTAGTATAAAATAAAATTTTAAAAAAATGGACATTTTTTTTATTACTGTTGTTACGATTTAATAATCGCATACAATAAATAAATGGAGGAGGACTCGATAAAAAAACGGCATGGCGTGACTCGGCGGGGAATCGAACCCCGGACCTTTCGTTTTCGCGGCGAGTCAAGTTTGTCCTTCCCAAGCTTAATAACGTTATTAAGTTTTTTATTGATGAGTGGTACCGTGCGTATATTGTGTTTGGAAAGAATTCTACTACATTTATGAAAAAATTCTTCTTGGAATGGAATAGAAACAATAGGTTGGAGATCCCTGTTGGACGATGCCGTTTTGTTGGAATATTTTATTTTGCGAAGTCTGTTGTGAATGCAATTGTCTATGAATGTTTTAGGATAGTCATTTAAGGAGAGTATTTGTCTAATTTTACGAATGTTAATATTATGGAATTCTTCATTAGATAACAGAATCGCTCTATCCACTAAGTTAGAAATAATATTTCTTTTTTGTTGTACAGTGTGGTTAGAGTTATAATTTAATAATCTTTCGGATGCCATTGGTTTTTGGTACCAATTTGTAATTATTTTATTGTTTGATCTGATGAGGGTCATATCCAAAAAGTTTATTTGATTATTAACTTCTATTTCATGTTTAAATTTTAAGTGTTCATTATAATTATTAAAAATATTTAAAGTTAATTCCAAATCATCTTTTCTAATGCATAATAATGTGTCATCAACATATCTAAAGTAGAAGAGAGGGACAATATTGTATTTTCTTTTTAGTGTGTCTAAACAGTCGTTTTCAAGATTTTCCATGACTATGTCAGCGAATAAGGGAGAGATGGGTGATCCCATAGGTGTGCCAAATATTTGTTTATATATGGTGTCATTAAAAGTGAAAAAGGTGTTATCAAATAAGAATTTGACTGCATTGCGAATTTCATTAAACGGAATTCTGCAATTATTGTGAATGTATGTAAAGCGTCTATCTAAACTTCGTAAGACCGATTCACAAGGAATGTTAGTAAACAAAGAGTTGACATCTAATGATATTAACACATACTCATCAGGAATAACAAACTCTTTTATTTTCTTTTTTAATATGAAACTATTGTCGATATGTGAGTGTGGCACTGGTATGCAGGTTTCTAATTCATTGAGAATAGTTTTTGATAAGAAATGTGTTGGGCTACCAATAGTTGAAATGACCGGTCTTAACGGTATGTCGGTTTTATGAATTTTAGGTAAGCCATAAGCACTAGGGAGACAAGTATCTGTCTGAGTTAGTTGATATGGGTGGTGTTGTTTATGTAGATATTTGTTATTATTCCAAGAAGAAAAATACTTATATACTTGTGATTGTAGTTTGATCAACGGATTTTTATTGATGATTTTATATGTATTTTTATCCTCTAGTAATTTGTACATTTTGTTATAATAATCTGTCATCTTTATGCACACAGTGAGATTACCTTTATCTGAGGGTGTGAAGAAAATATGTGGATTTTCTTTCAGAAACTTTCTAGTTGCAGTTAATTCCTTTGAAAATTGTCTATTTTTTGGTATATACACAGTGACCCATTTTAATCGCCGCACCCGGATTTCTCGGAACCTAAGCCAGATAGAGAAAAATGGTTCAGACAAAAGTTATAGGGGACAAAGGGGGACACATAATGGCATATAAAGGGTATTTGAGCTTGAACTTGACCATTGAGGTTATTTCAAGGTCAAAGTGGTTTTTTCATATGGGAACACCTAGTTTTTACCCCGGATTCGGAAGGAGCGGGAAATTTTACGTTCAAAATCATATTGAGAAATTTTTTCCAAGGTCATTTCAAGGTCAAATCTAGGTCAAACTCAGAAAAGTCCGTTTAAAATCGTTTTTTTCCATGAACCACAGGCTAAGCTGGTTCAAATTGATCGTAGGCTTAATGGAGGAACCCACACACTCAAAACTTACACATCCTAGTAAACAAAACTCAAACTCGCACATCCTAACCTGATACACTTCATGCCCTCACATGCTGAACTGTTACACCCCGGTCCCACAACCATACCCCACACCCCCCAGTCCCACACATCCCTACCCCACGCATGCTAATCCCATACACCCCAAACCCACACATCCTGAACCCTGAAAAATTTTTCTCAAGGGCAAAATGATTTTTTAACGGAAACTTTAAGATAGTTGAAGCTTCTGTTATAAATGTATTAACCTTACTTTTTGCGCTACCCAGAAACAACGACGTGGACGTAGTAAGGATTGTTTCCTTCGGGGTGCTTAATTAAAGTGAGTCCCCTTGCCTCTCACTGGTCGGGGTGCTTGATTATAGTGAGTCCCCTCGCCTCTCACTAATGTAAATAAATTTTTATTTAACCTCGAAGCAAGTGTTCGAAATGACGACCATTTGCTTCAAGGCACATAGTCAAACGCCTTTGAAAATCGCGAACTGTGTTCTGCAAAGTTTGTCTCGGAATGGCAGCGCATGCTCGACGAATCCTATCCTGCATATCTGCTCTTGTAATGGGTTGTTGCTCAAAAACAGCATTTTTTAAATACCCCCATAAATAGAAATCTGGTGATATAAGATCGGGTGAGCAAGCAGGCCAGTTAACCGGATTTTAATTAAGCACCCCAAAGGAAACAATCCTTACTATGTCCACGTCGTTGTTTTTGGGTAGCGCAAAAAGTAAGGTTAATACATTTATAACAGAAGCTTCAACGATCTTGAAGTTTCCGTTAAAAAATCATTTTGCCCTTGAGAAAAATTTTTCAGGGTTCAGGATGTGTGCGTTTGGGGTGTATGGGATTAGCATGCGTGGGGTAGGGATGTGTGGGACTGGGGGGTGTGGGGTATGGTTGTGGGACCGGGGTGTAACAGTTCAGCATGTGAGGGCATGAAGTATATCGGGTTAGGATGTGCGAGTTTGAGTTTTGTTTACTAGGATGTGTAAGTTTTGGATGTGTGGGTTCCTCTATTAAGCCTACGATCAATTTGAACCAGCTTAGCCTGTGGTTCATGGAAAAAAACGATTTTAAACGGACTCTGAGTTTGACCTAGATTTGACCTTGAAATGACTTTGGAAAAAATTTCTCAATATGATTTTGAACGTAAAATTTCCCGCTCTTTCCGAATCCGGGGTCAAAACTAGATGTTTCCATATGAAAAAACCACTTTAACCTTGTAATAACCTCAAAGGTCAAGTTCAAGGTCAAAGACGTTAGCGTCATTATGTGGCCCTCTTTTTCCCCTATAACTTTTGTCTGAACCATTTTTCTCTATCTGGCTTAGGTTCCGAGAAATCCGGGTGCGGCGATTAAAATGGGTCACCGTGTATATGACCGGTTCTCGGTCATATCACAGATGAAAAATTTTTTTTTTGCTTAAACTTTTTTTACGCATTCTCCACTATGTTTTGAACTACCCTGAATTTTTTCAGATTTTTTTTACAATAATTTTCGGAGCTAAAAATCATCAAAGTTGCACATTTCATGAATTTTCATAATTTTTAGCATTTTTCAAACTCATTTTACTCATAATAGAAACATTCTACAAAAAAAATCATCAGAGGACTTTTTTGTCATAAAAAATCTATATTTTGTGAAAATCCAGGTTACATAAGTCCAGCGATACTTTATCAATTTCATTATACCATTTTAATGTTAAAAAGTGAAATTTCATAAGGTGCGCTCATCGACTCAGCTTAAAAAAAAATCTGGATGTGTAGCTGGAACATGTACTAATATCATCCTATTTGTGTTGGAATGGCCCAAACACTCATTTTTTAATAAAAAATTATAATATCATCAATTTCATGAAAAATGTGATTTTTATGCATAAGCCAAATGTTCACATTATGACTTTATTCTTCCAGCAATACTTTTAGTATTATTATTGCTTTATGTTGTTAAAAAAACATTACTAATATTGCTAGAAAACATGAATATAATTTTTATTATATTTGATTTATTAAAAAATGTCCATGTCAACAACAAAGGTTTTATTAAGTATTATTAAATATCAAGCAGTTGCTCCAACAGTTTCATAAAAAATAAATCATATAATTTCAAGATATTTTATAATATTAACTTAATCGAAATTATCCCTTATATAAATTGCGCATTCGAGATAATCTATTTTGTCCTCGAACGATCTCGAATTATCGAATCATCGAATCTGTCTCGAATGATCGAATCCTACAGGGTCACCGTGTCGTGGACGTTGTGACGGAGAGGGAGGACCGCGTGGAGCAGCGACGCCCTGACCTAATTTAAATAAAAAAAAAACTAACCTAATCTAAAGAGAGAGAGAGAGAAGAGAAACCCGTGGTCGAGATTTACGGATCTGACAAGCATTAATAAATTGAAGATTATAGTAGGAGTTTTTTTGGATTTATATTTATTATAATATAATATGTAATATCGATGATCATGATTGTGGTTTTGATGCATAAATAAACAACGCCGATCATCCTTTCATCCTTTCCTTTCGTATGATGAATTTTTTTGGAATAGCAGTTTTTACTAAAAATTCAGGTTAGTATTTTTTATTACTAAATGACTGAAAATTCTAAATTTTTTTTTTTATTAAAATTAATAAAAGCTAATAACAATACAATTATTATTAATAATTATAATAATTGTAATGCAAGTTTTAATTTTGTTTCAGATGTGTGAATGAAATTATATTGAAAAAATTTAAGGCTTTTGATTACTTGATTACGTACTTCACTTCACTTTTGTTTTCTGCAACTGTCTTCAAATTAAATAGGTATATGATTCATTTATATAATTTAACTGCTTATCATAAAATGTTATTTGATTATATAAATTATTATTGTTTCAGGACGTTTGCAGTTTGAAGTATGATATAAGCACTTTCTTATAAGTGCTTTCATTAGCTACAATATAAATAAGCGAGTTATATCATATCCTAAGAAAAAATCAAACGAATAAAGTACACTATAAAACAGAAAATTAGAAAATAACGAATACAATAAAAACGAATTGAATGAATATAAATGCAAACTACTTAAATTATAATGAATGAAGGTATTAGAAAAGAAAAACGAATTAAATGATAACTATATGCAAACGAAAGTATTAGAAACAAAATGTATATAATTCGAATAAAGCTTTTTTAACATTATACATTTTAAATTTGTTTCGTTGATCACTCATTTTCCAAATATTTAGATAAGGTAATATCGATGTTAATGAGTTCAAAATGATGTAGTTTTTATTTGTGCAACGTTTTGGTAGCTGATTATCAAGTACCCTTATCAAGTACTGAAATTTATTAATACAAAATAGATACAAGGTTACAAATAAACAAAAAAAGTATAACATACAATATCCAAACTGCACGTCGAGCTTGCCTAAAGATTTCTGTTAAATAATTAACACCGTCATATACAAAATACTACATACATTCTTCGTTCTGCAAAAATAGAGCCAATAATGTGAAATATATAAAACCTTTGCACAGAGATCAGCCTCAAACAAATATAATTGTTACCTGATTTCTTAGGTAAAAACAATCTAAATGTTAACGAAAACATTTCCACCTTCGTAAATCGAATAAATTAGGACGACACAGTAATAAATTAATAAATATAACACAACACAATTTACCCAGTACATTGCAGTCATAATCTATAAAACTTATTTGACTATTAATTAAATAAATAATAGAAGAATTTCCTGTTAAAAGTCCTATTTTATTAAAACAAAGGTCAATACTATTATAAAATAATAAAAATACATCAAGTCAAACCTTAAAAAATTTTTTTCCTTTTTTACACACACAGAAACTCGTTTCAAATCTCACGGTCCACTGCAGGACACTACACCTTTGCACTCGCACTACTACCCAAAATCACTCGAAAGTAATCGAGGGTTTAGAAAAGAGATACCTACATATGAGACACCATAATATACCATTGAACGAAATAATAGGGGTTTCGAGGTTCTTAATGAATAATACTTTTTTCCAGTTTGACGATAAATATTATCGGCAAATTCATGGGTCACCAATGGGTAGTCCCATTAGTCCCTCGTTTGCTGATATAGCGATGGTCGATTTGGAGGAAACTTGCTTAGAAAAACTAGATTTAAACCATTGTTTTATTACAGAAATGTTTACGACATTATTATGTGTTTACCTAAGGGTAAAGTAAAACAAGTATTGGATGGGTTTAATTCGTATCACAATAGTTTAAAGTTTACACATGAGTTGGAAAAAAACAATACTATAAGTTTCTTAGAAGTAAGTCTGATCAAAGAAAATAATAGAATTATCACTGATTGGTATCATAAACCAACTTTCTCGGGCAGATTTTTAAACTTTAATTCACATCATCCGATTTCTCAGAAAAGAGCAATGGTATACAATCTAGTAGACAGGGCGATTTTACTTTCACACAAAAAGTTTTGGGAAAAAAAATCAGTCTGGTTAGGGATTTCTTAATCATTAATAATTACCCAAATAATTTTATTGAATATTATTTGAATAAGAGATTGAACAGAATCAAATTTAACAATAATAATAATAACAACAATAAAGAGTATACAAGGAAAGCATTATTAAACCTACCATATATTCCAGATACCTTTGAAGAGGTCTCTAATAATTTAAGAAAGTATGGCATAAAAACGGTAACACAAATCAACAATAATCTTAGCAAAATAATAGTAAGAGGGAAAGATAAGCAAGATAAAAATGAAAATACTAACATTGTTTACAAGATTTCCTGTAAAGATTGTAATGCGTGTTATATGGGAGAAAGTAAACGTATGCTTGGCACAAGAATTAAGGAACATATTGCAAATACTAAGAAAGATGATGTCAAAAAATTCGTAATTAACAATCATATTAAGAAATGTAAACACGAATTTGATTTTGATAACACAGAAATATTAGATACTGAAAGCTGTTGGAAAAAAAGAATAATCTCAGAAATGGTAAACATAAAATTACAAGATAACCCAATAAATATAAAAGAAGATACACAAAATTTAAGCAGTCACTATTCACAACTTTTATACAAAATAAGGGAAATCAGATAGAAAATGAATATAATTGTTACTATTGATTTGTTAGATATATTATAAGCATGGTTGTAATATTGTCACTCGGGGCACTGCGTATCTGCGTGCGCATGATTTTGGGTAGTAGTGCGAGTGCAAAGGTGTAGTGTCCTGCAGTGGACCGTGAGATTTGAAACGAGTTTCTGTGTGTGTAAAAAAGGAAAAAAATTTTTTAAGGTTTGACTTGATGTATTTTATTATTTTATAATAGTATTGACCTTGGTTTTAATAAAATAGGACTTGTAACAGGAAATTCTTCTATTATTTATTTAATTAATAGTCAAATAAGTTTTATAGATTATGACTGCAATGTACTGGGTAAATTGCTTTGTTATTACTTAGTTATTGACATCAGTATATCAGCTGCCATAATTTTAAATAGTATATCAGACAGCTACTTGTTTACGTTCCTTTTATTTACTTTGACTGTCTTTGCTTCTCTTCTGTGTTAATTTATTAAATTGTTGTGTTATATTTATTAATTCATTACTGTGTCGTCCTAATTTATTCGATTTACGAAGGTGGAAATGTTTTCGTTAACATTTAGATTGTTTTTACCTAAGAAATCAGGTAACAATTATATTTATTTGAGGTTGATCTCTGTGCAAAGGTTTTATATATTTCACATTATTGGCTCTATTTTTGCAGAACGAAGAATGTATGTAGTTTTTTGTATATGATGGTGTTAATTATTTAACAGAAATCTTTAGGTAAGCTCGACGTGCAGTTTGGATATTGTATGTTATACTTTTTTTGTTTATTTGTGACCTTGTATCTATTTTTTATTAATAAATTTCAGTGCTTGATAAGGGTAGCGAATCAGCTACCGAAACGTTGCACGAATAAAAACTACATCATTTTGAACTCATTAACATCGATATTACCTTATCTAAATATTATACATTTTATTTATTTTTACGTACTATCCTTATCTGTTAAAAAAATAATATAAATAAAAAAATTAATATTTTAAAAATCAAGGACACAGGGATATATAAATACAATAATATAATCTATTAGCTTTATATTCTTTCAAATAAGTATTAAAAGGTTTCATTATTAATAGTTTGTCAATCATTCTTTTGTTGATTTAGATCTATGTAGATTAAGCAAAATACTTTTGTTGATGCAGTAGGGACTCCAGTTTTTTCAGTTCTTGATCGAATTTGTGAATATAGTTTTTTTCTAAAAGAGTATAAGTTTAATGTTTGGCTTATTTAGCTGAGATCATTGATATTTGTTGGATTTTTTCTTGCTCTATATACTTATGATTGCGCACCAATCTATATCTATAATAATATTTACTAATAATTTTATTAGCAAATGAAAATATTGTTTCAAGATTGGATACGTTATACAGTAATAAATGTAATTTGATTGAATATTTACCTGAAAATTCTTGTAGTTTTAGAACTAAACCTTTCCATTACTTACCACGTTTTCTAAAACTGCCCAAGCTGGCTGGTGAAAAGTTTCTTTCATTTTAACAGTTATATATAGTCTCCTCTCAGTATTTTTTGTTTTACAATCCTTATTTGTTCCTGTATTTTTTTAATATATATTTTGAAGAAAATTTTAATAATTATAGTTAATTAAAATTTCAGACAAAAACCCATTAAATATAAATAAAGATATAAAAAAAGATACTGCACGTAGACCTTCAAAAGTAGGAGGTAGAATTATTAATTTAGATGCACCGTTGGAATTAAAAGTTCCTCGTACTGAGTTGAATGCTTCATTTTCAAGACAAGAAATATCTAACAATCTTGATAAATCTATGCCACGGATTATTTCAAATGATAATGCATCTATATTATTAAATTTAAATAAAGATATAAAAAAAGATACTGCACGTAGACCTTCGAAAGTAGGAGATAGAATTATTAATTTAGATGCACCATTCGAATTAAAAGTTCCTCGTGCTGAGTTGAATGCTTCATTTTCAAGACAACAAATATCTAACAATCTTGATAAATCTAAGCCACGGATTGTTTCAAATGATAATGCGCCTATGTTAAATTTAAATAAAGATATCAAAAAAGATACTGCACATAGATTTTCAAAAGTAGGGGATAGAATTATTAATTTAGATGCACCGTTGGAATTAAAAGTTCCTCGCGCTGAGTTGAATGCTTCATTTTTAAGACAACAAATATCTAACAATCTTGATAAATCTAAGCCACGGATCGTTTCAAATGATAATGCGTCTATCACTGTAAATGGGAATGGAAATAATCTAAGAAAAGTTAATAGAATAATTGATTTGAAGGAAAAAACGACATTGGAAGAAAAGGATTGTAGATCAGAGAAAAGTGAACAAAAATTAATCAGTAATAGATCAAGAATTTTTTATAATATTAGTGGTATAAGTAACACAGCTAATAATAATATATTTCAGTCTCAAATGAACTCACTCTCAAATGTTACTGATCAATCTGGAACAAACCAAAAATCCTTGACTAAAAATTCTTCAAAACATTTAAATCAAATTCTGATGATCAATAAATCACTGAATCAAAAATCAAATATTAATTTGTTTCCAATGAGTTCTACATCAAATTGTCCCCAATCGAGTAGGTCAAATATAATTTCCAAAGTTATTTCAATTAATACTAAACGTCTAATTAATTTAGGAGAAACATCTGAATTACTTGATAATAACAAATCAGATGGTAGGTCTCAACCTAATTTTGCACAGCCTAATATCCAATTTACATATTCTTTGAATAGCAAAATAGGAATTGTAGATACACATAAGCAATTATCACTTTCGTTACCTCCAAAGGTACAAAAATTAAATGAAATGGTAGATGTTCATCATACATTAAATAACGACAATTATAATATACAAAATAGTAAAGTTGGTTAAATGTAGCCAATGGTAGGTTTTGGTATAGTTATAGAATTTGTAGCTAATGGCCGTACTACCAAGGTGTTTTTTTATAAGTAAAACAATTAATTACAACGTTTCGGACATTTTATTACGTCTCTCTTCAGGTTCTAAATACAACAAATATACAATTATTATTTACTATTCCACAATAACTTAATTTCGCATTAATAAATAAAACTTACATTTAAAACGTATTGTCAAAATTCTTTTACGGAAAGTGATCCGTTCGTCACTGCTTACGATTCAGATTTTTCGTCGTACTTATACAGATGTTACGCATATATGTGTGTGTGTATAAGAAGCGCGTACAATGGTGGGGATGCAGTAGACGATTTTCGAAGCGACACAGCGGGTGTGATATCAGGAGAGTATGTCTAAGTAGAGGGGGGACCCCAACCAATGTTACAATGTTCTCGACCTCGAGCAATCCTACGACAACGTGGGCGTGCGTGGTAACTCTACCTCAGCATGCTCTCCTGTTCTCCTTCACTTGCTGCTTTCAGTATTTTACTCTTATAAGCACATAAATTGACAATTATTTATTAGAGTGGTATATTCTTTTGGTAAATTATTGATTTCGAATTGTTTATTCATATATCTTGATTGTGTGTGTATGAATACAGCTTCCGAAAATAATCTTTTTCCTCTATTAATTTCTGTATCTAGAATTTGTACATTATTGAAATCTATTTTATGATTATTGTTTTTTGTGTGTAGATATAATGACGAATTATCATCTTTTCTAGTGTATTTTTTAGAGTGTTCATTAATTCGTACATTTAAACGTCTACCTGTCTGGCCAACGTACGAAGCCTCACAATCTTCGCAATTAATTTTATAAACAACATTCGCTTTATCACAGATTTTAGTATTATCTTTACCTAATTTAATAATATTATTGAGTTTATTCTTAGTACTATATATGATATTTGTATTGTGTTGTTTAAACAAAATGTTCATGGATCTTTCTAATTCTTTAACATATGGAAGTGTAATAAACATTATTTTATTTTTCTCATTGCATCTATTGTTATTACTATTACTTAATTTATTTAGACGTTTTTTTATATGAAATTTAATGGAAAATTCTACCAACAAATTTTCGGTTCAGCTATGGGTAATCCCATTAGACCCATCTTGGCAGACATTGTCATGGAAGATTTGGAAATTCAAGCGTTAAATAATCTTAATACGAAACCTTTGTTTTATTTCCATTACGTTGACGATATTATTTTATGTATACAAAAAGACACGATTGATCATACTGTAAACACGTTTAATTCCTATGACCAAAATTTACAGTTCACTGTTGAACTACCACTTAATAACTGTATTAGTTTTCTTGACATCAAAATTATTGTTAATAATCAACAACGCATTATCACAGATTGGTACCATAAACAAACTTTTTCCGGAAGATATTTAAATTATTTATCTCAACATCCTCTTTGTAATAAAATTGCCATTATTTATAGTTTAGTTGACCGAGCATTTAAATTATCACACAACTCTTTTCACAATAAAAATATAAATTTTATCAAGGAACTTTTAAAACAGAATAATTATCCACCTGAATTATCAGAATTTCATATAAAAAAACGTCTAAATAAATTAAGAAATAGTAATAACAATAGATGCAATGAGAAAAATAAAATAATGTTTATTACACTTCCATATGTTAAAGAATTAGAAAGATCCATGAACATTTTGTTTAAACAACACAATACAAATATCATATATAGTACTAAGAATAAACTCAATAATATTATTAAATTAGGTAAAGATAATACTAAAATCTGTGATAAAGCGAATGTTGTTTATAAAATTAATTGCGAAGATTGTGAGGCTTCGTACGTTGGCCAGACAGGTAGACGTTTAAATGTACGAATTAATGAACACTCTAAAAAATACACTAGGAAAGATGATAATTCGTCATTATATCTACACACAAAAAACAATAATCATAAAATAGATTTCAATAATGTACAAATTCTAGATACAGAAATTAATAGAGGAAAAAGATTATTTTCGGAAGCTGTATTCATACACACACAATCAAGATATATGAATAAACAATTCGAAATCAATAGTTTACCAAAAGAATATACCACTCTAATAAATAATTGTCAATTTATGTGCTTATAAGAGTAAAATACTGAAAGCAGCAAGTGAAGGAGAACAGGAGAGCATGCTGAGGTAGAGTTACCACGCACGCCCACGTTGTCGTAGGATTGCTCGAGGTCGAGAACATTGTAACATTGGTTGGGGTCCCCCCTCTACTTAGGCATATTCTCCTGATATCACACCCGTTGTGTCGCTTCGAAAATCGTCTACTGCATCCCCACCATTGTACGCGCTTCTTACACACACACATATATGCGTAACGTCTGTATAAATACGACGAAAAATCTGAATCGTAAGCAGTGACGAACGGATGACTTTCCGTAAAAGAATTTTGACAATACGTTTTAAATGTAAGTTTTATTTATTAATGCGAAATTAAGTTATTGTGGAATTGTAAATAATAATTGTATATTTGTTGTATTTAGAACCTGAAGAGGGACGTAATAAAATGTCCGAAACGTTGTAATTAATTGTTTTACTTATAAAAAAACACCTTGGTAGTACGGCCATTAGCTACAAATTCTATATACAAAATAGTAAAGTTTTAAATTTATTTGATTCAAGTGATTTATCAACAATTTCAGATGTAGATGTTAAAAACTCAGAACTTGATGTAGTGTCAACGCAAAATTGCTTAAATAATATTCAGCCACAAGTTCATCTACAATCAGTAAAAAATAACTTTTCTTTGACACTCAATGAATATTTATCTCAAGTAAACTCAAAGCAAGAATGGAAGAAAAATAAATATGTCATAGTCGATGTAGGACATGAATTAAACTTAGATAGATCTTTGTTAAATAGACATCAATTATTTACCGAACTATTACGTAAAAAATTAACTGTATAAAAACATTATATAGGAGAAAGGAATGTATTGTGTTCACATTGTGGCGCAAAACATTTTCTTCAAGAAAAAGTTGCCATTATAACTACTTTTGACGATTGTTGTAATCATCGAAAGGTAACACTTGAACAAAATCAACCATTTCCTGATGAGTTAAAAAAGTTATTTGAAGGTACTCACGAAAAATCTACAGAATTTTTAAAAAATATACGTCGTTCAATGCGAATACTATTAATTTTAATGATAGAAGACCGGGACCATTTTGTTTTAAAATTCAAGGACAAATTTATTATAAAATAAATACTTCTCTAAATCCAGAACCTGGTCAAAATCCATCATACGGACAATTATTTATGCATGATGGCGATGAAGCTATTAAGTGTCGTCTTAATGACAACAATATTGATTCGGAATTAAGGCCATGTGATACTCAACAAAAATCGTGTTGGGTTCAGTCAATAATTTAGTGAGAGCCAACTACTGTATATTAAACAGTAGATGGCGCTGAAGATATGCTTAATGTATATGCGTAGAACTTTTAGTTCCAAAATACTCGCACAGATGGCGTGCACTGAGAGAAGTGTTTAATGTCAACATGGGATCCTAAGATTGATAACTATTTACATGCCTATATATTTAAATATTTCCAAATATACGCATTGTAACAGTTGTCACCATGTTCTTCTAAACAATTTCAATATGTTGCTATAAATATTGATATTGTAATAGGTGCAATATGAGATTTGCCGTCTAAAATCTCCCCTATTCGAATATAAGATATTGTAACAGTTACAATATTGCACTTTCGAATTCAAACAGAACATAAGTATTCTTCTCTCAGTGCATAATATAGGAAATAATTTTTCTCATAAAAAATTATGAAAATATCCGTATCAAGTTTATAAATTTTTTTCAAACAAATTATGCGAGAATAAATGAGATTTTAAATGGATCTTAAAAAGTTTTCGGACCTATGTACAGGGGCCCGTCTTTTTTTTTATAAATTTCATTTATCGTCATAAGAACTTGTGATAAACAATTTATCACTTTTTTATCGTTACAGAATCACACCCCAGGTAGCTATGTCTACCCTGTATAGGATTTTAGCTGCTTCAGACATATAACTATGTCTTGAAGTAAATAATAACATGTATAACAACATGTACTACTCTGGTTAAATAAATAAATAAACAAACATAGATTTTAAGGTTATGTTTAGAAAGTTGTAATTTAGCTTCTCGTACAAGAATCTTTTTTTGTAAAATTAATATTTTTCAAAAACCATTTCCAAAGCTGAAAATCGGTTTACGAATCAAAGTATACATCTTATCATGTAATGTAATTCGCTTACTGATAGTAATTTCGTAGTACATAATAGTACTGCATAAAGCGATAATGGGACATTTATTAGTATCATTAGATACAACTTTTTTCCAACATACATTTTGAAATTTCTTATTTCCAATATATGATGCGTTATTAATTTTCTTATTTCGTATAAATAAAAATCATGCACTATTAATTTATTATTTTTGTTTCATACATTATTTATTATGTAATGTAAATCGCTTATTGATAGTATTATCTTAATACAGAATAGTACTGAATAAAGCGATAATGGCACATTTATAAGTATCATTAGATACAAGTTTTTTACAACATGCATTCTGAAATTTCTTATTTCTAATATATCATGCATTATTAATTTTCTTATTTCTTATTTTTGTGTCATACATTATTTATCATGTAAAGTAATTCGCTTACTTATAGTAATTTCGTAGTTCAGAATAGTACTGAGTAAAGCGATAATGGCACATGTATTAGTATCATTAGATACAACTTTTTTACAAAATGCATTCTGAAATTTCTTATTTCTAATATATCATGCGTTATTATTAATTTACTTATTTCTTATAAATAAAAATCACACACTAATAATTTCTTATTTTTGTTTCATACGTTATTTATCATGTAATTTAATTCGCTTACTGATAGTAATTTCGTAGTACAGAATAGTACTGAATAAAGCGATAATGGCACATTTATTAGTATTATGCAAAATTATATAACACATGCAAAACGGTCTTTGATAATAAATTCATAAAGAAATTATCAAATACTGCAGTATTTTACGATAACATGCAATATCATAAACATAATATTTGATTGCTAATCGATATGGAAATCGATTCCTGCGGTATTAAATAAAACCATGCAAAATTATAACTACAGCATTTGATTGCAGATTAATAACAACATTTACATTTAAAATAACATGCACATTTACTTATAAAAAATATTTTATTGCTAATCAATGAAGAAGTTATCTATTGCTGCAGATTAAATAATAAACAATTTTGATAATTATTAATTGATGAAGAAATCATCAATTACTGTTGTATTTAATAAAATCATGCAACAATGTAACACATGCAAAACGAACTTTGATTATAAATTCATAAAGAAATTCTCAATTACTGCAGTAGTTTACAATAACATGCAATATCATAAACATAATATTTGATTGCAGATCGATAAAAGGAAATCGATTCCTGCAGTATGAAATAAAATCATGCAAAATTATAACTACCGTATTTGATTACAGATTTAAAAAAATATTTACGTATAAAATAACATGCACATTTAGTTATAAATTTTTTTTATTGTAAATCAATAAAGAAATGATGTATTGCTGCAGATTTAATAATATTATAGAGAATTATGATAATTATTAATTGATAAAAAAATTATCAATTACTGCAGTAGTTTACGATAATATGCAATATCATAAACATAATATTTGATTACAGATCGATAAAAGGAAATCGATTCCTGTAGTATTAAATTAAATCATGCAAAATCAAGGAGCGCGGGAGCGCTCCGAAGGCAAGTATAGAAGAAGCCTGAAGGAGCGACCCGTGCTACATATACATTGAAATGCCTGACCGAGAATTTCTAATATTTACTGCAATTTTCAATCGCTTTTATTTAACTTAAATTTAAAATAATAACATGCTATGCGGCTATACTATGTTGCACAAAAAGTTTCATGTAAAAAGATGTTCTCATATATTAAAGATATTAAATAGTGAAAAATTTTATGTCTGGTTTCGGATTTTCTAGTTCTCCATTTCTCATCGTCAGACCTAATTTTCTTCCCACTTCCGGTTTCCTTTTTCAGTTTATATATATATATATATATATTCCCGTGTCTAGGGGACGACGACCTAACCTTACACACAGATGTTACATAAATGTTATCATATCGTCGTGAGTTAGTTTAAAATTAGTTATTAATAATATAAATATATTTCAAAGATCTCAAGTAGTCAACAGGTGATAAGAAGAATTCATTTGTTCATGTATCATCAATCAACGGGGGAATAACTTTTATTAGATAAGTACTTATTACTGGCCAAATTTTAAATGGCTAAAATCATTTTTTTTATAAATTGATACTTTGTGTGATTTTTTACTTTTACAGAACAGATATTATACACAAGAAGAGTTTTTCAAGTAATTTTGGAGATATAGACAATAATGTTGAAGAGATCTAATTTTTACAGATATTAAGAAGATTTTTTTAGAGTCATTTTGGAGATATAGCCAATAATGTTGAGGAGTTAAGAAAGATGAAAGAAGCTAATTTACTCACATCTAAATTTCAAAAACGTACTCAAGAATTTCGTAATACAATTTGTGAAAAACACAATGAGAAATTAGCTAGAGAATTGCTTTTCTACCAACAACTTGTGGCCCGTTGTATTACACAACAATTTGTTCAAAATTATAATAAAGAAACTAACACCAGGTGACAATTACTTAAAGTAAATGTCCAAATCAGCTGATAGGATGGGATGTGTGCATATTACTTTATAGATAAGTATTTTATGTATACTTTTGTGTGTGTGTGTGTGTGTGTGTGTGTATATATACATATATTCCCATGTCTTATATATATATATATATATATATATATATATATATATATATATATATATATATATATTCCCGTGTCTGGACGATGACGACCTAACCTTACACATCTTATTTACATACACAGATGTTACAAATGTTGTCATATCGTTGTGAGCTAGTTTAAAATTAAAATTAGTTAATTAATGTATATTCAAAGATCTGAAGTAGTCAACTGGTGATAGAAGAATTCATCTATTCATATATCAATCAACGGGGATTTTATTAGATAAGTATTGAACAGCAAAATGTTAAATGGCTACAATCATTTTAAAAAAATTGATACTTTGTGTGAATTTTTTTTATATTTACAGATTATACAAGATTTGTTTACAGTCATTGAAATTCGATTTTGAATTAACTTGGATGGTTGTACAACGTAGACAAATGCTGAAAGCCTTATTCGTTCTATTTTGAATATGTAATATCAGTCTGTCTAGCGGCCCAAATTTCGCGCACGCGAAAAGTACTACGCGAAAACGCGAATTGACGTGAAGCACTCTCTGCGGCACGGAAAATTTTTCGCGTTTTTCGCGTCTTTAAGAAAATTTTCCGGGGTACTTTCGCGTCATTAAGAAAATTTTATGGCGAGCTTTCGCGTCACAACAGTTTTCGCGTTTTAGCGTTACTAATCACTAATTTTTTCGCGTTTTCGCGTTACTGATCACTAATTTTTTCGCGTTAAAGCACACGAAGAAATATCATCGCGCTTCGCGTCGTTCGCGTCGATAACCTTTGCGTTTTAAGCCGCTCAAATTTTCGCGTTTTCGCGTTATTTCGCGCGACATTATTTGGAGTTTTCGCGTTCAGATTACTTGATATTTTCGCGTTTTCGCGTTAATGCAACATTTTTTGCACGTTCTCGCGTTAATGCGACATTTTTCGCGTCATTTCGCGTTATTACTATTTTTCTGAAATTGCAGTTTAATAAAATTTTCGCATTTTATACTATATTTTTTCCCATTTTCTCGTTATTATTAATGTTTTTATCGCGTTTTGGCGTTATTAATATTTTTTTCTTTGCACGGCGTGATATAAATTTCGGGTTTGAGGTTAAAGTCTTTTTACACTTAAATACTGACCAATATCTTTAGGTTTGTTTGTTGAAAAAAGTGGGTAATGTTGACGGTAACTCGGTAACGTTACTCTCGGCTCTCGGTTCATAACTAGTAAGGGAGCAGTGATGGGCCCCGGAAGTTCCGAATCGGGAACTAAACTAGATCCTAGTTATTTTGTTCCGGAGCCAACTTCATGGCAATAGAATTTGCTACAGTTAGTGTAAGCGGGACATTTAAGCCGTATTTCGCGTACGCTACGAGTATTTCGTGCGTGCTGTGGAGGATTTCGCGTACGCTACGAATATTTTCGTGTGTGTGTGCTATGATTTCGCGTACGCTATATACGGGACATTTCACGCATGCTACTAGTATGCCGTGAGTATTATGGAACATTTCGCGTACGCTACGACTATTGTTTAGTATAGTCCGGGGGGAAATAACTATTGTGTACTTATTGTTATTAATAGTGCATATTATAATTATTTGAATTTTACGACACTCTCTGGAAAGTATTATTTTTTAATACAAATTATTATTTTAAGTAACAATTTTACGTTAATAGTATTTGTCGGCAGTTCATTAACAATTCTTATTATAAACTTATAAAGTTATAAATCATATAACTAAAGACGAATAAATGCAAATAACTGGAAATAACTGTTAAAAACTGTGATTAACAGCAAACTCTTCTTAAAAACGATTATTAAGTCGTGTCATTACAGCGTCCCAAATCATGCATTAATACATACTGCAAATAATAGCGAATATCTGCAAATAAAAATTATATGTAGTTATCAACAATTGTAAGCATAATTTATTTCCGCCTGGTGTGCTATGGAGGCTTTCGCGTACGCTACAAATATTTTGCTTCTCTTTCTTACGGGTCTTTCGCCTACGCTACGACTATTTAGTATTTATGATTTGGAGATTTTCGCGCACGCTACTTGCGTGTCTTTCGCGTACGCTTTAATGCGTTAACTATTAGTGCGTGATGTGGAGGATTTCGCGTACGCTCAGGAGCGCACATTTCGCGTACGCTACGACCATTTCGTGCGCGTTGTGGAGGATTTCGCGTACGCTGCGCCTTCAATACTATGGAGCATTTCGCCTACGCTACGGGGAATTTCGCGTACGCTACGAGTATTATTTAGTATTGTCCGGGGGGAAATAACTATTGTGTACTTATTGTTATTAATAGTGCATGTTATAATTATTTGAATTTTACGACACTCTCTGGAAAGTATTATTTTTTAACACAAATTATTAATTTTAAGTAACAATTTTACGTTACTAGTATTTGTCGGTACTTAATTATGAATTATTATTATAAAATTATAAATTTATAAATCATACAACAGTATTAATACTTCATTATAAATAATAATTATTCATATATGTAATAACATTTTTTTTCTATGATAATGCGATAATATCAACAACGACAATACGATAATATAAATAACTGCTATTAAGTGTCATTCGCCTACCAAATCATGCATTTATAAACTGAAAATAATAGCAAATATCTGCAAATAAAGATTAAATGTAGTTGTCAACAATTGTGTGCAAAATTTATTTCCATCTGCACTGAAAAAAAATTCGAGCAAGACTAGATCGTTGAGACTCGTGCTGGTGCAGTTAGTTATAATCAGAGATGCGACAGCTCTGGATTCGAGCGGGCATAGATCATTATTATCAGAGCCGAAATAACTCGAACATTTTAACTGTTTCAGCACTTAGTCCGAGCTGCACGAACTCAATGCGTTCGGAGCCCAGTGAGATAATCGTTAGTTGTTCAAACAACAAATCAATACAAAATTCTGAAATGAAAAGAAGTTATTCTCATATAAAAAATAAAAAGAGAGGTCCACGCGGATAAGAACACGTAAACGTGGAAAATTAGGCAAGATCATTATTTAATTAATTCGAAAACCCTATAGTAGCCGGGGGAAGCGAGGTCTACGCGTAGTACGGAGGCGCATGTGGACGTGCCAAATTCAGCAAGCTAATTGTTAATAGTTATAGTTATTACCCAACAAGGGAGGTAAAGAGTTGGCAAGTCCAGAGCAACATGTGCTCTGGTGTGTCCCTCTTTACCCCCATGTTGGGTGTACGATTTTTCACCATACCCGGGCCGAAAATACCACGTTGGTGTTTCGGAGCCAGGAGTAAAAGTGGTGCTTTCGGCCAGGGTATGATGAAAAATAATTCTACAATCAGAAATCCCCGCATGTAAGGGAGTTACGTATAGACTTGCAGAATTAAACAACTCAATTATTCAAATAATTCTACTACCTAAGTAGCCCGGAGAGGCGAAGCGACGTCCGTTAATATAAGGGAGATGTAGACGAGAATAATAAAGCCGTAGCATTATAAATAATTCTTAAACATATCAGTAACCGTGGGAGGCGAAGTCCACGCGTATAAAGCTGCTACGTATACTTAGACGTTCCACATTAGGCAAGACAATTATTTGAATAATTTTACATCGCAAGTAGCCGGATGAAATGAGGATCACGCGGGTGAAGGAGTTACCTAGACATGCAAAATGAGGGAAGATAATTATTTAAATATTTCTAAAACCGAAGTTGCAGGAGATGGCAAGATCCACGCACAAAATGGAGTTGTATAAGCGAAAAATAAAGCAAGTGAATTATTTAAATAACTCTACAACGAAAGTAGACGGGGAAGTAATGACCACGTGTGCAAGGGAGTTACGTATACACGCAAAATTAGGAAAGATCATTATTTAAATATTACGAAAACCGAAGTACCAGGAGGAGGCAAGACCCATGCATATAATGGAGTTGTAGACGAAAAAAATTAAGTAAGTGAATTATTTAAATAATTCTACAACGGAAGTAGTCGGGGAACTAAAGACCACGCGTATAAGGGAGCTACGTATTCTTAGACGTTACAAATTTGGGCAAGAAAATGATTTAAATAATTCTACAACGCAAGTAACTGGGGGTAATGAGGACCACCCGTGTAAGGAAGCGCGTCAGGTGGGTGGGAATAGGTTTTTAGAAAACATTTTTGCCGAAAGCGAAAAATGCCGAATACATAATACGGACAGTTAAGTTTGCCGAACAGGTAAAATTGCAGAAGGTGATTTAACAGAAATATGAAAATACCGATAGCTAAAGTTGCTGAAAAACAGTTTTACAGAACGAAGTGAACACCGAAGGCTAAAATTGGCGAAAATTATGATCTATCAATATTTTGGTTAATTTATGTATTTTCCGGCTAATAACAGTGTTGTCGGCATTCTGAAATACGGCATTTTTACCTTTCGGCAAAAAATATCTTCGGCAATTTAATGTTCACTATAGTTTCTTTTCGGATTATTTAACAGCCGGCATTTTTTTTGGTCGGCATTCAGCTTTTCTTTGTTTATAACCTTTCGGCATTTTTAGCTTTCGGCAAAACTAATTTCTAGAAACCTATCTCCACCCGCGTCAGACGTGTATACATGGCAAAATAATTATTAAAAAAATTCTTAACCCCAAGCAGGCGGGGGATACGAGTTCCATGCGTATACGGGAGCGCGTCAGACGAGCATACAAGCAAAATATTTATATTAATAATTCTTAACCCCATGTAGGCGGGGGATGCGAGTACCACGCGTATATGTGAGCGCGTCAGACGAGCATACAGGCAAAATAATTATTTAAATAATTCCTAACCACAATTAGGCGGGGGATGCAAGTTCCACTCATATACGGGAGCGCGTCAGGTGAGCATACAGGCAAAATAGTTATTTAAATAGTTCTTAACCCCAAGCAGGCGGGGGTTGCGATTGCCACGCGTATACGGGAGCGCGTCAGGCGAGCATACAGGCAAAATAGTTATTTAAATAATTCTTAACCCCAAGCAGGCTGGGGTTGCGAGTTCCACGCGTATACGAGAGGGCGTCAGACGAGCACACAGGCAAAATAATTATATTAATAATTCTTAACCCCAAGTAGGCGGGGGATGCGAGATCCACGCGTATATGGGAGTGCGCCAGCCGAGCATACAGGCAAAATAATTATTTAAATAATTCTTAATCCCAAGCAGGCGGGGGATGCAAGTTCCACTCGTATACGGGTGCGCGTCAGACGTGTATACATGACATAATAATTATTTTACTAATTCCTAAGCCCAAGTAGGCGGGGGATGCGAGTTCCATGCGTATATGGGAGCGCGTCAGACGAGCATACAGGCAAAATAATTATTTAAACAATTCCTAACCCCAATTAGGCGGGGGATGCAAGTTCCACTCGCATACGGGAGCGCGTCCGATGAGAATACAGGCAAAATAGTTATTTAAATAATTCTTAACCCCAAGCAGGCGGGGGTTGCGAGTTCCACGCGTATACGGGAGGGCGTCAGACGAGCATACAGGCAAAATAATTATATTAATAATTCTTAACCCCAAGTAGGCGGGGGATGCGAGTTCCACGCGTATATGGGAGCGCGTCAGCCGAGCATACAGGCAAAATAATTATTTAAATAATACTTAATCTCAAGCAGGCGGGGGATGCAAGTTCCTCTCGTATACGGGTGCGCGTCAGACGTGTATACATGGCTAAATAATTATTTTACTAATTCCTGAGCCCAAGTGGGCGGGGGATGCGAGTTCCATGCGTACATGGAAGCGCGTCAGACGAGCATACAGGCAAAATAACTATTTAGATAATTCCACAACGCAAGTAGCCGGGTGAAATGAGGACCACGCGTATATGGGAGCGCGTCAGACGAGCAACAGGCAAAATAATTATTTAAATAATCCCTATCACCCCATGTAAGCGGGGGATGCGAGTTCCATGCGTATATGGGAGCGCTCCAGAAGAGCATACAGGCAAAATATTTATAATAATAATTCTTAACCCCAAGTAGGCGGGGGATGCGAGTTCCACGCGTATATGGGAGCGCGTCAGACGAGCATACAGGCAAAATAATTATTTAAATATTTCCTAACCACAATTAGGCGGGGGATGCAAGTTCCACTCGTATACGGGAGCGCGTCAGGCGAGCATACAGGCAAAATAGTTATTTAAATAATTCTTAATCCCAAGTAGGCGGGGGATGCAAGTTCCACTCGTATACGGGTGCGCGTCAGCCGTGTATACATGGCAAAATAATTATTTTACTAATTCCTAAGCCCAAGTAGGCGGGGGATGCGTGTTCCATGCGTCTATGGGAGCGCGTCAGAAGAGCATACAGGCAAAATAATTATATTAATAATTCTTAACCCCAAGTAGGTGGGGGATGCGAGTTACACGCGTATATGGGAGCGCGTCAGACGAGCATACAGGCAAAATAATTATTTAAATAATTCCTAACCCCAGTTGGGCGCGGGATGCAAGTTCCACTCGTATACGGGAGCGCGTCAGACGAGCATACAGGCAAACTAGTTATTGAAATAATTCTCATCCCCAAGCAGGCGGGGGATGCAAGTTCCACTCGTATACGGGAGCGCGTCAGGCGAGCATACAGGCAAAATAGTTATTTAAATAGTTCTTAACCCCAAGCAGGCGGGGGTTGCGATTTCCACGCGTATACGGGAGGGCGTCAGACGAGCATACAGGCAAAATAATTATATTAATAATTCTTAACCCCAAGTAGGCGGGGGATGCAAATTCCACGCGTATATGGGAGCGCGTCAGCCGAGCATACAGGCAAAATAATTATTTAAATAATTCTTATTCCCAAGCAGGCGGGGGATGCAAGTTCCACTCGTATACGGGTGCGCGTCAGACGTGTATACATGGCACAATAATTATTTTTCTAATTCCTAAGCCCAAGTAGGCGGGGGATGCGAGTTCCATGCATATATGGGGGCACGTCAGACGAGCATACTGGCAAAATAATTATATTAATAATTCTGAACCCCAAGTAGGCGGGGGATGCATGTTCCACCGTATACGGGAGCGCGACAGTCGAGCATACAGGCAAAATAATTATTTAAATAATTCATAACCCCAATTCGACGGGGGATGCAAGTTCCACTCTTATACGGGAGCGCGTCAGTCGAGTATACAGGTAAAAAAGTTATTTAAATAATGCTTAACCCCAAGCAGGTGGGGGTTGCGTGTTCCACGCGTATACGGGGGGCGTCATACGAGCATACAGGCAAAATAATTATATTAATAATTCTTAACCCCAAGTAGGAGGGGGATGCGAGTTCCACGCGTATATGGGAGCGCGTCAGACGAGCATACAGGCAAAATAATTATTTAAACAATTCCTAACCCCAATTAGGCGGGGGATGCAAGTTCCACTCGCATACGGGAGCGCGTTAGACGACAATATAGGCAAAATAGTTATTTAAATAGTTCTTAACCCCAATTAGGCGGGGGATGCAATTTCCACTCGTATACGGGAGCGCGTCATGCGAGCATACAGGCAAAATAGTTGTTTAAATAATTCTTCACCCCAAGCAGGTGGGGGTTGCGAGTTCAACGCGTATAAGGGGGAGAGCGCCAGACGAGCATACATGCAAAATAATTATATTAATAATTCTTAATCCCAAGTAGGCGGGGGATGCGAGTCCCACGCGTATATGAGAGCGCGTCAGTCGAGCATACAGGCAAAATAATTATTTAAATAATTCTTAATCCCAAGCAGGCGGGGGATGCAAGTTCCACTAATATACGGGTGCGCGTCAGACGTGTATACATGACAAAATAATTATTTTACTAATTCCTGAGCCCAAGTGGGCGGGGGATGCGAGTTCCACGCGTATATGGGAGCTCGTCAGACGGTTATACAGGCAAAATAATTATATTAATAATTCTTAACCCCAAGTAGGCGGGAGATGCGAGTTCCACGCGTATATGGAAGCGCGTCAGACGAGCATACAGGCAAAATAACTATTTAAATAATTCCACAACGCAAGTAGCCGGGTGAAATGAGGACCACGTGTATATGGGAGCGCGTCAGACGAGCATACAGGCAAAATAATTATTTAAATAATCCCTATCACCCCATGTAGGCGGGGGATGCGAGTTCTATGCGTATATGGGAGCGCGTCAGAAGAGCATACAGGCAAAATAATTATATTAATAATTCTTAACCCCAAGTAGGCGGGGGATGCGAGTTCCGCGCGTATATGGGAGCGCGTCAGACGGTTATACAGGCAAAATAATTATATTAATAATTCTTAACCCCAAGTAGGCGGGAGATGCGAGTTCCACGCGTATATGGGAGCGCGTCAGACGAGCATACAGGAAAAATAATTATTTAAATAATTCCTAACCCCAAGTAGGCGGGGGATGCAAGTTCCACTCGTATACGGGAGTGCGTCATGCGAGCATACAGGCAAAATAATTATTTAAATAATTCTTAATCCCAAGCAGGCTGGGGATACAAGTTCCACTCGTATACGGGTGTCCGTCAGACGAACCTACGGGGAAAATAACTATTTAAATAATTCCACAACGCAAGTAGCCGGGTGAAATGAGGACCACGCGTATATGGGAGCGCGTCCGACGAGCATACAGGCAAAATAATTATTTAAATAATTTCTATCACCCCATGTAGGCGGGGGATGCGAGTTCCATGCGTATATGGGAGCGCTCCAGAAGAGCATACAGACAAAATATTTATATTAATAATTCTTAACCCCAAGTAGGCGGGGGAAGCGAGTTCCACGCATATATGGGAGCGCGTCAGACGAGCATACAGGCAAAATAATTATTTAAATAATTCCTAACCACAATTAGGCGGGGGATGCAAGTTCCACTCGTATATGGGAGCGCGTCAGCCGAGCTTACAGGCAAAGTAATTATTTAAATAATTCCTAACCCCAATTAGGCGGGGGATCAAGTTCCACTCGTAGACGGGAGCGTGTCAGGCGACCATACAGGCAAAATAGTTATTTAAGTAATTCTTAACCCCAAGTAGGCGGGGGAAGCGAGTTCCACGCGTATATGGGAGCGCGTCAGCCGAGCATACAGGCAAAATAATTATTTAAATAATTCTTAATCCCGAGCAGTCGGGGGATGCATGTTCCACTCGTATACGGATGCGCGTCAGACGTGTATACATGACCTAATAATTATTTTACTAATTCCTGAGCCCGAGTAGTCGGGGGATGCGAGTTCCATGCGTATACGGGAGCGCGTCAGACGAGCATACAGGCAAAATAATTATATTAATAATTCTTAACCCCAAGTAAGCGGGGGATGCGAGTTCCACGCGAATATGGGAGCGCGTCAGACGAGAATACAGACAAAATAATTATTTAAATAATACCTAACACCAATTAGGCGGGGGATGCAAGTTCCACTCGTATACAGGAGCGCGTCAGACGAGCATACAGGCAAAATAGTTATTTAAATAATTCTTAACCCCAAGCAGGCGGGGTTTGCGAGTTCCACGCGTATACGGGAGAGCGTCAGACGAGCATTCAGGCAAAATAGTTATTTGAATCATTCTTAACCCCAAGTGGGCGGGGGATGCAAGTTCCACTCTCATACCGGAGCGCGTCAGACGAGCATACAGTCAAAATAATTATTGAAAACAATTATTAACAACAGGCAGGCGTGGGATTAAAGATTAAGTTTTTAATTCGTAATTATAACGAGTTTTAATTAAGGATTTAATTTTTAATTTTTAATTAAGCGAATTTTAATTAAAAATTCAAATTTTAATTCTCAATTAAACGTGGTAATTAATTAAAAAATTAATTAATTATTTCGAACCCTGCTTAAAATTATAATGAGATATTATTGAAGACTCATTGAGGACTGTATGTGGCTAAAATTTCAAGGGACTATCTTTTGTTTTTTTAGAAAAAAATTGCATATTCGTTGACTCACGATAACAAGCGCAAAAATTATCCAATCATCTTGAAATTTGGCACACAAGTAACTTTTAGGTATATACAGATCGTGTTCGTTGCTCAAGAAAATCGGCTTATTACGAAAAAAGATGTTCGAGGTTAAAAATTTTGTAACCTTTCTTTAAAACGTAATTTCTCGAAAGCGGCTTTATGTATCTAAATGGGTTAATAATTATTTAAATAGTTCTTTTGGCATGTATACACGTGTGACGCACTCCCGTATATGCGTGGAACTCGCATCCCCCCGCCTACTTGGTGTTAAGAATTATTAATATAATTATTTTGCCTGTATGCTCGTCTGGCGACCTCCCGTATACGCGTGGAACTCGCATCCGCCGCCTACTTGGGGTTAGGAATTAGTAAAATGATTATTTTGGCATGTATACACGTCTGACGCGCTACCGTATACGCGTGGAACTCGCGTACAAATATGGACAAGTTTTAAAAGGCGACCATACTAGTGGATTCGTTAATAAAATAAAGGAAAAATGTGGAAATTGCACATATTTTATAGATATATTGCTAAATGAAATAGCATTCCTGCATAATCCATACTTTATTTTATGTTGATAGGTCTAATAAGTTGTTTTCTTCACGTATACGAAATCATGATTTCTAAGACTTTTTTATAAGCAACTCTGATCAAACTCGTGAAATCGACAGATCCCTTTTTCAATGTACATAAACTCTACTTTCAAAGCTTTTAAATACAAAACTGTTGTATTTTAAATGTGAAATAATACTTCAACTGTACTCAAAAAAATATTTCAATTGATTATTTTCATAAACACTTTTTCGTGAATCATCTGAATAAAAAAGCACACAAATAGGGACAGGCACACTAAACGGGACACTTACGCTATACACGTCTGACGCGCTCCCGTATACGCGTGGAACTCTCATCCCCCGCCTACATGGGGTTATAGGAATTATTTAAATAATTATTTTGCCTGTATGCTCGTCTGCCGCGCTCCCATATACGCGTGGTCCTCATTCCACCCGGCTACTTGCATTGTGGAATTATTTAAATAGTTATTTTGCCTGTTTGTTCGTCAGACGCGCACCCGTATACGAGTGGAACTTGCATCCCCCGCCTGCTTGAGGTTAAGAATTATTTAAATAACTATTTTGCCTGTATTCTCGTCTGACGCGCTCCCGTATACGAGTGGAACTTGCATCCCCCGCCTAATTGGGGTTAGGAATTGTTTAAATAATTATTTTGCCTGTATGCTCGTCTGACGCGCTGCCATATACGCGTGGAACTCGCATCCCCCGCCTACTTGGGTTTAAGAATTATTAATATAATTATTTTGCCTGTATGCTCGTCTGACGGCCTCCCATATACGCATGGAACTCGCACCCCCACCTTCTTGGGCTTAGGAATTATTACAATATTTATTTTGCAATGTATGCTCGTCTGACACCCTCCCGTATACGCGTGGACCTCGCATCCCCCGCCTGCTTGGGGTTAAGAATTATTTAAATAATTACTTTGCCTGTATGCTCGTCTGACGCGCTCCCGTATTCGTGTGGAACTTGCATCCCCCGCCTACTTGGGGTTAGGAATTAGTAAAATAATTATTTTGCCATGTATACACGTCTGACGCGCTCCCGTATACGCATGGAACTCGCATCGCCCGCCTGCTTGGGGTTAAGAATTTTTTTAATAATTATTTTGCCATGTATACACGTCTGACGCGGGTGGAGATAGGTTTCTAGAAATTATTTTTACCGAAAGCTAAAAATGCCGAAATGTTATAAACAAAGAAAAACTGAATGCCGACCAAAAAAAAAATGCCGGCTGTTAAATAATCCGAAAACAAACTATAGTGAACATTAAATTGCCGAAGATATTTTTTGCCGAAAGGTAAAAATGCCGAATTTAAGAATGCCGACAACACTGTTATTTACCGGAAAATACATAAATTAACCAAAATATTGATAGATCATAATTTTCGGCAATTTTAGCATTCGGTTTTCACTAGGTAGTAGAATTATTTAAATAATTGAGTTGTTTAATTCTGCAAGTCTCTACGTAACTCCCTTACATGCGGGGATTTCTGATTGTAGAATTATTTTTCATCATAGCCTGGCCGAAAGCACCACTTTTACTCCCGGCTCCGAAACACGAACGTGGTATTTTCGTCCCGGGTATGGTGAAAAATCGTATACCCAACATGGGGATAAAGAGGGCCACACCAGAGCACATGTTGGTCACCATCGCCGTCGGCGCGGGTGGCAATTTACACGTGCTCTGGACTGGCCAACTCTTTACCTCCCTTGTTGGGTAATAACTATAACTATTAACAATTAGCTTGCTGAATTTGGCACGTCCACATGCGCCTCCGTACTACGCGTAGACCTCGCTTCCCCCGCTATTATAGGTTTTTCGAATTAATTAAATAATGATCTTGCCTAATTTTCCACGTTTACGTGTCTTTATCCGCGTGGACCTCTCTTTTTATTTTTTATATGAGAATAACTTCTTTTTATTTCAGAATTTTGTATTGATTTGTTGTTGGAACAACTAACGATTATCTCACTGGGCTCCGAACGCATTGAGTTCGTGCAGCTCGGGCTAAGTGCTGAAACAGTTAAAATGTTCGAGTTATTTTGGCTCTGATAATAATGATCTATGCCCGCTCGAATCCAGAGCTGTCGCATCTCTGATTATAACTAACTGCACCAGCACGAGTCTCAACGATCTAGTCTAGCTCGAATTTTTTTTCAGTGCAGGTGGAAATAAATTTTGCACACAATTGTTGACAACTACATTTAATCTTTATTTGCAGATATTTGCTATTATTTTCAGTTTATAAATGCATGATTTGGTACGCGAATGACACTTAATAGCAGTTATTTATATTATCGTATTGTCGTTATTTATATGATCGCATTATCATAGAAAAAAAATGTTATTACAGATATGAATAATTATTATTTATAATGAAGTATTAATACTGTTGTATGATTTATAAATTTATAATTTTATAATAATAATTCATAATTAAGTACCGACAAATACTAGTAACGTAAAATTGTTACTTAAAATTAATAATTTGTGTTCAAAAATAATACTTTCCAGAGAGTGTCGTAAAATTCAAATAATTATAATATGCACTATTTATAACAATAATTACACTATAGTTATTTCCCCCCGGACCATACTAAATAATACTCGTAGCGTACGCGAAATTCCCTGTAGCGTAGGCGAAATGCTCCATAGTATTGAAGGCGCAGCGTACGCGAAATCCTCCACATCATGCGCTAATAGTTAACGCATTAAAGCGTACGCGAAAGACACGCAAGTAGCGTGCGCGAAAATCTCCAAATCATAAATACTAAATAGTCGTAGCGTACGCGAAAGACCCGTAAGAAAGAGAAGCAAAATATTTGTAGCATATGCGAAAGCCTCCATAGCACCCCAGGCGGAAATAAATTATGCGTACAATTGTTGATAACTACATATAATTTTTATTTGCCGATATTCGCTATTATTTGCAGTATGTATTAATGCATGATTTGGGACGCTGTAATGACACGACTTAATAATCGTTTTTAAAAAGAGTTTGCTGTTAATCACAGTTTTTAACAGTTATTTCCAGTTATTTGCATTTATTCGTCTTAATTATATGATTTATAACTTTATAATTTTATAATAATAATTGTTAATGAACTACCGACAAATACTATTAACGTAAAATTGTTACTTAAAATAATAATTTGTATTAAAAAATAATACTTTCCAGAGAGTGTCGTAAAATTCAAATAATTATAATATGCACTGTTAATAACAATAAGTACACAATAGTTATTTCCCCCCTGACCATACTAAATAATACTTGTAGCGTACGCGAAATCCTCCATAGCACCCCAGGCGGAAATAAATTATGCGCACAATTGTTGATAACTACATATAATTTTTATTTGCAGATATTTGCTATTATTTGCAGTATGTATAAATGCATTATTTGGGACGCTGTAATGACACGACTTAATAATCGTTTTTAAAAGGAGTTTGCTGTTAATCACAGTTTTTAACAGTTATTTCCAGTTATTTGCATTTATTCGTCTTTAGTTATATGATTTATAACTTTATAATTTTATAATAATAATTGTTAATGAACTACCGATAAATACTATTAACGTAAAATTGTTACTTAAAATAATAATTTGTATTAAAAAATAATACTTTCTAGTGAGTGTTGTAAAATTCAAATAATTATAATATGCACTATTAATAACAATAAGTACACAATAGTTATTTCCCCCCGGACTATACTAAATAATAGTCGTAGCGTACGCGAAATGCTCTATAATACTCACGGCATACTAGTAGCGTGCGCGAAATGTCCCGTATATAGCGTACGCGAAATCATAGCACACACACGAAAATATTCGTAGCGTACGCGAAATCCTCCACAGCACGCACAAAATACTCGTAGCGTACGCGAAATACGGCTTAAATGTCCCGCTTACACTAACTGTAGCAAATTCTATTGCCATGAAGTTGGCTCCGGAACAAAATAACTAGGATATAGTTTAGTTGCCGATTCGGAACTTTCGGGGCCCATCACTGTAAGGGAGTGTTTACATAGGTGGGGCGACATGAGTTGCCGTTAGGCTCAGTCTCCATAAGCGCATTGCAAAGTGCAAGTGCGCGTTGCCCTTGCCCGTTGTGCGGTTCACTGTTCCACAACATTGAACTTCTACTTTTTGACTTTTAAATATTTATAAATAATTTTGATATTTATAATATTTATGAATACTTTGAACTTTATAAATATTTATGAATAATTCATAAATAAACAAATTAAAGGAAAGCATAAACTATGTTGCTTTTATCGTTATACTTATGATATTCTAATTTCTCGTTGATTAATGGAACGTGGAATTGTGAGGTTTGGAACAATGAACCGCACAACGGGCAAGGGGCAATGCGCACTCGCACTTCGCATTGCGTTTGTGCGGACTCAGGCTTAAAGAGAATCGACATAAGGGTGTCTCTACACTGTGCGAAATATTCATGCGAACACGGAACAGCCCAACTGTACTGACTATAAAGCTCCGTTCTTTAGTGCGACGTAAGTATAGCATAACGTGACGTATTTATAAATGCGATATGTAGTATTATTCAACATACTTCTAAAACAATTGCTTTGTCGACCATCTACTACCTACAGGGAACAATCATTTTGCAAATATTGACAGTGCAAATGTTCCCTGGATGGCTGAAAGAAAATATTCTGCCAATGAAATGTTAGGGAGTGTCTACATAACGTCTTATGTGCCTTGTCTCTTGTCTCAAGCACGAAAAAAATCGTTGTACGCAATCTTAATAATTTCTAATCTATGGTAATTTTTTCTGTATAATTTTCTATTGTCATAAACTATAAATGTATAAGAATTCGGACAACGATTTTTTTATCGCTTAAGACAAGGAACAAGAGGCAATTCACGTGAACGCACGCGAATGCACGCGTAAGATAACTAGCAAATATCTAGTAATTTTCGATGCAACCAACGTGAAAAATTTAGTTACTCCAACAAAATCAGAGAACGAACAGCTTTCTTTGGAGGCACTAAATTTTTCACGTTGGCCTGCATCGAAAATTACTAGATGTTTGCTAGTTATCTTAGGGGGGCCTAAGCAAGAAAGAGAAGGCTGTTGTACATGGCATACCATGCCTTAGGGTCTATGCACGAATGGAGGAACAGCGAGGAATAATGCTCAACAGCCAATCACAAGATAGCTTTAAAAAGATGTGCTCCTCCTTATTCCTTCAAAAAGGAACAAGTCTTTGTAAAGCACGCTTGTGATTGGCTGTTAGGTGTTATTCCTGACTGTTCCTACATTCGTGCAGAGCCTCTAACCGTTGGGTACATTCGATTTATGGTAAGATAAGATCATGTGGTCGCTCCGAAATCCATGTATTACAACCTCTAGGTCGGATGTGGGTGTTCTTGGAGGTTTTCTATTCTGCTCAGCTGAAGCAGAATAGAATAATAGAGCAATCACACACGGAGAAAAATTTATTTGTAAACATTACTCTTTTTATAAGAAAATTTATAATTTTTTAGTAACGCTGCGACACACTCAACATGGACGATATTTACTGTTTTAAATAGTAATTTTTATGATTTTTGTAGCAAATTTTACTTCTTAAATAATAATTATTGGGTTATTTGACGTAAATGAGACAAAACAGACTTCATATATAAGCGAGTATCTTTATTAATGGCTTATTGCCTCGTTATAGTTCTAAGTACAAAAGGGAGTCTCATCTGCACAAGCGACTGAAAAATGAAAAATCTCACGTGATTTCTCACTTGAGATCTCACGTGAGATTTTTTAGTAGGGATGGCAGCATGTGAGATAGTCAGTGAACGTATTCCTGATCGATAGGTTGGGGACCATTCAATATTAAAGTAGACCATGATAAATCAGAAATCGTATGAGCCCGGGCAGCTCATTATGACCTCCTCAACATATGACCAATAACCAGTTTTAAACCGGAAAAAGTTAGCTCCAGAAATGGAAACTCTGATCTCAATACGTATATTTCCGACTGGCTAGAGCGGCATACTTCTTTCGCTAAAATCGACTTGTGCATGTGGGAATATGAATGGGAGAGGAGAGAGAAATAAAGAGAGTCAGGAGTCAACGGTAACAAGGAGGTTTTATTGAAGTGTACTGGAAGTGTACAGCGGACGTACGTCCGCACACTCCTAGACTCGAGTACTGACTGCGACGCGCATAAATACATGAGAACAAGTATATAAATCTTTGAAGTAAAACGCACGCTTCTTATAGTTGTGTGCAACAGGAACTGGACGGACTTGACGCAGAAATTCACGAAGTTCTATAAAAAAATTTGGATCAGGCGTAAAGTCTTCAGGGGGGAAAAACTCACCTGGAAGACGTAAGGTGCCAAATACAAATTCCGCAGGATACGCATTCGTGTCCTGACGGAGATGACAATGTAATGCTAATAATACTGTACTAAGCGTACGGGTCCAGTCGTTGTCCACATGACACATGATCGCCGCTTTGAAGGTACGGTGCCAGCGTTCAATAAGGCCATCCGCCGCAGGGTGATACGCGGTAGTGCGGATAAGCTCGCAACCTATTAAAGACAAAAGAGCCGTAAATAAGCGCGATTCAAATTGCGAACCCTGATCGGAAGTGATGACCTTTGGCACACCATAACGAGAGACGCAGGTGTCGTAAAATGCCCTGGCAACCGTTTGTGTCAACATTTCACGTAACGGAACCGCCTCAATCCAACACGAAAAACGATCAATCATGGTGAGCACATACTCGAAACCATTGCGATTAGGGAGGGGACCGACTAGATCAATGTGCACATGGTCGAAACGACCGTCGGGTGCGACGAATTTGTCAGGTATAACTTTGACATGGCGAGAGATTTGTGACTGTTGACAGTCTAAACAATTTTTACAAAATCGAGGAATATCACAGTACATATTGGGCCATACATAACGCTGCCGTATGAGTCGATCGGTGACCTTGGGACCTGGGTGAGCAGGCTTATGAAACATGTTAAACACCGTTTCACGAAGAGACTCTGGGATATATAGGCGAATGGCTTCACCAGTGATTTCGCAGTAAATAGTAGTATGTGCAGGACCCCATTGGATATGCTTCAACGATAATGGATAATCCGGAGACTCGCGAATAGTTTTCAACTGTTCATCAGCTTCCTACTTCGCGGCTAGATCATTGAGGTCAATTTCTAAGGGCAGTCTGGTGGACTCAACGCGAGAAAGGGAGTCTGCTACCGTGTTATCTGCACCTTTAATATATTCAATCTGTGTAGTATATTGAGCGATAAGGGACAACTGACGCGTTTGTCCTGGTGAGGCCTTATCAGATTTTTGTATAAACGCATAAATAAGAGGTTTATGATCTGTTAAGATCTTGAAGTCTCTACCTTCAACAAGAAACGAGAAGTATTTTACAGCTTCGTATGTGGCCGTGAGCTCGCAGTCATATGCACTGTATTCCGCTGTGAAGGGGAGAACTTCTTCGAAAAGAAGGCTAAGGGTTCCCAAATTTCGGTGAGGGAAAGCTGTCCAAGGGCAGCGCCCATACCAGAATCGGAAGCATCAGAAACGATGCGTATTTCCGCACCAACGTGGGGGTGAACAAGCAGAGCTGCTGCTGCTAACTCCTCTTTCACACGAACGAAGGCCTCCTCAGCTTCAGGCGTCCACAGAACGAGCGCTTATCATTTTTGCGAGAGTCGCTAAAAAGAGCATTAAGAGGGGCTTGAAAAGTCGCGGCGCAAGGCATGTTACGGCGGTAAAAAATTTACGGTACCGACAAACCTGGGAAGCTCAGCTATAACTTCAGGTTTGGGGAAGTTCAAAATAGCTTCCACCCTACTGGGAATGGGGCGAATGCCTTCACCATTCACGAGATAACCTAAAAATTCCAATTCTTCAGCAACAAAGGTACATTTTTCGATATTAAGGCGAAGATGAAACTTCTTTAGTCGTTCGAAGACCGTACGAAGATGAGAATAATGTTCTTCAAAAGAAGATGAAGCAATAATGATATCGCCAATATAAAGATGTACAAAATCGTGATCACCTAGCGCGCTATTAATGTAACGCTGAAAGGTTTGACTCCCGTTGCGAAGCCCGAAGTGCCGAAAACATTTTCTTACCATACAGTTTATTTGTGCAATCATGAATATGAGCAGTCGGATATTTATCCGGGACCGTGGCGGCGTTTAAGCGCCTGTAATCACCACACGGTTTCCAAGAGTTATCCTCTTTCAACTCCATATGGAGGGGGCTTGCCCCAGGGCTGCTGGAGGGGTGGCAAATTCCAGCCTCAATCCAAGCATCAAATTCAACTTTCGCCGCTTTCAACTTGTCTGGAGCAAGTCTACGAGGACGCTCTGAGACTGGGGGGCCAGAGATTAAGATATGATGAAAAAAATCGCTATTTCTAGGTACTGTGGGTTTGGAAACGCCCGTGATCTCCGGAAAATCAGCAAGAATCTTAGCACACTCTGAGCCGGGAACAACTGCAAAAATTGAGCCAAAAGAGACTTCTTTTACAACTACAAGGGAGTACACATTCGTACTCAGGTCGATAAGACGATTTCTCTTAAGGTCAACAAGAAGGCCATAATGCGATAGGAGATCAGCAATGATGGGATGAGGAACATCCGCAATGCAAAAGCTCCAGCGAATAGGGCGTCGAACTCCGAGATTAAGTGTAAGCAACGATTCGCCATAGGTACTAATTAATGAATTATTCGCTGCGAAAAGCTTGAAGGAGCTGGGCTTGCCGCATGTCTTAGGATTGACTGGCACAAGCGAAATGTCCGCACCAGTGTAGATAAGAAACGACTTGCCCGAAATACGATCACGCACATGAAGACGTTTGGATACGCGAGAGTCTTCTGAAGACTCTTCTCAACAGAAGGTTGAGTTAGTTTTTTGGTTGGGGATTTTTTGCTTGCCACTCAGCAAATTTGGAAAACCACTCACGGCACGACAAAGGGTTATTCGGATATTTGCGGTGAGCAAGACACAGACCGGAAGAATCGCGACTGGAAGAACGAGCTCGGCCAGACCTGCCTCTAGATTGAGAACCTGTGGAGTTGTTGGAAGAATCCTGGCCACTAGCTGACTTTTTGGACAATGCGTCAACCTTCCGTTCAAGGCGATCGAAGCGCTTAAGCAGGGCTTCAAGAGTAGCCGGGGTAGACTGTCTCGAAGAGACAGCATGAATTTGGGAGTCGGCAATGGCAGAAGTTCCAGCCAATCTGTCAGCTGCTTCGGCTAGTTTGTTAAGATCAGTACCACCCGTGGCAACAAGAATCGCACGGTGATTAGGCGGGAGCTGATCAAGAAAGACAGTATGAATAATCTTATCACCGCAAGAGCCTTGATTAAGGGCACGAAGTCTTTAAAGAACTCTCATGGGCTTGCCGTCAGTCAACACTTCCCCCTTTAATAATTTGCGCAGGTTATGCACTGAGAAAATAATTTTAGAAAAATTATAACACAAATTGTAAAAATTACGATACTTCTCGTAAAGCCACCACAGACTGTAAAAACCCAAAAAATTACAATACTTTACAGTAAATTTTACAATTCTTATAGTAAATTTTCCTATACGTATTATAAAATTTACTGTAAAGTATTGTGAAATTTACTGTAAGTATTGTAATTTTTTGGGTTTTTACAGTAGTCTGTGGTGGCTTTACGGGAAGTATAGTAATTTTTACAATATGTGTTATAATTTTTCTAAAATTATTTTCTCAGTGTGCTCTGCCGAGCTGGCAAAGGTCGCAATTAGACGCTCTTTTATTAGTTTATAGTAGTCCGCAGGAGCGGGATTTGCCTTAAGTAAGTCCCTAATAGCCGACATGTCCTCAGAGCCTAACGATAAGCAGAGATAATCAACTTTAGTTGCATCTACAGTGATCTGTGAATGACGCAATGCAGCCTCTACCTGCATGAACCATAGCTCGGGGTCTGTTTGAATGAATGGGGGGATTTTCGGCATGCGCGCGGCTTCAACGCGGTTGACCACCGCGGTCGCCGGTTGAGTATTAAGATCAGAGAACCGTTGTCCGAGAGCTTGTAACTCCTGCTGCAGAGACTCCACAGTAAGTACAGGATTGCTGGTATCGGGCATTTCGCTAGATGAAGAGGTACGCGAGCCTAGGTCCTAAAACGTGAAAAGCTATTCCCACGCGACTCGAAAGTACACGTGGAGAATAGAGACAATCCGCTTCCTCCCATGAGGTTAATAAAAGTGTCTAAATTGCCTTACGCCGCTGCGTATCACAAGCTCCCTAGGTAGTGCTCGCAGGCACAAACAGTAATTTATTAAAACTAACCTAATCTAAGCTTAAAATTAGGTATTGAAATTGTCAGTAAACCGCGTGAAAAAGTAACAAAGGTCACTTTCCCGCTTAAAGAAAAAAAATTTTAATTTTACTAAAGAATGTGACTAGGCCACGCATAAATGTAATAAAATTGAAAAAAATCTAATACGCGTGACTCAAAGCTACTAAAAGGTTTGTGTCACCTTGCGCAAGAACGAGCTTGAAAACACAATAATACGCGAAAATCAAAATGGCCACCAAATAGCTCTATAATCAACTTGTCACAGAAATGGCTATATTTTGGTTACTTAGAAGCTAAATTGAGGTCGAAAAACCTGATTTTGAAATTCGCAGCTTCCTAGATCGTGTGGTTCTATGCGAAAACCGCGTTTGAAAGTTTCATTTGCTTATATCCCTAGAACGGCTTAGACTACGACAAAAGGGCTTGCACCAAACGGAAGAACGGAAAACTTTAGATCGGACACGATTTTTTACTTGATTTGGATTAGCGCAAAGTTCCCCTATAGCACCCAATATTGGAGCAACATTGCTCCAATATTCCTTTGTTATATTCCCCATATTCGCCAATATTCCCTGAACACTTTTATATATGGATGCTATATTGGAACAATGTTGCTGCAACCCGTGATTTCCGTTTCACCATTGCTTTTTTAAAATGATAGGTCAGGTTCTCTGTCATAGCAATATGGCAGCAATATTCAGCCAATATTTAACAACACGAAAGGAATATTAATTTTATAATAATATTTTTAAGATTATTTTTCTGATGATTTGGCAATATTGCGAGAATATTTCTACAATATATATGAACACTGAAAGAATGTTCCTGCCTGGCCACTGATTGTTGCAGCAATATTGCCTCAATTTCCACATTACATTCGTGAATTTCCCCTTAAGGGGAATTTAGCGAATATGTCAAAGCAACATTAAGGCAATATTGCTCCAACAATCAGTGAGCAAACGGGAACATTCTTCCAGTGTTCATGTATATTGTACAAAAATCATCAGAAAAATAATCTTAAAAATATTATTATAAAATTAATATTCCTTTCGTGTTGTTAAATATTGGCTGAATATTGCTGCCATATTGCTATGACAGAGAGCCTGATCCATCATTTTAAAAAAGCAATGGTGAAACGGAAATCACGGGTTGCAGCAACATTGCTCCAATATAGCATTCATATATAAAAGTGTTCAGGGAATATTGGCGAATATGACAAAACAATATTGAAGCAATGTCGCTCCAATATTGGGTGCTATAGGGGAACTTTGCGCTAATCAAAATCAAGTAAAAAATTGTGTCCGATGTAAGGTTTTCCGTTCTTCCGCTTGGTGCAAGCCATTTTGTCGTAGTCTAAGCCGTTCTAGGAATATAAGCAAATGAAACTTTCAAACGCAGTTTTTTCATAGAACCACACGATCTAGGAAGCTGCGAATTTCAAAATCAGGTTTTTCGATCTCGATTTAGCTTCTAAGTAACCAAAATGTAGCCATTTCCGTGACAAGTTTATTATAGAGCTATTTGAATAGACTAAATCATTGCGTTCCTAGATTACTCCGCTTCCCCCTTACCTTCCGCTCCCGTCAACAGACTACGTAGCAACGGTTGCCCCCACTCTTTCTCGCAGCAGCCGCCGCTGGGATCTCGCCGCCGTCGCTGCCAGTGCCGGCGCTATGCAGAGAATTTCCCTGGGCCTTACATGGGTGCGGAAAACTTGCTGGAAAAATTTTCGAACCAAGTAATCTTGACTCACTTTTTCGCGCTGACCGCAATGGTATATAAATGTTGCATTGATTCTGAATCACTCTGTATATAATAAACAAAAACGTGCGACGCTACGCAACGCAAAACATATCATCTCTAACCCTATTACACTTAACCATGGACGGTCTATTAAAAGCTTGGGAGCTGGATAAATTCGAGGAACCTTTGAAACCAAAGTTTCACATTGACACTCATTACCCGACATGCATCAGGTCGATGGGTCCGCCGCGACATTATTGTTGTGAAAAACATAAAGTTTTCCATAAAGTTTCGAAAAAACATGCTCGAATCATCACTTCAAGAGTAAATATTCTCTTCACTCTTGTAAACAAATTGCAACTTCGACGAGCTCATAGATTTTTTACTGGCAAAGCTAAAAAATGTGATATATTGTGGCCCTATAAAAAATCGATATGAAAAAAACAATGTACTTACTAAAATTTCATATGTAAAAATGAATGGAACAACTTATAAATAAAACTATGCTTTATGCGTTGGTAGTATTCGTGATGATGATCCTATTATTGCATTGATCTATAAGATATTAAAAAGTGATCAAAATGAAATTTATGCTATTTATAAAGAATGTTTTATTGTAGGATTTAATAATCATATAAAAGGATATATTCTATTATTGCCGCCTAAAAACGCGCCCGAAAAATAATGTAAATTAAGTGTAAATAATTTTCTAAGACCGTTTAAAATTCATGTCACCGCGAAAGGCCAAAATGTTGTATCTCCAAGAAATTGATGTTAAATATATATTTAAAGAAACGTTTTAAAGTGTTTACTTATATTTTACTTAATTAAACAATATTTATTTACAAATAGTTGCCGTCGTATTGAAATTAATTCTCAAAATAATGTTTGGGCTGGGATTTCATCATTAAGTTTTAGAAATTCCTCTGAAATAAGCTTCATTTATTGTTTCTATGATATTTCTTAACTATTAAGAAATATTTGTTTCTTACAAGTAGTATCATTTAAATAATGATGTATTAACTGTTAAGAAATTTGAAATTCTCATTCATTAACAGTTAATACGCTGAATTTGTGGGGAGTATTCTCTTTTCTCAGTGTATAATTGATAACTGGCGTATTCCTAAATGCACACCAAAAACACGAGAAACTTTATCGGATATGAGTTTACTTTTAGTATCTTTTGTGAACACTTTAGCACGTGGTTGAGATGCATTTCGGGATACGTCCACGGCCGGACAAGTTGTATTATAAAGATATATTTATAGAAAAGTACGCAGCGTTGTCTGTTGTGCTACGATCTGTTGCCCGCTCGTATTTCTTGCACCATGCAGCAGGGTTACCAGTGCACGTGTCGCCACCTAATATCTGATTTTTTCTTTATACAAGAACGAAATATTTGACGTAATAAATAATAAAAACTTGTTAACGATAATAAAAAAATTCGCCACAATTAGTCGATGGATGCAAGATCAACGCGTATAAGGGAGTTTCATAGACGTGCGACACTATAAGCAAGATGTTTATTTAAATAATTTCGAAACATAAGTAGCCGAGGCATGCTAGGTTCATGCGAATAAGGGAGTTACGTAGACGTGCGCCGAAGGCGTCCGAGACGAAGACGAGTGCTGAAAACACCTCACCCAAGTCTGAAATAGCTCTTCAGTAGATAAGCTAGGCCGATTCCCGACCACTTCAGGTCTAGACCTATTGGTACAGGACCAGCATAGGGTTTTTATATCCACCCGCAATGACCCATAAAATCTACTGGTCGAGAAGCGGCATAGATTTTTTGATGACCTACACTGGAGCAAATAACCCGTAGAATTGGTATACCAGTTCTGAGTCACCCGCACGCCAACGATTTGAGCCAGAACCGGCCTACCGATTCTCGATCAGGTCTTGCCCAGCGATTCTCGGTCATCCCACATATAACCCCCAAAGCGTCAAGTCCGGCATTGGGAGAGAGAGGGCCGTCGACGAGCGGCGCGACAGCCTGCTGCAAACGGGCAATCGGCGGCGGGCGGCGGGCGGCCAGCGGTTGGCGGCCTGCTGCTTGTCAGCTGTGAGGGACTAAAAAATAAAAAAACGGATGGACTCAGGTGGATTCGAACCCACGAACTCTAGTATACCGAGCACCCGTCTTACCACTCTGCTATATAGAGCTATGTATTAGACCAGAACATTGCAGACCATACGATTGGCGCGGTAGCAGCACTATGTCTCTTTCTCTTATCTGCTAGTATTATAAATATTTATAACTTTTTATAACCTTTTTGCTCAGGCAAAGAACCGGTGTTAATGGAATATTTTTCCGAACATTTTTTTCACTGCGACTTTTTTGTGTCGTTTTGTATTAGTTGTTGTTGCTCAGGAGCAACGGTCGAGCTGGTTTGATCCATTGTTAGAGAATGAAAGCATCAACGACCTCAACAGGCTTATATAACCGAAGCTATGACTAACTGCTTGCGAGAGCAACGTAACCATCTAGCGGTCAGATATGCAATTAAAATTTTTAAGGGAGGTAGGAGCCCCACCTCGCTCCTACCCTGTGAGGTTCTACCTGTCTATCAACCTCTCTATTACCCTTAAAATTTTATTCATCATCATCATCATCAATATCTTTTCAGTTCATAATGTCTTCCCACTTTATGTTGGGATCCTTGCGGTAAAATTGCTTCATACGCTTTACGTTGTACATGGCATAGGTAGTTTTACACGCTCCATTATGGTTAGTATATATAGTCACTGATCTTGGATAATCGAACGATGAATAGTCCATTTCAGTAATATCAGTAACTTTAAAGTTGAAACACTCTAACCACAACTTTTTTATTTCATCAATCACAAAAATCCTTTTAGCATCTTTAAATGCATCTTGAAGAATGTTACCAATTTCAGTATAGTCCCATTTACCATCATCCCATGATAGTCCATGATAGCAAAGTTCTAACCCCGAATTTTCACTTTTGTATTTTTCTGTTAGTCTTCGCCAAGGAAACGGTGGCTTGAAGAGATGTACTATAGGCACATCATCGTCGTTGAGAGACACGAAAGACAACTCTTTCAGAATGAAATCATTGCCTGGCTTTTTAAAGCCCTGCATATCCACTGCGTAGTCCATGATGCTATTTCGCTCCGGCTTCCAAATGACGAATGACGAGGAGTCGGTGGTTTGCTCGTCTTATATGCTCCTTAAAGTTTCTGCACGTCGACACTTACGGAGCTGTACTGAACTATGCGATCATGCAAGATCAAGCAATAGGCTGAAGTTCCAGCCGGAAAATTTTCCTTTGCTTCAAATTCCAGACGAATGTCTACAGGGGCGCTCTTTAAGGACTCGTTTTGTTTTGAGCAGTCTATCACTATTAGAGGCATGTAACTGAGATATTGTGACTTTTTTAACATAGGTTCGGGATCTTTGCCATAGTAAGAATTTTGAAAATTAGCGTACATTATATCATAGAGTATGGCAAATTGGTTACGATTCACATCGAGGTTAAGATTACCATACGGATATGACTGAGAATTGAGAAAGATTTTTACATTTGTAAGATTACAATGATCAAAGCGGCTAGCATTTGCAGCTCTTAGATCTTTTCGATTAGTTTGAAAACCTAAGATGACAAAGCGTGGTTTTTCAAGTTCATTTGATGTTTTTACAGTCCACACCTATCTCGATGTGATTGGAAGTAGTGGATACTCGTACAATTGTCACGTGCGGAATTTTGTTAGAGTTTTATGCAACTACGTATGGCATTAGCTATTCGATTCTATTTAATTCAATATTAAAGTTCTCGTAACCCTCTACATTGCCGGCTCTTATAGCTGTTTGGATGACAGCATTTATATTGTTTCTCGATCTTATAAGAACGAGTTCATGCTTTGCGTTTACCACAATTTTACGATAGTCCTCAGCGAAGCCAAAAATTAAGCTCAATGGAATCGATACATTGAAGTAACCATCATTATCGATTATCTTTTGTTTTTCTTCTACATCGATCCAGCCCGCATTTTCAATGATAAAACTCTGAGTTGGATTGAGTGACACCCAGCCTTTCATGAGAGTAGTTAAGCCGACGTTTTTACATTTGTCTATCTCAATGGCGTTCAACTCATATCTGATTTCTTCAAACAAATGACAAATGGCGTTGTTCACAAGTTTTGTATGTTCAACGGGGGTATTATTACCTTTAACCAATCGCCCGCAGATATGTAACGCACTACGGGAACGTAAGAGACATAAATCTTGATGCTGAATAGATATGCGGATTTCATCGCTGTTGTTGAATGATGCTGTATACGGTTGATGAGCGTGAACCTCATAGTGCACTACGGATTCATCGAAAGTTACAGGTGTTTGTATGCTTAGAATTTCTTCCATTTCGTTGAAAACAGCAAAAGATTATACAAGTTATTTTCCACCAAGTACTACTTTTAAGCCTAGACTTTTTAGTATTTGTATGCTCTGACGTGTTAGCGCCTTCACAGTTCGTTGACGACTGATGCGTGGTGGGCATATTGCACTGCTTATATAGTTTTTGTTGTAAACGATTCCCAATACGCTTGGCGGATATGTAATCTTATAGTTATAACTTCTCCTCGGAAATTTACTAAATCTCCGTCTTGATCGACTATGCGTAGTTGTAAATGATCTATACGTTTAACGGCAATCGGAAGGTAAATCACATGAGAGGGCACTTCGATGATTTTATACCCTGAAGGTACAGCAGGAAAAAACTCGTGTATTGTATGTACTTTTTGACTGTCTATGTATGCTCCCGAAGTAATATTACACTCGACTCTCAAAGCGTTAATTTTGAGAATTGTAACAGGTAAATCTGAACTATGGACAACGTTCGCCTCGAGAATACATTTGGTGAAGCCCAGTAGACTACCAAGAGAATTAGCAGGTTCAAAATCTATAGGTAGACTACACTTGATTGTACAGCGAAGAGTATTATTATTTGGTTTTAAATTAATACTAATATCGTCGTGTGCTAATTTTTTACGAAGGAACTTGTCAATATCCTCAATTTCGTAACTTCCTACTGGAAGAGAGATAACGTGTTCACCTATGTAAAACTTATTATTGTTACTGTCTATGTTGGGTATTGAATTAAATGTTAAAAGTTCTGCAAGACCTAAAACGTAATTTTGCTTCCTCCTAGAGGAAGCTTTGTAATAGTAAAATTTTAAGTTTCGTTAAAACTCTCTAGAAACATTATTAGAGGTGTTAGAAGTTTAAATCACGTGTTTTTAGAAAATGTCTGTATGGATGTATGTGTGTGTGTGTGTGTGTGTGTGTGCGTGCGTGCGTGCGTGCGTGCGTGCGTGCGTACGTGCGTGTGTGTGTGTGTGTGTGTGTACCGCTTTATCTTTGGATCTACACCATCGATTTTAACCATCATCGTCTCATTTTTTTTGTTTTTTTATTCCGAATTCGGGAAGAAAATAATTTGTGATGATTTACTGATTGTTTTTTGTTTTATTTCGAATTTTTGATTTTCGAAAAATTTATTTTTGATTTTTTCTAATGATCGGATTTAAATTTTTGAATTGGATGGGTCCCATTCGATAGAGCATAAAAAAACCTATATTTATAAAAAAAAAATTCTCTAGCTGTCACGGTTCTTTTGTTATTAACAAAAACGTAAAATCTAAAAAATGAGTTTTGTATGTCCAACGATTACTGGAGTAAAATTCTCTTAATCTCTTCAAAATTCATTGTGGAGGTATATTTTGGATAGTTTTTGGTCAAATTATTTGGGCAAAATGATTAGAAAAAATTGAAATATACAATAAATGAGCTTTCTATGTGGCACGTTTTATCTAGTAAAACTGTATTAATCGCTTTGAAATTTCTTATAGGAGTACATTTTGACTATCTTTCGGCCTGTTCCTTTGAGTAAAAGCCCAAAAGGATTGGTCTATAAGTTTCCGAAATATTTGAGGTTAAAATTTTTTTTTTTATTTATAAAAGGTGGACGAAGGCTGATTCAAATTTAACACGGTGCCACGTTATACAAACTTACCAGTCGCCGACTTGATTATATTCTTTTAAACTCTGCAATATCTTCTCTAGAATTGAAATGCAATCGGATCGGTCGCGTTCGAAATAGAAATAAAAATACTTATATTTTCTAGAAAAAAATTATCTCTAGCTATCACGGTTCTTTTTTTATTAACAAAAATGTAAAACCTAAAAAATGAAAAAAATGATTTTTGTATGTTCAACACTTAGGGGAGTGAAATTGACTCAATCGCTTCAAAATTCCTTGTGGAGGTAGATTTTGAATAGTTCTCGGTCGAGTTCGTTGAGCAAAATGATTGGTCCATGAAGAGCAGCTTAATGAATCAGCTCCAGATTTATAGACAATTTTGTATGTGATATAGATTTTATGTCTGTGAATTTTCATCAAGATTGTACGAATACTATTTGAGATATTTGATATTGAAAATTTTCGTATTTTACAAAGTCAATTTCTTTGTTGCATGATAACTAGAGAAAAATTGTTTTAATTTCTTTGAAATTTGATAGAGAGATGTAGAGTTTGTATGCTATTTATTATGTGTTCTCAAGGTAAAAAAATTCGTTTCTTAATTTCAGAGATATTTTAGGTTAAACCTGTTTTAACCCTCTCTTCGAATCGTAACTTTTCGGGAACGGCTTTATGTATACTATAAATGGAAATGACGCGTGTGTGTTGTTTACTTGCTTTTGTTTTTTATTAAGGTTAATTTACAGCGCGCTTCATCGATGCATGAAATTAGCTAGATATGCTCGCTAATCGGAGGCCGAGAAATACGTTTAACAATACTTTTTTCTGCACTTCGATATTAATCGTGTTCTCTCTTTTATAAATGGAAATATGAAATTTATGGACAATTTTCTGTTTTTATAATAAAGATTCACACTTATTAGATAATTGAAAGAAGTATAATGAATAAACATATTTTAAATTTAAAATATATACTACAGTTCTAGCAACGATAAATTCATTTGGAGGAAGCTACGTGCCAGTGAATTGGCAGCAGTTTTTGTTTGGCGATAGCTCGATTGGTGGAAAATACAGTGTTTCTAGTGTAGAAGATGTGCCTGAAAGCGTAAGAGTCAATGAATCTTCCATGACAGCTTAAAACAGAATGACATAATATTCCCCCTACCTCTTCTTGTATAGCCCCGCATAAGAATTTTAGACAGAGGTGTCCGCAATTGTATGTGTCAAAATCTTGATTATATTTAACTTCATCTACTCCAAGGTATAGTATTAAATCTAACGGCGGTCGAAGATCACCAAAACTATCGAAATATACAACATTTTTGCCTCTTTTTCTATATGCAACCCAATGTCCCGGGGCCGCTAGCATCATCTAGATTAACTACAGCTGATTCGCTATAGCGCGGTCCAGAATCAGGCAATGCATTTCTCATAAATACTCCTCGAAAATTAGGTATTTTTAAAAGTTTTGCATATTTAATATGTCGGCATCGGTAAGTACTCGCTGAGGGAATTTTATTTGGTCGAACTTTATTTTTTTTAAATGAAGACCTAACCCTACTTTATGTGGTTTAAGATATAAACCATTGCCCAATGCTACACTTTCCATAGTTTTATTATGTCTTTTATTCTCTTCCAACTGCTGCTTAGCGGCTTTTGCGTCGTTTACAGCTTTTGCTATTCCAGCAGCTCCACCGGCTAGAGCGCCAGTTGCACTTAAATCTGCAAACAGAGGTATGAGAAATAGTAACATACCACCTGTTTTCGTGGGGACTGGCAAAATGCACGGAATTTCAATATTCTTTTTACCTCCAGCTTCCTTAACAGCACTCCGAGCTTTTTTCAAAGCTAATCGAATTACTTTGAGAGTACATTTACTAGGCATTGATTTAAAAACAGCAGATTTGGAAATTTTTTTCAAAGAAACTTTCTTTTTTAAACCCTTACCAACTCTAGCACGTTTTTTACTTCTCTTTTTCTTCAAACTCATACCAAATCTGGATTTTAATTTCATACCCAAGCGGAAATCATCTTAGCTTATAAATAATAAGAAAAAATAGTAACAAATAATAACTGTTAAAATGTTTTATACATATTCCCAAATCTAGACTTTATTTTTTTTTTTTGTCAAAAGTTATTATTTTTTATTATTTTATTTATTTTTTCAGTCATTGACATACAAAGAAAATATATTGATCTTCAAAAAAAAAAGAATAAAATATAATAAGTGTTATACATTATTATTATATATTATGTTTTTATATTATTTTTTATTATTTGTTTTTCATTTTTTTCCTTATAATAACTATTACTAACACCTACATTCCAAAATGGTTTCATGTATGAAAAAAATAATAAAAAATAATAACTAATACTAATAATTGAAAGCAGTAAATAAATCAAAATAAAAATTTATGACAGTCCCAAATCTGGACATTTATAACTGTTATTATTTTTTATTATTTTTTTCTAAGAGTTATAATTTTTTATGAATAGTTAATAATTATTATCTGTAGACAAAATTTTCACCTGGGTAGTATTAGTTATAGCGTACGCAACCGCTTTTTCGCCGAAACCAACGTCTTTTGATTTAACGCGATTCCAAGCTTTTTCAGCTAAAATTTTATCGGCTTCGTTCCTCGCCTGAATGTTTTCGCGATTTTTAGAGTAAGCTATATCGTGCTCTTTGCAAGCAGCGTCGAGCGGATTAATTCCAAGATCTCCTCGAGCTAAACGTTTTACTAACTTAGTGCCTGGACCGCAGTACTGATAACCAGGTATGTGAAGTTCAAATGGAAGTTTATTGATAATTTTATTAACTAAACCGCGTCCGCGTTTGTGAATGATCATCACTCTTCGAAAGTCAACAGACAACTGATGGTGAAAGCTATATAAGGCTGCTATTTATAGTCTTAGCAATCAGTCGTGATTTGGTTTTCATAGAGTGAAGATCATGAATTTTAAAGAGCAAACAATAAAGTTACCAATAGAAAATTTGGACGCGCTCGTAGAACATAATAAAAGAGCCAAGCGGCATGGTGATTTACTTCCCGATAGTATACGAGCCTTTTCTGCGGTCCGTCAAACTGCGGCAAAACAAATAGTTTACTTGCTCTCATAACACATCCTAATGGTGTTAGATTTGAAAATGTATATGTATACTCAAAGTCACTCAATCAACTGAAATATAAATTTTTAAATGAAATCTTACAACCTATAGAAGGTGTACAATATTTTCCATTCAGCGAGCACGATTCAGTTGTCGATCCTGATCATGCACTTCCAAATTCTATCACGATATTTGACGATATTGCTTGCGAAAAAGAGGATAATGTTAGGGCCTTTTTCTGCATGGGCAGACATAAAAAAGTAGATTGTTTTTATCTATGTCAAAGTTATGCTCACGTCCCCAAACATCTTGTCAGGGATAATGTAAACTTACTTGCTATTTTTAGACAAGATGAAGTAAATTTAAAGCATATATATTATGATCATGTAAATACCGACATGACTTATATACAGTTTAAAGAATTGTGCTCCAAGTGTTGGAGAGATGATAAGCATGGTTTTGACAACATGGCTGACTTTCAACGAGAAAAAAACGTGCTTCGTCAACTTGTTAAGGCACGAGATGCTATTAAACGCAAATATAGAATATTAAAATTCGGAAAAGACAATGCCGAAAAGATTTTAAGTGAAACTTTAAAACCAATAGTTGATCCGCTTCAACAACTTGTAGCTCAGAAAAATAAGACTATAAAACAAAGTAGCGTTGAACATAAAACAGTCGAACAGAGTAGTGTCAACCAGGACGAAAGTTCTGACAGCGATTTGAATGATATGATTATAGGTATACAGAATGACCACGATGCATCTTTCGAAACCGCAGGTAGTGATATCGATGATGAGTCTGATTTGTACGTCAAGGCTCTCAAGCTCAATCAGCCCCAATATCTTGGCAAAATTTATCGGGTACGAAATGTAAAAAATAAATTTTTTATTGGTAATTTGCCGATTAGCTTTTATACTAATAAAATTAAAGTTAACGGAGTAGCATACCCGAAAACTACAGGATTACTCGAATTACTCATAGCGAAACAACCAAATAAAAATAATATAAAACCAGACGATTTAACAAATTATCCCAAAATTTTAAAACTATCATCCGCTCATAAAAGGCAATATGACAAGGACGAAAGGATTCGTATTCATAATAGTAATAAATTAAATAATATTATTGCTCCAATGTTCAATATTACCTCGAAAACTGGAGAATCAACTAAAGGTGGCTCCTTACTTCGTTATAAAATTGCAAAAAAGCGTACTGCTTTAGACTACGTCTACTGGGACGATCCAAACGATTTCGTTGACCATCTTGAATTACTAACAGCTGAAAAATTTGCTGGAAATCCAAGTCACGTAAACGAGATCCACTCTATAATCGAAGAATTGCGCGAAGCGGGCTATATATATTAAGGTAGTTCTCTTGAAAATCGGCTTTACCTAACTTTTTATGTAAATTGGTATACGAGCTAATGACGTTACACTTTATTCATTTCTATAATAATAAATATGGGTAGCGATATTAAAATTTGAACTATTCGAACTCAAAGTTTGGACTTTTAACATGGGAGGCATATGCCGAGCATGGAATAAGGGCACATTTTCTTCTGCCGTGAATCGAGTTTAACCTAACTTTTTTTTGAAAAACTAGTATGAATACTGCAGGATAGTAGAAATAATTTGGTGTAATTTTTAATATGACTTGCGATACTAATTTCAAAGGTATAGCTGTTCGAAAGAAAACTCCTATGCTATTTGTATATCTATATAGTATTAGCGCGTGAGCACGTTAGTTTTTCAACAACATTTTAATACTGTTCTTTTTGCAATGAAATTTTGTAACTATTCTTTTAGTAATATACACTAAGTATTGAAGACTTTCATGATAAATTATAGTTGTAAATTACAATTTTCATAATTTCAATCAAAGTTGAGCACCACTGCTCAAGAGAACATCCTTAAGCGCACACGGATATATGTTTCATTCTTAAAATGAGCGTTGACGTTTTTGGACGTAACCTTGGAAAAACCGAAGGTAGTCGAGGACACGGTCCCTATGACATGGAAAATAAAATATTATGCAATGTTGCCGAACCTCAACAACCGAGCGATGTTATAAATTTACAAACTCTACGAAACATTATTCAAATAGAAATTCGAGGAATGATTGAAATAATTACAATACTTAGAACTAGTCTGGATAATTTGGGTACAATAGTTGATAATCATAGAGATGAGCTTAATGTTCAGATATCTCCAATAAAAGCTGACTTTTTTGACTATAAAAGAGGCTATGGCACAACTAATCAATCATTAATTCCATAAGCATGGAACACGAAAGACTAGTCGAAGAACTATACAAACCTGCCAGACGCAACTATACACGTCGAAGCTATGACGTGCGTGGTTTGGACGAAACTTGGCAGGCAGATCTCGTGGAAATCATTCCATATGCTCATGACAATAAAGGCTATAGATACCTGCTCACTATAATTGACATTTTCTCCAAATATGCATGGGCCGTTCCTGTAAAGAGAAAAACAGGCAAAGATGTCTCAGAAGCTATGAAATCTGTGCTTCTTAAAGGCAGATTACCGAAAAATCTCCATACATACGTGAAAAACCGAAAAAATCAGCGTTTTTTCAAAAATTCATATCTCCGACATTTTTAAAGATGTAGCGCATATTTCTGGCGGATCGATAGTAATTCACATGTACTTTATGTGTGCGAAAACCAGGAGCTGTGCGTAATTAGTTTTTGCGCAATCGCGATTTGAATTTTTTAGTAGTCTATTTTTGAGCGAACCTTTATGCTCGACGGGTGATCCGATTTCAATTTTCAAAAAAGATTCTGAAAGTTCAAATGTTGTACTACAAAACTTCTATCTTGGATTTTTGATTAAGTACTGTTGTATAGCCGAAAACAGTTGTCAAAGTTGATCAAAAACGCCCGAGCGCACGAAAGTGGTTCCCGTCAGCCGCCGCGCGCCCCCCACCACTCCGCCACTTTCGTGCGCTCGGGCGTTTTTGATCAACTTTGACAACTGTTTTCGAGTATAAAACAGTATTTAATCAAAAATCCAAGATAGTGGTTTTGTAGTACAACATTTTAACTTTCAGAATCTTTTTTGAAAATTGAAATCGGATCAACCGTCGAGCATACAGCTTGGCTCAAAAATAGACTACTAAAAAATTCAAATCATGATTCCGCAAAAACTAATAGTCGCACAACTTCTGGTTTTCGCACACATAAAGTACATGTAAATTACTATCGATTCGCCAGAGATATGCGCTACATCTTTAAAAATGGCGGAGATATGAATTTTTGAAAAATGCTGATTTTTTCGGTTTTTCACGTTTTTCGCCGTTTCTAATCATCTGATCGATTCGATCAACATCTCATTTTGTTCGTAATTTCATTTACTACAATTTATCTGCTTGGATCATCAAGATTGGTCCACTAGTTTCGGTTTTATAAGCAAAAAACCAAAAAAGCGCCTTTTTTGCATTAAATTGTTAATAACAAATAGATGGAACAGATTTGGTAGTGAAATTTATATCCCAGTTATATACTGTGGATTATTTTGCGTAGTATAGCGCTTACTGCTAGCTGATAAGATTTATGTCACGCAAAAAACCTTTATTGATTGGCCTAATATTATAGATGTGCCTAGCCAAAAAGTTTAATTTTATAAAAAATCACGTTTTAAAAATAGTTATTCAATACGCTATAACAAGAGATAAAAAAAAGAACATGTAGCAACGAAGTCTTGATATAAGTACTCCGTTTTACATAAAAAATCAGTATATTAATTGCATAATAAAATCGATATTTAACGCGACGCAATAAGTAGATCAAAAAATTCAAATACAAATGCCATTCTCGAAAAATGTGTCACACTTTTTCCACCTATGGTAAATTCTTTCTATGAAGTGGCACATTTACTACCAAAATAGTACCATTTAATACTAACACAGGGTACCTTTTGCGCATAATATAAGATCAATAAGTTGTATGGCGTCAGCGCAGCATCATATAAGATTTACAATTTTTCATTAGTCACACGTATGATTTTCGATTTTTTAAATTATTTAGTACTTGTTCGAAATTTAGATCTGTACATATCGATAGAATATTATGCAAGTACATTGTTTATACCTTATTCTACGTAATAAAGCGTACAATTGTTGTTTTTTTTATATCCAAGCTTCTTATTATTTTATCCAATCAAACAATAGTTTCAAGTTCTATCGATTTGCCCATATATGCGTGGACTTCGCGTCCATCGTCTACATAGGTTTCAACATTGTTATATATTACGTTCTCTGGCTACTTGGGTTTAACAATTATTTAAACAATCGTCTTGCTCAGTGTGCACGTATACGTAACTCCAATGCTTTAAGTGGACCTCGCGACCCTCGACTACTTAGGTTTAAAAATTATTTAATTGATCGTCTCTTACTTTCGCACGTCTACGTAACTCCCTCAGATGCGTGGACCTCGCGTCCCCCGACCATTTGAGTTTTAGACTTTTAAATAATGTACTTAATACGTACCCCCCCCCCCCTTCCCGTCGCTTTCCATAGACCGTGGGACTGGACACCCCCTGAAGTTTCATATTTCATGAATCTATTTCATAATCTTCCATTGGAATATTACAGTAATATTCATATGTGCGCGAAACCCCTGACTTTAAAATATTTCATTAATCATTACTCGAACTGAAATAAAAGAATTCATGAAATATTCCAAGAAAATATTTGTGAAATATTTTTAGAGTATTTCGTTGGGAGAACTTATTTTTAAATTAATCGCAATTTTATTATCGCAAAAAAAAAGTTACATAAAGTTTGTTGACCTCACTAAGAATCGAACCCACGATCCTTGAGTTACCATGCACGTATTGGGTTACCTATCGCTCGCTTGAAAAAGATTGGACATTTTCATCTACATGAGGTGCACTTTCCATGATTATTCAATTTTTATTACGTTTTAGTTATTTATTATCTAAAATATTAATGGTTTATTGTTTATTTCCACAACATTTAAAGAAAATCTAGGTAAAAAATTGTACTAAATTTTCTAATAAAATTTGTAATAAAATCAAGTCAAAAGTAGATGTCTACATTATTAGCACTAAATTTTATTTTTGTTATCACATCTAAATAACAATTTTAGGAAAAAGCGTTCTTTCACACCCTCCGGAATGGGATTAAGTGTACCCTACTAATCGATTTTAGAAAAATTTAACTCATGGAATCATATGAAAAGTTAATAGGGATTACTTAATGACATTTCGGAGGGCGTGAAAGAACGCTTTTTTCTAAAATTTTTGTTTAAATACGACAAAAAGCTCAAGTTTAGGTACCGGTAAGGTAGGAAACGTGTCGGCACATCATATGGCATTGAAGAATGAATGGCATTTCATATTAATTTCAGAATCATTATTATGAAATCTTACCTGGAATATTACTGAAATATTCAATAAGGATTTCAGTGAAAATATTTGAAATATTTACAAAATGTACTTCCAGTGATATATGAAAGGTTTCTGGGTGATGACAGAAATATTCCGTCAAATTATTTCTTTAAAATAAGTGTTTCATTTTTCGCGAAATAATTTATGAAATATTATCAGCATATTCCATGAATTTTCCGGTGGAATATTACTTCTTGTTATCACTGGAATATTGCTGAAATATTCATTAAGGATTTCAGTGAACCTTTTGTTATATCCTTTCTTAATTATTCTTTTGAAATCTTCCGCGGAAATATTTCTGGAATGTTTATGGAATTTAATATTCGAACTCATATATGAAATATTTCTGGAAGTTAGCAGGAATATTCTGTAAGATATTTCATCACTATAATCTGTAAATATTTTACGAAATATTTTATGAAGTCTTCCTTGCATGTTCCATAAATATTACATTGAAATATTACATGAAATTATTTTTCGAATAGTTTTCAAATATTACCTAAGTATTCCATAAAAATTCCATTGTCACATTTCTGTTGGAATATATTCCCTTCAAATATTTCGGTCTGTGGGTTAATACTATAATAATCTCTAGTTATGCGGGAATCTTAAATGCAATTGATTTAATATTTCACAATAACTTTTCTTTGTGTGATTTATTTTGACTTATGCAACATTTAAAATAATTATTTGGAGCAACCTTTTTAGTGCGCAAAATCACGTTTTCAAATATCGCGCTTTGGAGGGAGCAGCAGTGCTGCAAACTCAAATCAATGGTAAAAAAAATCGTTCGCAAAAAATGACCCCTTTTCTAATCGGGCGCTGAGATGATTCCTTCTTATTCGGAAGCGTCATTTTGAAGGGATCCATTCTTTTTCACATTTAATTTTTTTTTTCATTTTTCTTGAGCAGACAAATACTAGAAGTATTTTTCTCCGATTTTTATAACTTCAAAATCAAGGAACACGAGAGTCACATGAGAATCATATGAAAAATCTTAAGAGTTCTCTTCTATATGCGTCTATCATTCGTTGCTATCACCAACCTCTGCGAGTTTCACAATAATTGAAGGGCTGTGTGAAAGAACGGTATAGCTTTTATGGAAATCCCATATAAGTTGTACCGTTCTTCCACACAGCTGTTCGATTATTAACGAAGATATGATTCTTATGATACCGTATTATCAGTTACAATACCATGTGCATATTAAACAAATTGTTTTCTCAATTTAGTCGCATATTTTAATAGTCCTCAAAAACGTGCTCAGTGTATCGAAAAAAAACTCCAGGTACCTTCAGATTCTTCTTACAGACTATGCGTTGCGAAAACATCGTCGCTTGGGAATGAGCGTGTAATCGTACAGTGAAACAGTCCTCAAAAACGTGCTCAGTTAGTTGAAAAAACTCTAGGTACTCTCAAATTCTTGCTACATATTATGACTTACGAAAAAACCATCTCCTAGACATATGCTCGTAGTTTTATACTTAAACAGTCTTCAAAGACGAATCTAACAGGTCGAAAAATCCCTTAGATATACCTAGAGATTTAATTACATTAATGCTCTAATACATGGAAATACCTAAGAAACGTTTAATTAATTAGTTGTAAATCGTACAATTAACAGGGGGTTTAATTATGCGTCGTATAATTCTAAATTTGGAGAGATAATTATTCTATATAAATCTATAATTATTATTAAAAAGTTAACACTTAATTAAATGAGCCTTCAATTAACGATTCATATTTACACTGTGTGCTCATTTCTAATTACATAACACTACAAAAAAAAATACACACTCAATGTTTTTTGACACTTTTGTACTTACAGCTAGTGCACAGCGAGCATTATAGATTATAACTATCTTATTTTTTTATTATATAATATTTTATTACATGTATAATAAAATCTAATTTACCAAGTCGTTTTATTGAGTCAGTTATTAAATATTCTTATGAGATTATTGTATTTTAGAATCAAAATTTTTATTTAAAATAATTACAGACAAATAGTTGGAAAGCGATGTCAGGAGGGAAGGTTAAAAAGTAGAAATACTAAATAATAGAAAAATGGAGAGCAGAGTGGCAGAACTTTCAAGGAAAATAGGAGAGATGAGAAGAAAGTTAAAAGATATTAAAGGGAGAGTATAGAACAGTAAATCGACGGCTGAGAGGAAGAAGGCGCTATCTCGGCTCGAGTAGGGAAGAAGTCGCTATCTCGGCGTGAGCTCCGAAGAAGGCGCTATCTCGGCTCGAGCAGCGAAGAAGGCGCTGTCTCAGCGCGAGCTCCGAAGAAGGCGCTATCTCGGCGTGATTTTTTTTTTCTTCAATTTTATAGGGGCAGCCCTACGCGCTCGCATATGTGTCCCGCGGTAAGTGGTGAACGTCGTCTGCCGAAATATTTTTTCCAAGCTTGAGACCAGGGATTCAACATTTTTAATTAATTGATTGGAAACTAACAACTGAAATTTTAGTTTATAATTAAACCGGCTTTAATTAATAACTAAATTTTAGTTATTAATTAGATGCCCGTTCAACTAACAACTACAATTTAGTTTTTAGTTACCCGACGTTCAACTAATAACTTCTAATTCTTAGTCAAACGACATACCTACAACTAATAACTTTTAGTTCTTAGTTGAACAGGTATCTAATTAATAACTAAAATTTAATTTTTCGTAACTAGGCGTTCAACTAACAACTAAAATTAACTTTTTAGTTACGCGGCGACCAACTAATAACTTTCAGTTCTCTTCTCGCCACTCGCCGCGGGACACATGCGACCGGCTGCCACTACAAAATTGAAGAAAAAAATCGCGCCGAGATAGCGCCTTCTTCGGAGCTTGCGCCGAGATAGCGCATTCTTCGCTGCTCGAGCCCAGATAGGGCCTACTTCGGAAAATCGGAAATCGCGCCGAGATAGCGCCTTCTTCGCTGCTTGAGCCGAGATAGCGCCTTCCAACTCTCAGCCGTCGAAATAGAGTTGAGAAAAGCGATGGAGAGTAAGAGACAGGAGGAGAAAAAGAAAATGAGAAAGAGAAGGCTGAAGGAGCTAAAAAGAAAACTGGAAAATATTGAAAGAAGAAAGAGTAACAGAAAAAAAAGAAGATGGAAAAAGAATTAGGTCAATAGTAAGATTGTACATGCAAAGATAGCTAGAATGGAAAGGAGAACAAAAACTTTGATAATAAAGAGAGGACATTGCTGGGAGGAGCAAATAATGGTAACGATTGGTTGAAGGAGAAGAGAAGAGACAAGATATGGAGTAAAAGGGAAGAGTACGGGAGAAAGGGCGTAATGAGGATGGATGATTGAATTTCAAGGAAAGAAGAGTGAAATACAGAATGATCATAGAAGCAAGGAAGATGAGAGGTGGTCAGAAACATCCAAGGGATGTATAGCTTGAAAGTTAAGGTGGTAAAATATAGAAGGACAATCATTGGAAATTAATGGTATTTATGGAGAGAAGACAAATGGATGGAGATGAGAGGAGATAAAAAGAGAGAAGGAAGAAGATTATAATGTAAGCGTTTAAAATTAAAATGGATAGAAGAAGAATTATGTACGTAGGTGGAATGGGTGATGTAGTGCGTTAACAAAATTTTGTTTGTGGTTGATATATAACGGTTTATTAAATTAAGATACCTCATGTTAAATATCGTCGGCTAAGAGATAAAAGAGGACAACTCGTCCGAGCGCTAAAAAACCAGATTATTCGATTGAGCGCTATAAGAAACCAGACAACTTAGCCGAGGGTTATGAAGTCGAAATACGATTCCTATTCAGTGGACAGTTCAACATAATGGCAAAGCCAGGACTTGGGTTCTCGTAGACGTACTTTTAAAAATGTACGTTTATTCAAAGTTCCAAATCAGCTATTCGATGAGCTTCTCGAAAAAAACAACGCATGTGTAGTATACATGGATGGTAACAAGTCTTCTAATGCTAAATAATGCGGGTCAGCTGTTTTTAGCCCAAACAGAAATTTTAACATTAGTATTTACTAATGTTAATAATCGTGAAAGATGCCTCTGTATTTACGGTGGAATGCGTTGCCCTAAATGATGCCACGATGCCGTTGACAAATTAAAGAACAAAAATATTATTTTCTCGGATTCCCTTAGTACTCTTCGAACATTAAATATTACAATAAAAAACTTTATAATATCTTCATGCAAAAAACTGATAATAGATTTTCCATCTCATATTATTACTTGATTCTATCTCACTCAGAAGTCCGAGGAAGTAAAGTAATTGATGATGTAGCCTCAATCCATGATAAGATAAACATGAATGCTAAATACTATTCACTGTCCTGTACAAAAACTTCAAACAAAATGCATACGAAACAGTTAAAAAGTAAGCCTTACAAAAGCAAAATGTTTGAATCATACTATCAAAATCGCTAGAAACGTTGGTTTGACAAAATAAACTTACGAAGAGAAGTGATTGTAACTATAAATCACATTATGTCTAATTATTATAATCTTGGAACATCTCTGTGAACTTGAAGACATTAATTACGTACTATGGCAGTGCAGATTATATGAGTCAGAAAGATTCCAGTTGATTAGAAGCTTGAGAGAGTTTAAACTACAGTTACCGCTAAACATTATGTATATCTTGTAGCCAATTAAAACATTTTCAGTTACACAAAAGAACACTATCAATTATAATATATGTATTCATAATATTATATAAATTATCTGTAACAAATCAAATTATGATTTTTTAAAACAAATAAATTAATTATACAAAAAAATACATTAATGAAGATTTTTATTAAGGAAATAAGTCATTGTTGACATTAGCAAAAAACAAAATATTTATAATATTTTCACAAATAATCTATAGATTAAAGAAAGTATAATAAACTAAATGATTAATAATAATTATCATGTAAATTAAAATAGTATTAGAAATATTTAAAAATTAATAATAAACATGTAATTGATAAGAGTACTTTTATGAATCAAAAGTGGAAAGTTGCAAGACAGTATTTGCAAAACCATTCATCGTCTATAATCTTCTCGGATTCATTGGCACATTTAAAATGGTACCATCGAAGACATGAATCACAGGCAAGAGTACCATTAGCAGCTTCTTTTTTGCATGTGGGGCACGTATATAATTTTTCCTCTTTCTTCTTTTTAACAATCTTTTCGAGGTATATTAGTCCATCCTCAGATATGTAATACTTCAGTACTTCAATATTTACTTCTGAATCCATAAAAGTGTCACTAAGTGTGACAGGGGTTATATGTTCAAGATCATTGTATTCAATCTCATATGTCCTTTCTAAAACGTTCTTAATAGTATTTTTATCTACTAAAAATTTGAGCAAGGTGATAGCTTTTTGGACCCACTTCTTTCTCTTGTAAGCTTGTAAATTCTGAATGGGTAGTCCAATAGTGTTTACATTTTTACTTCCTAATGGTCTCCCACGACAAAGCTGTTCGCTAAATACAATATCATCGTCTAAAATGCTGCTTTCATTAATGTGAAGCAATGAATGATTTTTATCGGTCGAAAATGTAGAGCATAATGCACCATTTTCTTTTTCAACTGAAAGAAAAATTTTAATATTTTTTATGTAGAAGCCCAATAGAAATTTAGAAAAATAAATATTAAAAAAATTTATAAATTTATGAAAATTATCAACAATTTTTACCTTGTTCTTTTACTTCAGAAGAAGAATTCATTTCACATAATTTCTCCCCATCAATTTCTTTAGAAGGAATATCATTTGAAAAAAGCATTTCCAATGATTCATTTAAATTCTTGAGTATACCATTGTTATCATTTATTGTGGTTTGTGCTTCATTTTCTCTTATTTTTTTTTCTACAAATGATTTACATTTTTCATTGTGTGAAAATACTGATTTCTTGGTAATTTCTAATGAATTTTTAGCCTTTGTAAGTAACATCTTGATAATGAAAGGACATTCACATTTTTGACTAATTTTGAATCGCTTTGTTGCTTTTTCCGATTGCCGTGGTAAACCAAATCGAATACATTGCATTGATAGTGAATGATATTTTAAAATATCATTACCAATGAAAGAATGCGTGTGCACTTTTGAAACTTTATAACCAGTTTCCTTCTCATATTTTGAAAAAAAAGTTTCAATTTCAGCCGCCGATTGAAAGGTCTTACCAACTCGTAACTCTTCCATTTCTTTTTTAAGTATAAAATCACTTTTTACACAAAAACTAACTTGCATGTATTTTATTCTCTTATGGTCAAAATGAAGTACAAATGAAGTATCACATTGTCCTTTGTCATTGTTCCTTGCACAAGTATAAGCAGGCTACGACGTCTTCTCGCTTGTCATTTGTTTTTAACTTTCAACTTTTAAGTACAACAGTGCTGCCACCATTTGAAACGCACGAACCAATAGCGCGCGAAGCGAATCAAAATACAAAATTTGTAAAATATTCTTAAGTTTAATTAATTTTTAGTGTTTCAGGAGTGAAAGGCTTATTTACATACTAAAGACATACTAAGGATAAAGATTAAAAATAATTTACATTTTTTTAATCTTTTTTCTAGATTTTTGTAATTTGATAGTGCTTTTTGTAAAGTATCTTGGTCGACCACGTACTTTAATTGCGGCTGGTACAATTATACTTCTTTCCTCAGAGTTAGAAGTTTCCAAATTAGATAACATATTAGCTTCATTATTTAAAAGATTCATTAAATTATCTAAAGGCACTTCAATATTATGACGCCACAATTTTTCGATCAATTTTAAGAGCTTTAATCGATTTTGAAACGTTTTTTTACTGTTAAACTCCCTAATTAAGCAATACTATTGGTTACAACCAACAACATCTTTCGCCTTTTCGATAATGAATTACAATTTCTAGCCGCTGGTGCAGTTATCATAATTTCTGGATCTGGCAAAACTCTGGGAAAAGTATTAGATTGTATTTTATTTAATACAGGCTGCTTTTCAAAATCATATTGTTTTGTCCAGCGTTTGTCACACATATCCAAAAGGCATAAATTTAATCCAAAATTTTTCCTTACAGCAAATATGTGTCGACATGGAAGTTTCATAGATGTGAAATCCATACATTCACAATCTACTGTAGTGGTTTCAATCATTGTAAAGCGAAACTTGATCCAACAGCTTTGTCTGCTTGTATGAACTTCATAAAAAGACATTGGCTCATGTCTTTCATACTGGTCCAGAACTTTCTTAAAAGCAGTAGGTGTCAGATGTATTTCATAAAAGTTTTCCACACTTCCATCTGCATAACTTGTGAGTGGTCTTTTATAAATATTCTGAAGTAAAGTAAACTTAATAAATTCATTCCTTCTGTTGTAGTAACGAAAGAAACCAGACACGAAGTCTTTAAATGTGCTATTACACTTAATTTCATTCTTTAGTCTAGCATTCGTCGATTCGACATGGTTATTAGTATAACTGTCAAAATTATGCATACTCATGCCATATTTAGTCCACTCATTTTTGTTGCAATGCCAATTTTTGTTGAAATAGTTCTGAACTATTTTAGGAACTGTTCGAGAAAATTTTTCATACAGAATATTATATTCTTCTGAAGAAGAACTTTTTGTTAATTTATTTAACAATTCCAGTGACTGCTCTCGTTCAGCTGTTGTGATCTTCATCTGACTTCTTGTGATTGTTCGTGAAAAAACTTTCAAGACATAAAATTGGCATAAGTATAACGAAGCATGTGGAAAAACTTGTTTTATTACTTTTCTTTCTGTTAAGTCTTTATCGGTTATTATACATTTTAATTTTGCACATGCTTCTTCATTTTCACTTCTAAAAATGTTAAAAAATGCTTCTAAAGTCAATGAAGATTCGTCAGATAAAATGCCAACTGCTACAATTTGAGTCATGTTATTCGAATCTTGTAAGACTACAAGAATGACGGTTAACTTCCTTCGCAGTAAATTGTAAACTGTGTCTACAAATATTATTTTCGGCCAGGCAATGAAGCTATTCTTCATTTCTGCTGTAGCAAAATATAAAACTCTGAACAACTTTTCTTCCTTTCCATCTATGTTTTTTGTTTTTTCAGTTACAACCTTAACTGTGGCATCTATAACAAAATAATTACAATTAAACCATGAAACAGATAGTAATTTAATAGTAAATCTAAGCTAGTTTTAAAAATTCGATATTTAAATTTGAAAAAGTTTTCAAAAACATAAATCTAAAAAAAATGTTTTTTCAAAAATTAAATGTAAGTATAATTATAAACAAAATATAAATATAATTTATTTTATAGTTTTTTTTTTAGATTTAATCAAAGCTTATATCCATAAACAACAGTAATTATGAACATTGATAGTAATTGAGTATATGTACGTACTGTATGTCTTCCTTAAGTACATCACAGCATCAGACAATGAGTCAGAATTTTTATCTTTCAAAGATCTAGCAAAGTTTTCCAAGTCTTTGGCTGTCATGTGAATTCCCTTATCTTCTAAAACTTTATCCCTTATACGAGGTTTCGGGGTATTCAATTTTAGAAGATTTGCTACAAATTCTTTATTTTCTTTTGTTTGTAGTCTTCTATTTTCTGGTAAAAGGTGAAAGAATGCCTGTCGATAATAATGTCTATCTTAGTATGCCAAATATTTTTAAATAATTGACAAAAAATGAAATACGTAAGTAGATCAAACATAATTAAATATTTATTTTTTGAAATTACCTCGGATCCCTCATGGTTAATGTGACTCAAGTCTAATTCTTTTATACATAGCTGTTGATTATCTATTGTCAAAGTCAGATGAATAAAAGCCGTGCAGAAAGATTTTATGGTTCTATAAACAACAAAAATTGCAAATCAAATATCAACTTATAAGATATGGGAAACTGTATAATTAGTGACCAACAATTTAGTTATTTTATAGTAATTACATCTCTCATTAACAATATTTATACTATAATATTAAAATATAATTTGTACATATATACCTTGTATTTCCCTCATTCCTTTCTCTATTTAGTTTATTTCTCTTGGGTGGACCGTACTTGCAAGAAAGTTTTATATATATGTAAATGCAATCTTTATTGCTTCCTTCTCTTGGGTGGGAATCCAATTTTTTACAGTTATCAATTACAAACCATTGCTGAACATTTTTTTGATATGTTTCTAAGTGTTTCTTAAATTCGTTCCACGAATTGAACTTTTGACCACAAATAATTGTATGTGGAACTTCCTCAAGCAAGCTTTCTGCCATTCTCTTGCATAGCTATCAAACTTCAGATGAATGAAGAAGTACATACAATCGCAGGCAAACCTGCTGAATACACAATTGTGTTACGTGCAAGAGACATAGAATTTTCTGATTGAGATTCACACACCTTTATGAAAACACAATAAAAAAGAAAATAATCCCTCTATAAAAAAAGCTTCCTCGGCATGGTCGATGCGACGGCAGGGTTGACGCCGCGAGGATTCTGACTCCGAAACGGAATCATTTGTCTAACTTCAGAGCGAACCAGAACGGAATCATTCGACTGAGTTCAGAGCGCTGCTTCGGCAGATTCTGGCGAAGGCAGCATATACTATAGCAATTACAGCGAATCTACATTGCATGTGCTATGCTCTCTATGCTCACGTGTGCCATAGCGGATAGCCGTAAGTATCATTACCGAATTAGTAATTGGCATAGTTTCAAGTTTATTAAAAATAAAATACGTAGAATCACTAAAACTCTTGGTAAGAGTTAAGTATAAACTGTTAAAAAATGTTATAAAATGTATGAATTTGGACGTTTGTAATAATAGTTATAATAATAGTTAAATTAATTAAATATTATTAATTCTTCTTAAATAGTATTCAAAATTCATTAGTTTAATTATTATTAGTTAATAATAGTTTAATTGATTACCAATTATTAATTCATTTTAAATATCATTGAAAATTATTTGAAACTGTTTCAAACTCGTAAAAACTATTTGAAAATGTGTCCAAAATCCTACATTTTGTAACATTTATAAACAAGTTTAAAACAGTTAAAAACAGTTTTAAGTAATTTTTAACAATTATTAACTGTTATTGACATTTATAATTTAGGACAGGGTGAATAAAAATTATTCGAATAGATACTTTGTGAGTTTTATTTTTCATTTCAGAAAACGTGTACATAATTAGGCCAGCCATAGGACTAAATTTTTGAGCTGAGAACTGATTGAAAATGATTATTCTGACAGAAGGTGGAAAGTTTGTGTTATATTGAGTGAAGACCCATTAGTTATTTGGAATCATCTGTTATCTATGAAAATCATAACTTTTTTGGATTGCTTTGAAATACATTTTGACTGCAATCTTGGATGCCTTCATTAAAATGGACGCAAGAAAGTAATTTGAAGGTTCTATTGAATTTAGACATACAAGTAGGTTTAAAGAAAAAAAAAAGGATTTGCTTTAAGTTTACAATTCTTTATATTCAAGATAGTTAATAACTATAAAATAGTTTGTGGATATATAGTGAAGAAAAAAAGAATATATTAGAAACAAGAAATACAACTCATAAAACCAGTCAATCACCAATAGTGCCGTTGAAATTTATACTCTGTATTAAGTTATAGAACAAAATCTAAATGAAATTTAAAAACCTAATATACAGTGATAAAGAAGACTTGTCTAAACTGGCTTAGATTAAGCTTTAGTTTACAATAGGATTAGTCAAAATACATTTTGTCAAAAATATAGAAACATAAATATCAGTGCAATTTCAATTGGTTACAGCTAAGGGAAGAAATGTTATGCTAGTTATTGGAGATACATAGATGCTTGCGTTAACCAATCAAAAATTTTACTGTTACATTTACAGTTCTGAGCCTCGAATTATGATTTGGTTCAGAAACTATTATTATTTTACAGACTGATTAGTGTTTTATCGAATGTTAATATATTAGAAGTATTTTCAAAATACTGAGTAAAAAGCTTATTTATTTTCAATTACAGTATGTAAATGGATAGTGAATTTTCCATGTGTTATTTCTAAAGTAAGTTAAAAAAGTGTAATTACAGAAAATTTATTGGTTGGTCTTCTTTTTTATCATACATTTTACAAATTATAGTTTTATAAACTAATTGATATAAGACACTAAGTAATACAAAATACCAGAACAAACCATAATTTAATCGATATCAACTTTTTTAAATACATCAAACTTATAAATGTATATTTCGTTTAAATGGTGCTCTGGTACACATTAGATTGAAAAATATGCTAATGCGATCACTTTTATTTACTTGTGTGTATCTAACTGGCGCAGTTGATATGTGAAACATAAAATACCTGTTTTTCATGACATTTTCATTTGCTTTAGTAAACCAGAAATAATTTCATTAATGTACGTAAGTAGCATTCAAAACCTATTAAAATGTACCCGTATAATTTTCTTCATATCCCTTTTAATTACTGATTAAATCAGAATATTACAAAGTTTGAATTAATTAATTTGAAAATTAATTTTTTTACTTAAGCGGACAAGCTTCTAGTTGCATCTGCAATATAAACATATCTGTATAGATTGTAATCTTACAGGTAGTGTTTATACCCACATATCACGAAATATTTCACAGAAAGATTGCAGAAATGTTTTTATGTCCGCATCTTTTTTCGTGCCGCAATGTCACATTAAATGTTTCTGAAAGTTTCGTGAAAACTTGTAAGAAATGTTTCTAAAATATTCCAGAAGTCTTTCAAAAAGTATTTGTATAATCAGTAACTTACCATGAAATATTTCAGCAATATTTCATGAAATATTGCAGAAAAATTAAAAAAAAAATTCTACATTTATCACTTTTTAGAATGATTCATAGAAACCTTTCATGAAAGTTTTCTGGAAGATCGAAATGTCTGGACGAATACTGGAAGAAAGCTTACAGGAAAGATTTTAAGTAATATCTTTCAAGAAACCTTTCAGAAATTTTTCTTTAAGTTCTTGAAAGTAGTAACCAATCTTAAAGCTATGATATGAAATATATAGTAGAATTCTCTAATAAGTATTAACAATTTTCGCATATTTTTCACAAACTTAATTCTATATTAATGGCAATATTATAATAAGCGCAGAAAATATTTTACATCAAATTTTTCGACCTGACCGGGAATCGAACCCACGATCTTTGGGTTACTACGCACGCACGCTATCCGTTACGCTATCGCTCGCTTGAAGGACTTCGGGCATTTTCATGTAAGTAAGGTGCACTTCCCACAATTCTTTAATTGTTATAATTTTGATTATTTTTATTTAAAATAATTGTGGTTTTAAAAAATTATTTATTTAATTCGTTAAATTAAAAAATATGGTGTCGGTAAGGTAGAAATCAAACCAGTATACTAAATTGATTTTTCTAAATAAAGAAAATATTTACTTGAATTATTACTTTGAATAAACATGTTTTTATGAAATACGAATAGAATAGTTTAAACAAAGTTCTGAGTATAGTATTTAAATATACGGTGAGAGTCAAAATTGCGTTCTTCCGAAAAACTGTTTAAAAATTTTTTAATTAATGTTGCCGCAAACTTCCCAAAACAGTTCGTGAAATGTTTGTATCCTCTGTCCACACCATACACGTAATATTTCAGAAAAGTTTCAGAAACCTTCCGTGTAATGATAGTGGGAATGTTTACGCAATATTTCTTGTAATCTTTCGTGAAATATTTATGCAAGGTTGTGGAAATATTGGTTCAAAAAGTTTGAAACCAACTTCTGAATATTTCGAGAAACTTTGCTGAAAAGTTTCTGTAACATTTTGTGTAATATTTCAAGTATCTTAACAGGAAGCTTGCCTGAAATATTTCAATAAAGGTTGGGGCAAACTTGTCAAAACATTTCGTGAAATTTTCCAGTGAGTGCATGATGAATCTTTCACGAAATGTTTCTACAAGTTTTCTACAATATTTCTTGTAATATAACAGGAAATGTTTAAGCACGCTTTGTCGTCTTACTGCTGCAATATTGTAGCAACCTTTCTATGAAACATTTCATGAAATATTTCAGTGGAATATTTAGTGCTATGTGGGTATAGCTATAATCATTACAAGTTGATTTTTGTACCTTTGTATACAAAGTCCACAATTCACTTTTTCGAGAAATTATTTATGAACTAGATGACTTGACTGCATGAAATAATAGTTATGGTATCTTTATAAATTACATTTTCAAAAAGTTAATATTTGGCATTTATGTATTTTTAAAAGTATCCATTTTCATTTATTATAGAATAATTTATTTTTAAAATCATGTAAAAATATTTAAAAAACTATTTTTAATAATATAATTCATAGAAACCAGAATCATAAAAGCAAAGAATCAAATAAAATATTAAAGTCCTTTAGTTCATCTGGTTCAAATATCTTGCAACTGTATTGTGAATCATATATTTATATCTATAGAGAGATCAAAATAAATTATCAAGATGTGAATATTGCAGCTAAGATAGTGTAGCTACAAGTATAAGTATATATTTAAAATTTACTATTATAGAACGATATCTAGCAATATCGAATTTTTATATTGCAAGTCCATAACTATGTGGCATGATGTCACTTTCAATGAAATATAAGGTGACTGACTTGTCTATACTACAGACACGTCGAGTTGCACAGAATAATTAATTTTTCTAATCACTTTATACTGAAAGATAAATATAATATAAAATGGTCTTCTAATTATTTTTTTTTTGCGTGAGAGTTTGCTCAAACATAAAATACAAATGATCATAAGTATATTCTATAGAAGTTGACAGATATAAAAACAGAACAAAAACTTTCTTTAAGAAAATTATACGTATTAGTGAAAATACCGTTTACTTAAGAAAATTTGACCTTAACATAATTCAAGAATTAATTGTGGGGAATGTTAGAGCTGATTGTTTATAAGTTTTCATAATTTTATCAATATATACAATACATTACAATTGATATTATACAATGAATTTTTCATAATTATGATTGTTAAATTTATAAGTGAAAATTATTAAGAAAATATAAGGCATTTCTGTAAGTAAACGATATTTCAGTCGTGGATCCAAGGGGAGCTGAAAGTGGTGACCCCCCCCCCCCCCACTCCAAACGGACAAAGAAAATATTTTAATACAATAAATTCCTAAAAACTAAATAGGCGGGGCCGCCAGTTTTATCTAAAAGAGTATCTACATACTTACAGGATCAAACCAAAACTATTCAGTGGAAAAACAAAAAAATCCCAAAACCAAAACCCGTAATAATACACTCTCGAGCATACAAGTAGGGAATTACCTGTAGACGTGTAACACCATTATTTAAATACTTTTTAAACTCAAGTAGCCGGGGGACAAAAGGTCCACGCATATAAGAGAATTACCTAGACGAGCATCTGTAAGCGAGACAATTATATAGTATATTGTGTACCAAGGGCTCAAAGTAGGCCTTTTTAGACCGCGAGTGTGGAGTTTGCAGTACGAGTCGTAGGTGAGCTAGCACGAGCCGAAGGCGAGTGATGCGTTTCGTGAACCGAAAACGAGTGTACCTACTGCAAACACACGAAGTCAAAAGGCCCACTAACCCCTAGGTGCACACACCATATTTTTGTGACTTATGTATTGATTTTCGGGGTTTTTGAGACTAAAAAGCAAGACTAAATTGATTTTTGCTTTATGACAGCGAAATACTTGAAGTAATAAATAAGAAAAAACTTGTTAAAAATAATAAAAAATCCGTCACAAATTTGTAACGAAATGTTGGTGTTGAACTATAGAAAAAGGACTTTATTCCTTTTTTTAAAAATAAAAAAATGTTCATTCCTTCAAAAGTTACAAAGATTTGAAGTTGAACGTCGAAAAGGCATAAAAAAGGTCGGCGCTGCCGAATCCAGCGGTTTGAGCTCCTTGTATATCAATGAATTAAGTAGATGAGCAGCATTAAGCAAGAGAATAATTAAAATAAATTTAAACTCAAGTAGCCGAAGGTGCGAGGTTCATGCATAGAAGGGAGTTACGTAGACGTGCGACACTATTATTTGAATAATTTTTAAACTATGGTAGCGGGGGGATGGGAAGTCCATGCATATATCTCAATTAAAAAGACGTGTAACACTAATATTTAAATAATCTTTAAAAGTAAGTAGGAGGGGGGATCCGAGATCCACGCATATAAGGCAGTTACGTAAACTTGCATCCCGACTATTCAAAAATAACTTTTCAACCGAAGTAGCAGGAGCATACCAGGTCCACTCACATAAGAATTTACGAAGACGTGCGACACTATTATTTTGATAATTTGAAAAACCCAAGTAGCCGGAGGTTGGGGATCCACGGTTATAAATGAATTTAGTAGACTAGCAGCAGTACGCATGAAAATTATTTAAATATTTTTTTTGTCACACAAGCACGATTTTCGCGATTTTTTGACCTATTACGGAAACTAAAAGTGACCGTTTATAGACCGGCGGGCAATAATTGAAAAATGCCTGCCTCTCGTCGCAGCAGGCAATAAAAATTGATAAACGCCCGCTGCCCATAAGCTTCGTTTTTTCTAAAAAAAAAGCGAAAAACAATACTTGTGTTACAAAAAATATGGTGTGCACCAAGGGCTAAGTGGGCTTTTTGACCTCGTGTGGGCAGCAGTACTCGTCTTCGACTCGCAAAACGCACTCGCCTTCGGCTCGTGCTAGCTCGCCTTCGACTCGTACTGCACACTGTACACTCGGTCTTAAAAAATCCACTTTTCACCCTTGGTACACAATATACTATTAAATCTAAATAGGAGGAGCATACCCGGTCCACTCACATATAAGCGGATTACGAAGACGTTGGACACTATTATTTTAATAATTTGTAAACCCAAGTAGCCGGGGGTTGCGAGGTCCACGCATATAAAGGAGTTACGTATAGGTGGGTCACTATTATTTAAATAATTTTTAAACTCCGGTAGCCGGGGGAGGGGCGGTCCGCGCATATACGGCAATCAGGAAGACGTAAAACACTAATATTTCAATAATTTTCAAACCGACGGAGGCGGGGGATGCGAGATTGATAGTTGAGTAGACGTGCGATATAATTATTTCAATAATTTTCGACCCTCAGTAGCCGGGGGATAGGAGGTCTACGCACATAAGAGATTCACGTAGAGGCGCAGCACAGTTATTTCAATGATTGGTATACCCAAGAAGCCGGAGTATGCAAGTAGGTCCACGCATATCAATGAATTGCGTAGGCGTGCCGCAGTAACAAAGATAATTTGATTAATTAAGGGTGTGGTGCCATAGCCGTACGTATCATTACCGACTTAGTAATTGGCATAGTTTCAAGTTTATTAAAAATAAAATACGTAGAATCACTAAAAATCAAGAGAATATCCTTCTGCAATTTTGGACGTACTATCACCCAGCAAAAGTTTCAAGTCGAAATATCAAGTGGTTTTTGCAAAAACTTTAAACGAAATCGAATTTTGATTTGTTTAAAGTTTTTACAAAAACCACTTGATATTTCGACTTGAAACTTTTACTGGGTGATAGTACGTCCAAACCTGCAGAAGGGTGTTCTCATGAGTTTTTGTGATTCTACGTATTTTATTTTTAATAAGCTTGAAACTGTGTTAATTGCTCGGTCGGTAATAGTAGGACTATCCACCTTGTTAAGTAATTTTTAAACTGTAGTAGACGGGGGATGCGAGATCCACGCATAAAAGGGAGTCTCGTAGACGTCCAACACTATTATTTTAATAATTTGTATACCCAAGTAGGCGTGGGATGCGAGGGTATTTAAATAATATTTAAACCCAAATAGCAGGGGCGTACAAGGTCTACGCATATACGGGAGTTAACCAGACGCGCGACACTATTCTTTCAAGAATTTGCAAATTCAAGTAGCCGTGGGTTGCGAGCTTCACGTATATAAATAAATTTTCGAGTGAAAAAATTTTCCAAAGCTTCGCGTACCGAAAAGCTCTCCGGAAAATTTCGCGTACCTAAAAGCTTGCCGGAAAATTTCGTGTACGCTACAAAGTGCCAAACACTGAATGCGCACGCGAAGCACTTTTACTCTTTAGCGTATGCTACTTGACTTTAGCGTGCGCTATTTCACTTTCGCGTACGCTACGGAACTACACTCAGAAAAAAATCCTCCTGATTCAAAGAGAATCAGCCGGAGGATTTTCTGCTAAAAATGGCGCCTGGAGGATTTCCTCCTGCTAGGGGAGGAATATCTGCTCGGTCCAATGCTGTACTGCATCAGGAGGAATTCCTCTTGCTGTCAACAGTATCATCATCTGGTATTAGGAGGCAAAATCGTTAATGTAAAAAAATATTAATTACACAATTACGCTTGTATACACGTGTAATTGCATGAAATATTACAAATTATAAGCAAATATGAAGAAATAAATTAGGAAATAATACGAAGTTTCTGAAAAAAACATTAAAAAATTTTATGAAGAAAATCTGAAAAATTCGCGACTGTGGGAATCGAACCGAGAACCTTTAGATTGAGAAGCCAAGCTCTTAACCACTCGATCACGGTAGCTTTTGACGAGCAGTACCTAAAAAAGTCTTTATTTAACGAGTAATCCGCCGTTATCCAGGCATATAATCCTCCTGCGTCAAGCAGAGAATTCTCCCACTACATTATTATCTTATCTAGTTATCTTTTCATCTAATCTTTTTATCTTTGGGGCGATCTTTTTTATCTTTTTTGTTATCTTTTTATCTTGTTATCTGAAAATTATCTATAAAAATCCTCCGCTCAGGGAAGGAATATTCTCCTCTGACAGGAGGCGACGGTTCCTACATCAGACTGACAGTTCCTCCATGTAAGAGGAATTCCTCTTGACTGTAAGAGGATTTTTTCAGGAGGAATATCATCCCCATACAGGAGGATCATTTTTCTGAGTGTAAAGGCCCGTACACATTGGTACTGGCACTGGCTTACGGAAACGTAGAAACTTAAAGCCCCATACATACTCAGTACTGGCACAGTCTTAGAGACACGTAAATTCTAAAATACACGTAAGAATCAGGTCAGGGGATGCATCATGAGGCTGTGTCGAGCCGACACAGCGTTTGACGACACAAAACTGTATCGGCAAGGGCCGATGTTTTCAGATGGATGTTATCTTCGGACGTAGGAACGTAGGAAGTAGAGTCAACTAGAGGCCACTTTGACACTAGTTCCTACGTTCTTACGTCCGGAGGTAACATCTATCTGAAAATATCGGCCCTTGCCGACACAGTTGTGTGTCGCCAAACGCTGTGTCGGCTCGACACAGACTCATGATCCAGCCCCAGGGTGGCCTACGGGCACGCCATGGGCTTAGAGAAACGTAAAATCTAAAATCCACGCAAGGCTGGCTTACAGGCAAGCCATGGGCTAGGGGACAAGTAAAATCTAAAATACACGTAAAAAGCAGATGAGGTTGGCTTACGGGCACGCCATGGGCTAGGGGACAAATAAAATCTAAAATACACGTAAAAAGCAGATGAGGTTGGCTTACGGGCACGCGATGGGTATAAAGATACGTAAAACCTTAAATCCATGTAAGGCTGGCTTCCGGGCACGCCATGGGCTTAGAGACACGTAAATTCTATAATACACGTAAAAAGCAGGTCAGGCTGGCTTACGCGTACGCATGCGGCTTAGAGTCACGTAAAATCTAAAATACACGTAGCCAGACTTGCATACAGGCACGTAAGGAGATACGGAAGTTCATGGCTGCCATTTCCCCCTGGCTTTTAAGTCGATACGGAATTCCACGGAAGAAGATACAGAAGTTCACGGCCGCAATTGTTCACCTGGCTTTCAAATCGCTACGGAATTCCACGGCAGTAGCTACGGAAGATCACGGCCCCAATGGTTCCCCTGGCTTTCAAGTTGCTACGGAATTTCACGACCGCAATTTTCCCCTTGATTTCCAACTCACTACTGAATTCCACGGCAAAAGTTACGAATCAGCATAGTTGCAATTTTTCGCCTGGCTTTCAAGACGCTACGGAATTCCACGGAAGAAGATACGGAAGTTCACGGCCGCAATTTTTGCCAGGACTTACCACTCACTGCGAAATTCCACGGCAAAAGTTTCGAATGAGCGTGGCTACAATTGTTCCCTGGATTTCAAGTAGCTACGGGATTCTACGGAAGAAGATATGCGGAAGTTCACGGTCGCAATTTTTCCCAGGACTTGCCACTCACTACGGAATTCCACGGAAAAATTTTCGGAAATGTTCTACTGTAAGATTTTCCCCGGACTGGCCACTCACTACGGAATTCCACGGAAAATTTACGGACATGTACTACTGTAAGATTTTCCCCTAGCATCCTACGTAATTTTACGGCTGAATGTCCGATTAACACGGAGTGCTACGCCGTAATGTAGATGGAGCCGCACGCAGATATGAGCAATTCTCAGGAAAATCAGCCAAAAACCGGTTCAAAAAAAGCAAAAAAAAAGTTTTAAAGCACACCTCTGAAAGAAGGTGTTTCTTTTTTTGTATGCCACACAGTATAGGAAAAAACTTTCCAACACAGGAAAAATGTCTTGTGACAGTGTTTTACACGCACATCAATTTTTCTTATGGAAATTTAACATGGGAAAAATTGACGAAAAGTGGTCATTGATGATTAACCAATGACAAGCTATTTAAGAAGCCAAACCAAATTCTACAAAGAAGCGATTAAAGTCGAAGAATAGAGCTTTAATTTGAGATGTGAATCACGAAAATCGATCGATTCTGTACAAAGCTACGTGAATTTGAAAATGGCGAAAAATGACGAAAAATGAGCGCGTTTTGCCAAACCCACGTAATTCTTCAAATTTTGGTCATTTTTCACCATTTTCAAATTCACGTAGCTTTGTACAGAATCGATCGATTTTCGCGATTCACATCTCAAATTAAAACTCTATTCTTCGACTTTGATCGCTTCTTTGTAGAATTTGGTTTGGCTTCTTAAATAGCTTGTTATTGGTTAATCATCAATGACCACTTTTCGTCAATTGTTCCCATGTTAAATTTCCATAAGAAAAATTGATGTGCGTGTAAAACACTGTCACAAGACATTTTTCCTGTGTTTTTTCCTATACTATGTGACATACAAAAAAAGAAAAACCTTCTTTCAGAGGTGTGCCTTAAAATTTTTTTTTTGCTTTTTTTTGAACCGGTTTTTGGATGATTTTCGTGAGAATTGCTCATATACGTTTTTCTGGTGACGTACGGTCATCGACGGACATTCGTTACTATTTATACACGGAATGATCCGGAATGCTATTTAGATGACCGAAAGTCACAGAAGTTAACGGAAGATGATCTGAATTTCATCTTTTTGTATTTTTTACACGGCATTCTACACGGGAAAGGTCCGAATAGACACTTTCGAATACGACGATCGACTTACGTAAATACACAGGCGCAAAGTTTTTTTAAGCTTTACACTGTTACGGAATACCACAGCTGATGTAAAAGGTTCTACAGCTGAAAGTTTTTTCATGCTCGATTATGTCACGGAATCCTACGACTCTTATGAATTTTTAACTTAATGAAGCCACTGAATCTCATGAGTAAGTTGCTTAGCCCTACAGCCGCAAGTTTTACCTACTTTTAAGTGGCCATATTATCTTACGGTGCACCTATAGAATATAACAGCAGGAATTTTTCCCATTTATTGTGGTATGGAATGTTACGGTTGGTACAAGGAAGCTTACTGGAGCAAATTTTCTCAAACTTCATTAGTTCACGGTATTCTACGGCTGATATATGGAATCCTACAGCTGTGAGTTTTCCCGAGCTCTATTATTCAACGGAACATTATGGCTGGTACATGGAATCCTACGGTAGCAAGATTTCTCGAGCCTCACCATGTCACAGAATTCCATGGCAGATCTATGGAATCCTATGGCTGCAAGTTTTTTCTGACTTTATTTATTGCGCGAAATGTCACGGCTGATATACGAAATTAGAGACACGTTGAATCTTAAAAACAAGTAAGGGGCAGGTGAGGCTGGCTTACGGGCAAGCGAAGGGCTTAGTCACACGTAAATTATAAAATCCACGTACGAAACAGGTTAGGCTGAGTTTCGGGCACGCCATGGGATTGGAGAAACGTAAAATTTTGAAGTCCAACAACAAAATCCACACAGACGATTGGCTTAGAGACACGTAAAACGCAAAAATCTTATCGTCACGATAAAAGAAGGTGGGAACGACATATAGGCATGCATAGGGCTTAGAGTCACGTACATACTAATAGACACATCGAAAGGAGGGGAGATCCATCTATGGGCACGCAGAGGGCTCATAGCAACGCATAAAATAAGAGACACGTCAAACAGAAGGGGCATCGATCTGTGAGCACGCATAGGGCTTATAATCACGTAAAAACTAATAGACACGTCAAAAGAAGGTGGCATCGATCTGTGGTCACGCATAGGGCTTATAGTCACCTAAAAGCTAATAGACACGTCAAACAAAGGGGAGATCGGTCTATGGGCACGCATAGGGCTTAGAGTCACGTACAAACTAATAGACACGTCGAACGGAGGAGGGATTGATCTATGGCCACGCAGAGGGCTTATAGCCATGTAAAAACTAATAGACACGTCAAAAGAAGGTGGCATCGATCTGTGGGCACGCATAGGGCTTATAGTCACCTAAAAGCTAATAGACACGTCAAACAGAGGGGAGATCAGTCTATGGGCACGCATAGGCATTACAGTCACGTTTTTACGTGTCATACTTAGTTACGGTAAAAGAAGGTCGGAAGGACATATAGGCACGCATAGGGCTTAGAGTCACGTAAATTCTACAACCGACGTACGAAGCTGGTGAGGCTGGATTACGGGCACGCCGTGGACTTAGAGACACGTACTTTTGTACGACTTATAAACATTAGATATGACATGTGATTTAATTTTGCAACGTTCGACCTCACGAAAAGTCCAAACTTCCAAGAAAACTACGATTTCTGCTGGGGATCGATTCTAAATCGGATAAAATTATGTGAACAACAGGTAAAAGTGAAAGAAAAAAAAACAACAAAAACTCATCCCCAAACACACTGTTTTGTCATGGGAACGAATGAAAACAATTGTCATTTCGTCGTTTTTGAGATCGCCAATAATTTTATTGGCGGTATACAATTTCAAGCGTGCCCACTAGCTACAAAAAAATTGGCAACCCTACAAGTACTGCGAAACACTCCCAAGTAGCCCTTATCACACATAAATCGTAAAAAACATTCTAACTCCGACGTTATTGAGATTGCCAACTATTTTTTAGCCGCAACAATAAATTAGCAACTCCCAAAGCACCTAGGAGCATTGTCAAACTATCCCTTTCATGTCCCCGTTTTCGAGACCGCCAATAATTTATTGCCAGAATTCGCGATCTCAAAAACGGCGGAGATAGAATTTTTTGGCGATTTTTCGGCATGAAAAAATTGGCAGTTTGGGGGTGTTCCGCGGTTCGTTGGGAGTAGCCAATTTTTCTGTACTTATCTCGTATTCTGGAATTCATATTCCGGCAATAAACTTTTTGGCGATCTGAAAAACGGCGGAGTTAGAATTTTGCTTTTTCAAAGTGAAAGCTTTGTAACTGTGAAAATTTTCGAATTAAAGATTTTGATAAATTTCAATGTTTTTGAGGAAACAAAAATTTCGTGTGAACTCACTGAAGGCAAACGCAACACTCGATGTAATTAGTTGATTCCGTCACAGTTTTTTGACATTTTCTGCAGAGATACGTCATTCTTGTTTTTGTTAAAGCAAGACGTATTACCACTATCTACTACTTTTATCTACCAAGCTTTGGATTCTTGTTCTAAATAATTTACTTCCCACGTGAAAATAATATGAGTCAACGACCAACGGTTTGACGGTAGGTGTAGTCGCCTCCTAGGCCGATCACCGAAGTTAAGCAGCGTTAGGCGTGATGTCTACTTGGATGGGCGACAAAATTTCGTGTGATCGGTTAGGTGTTGATTGTCTTCTCACAAAAGGAACGGAACGTGTGGAATATTACAGTTTCGGTTTCTAAGCCTACGGAATGTGACCTAGACATCCAAACTGAATTATGCCAATACATCGACCATCCCTCGGAGGGCTTCCCCAATAACGATTTATCCCACGTGGTTTGCCTATAGGTTTTCTCCATCCCACATGTATAACCCTGGACGAATGCGGGATGGCAATAGGTAGGGTTTAGATTTGAGGCATAAGGTAGGAATTTGTAAAAAGATATGGATTTATACAGGTGTGGAGGATACGCAACAGGCTAAGCCCACGAGTCTGCGTGGAAAATAACAATTTTAATGTCAACAATCTCGTATGAGATCTATATACGAATTTGAGAAATATCACATCTCATATGAGATCTCATGTCTCTAATTCGTATTGAGGTCGGCAAAAAAATGAGTTGAAAATATTCTTATTTTTGGAGCAATAAATATCTAAATGAGTAGGAGCAATAATATCTTATTAATAAGAGTAATAGTTTCCCAAAATTGAGAGCGAACTACTCCCATTTATCCAGTTGTAAATAATTTCTATGTTTGTGAGATAATTCCTATTTTTGGGATACGTGATGTGTTTGAATTGTGAGTTGAAATCGCTTTCATTTTTAGAAGTATTTCTCTATGAAGCGTAGTGAGTTGCCGCTTTCAAAGTGCGTGGAGCTGATCCTTCTCATGAATGGGAGATTCCGTTCCAAGTCTAGAGCACTGCCATTCCTAGAACGGAGGAGCGCCATATTCTACTTCTAGTCTCTTAGAAGAAAAAGTGCAGTACAGATGGAGGTTTTTACTACCTTGATTGGCAAGATTTTATTACAATATCTTTCGAGTAGAAAGTCGCCTTCAATGGGAGGAAATTACGTATATCTCTGGAGCTTTACCTTTCCGATTTCAGATAGAATGACGCCAGTAACTCGTGGGAACATATCGTATCTATTTTTTTCTTGTGGGTTGTCAATGAATTTTTCAATTACTATGTTTGTACATATTTTCCACTGTGACTAGCTCAGATGATAGAACATGTATTCAAGTCTCATTGCAATAGACAAAGAGGTAAGAACGAACGAAGAAACGAACGAACGAACAAGTTTTCGGCTGAAAATTTCGTTACCATATTCGAATCGTGTGCTCCAAGATATATTTTGGCTCAATTTAATTTTCTATATTAATAATTATTTTTTTATTTATTTAACATTACAAAATACTATTCTTCTACAAGTCGTCATCGTCATCGTCATCGGACGAAGATGAGAACTGCCCGATCTTGGGAGGGTTTATTCTGGGGCCAATGTAGTCCTGATAGGGGACTTTCACGTATTCAGGGACTAGGGTAAACTGCCGAATAGATAGACGGTTAAAGCAGACGAAATGCCAGTAGATGAACGATCTTTTAATTAATAATACAACTTACTGTTAACAAATAGACGTAATAAAAAAGTTTTTTCACTTAGTTTTACATAGTTTTTGAAGATAGAGTTTAGTTTAGTTTAAAAATTTCTTTACTTAATGATAAAACTATATAATTCGTCTATCTACTGGTCTGTGTCTATATACTGGGCTGGTTATCCTATCACTCGTAAATTCTCTGCCCTCGCAAATAGGATAGCCAAATTCGCAAAGGCAACTGCTGCAATAGCTTCTTCTGCCGAAATGGACTTGTAGCCTGTATATAACAGGAAAAAGGGATATAAGTTTTATCTGATACAATACCATTTTCACATCGACAGACAACAGAAACCGCTATTCATGCATACGCATACATGCAACCAACGGAAATAGCGAAAGAGAGAGAGAGAGAGAGGAGAGAGAGAGGAGGGCGTGAATGAGAGAGGGGGGCGGGGTGGAAAGGGAGAAAGCGAGAGAGAGGGAGAGAGAGAAGGAGGGAGAGAAAGGAGAGAGCATATATATGTATGTCACATGCTATCAATGTTCTCCGCTAGGTGGCGTATCGACAAATCTAGGGGATCTGGTAATCTCGCAAGTGGCTGGAGTTCTCTACGATTAGGATATAAGAACCGAGTTCACCATTAACTTGTGCATCGGTAGATCTCTCTCTCTCTCTCTCTTTCTCTCTCTCTCTTTCTCTCTCTCTCGCTCTCTCTGTTACTCAATATATGTTCCTTGCTTGCATGTGTGCTCTTCCTGCTCTTCTTGGTCTGCCGATGTGAAAATGGTATCTCAATGTATCAGGTAAAGCTCATATCTCTTTCTTTCTGTCATTTAGGTGATACTTCCACGCCTGAAGCAGATGGGATTCCGGCACATTACTTGGCGTTCTTGGAGATGTTTGAGGCACAGGAAGTGGCTTTTGAATTTATCGCCGATAATCTGGATCCCGATTCTGAGCCCTCCTCACCTTCTTCATCCGAGCCCTCCTCATCTTCCTCATCCAAGCTTTCTTCCTCTTCCATATCTTCTGTATCCGACAACGACGATCCCAACGACCCCAACCATTGGAGTAGTGGATTTGGCAGTGAAGAAACAGCTGAGTAAAAAATTGTAATGTAATCAATAAAAAAAAATGATTCAAATAAAAAATGTTACTGACTTATCAAATTTACCTGAGGCCATTGGAATATGTTAACACAATTTTTTGTCTGTTAAGCTTATAGTTGTCCTGTATCTCAAAAAAAATAAAAATAAAATTGTATGAACTGGAGGACCATATTATGTCTTTCCTTGATCATTTCTATTTTAGCTTTTTATAATTGATTTAGTTCGTTGTAATTGCACTTACTCATGTATACAGCTCTCTAAATACTTTATTCTGAATACTTTATCGTCTAAAAATACTTTTTTGCCTTTTCTACTATATGTCTAATGAAAAAGAAATCACCATATATTATACTGTCGTACAATCATGCGATCGATGTTAAGAGGCACGTTATTTTTTTAGCCTGTGTTACAGAATCATATTTCATTATTCTAGACATGTCAATTTGTAGCCTAACAGCATCACTTTCTTTATCCATAATTCTTATGATTCAATGGATTCGCCGATTCTCGTTGATAACCCATTGATGCCGAAGCGACCATCCTGGGAGACTATAAAAAAGTATGTTTTCGGCTGCCTAGAGTGAAAATAATACTACCGTTTAGGTAAAATTCTCTGTTCTATCGAATCCCGATGTTATTTTTAGCTATAACCCCTCTTAACGAAAAAATATTCTTCTACTTAATATGTAATACATTTGACCGTTATTGAGCTACAAAAAAAATTTTTTCATACGTTTGTCGCACTATGTTTTAGTGAAATGTTATTTTTAAATTTTACAACCCATTTTCACTCATTGAGAGGGGTTATAGCTAAAAAATAACACAGGCATTAGATAGAACAGAGAATTTATTACCTATACTGTAGTATTATCTTCGCTCTAGGCAGCCGAAAACATACTTATTTCTCAAGTCTCCCAGGATGGTCGCTTCGGCATTAACAGATTAATAACGAGAATCTGCGAATTCTTCGAGTGATAAAAATTAGGGACACAGCAAGAGGTTCTGCTAGGTTACAAGTCGACATACCCAGAATAATGAAATATGATTGTGTAACACAGACTAAGAAAATAACGGCCATCTTAACATCGATCGAATCATTGTACGACAATATAATATATGGTAACTCCTTTTTCATTTCATTGTAAAAAAATCCGTAAAGTATTTTTGGACTTTGTATACATATAAGTACGTGCAATTACAACGAACTACATCAATTATTAAAAGCTAAAAGAGAAATGATCAAAGAATGACATAAGTATGAGCTTAAGAGACAAAAAATTGTGTTACCATATTCCAATGGCCTGAGGTAAATTTGATAAGTCAGTAACATTTTTTATTTGAATCATTTTTTTTATTTATTACATTACAATTTTTTGCTCACCTGTTTCTTCGCAGCCAAATCCACTACTCCAATGGTTGGGATCGTTGGGATCGTCGTTGTCGGATACAGAAGATACGGAAGAGGAAGAAAGCTCGGATGAGGAAGATGAGGAGGGCTCGGGTGAACAAGGTGAGGAGGGCTCAGAATCGGGATCCAGAACATCGGCGATTAATTCAAAAGCCACTTCCTGTGCCTCAAACATCTCCAAGAACGCCAAGTAATGTGCCGGAGTCCTATCTGCTTCAGGCGTGGAAGTACCACCTAAATGACAGAAAGAAAGAGATATGAGCTTTACCTGATACATTGAGATACCATTTTCACATCGGCAGACCAAGAAGAGCAGGAAGAGCACACATGCAAGCAAGCAACATATATTGAGTAACAGAGAGAGCGAGAGAGAGAAAGAGAGAGAGAGATCTACCGATGCACAGGTTAATGGTGAACTCGGCTCTTATATACTAATCGTAGAGAACTCCAGCTACTTGCGAGATTACCAGATCCCCTAGATTTGTCGATACGCCACCTAGCGGTGAACATTGATAGCATGTGACATATCTCTCTCTTTCTCTCCCTCCTTCTCTCTCTCCCTCTCTCTCGCTTTCTCCCTTTCCACCCCCCCCCACCCTCTCATTCTCTCCCTCCTCTCTCTCCTCTCTCTCTCTCTTTCGCTATTTCCGTTGGTTGCATGTATGCGTATGCATGAATAGCGGTTTCTGTTGTCTGTCGATGTGAAAATGGTATTGTATCAGATAAAACTTATATCTCTTTTTCCTGTTATATACAGGTTACAAGTCCATTTCGGCAGAAGAAGCTATTGCAGCAGTTGCCTTTGCGAATTTGGCTATCCTATTTGCGAGGGCAGAGACTTTACGAGTAATAGGATAACGAGCCCAGTAAATAGACACAGACCAGTAGATAGACGAATTATATAGTTTTATCATTAAGTAAAGAAATTTTTAAACTAAACTACACTCTATCTTCAAAAACTATGTAAAACTAAGTGAAAAAACTTTTTTTATTACGTCTATTTGTTAACAGTAAGTTGTATTATTAATTAAAAGATCGTCCATCTACTGGCATTTCGTCTGTTTTAACCATCTATCTATTCGGCAGTTTACCCTAGTCCCTGAATACGTGAAAGTCCCCTACCAGGACTACATTGGTCCCAGAATAAACCCTCCCAAGATCGGGCAGTTCTCATCTTCGTCCGATGACGATGACGATGACGACTTGTAGAAGAATAGTATTTTGTAATGTTAAATAAATAAAAAAATAATTATTAATATAGAAAATTAAATTGAGCCAAAATATATTTTGGAGCACACGATTCGAATATGGTGACGAAATTTTCAGCCGACAACTTGTTCGTTCGTTCGTTTCTTCGTTCGTTCTTACCTCTTTGTCTATTGCAATGAGACTTGAATACATGTTCTATCATCTGAGCTAGTCCCAGTGGAAAATACGTACAAACATAGTAATTGAAGATTCATTTACAACCCACAAGGAAAAAATAGATACGATATGTTCCCACGAGTTAATGGCGTCATTCTATCTGAAATCGGAAAGGTAAAGCTCCAGAGATATACGTAATTTCCTCCCATTGAAGGCGACTTTCTACTCGAAAGATATTGTAATAAAATCTTCCCAATCTAGGTAGTAAAAACCTCCATCTGTACTTCACTTCTTCTTCTAAGAGACTAGAAGTAGAATCTGGCGCTCCTCCGTTCTAGGAATGGCAGTGCTCTAGACTTGGAACGGAATCTCCCATTCATGAGAAGGATCAGCTCCACGCACTTTGAAAGCGGTAACTCACTACGCTTCATAGAGAAATACTTCCAAAAATGAAAGCGATTTCAACTCACAATTCAAAGACATCACGTATCCCAAAAATAGGAATTATCTCACAAACATAGAAATTATTTACAACTGGATAAATGGGAGTAGTACGCTCTCAATTTTGGGAAACTATTACTCTTATTAATAAGATATTATTGCTCCTACTCATTTCGATGTTTATTGCTCCAAAAATAAGTATATTTCCAACTCATTTTTTTTGCCGATCTCAATACGAATTAAAGACATATGAGATCTCATGTGAGATGTGATATTTCTCAAATTCGTATATAGATCTCATACGAGATTGTTGACATTAAAATTGTTATTTTCCACGCAGACTCGTGGGCTTAGCGTGTTGCATATCCTCCACACCTTTATAAATCGATATCTTTTTACAAATTCCATCCTTATGCCTCAAATCTATAACCCTACCTATTGCCATCCCGCATTCGTCCAGGGTTCGGGTTATACCTGTGGGACGGGGAAAACATATAGGCAAACCACATGGGATAAATCGTTTTTGGGAAAACCCGCCGAGGGATGGTCGATGTATTGGCATAATTTAATTTGGATGTCTAGGTCACATTCCGTAGGCTTAGAAACCGATACTGTAATATTCCACACATTCCGCTCCGTTTGTGAGAAGATAATCAGCACCTAACCGATCACAAGAAATTTTGTCACCCATCCAAGTAGACATCGCGCCCAACGCTGCTTAACTTCGGTGATCGGCCTAGGAGGCGACTGCACCTACCGTCAAACCGTTGGTCGTTGACTCATATTATTTTCACGTGAGAAGTAAATTATTTAGAACAAGAAACCAAAGCTTGGTAGATAAAAGTAGTAGATAGTGGTAATACGTCTTGCTTTAACAAAACCAAGAATGAGGTATCTCGGCAGAAAATGTCAAAAAACTGTGACGAAATCAACTTATTTCATCGAGTGTTGCGTTTGCCTTCAGTAGGTTCTCACGAAATTTTTGTTTCCTCAAAAACCTTGAAATTTATCAAAATGTTTGATTCGAAAATTTTAACAGTTACAAATCTTTCACTTTGAAAAAGCAAAATTCTAACTACGCCGTTTTTGAGATTGCCAATAATTTTATAGCCGTAATACGAATTCTAGGATATAATATATATACAAAAAAAATTGGCAACTCCAAAAGCACCGCGGAACACCCCCAATATACCCCTTTCGTACCGAATAATCGCAAAAAAAATTATAACTACGCCGTTTTTCAGATTGTCAACAATTTCATTGCCGGAATATAAATTCCAGAATACGAGATAACTACAGAAAAATTGGCTACTTCAAACGAACCGCGGAACACCCCCAAACTGACCATTTTTTCATACCGAAAAATCGCCAAAAAATTCTATCTCCACCGTTTTTGAGATCGCGTATTTCGGCAATAAATTATTGGCGGTCTCGAAAACGGGGACATGAAAGGGATAATTTGACAGGGCTCCTAGGTGCTTTGGGCGTTGCCAATTTTTTGTAGATATCTTGTATCCTCGAATTCGTATTCCTTGTTGGCGATTTAAAAAACGGCGTGGTTAGAAACTTTTTTTGCCATTATTCGATACGAAAGGGGTAATTTGGAGGTGTTCCGTGGTCCTTTGGCAGTTTCCAATTTTTTTGTAGATATCTTGTATTCTAGAATTCGTATTCCGGATAAAAAATAGTTGGCAATCTCAAAAACGTCGGAGTTAGAATGTTTTTAACGATTTATGTGTGATAGGGGCTACTTGGGAGTGTTCCGCAGTACTTGTAGGGTTGCCACTTTTTTTGTAGCTAGTGGGCACGCTGCAAATTGTATACCACCAATAAAATTATTGGCGATCTGAAAAACGGCGAAATGACAATTTTTTTCATTCGTTGCCATGACAAAATAGTGTGTTTGGGGATGAGTTATTGGTGTTTTTTTTCTTTAAATTTTACCTGTTGTTTACATAATTTTAACCGATTTAGAATCGATCCCCAGCAGCATTAAATCACGTATCATATGTCTAATGTTTGTAAGTCGTACAAAAGTACGTGTCTCTAAGCCCACGGCGTGCCCGTGAGCCGTCTGACCTATTTTATACGTGAATTTTAGATTTTACGTATCCCTAAGTCCACAGAGTACCCGTAAGCCGGCCTGACCTGTTTCATACGTGGATTTTAGATTTTACGTGTCTCTAAGTCCACGGCGTACCCGTAAGCCGGCCTCACCTGTTTCATACGTGAATTTTAGATTTTATGTGTCTCTAAGCCCATCGCGTGCCCGTAAGCCAGCCTCACCTGCTTCTTACGTGTATTTTAGATTTTACTTGACTCTACATGGAGAGAAATTTGGAGGTAATATATGTCGATGATTTCGGACACTATTTACCTCGACACTCATTGACATAATTCCCGTCAATTCTAAATATAAATAATACCAATGATCGAGGCGTATTATGTCAATACAGTTTCGACACGCTGGGCCCCAGAGATCGACAGATATTACCTCGAAGGTTGGGGGAAATCCAACTCAGCGACTCGAGGCATGAAATTCTCGCAAGCGCGAGCCGGAGCTGCTGCGGCGCGGTAAAGGGGAGGGGAAAAGAGAGTATATACTCCCCACTATACCCCTACTCGGGAGAAAAGAGAGTATATACTCCCCGCTATACCCCTACTGTCTTTTCCCCCTCCCTTTACCGCGCCGCAGCAGCTCCGGCTCGCGCTTCCGAGAATATCATGCCTCGAGTCGCTGTGCTGGATTTCCCCGAGCCTTCGAGGTAATATCTGTCGATCTTTGGGGCCCAGCGTGTCAAGCACTATTGACATAATACGCCTCGATCATTGGCATTATTTATATTTAGAATTGACGGGAATTATGTCAATGAGTGTCGAGGTAAATAGTGTCCGAAATCATCGACATATATTACCTCCAAATTTCTCTCCGTGTAAGCCCTTCGGGAGCCCATGAGCCAGCCTCCCGTGCGTCTTACGTGTTTCTAAGATTTTACGGGTCTCTAAGCCCATCGCGTGCCTGTAAGCCAGTCTCACCTGCTTCTTACGTGTCTTTAAGATTCTACGTGTTTCTAAGCCCAACTCGTGTCCATAAGCTAGCCTCACCTGCTTCGTACGTGGATCTTAGGATTTACGTGGCCCTAATCCCACGGCGTACCCGTAAACCAGCCTCACCTGCTTCTTACGTGTCTCTAAGCCTGTCGCGTGGCCGTAAGCCAGTCTTACCTGCCCCTTAAGTGTCTTTAAGTTTTTATGCGTCTCTGAGCCCATTGCGTGCACGTAAGCCAGCCGCACCTGCTTTTTACGTGGATTTAAGATTTTACGTGACTCTAAGCCCATTGCGTGCTCGTACGCCAGCCGGACATGCTTTTTAGGTGGATTTAAGATTTTACGTGTTTCTAAGCCCTTCGGGAGCCCATGAGCCAGCCTTCCGTGCGTCTTACGTGTTTTTAAGATTTTACGGATCTCTAAGCCCATCGCGTACCTGTAAGCCAGTCTCATCTGCTTCTTAAGTGTATTAAAGATTTCACGTGTCTCTAAGCCCTTTGCGTGCCCGTAAGCTAGCCGCACCTGCTTTTTACATGGATTTAAGATTTTACGTGTCTCTAAGCCCATTGCGTGCACGTAAGCCAGTCACTCTGCTTTTTACGTGGATTTCATATTTTACGTGTCTCTAAGCCCATTGCATGCCCGTATGCTAGTCACTCTGCTTTTTACGTGAATTTTATATTTTACGTGTCTCTAAGTTTCAGCCAGTAACTACTCAGTGTGTACGTGGCTTTAAGCTTTTACGTTTCTTTAAGCAATGCCAGTACTAATTTGTACGAGTCTTTAAGCTTTTACTTTTCCGTAAGCCATGCCAGTACTAATGTGTACGGCTCTTTAAGCGTTTGCGTTTTTGTAGGTTATACGTGGATTTAAAATAATTTTCACGGTTTTATAAGCGTTTACGTGGATATACGAGTACTTGAAAGTACTCTGAAAATTTACGTTTCTCTAACACTTCCGGAAAATTCGGGCTTATATCCACGCAAGTACTCTTATATCCACGTATTTTACATGGATTTAGCGCGAATAGCCACACCGAAAAATATAGTATAAAATGCGAAAATTTTATGAAACCCTGCAATTTCAGAAAAATAGTAATAACGCGAAATGACGCGACAAGTGTCGCATTAACGCGAAAACGTGCAAAAAGTGTTGCATTAACGCGAAAACGCGAAAATATCTAGTAATCTGAACGCGAAAACTGAAAATATTTTCGCTGGAAATAACGCGAAAATTTGAGCGGCTTAAAACGCGAATGTTATCGACGCGAACGACGCGAAGCGCGATGATATTTCTTCGTGTGCTTTAACGCGAAAGAATTAGTGATCAGTAACGCGAAAACGCGAAAAATTAGTGATCAGTAACGCGAAAACGCGAAAAATTAGTGATCAGTAACGCGAAAACGCGAAAGCGGTAGTGACGCGAAAGCTCGCCGGAAAATTGTCGTAATGACGCGAAAGCACCCCGGAAAATTTTCTTAAAGACGCGAAAAACGCGAAAAATTTTCCGTGCCGCAGAGGTGCTTCGCGTCATTTCGCGTTTTCGCGTAGTACTTTTCGCGTGCGCGAAATTTGGGCCGCTAGACAGACTGATGTAATATAGCCAATAATGTTGAGGAGTTCTAATTCTGTACTGTCTGAAAAATCTAATTTTGAATTAGCAAAAATGAACGAGTGCCTTCATGACCCTGCTGGTTATTTTGTTATTAATGGAAAGAAAAAGTTCTTTTAATACAAGAACAGATATTTAGGAATATAATTATATTAAAGAAGATAGTAAGAATATAGTACTAACTCAAAAAAAAAAAAAAAACAAAACCAATATTAGCCTATGGAAGAGCAGGCAAATACTATTTACAATACAATATTTTTCAAGGTGTATTCTCAACATGAAAATTTTTCATGAGATATAATTTTAGAAGAATATTAAAAGTTTGTCTTCGTATTTGACAGGACAAATAGAGGACTTGGATGTCCATGAAGAAAATGACAGTTTCATTGCTTTCAATGAATAACCCATAAAACAAACAACAACTAAGATGTTTATTTAGACAGTATTGGATTCAAAGTACGAAAAAAGTATTATGTTTTGAAGTAAGTTTTTAAAAAATAGGAAAAAAAACTTGTGATTTTCATAGTTCGTCTATCTAGTAGAAAATTATATTCATAATCAAATTGTTGCGATTATTAAAAAATGACATCTAATCAGTGTTTTGCGTGATGAATAAAATAAAATACCCGTATGATGTGTTGCATGAAGTGCATATATAATCAAATGACAAGATAACAAATAACATAGTGATTAAAAAATAAATCAGTGTTTTGTGTAATATAAAAAAAATAAAATACTGGTAAAATGTGTTGCACGAAGTGTTATATCAAGTTTTAAAACTTGTACTTAAAATCAGTTTGAAATGTTTTGAGAATAGAACATGTGTGTATTAATAAATAATTATGTGTTATGAGGTTCATAAAGTTCATAATAAGCTTTTGCGTAGAAGAAAATATTGCTGAGTAACACGCGAGGTTATAAATATACAATATAATTTTCAGTGTTTTGTCTAATAATAAATAAAATATAGTACTGCTATGATGTGTTACGTGAAGTGTTTATAATCAATTTTTAAAACTTCTATTAAAACTCAGTTTCAAATGTTTTGAAAATAGCTCAAGTGTGTATTAATAAATAATTACGCGTTATGAGGTTCATACACTTTATAATAAGCTTTGGCATAGAAGAAAATATTGCTGAGTGACACGTGAGGATTATAAATATACAATATAATTTATGATGCCTATTGAAATATTGTGGTCTGAGCCTTGATTTAAGAAGCATCTGTCATCTTTAAAAAACTTAGTCGATATCAGTGCTGTGCTGTTTTACATATTTATTCAAGTGCCAATGAAAAAATTATGTCTAATGAACATGGAAGTACTGAAAAGAGCAAAAATGATGTGTTATTGCGAAAATTTCAAGGAATGAAAGTGCTCAGTAATCTATTTTATGATTTTCTCATGGTAGGAGATGTCAAAATGTTTCAGAGAAGTTTATAGTACATATTTTTCTATACAAGATTCAGATAATAATAATGTTTAATTCATCAACTGGTTGTGTTTTTAATTTTACAAGATTATGTGTATGATGAAAAAAAAATATTATGAAAAAGAAATGTGTGGTTAGCAAAATAATGAAACGAATTCCAACTTTAGAATGTGCAATAGAAGGCTAGAGGTAAATTTTAACACAAATTTCATAATGTAATAATAATTTGTCAAAAAAACAAGAGCAAATGGATGTATAAGAGTGTTTTGTGAAAAAACTTAGTATCAGGTGCTGTTACATAATGGTAGTTAACTTGGCAAACTTTCCGCTTCGCATTTTTAGGCTAGAGGATTAGGTGACTTCAGAGAAATAGATGCGAAAGAGTAACTTTTTAAAAACTTTGTACCGTCTGCTGCTATGGAAATGGCGGTTGACATGCGAACTCAACTTTTCAGCCAACTTTGAGCTTCGAGTTTTATAAAAGCAAGAGAATCAGCTGGTGATATAGAGATTTGAATTGTAATTCTGATAACTTGTACTTTTGTCTTTTATTCCTTGCAAAAGCTACAAAGAAAAAATATATTATTGTTATCTTTTTTAACAACTTTAAATTCTCTGCTGAAATACTAATATAAGTTTAATGTTTTTATCGAAACAATCTTGCTCTCAACAACTGTCCAACTCTCTACAAAGAACTTGACGGAAGCTTAAATGCTTTTTGAAACAATTATATAATAAACACTTTTAAGAAATATTTTTTAAACTATTTTCTATAATTCCGATAAAAACACTTTCTATTTCTCACAAAACTGATTTTTGCTATTTAAATTATCTCTTTATCTCTTTACAATATTTGTTTGTATGTATCTTTGCTATGAAAATGTTTTCTTTTTCTTACAAAAATCATTTTTCTTGTCTGTATAATTACTCATTAAATTAAAGTCGTACTTCCAATAACAGAATCATTTCTGTAAATTATTCATTATTATATTTTCTATCCAAAATATCTCCAAAAATGGTCCATCACTACATCTTTTAAAAAATCCTTTAATAAATTATTTTACAAAACTTCTACAATCCTTTAATAGTATATTACGCACCAAGGGAGGAAAAAACTTGGACAGTCAACAGCTCGTGTAAATTGCCATCCGAGCCGATCAGGCGAGCCGATCAGGCGAGCCGAAGGCAAACACGAGCTGTGGGCTGGCCAATTTTACTCCCGTGGAGCGTATACTATATTTTGCCTAGCGAGGTTGAAAATACAACCTTCACGATCGGGCGCCGGGATCCAAAGTGGTACTTTCGGCCCGCTAGGCAAAATAGTATATTACGCACCTACGGAGGAAAAAACTTGGACAGTCCATATCTCGTGTAAATTACCACCCGAGCCGAAGGCGAGGGTTGCAAACACGAGATATGGGCTGGCTAATTTTACTCCCGTGGAACGTATACTATTTTTCACCATACCCGGGCCGAAAATACCACATTCGCGTTTTTGAGACGGGAGTGAAAGTGGCACTTTCGGGCAGGGTATGGTGAAAAAAAATTTTGCAAGCAACGAGAAATTCTTTTCCAAAACCTTTACAATCACTTTACAAAAACTTTTACAAACGATAAGAATTTTTTCGGAAACCATAGGAATTATTGTCCGAAACTATACAATATCCTAAAATATTATTTACGTTTTATTTTATGAAAAGGAATTCTACAAACCAATAATAAATTTTTGCGTTCTAAAGTCGAACTAAATTTCTTTCACGCGGATACTGAAAGTCAAACCCAAAAAGTTGTAAAATCAATTAAAGTGTAGTTCTATATTTAACAAACATTATTTATAATGTACTTTTACTCTTAATTAAAAAGTTGTGAAATCTCGATCTCTAAAAAATTTTTTTACAAAAGTAAAAACTAATTTTAAACTCTTGTGAATAACAATACTACCATTTTAAAACTCTTGTGAATAACAATACTACCATTTTAAAATGATATTAAAAATATACCTTAATAAACTCTCATAACGTTATCACACAATCTAATTATTATTTTCTCTTAAAAAGTTATGAAATCAATCTCAAAAAACATTTTACAAAAGTTTAAACTAAGGCAAGTATTAGTCTCTCGCTCATCCTCCCTCTATCTCCCTTTCTTCCCCTGTCTCTCTCTTCCTCTCTTTCCCTCCCCTATCACCCTCTCTCCCTCTCAACATCCGTCAAACTGAATACCAAAAACATTAATGAGGGCTTCAACAGTTTTTTAAAACAATCAACACGTTTTTTAAAAGCTAATTTTTTAAGTACGTTCTCTAACAACATAATTTCTCTAGTCCTTTTAATTCTTCTAGTCTCGTCTATTCAATAAGCACTTTTTACAAATGGGAATAATTTTTTTCATGACTGTACAAATAATAATATTGTTAATATAAAACTTTCTACGAAAGTATAAAATAAGGCAAGTATAGACGTTTTTTCTACATAATCTATAAAAAACAACCCAATTTGTCTAGACCTTTTATTTATTCGAATCTCATCTATTCAATGAGCACTCTCTACAAATGGTAATCATTTTTTTCATGATTGTACAAATAATAATAATATTGTTAATATAAAACTTTCTGCCAAAGTATAAAATAAGGCAAGTATAGACGTTTTTTCTGTATAATATCTATAAAATAATAATATTTATGATTTTGTAAAAGAAATCAAATAAATACCAGTGAAAAAGTCTTTTACTTCTTTGATTCATTGTATGCTGAACAAATTATATGTAAGTAAGAACATTCAAATTGTTCACTGCAAATCAAACAAACGAAAGTTGTGAAATCAATTATCAATAGTCAAGTAATGCAAATAACTCTCGGAAACTACTGTATGACTGTTCTCAGAAATGTATTCAAATTTGTTTATCTTTCTATACAAATTAAACACAAGAAAGTACTGAAATGATATAAAACTTTCTACGAAAGTATAAAATAAGGCAAGTATAGACGTTTTTTCTGTATAAATCTATAAAATAATAATATTTATGATTTTTTTAAAGAAATCAAATAAATACCAGTCAAAAAGTCTTTCACTTCTTTGAGTCATTGTATGCTGAACAAATTATATGTAAGCATTCAAATTGTTTACTGCAAATCAAACAAACGAAAGTTGTGAAATCAATTATCGTTAGTCAAGTAATGCTAACATCTCTCGGAAACCACTGTATGACTGTTTTGAGAAATGTATTCAAAATTGTTCATCCTTCTATACAAATTAAACACAAGAAAGTACTGAAATCAATTTATTGTAGTCAAGTACCCATAAGATAACTTCACTGACATAATAGAACTTTTCGTACCTTGCGTGTAAAATTACATTTTATGCCTACGTTGTAACTTAAAAAATATTCAGCCAGTGGGCATAAAGTATTACTTAACGCCTAAGAGGCGCAATAGCTCACATACTCCTATACAAAACCTTATAGAACCTATACCCACTTTACGCCCGTGTAGGTGAAAATTGTTTTATGACTATTATGCTTTCTTTTCATTTCTAAAATTCATAGGAATTTTTTCAGATATTTACGAAAAGTCAAAATGTTGAACTTTCTATAGTTCTATAATATTACTCATCTTGGGAGGACAAGAGAAGTCTAGAGTTGCTCTAGCAGGGGTGGTTCTCCAATCTCCCACACATACTTGGCGGGCCCGACGGTTTGCAGTTTACCGGTGAGCTTTGTAAATGTAGAAATCTAAATTTTTGCATAAATTTATTAAAAATGTTTATACGTATAAGTCCACTATAATTAATAAATAATTACAATGACTCTAATTTTTAATTGATACTTTTCAAATATATCATCCCTACATATGTGCAGAATATCACGATTTACTTAGATTACCAAAAATATTTTTCCTTGTGTCCGTCGTTTTTAAACAGGAATGAAGTAAAAATGCATATAAATTGTACTAAAAAATCTACTCAAAAGTGCTTTAGATTTTACTAACCATTTAATAAGCCACCAATTTTTTATCCTTTTCTCGCGTGTAAATATCATATAAGATCTCATGTGAGTATTTCAGCCATCAGATCTCATATGAGATCAGATATACATATATATATACATATATATATATATATATATATATATATATATATATATATATATATATATATATATATATATATATATATATATATATATATATATATATATATGGGAAGTTCCTGTACTTTTTTTAAAAAGTGTGCACGGGGGGGTCGTCGATTTTGTCGACAATTTTTTTTTATGTAAGTACATATAAAAAAAACAGCTTGTGCACAATTTCAGCCCCTTATCTCATTCCTAATTCCTGCTGGAATTTTTTTAAATCCTGATTTTGACCTGTTTTTAGCCAGTTTTCAAAAAATTCTAAAAGGCTGAAATTTTAACAAAATGAGGTCGGTGAGATCTCATTTTTTTTGTCTTTCTTCAAATTTTAAGAAAAAAAATACGCTGATATAAAATGATGATTTAAGTTTTATTGGCGATCTGTGATATGGCCATTGCATTTCATCATTTTTAGATCATCTTTAGACCTCTATATCTCGTAACTGGTTCCACATTTTTGAGCTCACTAGGTCTCATTTTTTTTTTGTCTCAACGAGACCTTTAATTTCTTTTTCTGAGAACCTAAATTGATTGAATAGACTTCAAGATACAGCCTTTTGAAGTTGACGTTTTTATCAAAAATCAGGAAAATCAACCGTGTTCATGGTCACAGTGTCAACCGAATTTTAATTAAAAATCATTAACAAAAGTATTTTTCATTAGAATATGATGTTATCTAACTATACTCTTTTCCTATGATAGGAAAAAGTCAAAAAATAATTTTTTGTCGAGCATTATAATATCTAATTTTTCGATACCTAAAATAATCAAAAATGGCTCTCTACTGATATGAATTCTACCACTTTATAATTATTTTTGACATGTATACGTAACATAGATACAAAGGTGGTTCCTAGACCTTTAAAATCCGTAGTCGCCGATTTTTCTAGAACCACTAGAGCCAAAGTTATAGCCGTTTTTATAAAAAAATATTTTTCAAGTGGTAAAATTAAAGCTTGTGAAATATAGGAAAAGTTTTATTTACAAGATCAACTATAAGTTTGGCATAATTGTCCTAAAAAAAGTGCTGAGGCTGCATATTTTGAAGATCTTAGGCCGTGTCTACACTATGCGAGAAGCACGTGCGATCAGCCCAAGCGATGCGAGCAAGCCATGCGCGCATGCGACGCGAGCAAGCGATAGTAATGGCTTTAGGTTGATTAAATTACCTATGCAGACTTTATAGATAATTAAAGTTGAAAATAAGAATTTAAGTAAAATTTTTTTTGTAATATACATTTTATTTTAACTATTTTATAATCATTATCAAACGAAGTAAGTTTTACTTTTAATGTTGAATCATCAATGGGTATAAAGCAGTGATATTTTCTTGTATTCTGTATAGTTCGGGTCAATTTAAAACGGCATTCTAGTACTTTACGCCTTTTCTGAATTGTTTCTTGACTCACCCAAATAGATCTAAAAACCAAATATTCTATATTTTTATAACCCATAATGATTTATTATTCAAATACATAATCAAATAATATAGTCAAAAAATCTAAATTATATTATTTTTACCTTATTCCATCAATATTTTCACTAACGTAATCATACATGTCTTTTGGATTTAAAATTGGTTTTTCTGATGTTCTTTGTAAGGATGCCCTGCGTACTGTTCGTTTAACCACTGCTCCACATCCATCACACGGACTTTTCCCATGGCTAGTAGAAAAAAAGTTGCGCGACTTAACTTTTAAGCCAAAATCCTCCTCATGATGGCAGATATTAATGAAATTGTTCCTACAGTAAATAAATACTATCTTGAAGGTAAAAATTATAAAAAATAAAATAAATCTGTTTAATATTGTGTACATAATAATACAAATTATTTGAACTTGCATCGTAGAAGTTGTTGCTTTTTTAAAATTTGATATACAGAAAAAATAAAGAACTGTTTTAGTAATTTTATCTTTAAAGCTGATTTCTACATAATGTAAAATTTTAACTCTGGTGTAACCTGCAGGTCCAGGATCTTTATGGATTTTGATGTTCTGGGTCTCAAAATAGTTTTTCACACAAATTAAATATACTTTCAGAATGTTACTTTGACATATTCTTAATAATTAAAATTAAATTTTTTCAGGTCATTTAATGAACAAAAATCTAAAGGTGTCTATTTTGTTCATATACGAGGGTCATTTGATAAGTACCTAGGCTACAAATGAAAACACCAAAATTTTACAAAAAATAAAATTTATTTTTCAATGAAGTCTCCTTTTAGTTGAATACACTTGGTCCAGCGGTGTTCCAATTTTTTTAACCCCGTTGAAAAAAATGTTTTCTCTGGGTTTGCAAAATAGGCCTCCGTGGCGGCGATTATTTCGTTATTGGAGTGGAATCTCTTCCCGGCGAGCGAATTTTTTAGGTTCGGAAACAAAAAAAAGTCGCACGGAGCCAAATCTGGAGAATACGGTGGATGGGGCAGCAGTTCGTAGCGTAATTCGACCAATTTAACCGTGGCGAGTGCAGAAGTGTGAGCCGGTGCATTATCGTGGTGGAAAAACACTTTCTTTTTAGACAAATGGGGCCGTTTTTCTTCTAACACGGCGTCAAATCGGCTCAATAGTTCGGCGTAGTACTGTCCTGTGACCGTTTTGCCCTTCTCCAGATAGTCAATAAAAATCACACCTTGAGAATCCCAGAAAACAGTGGCCATCACCTTTCCAGCCGACGGGACCGTCTTCGCCTTCTTCGGAGCAGGTTCACCGGGTAAGGTCCACTGTTTTGACTGCTCCTTGGTCTCTGAAGTGTAGTAGTGAATCCATGTTTCGTTGACGGTCACGTAACGACGCAAAAACTCTTTTGGATTGCGATTAAACAGCTCCAAACACTGCTCTGAACTGGTCACACGGATGCGCTTGTTGTCTGCAGTCAGCAAACGCGGCACCCACCTTGCCGACAGCTTCCTCATGCCTAAAATCTCATGTAGAATATGCCACACGCGTTCTTCTGAGATGCCAACTATCGCAGCTATCTCGTGCACCTTTAATCGGCGGTCTGACAAAACGATATCGTGTATTTTTGTCACGTTCTCCTCCATAGTGGCTGTTTTCGGAGCACCTGGGCGTGGATCATCAAAAACCGACGTACGACCACGTTGAAACTCGTTATACCAAAATTTAACGGTCGCCATCGAAGGAGAAGCATCCCCATACACTGCATGCAAGCGTTCTTTAATTTCACTGCGCGATTTGCCTTCCAAAAACAAGAATCGAATCACCGACCGATATTGTTCTTTCTCCATTTTTTCAAAAATCAACGGACACATTTGCTTTCACACGCTCCAAAAATAAACTACAACTCCGATCCGGCTGAAATTTCGTCTGTAACCGTTTACAGGAAGATACTGCACTGTAGTGTATTTCTGGTGCGATAGTGGCACCATCTGACGGTGAGGCTAGGTACTTGTCAAATGACCCTCGTAATACGTATTAATATACTACAATAAAAGTACTCTTACTTGTTTTTGTATTGGGTAGGTGCTCCATCTGACATATAATGAACATTCTCAATAAACGGAAAATCTCGTTTTAGAAGTGCAATGAGTTGCCCTTGAAAGTGTTAACTGCACAAGCATCATGTTTTAAACAATCACTAATAACACATACAGATAAGATTTGTAATTTGTCGTTATTGTCTTCTTTATAATACACTACAAACGGGTGTACAGTTGCTTGTGTATTATTAAAATAAAATGCTTGGATTGAGTCTTGACAAACAAATAAGAAATTTTCAGCAAAATCTTGAAGTATAATACATGTATCTGGAGTAATAATTGTTTTGCAATGTTTTAAATAACATTTTTGCATTTCAGTCACATAATGATGCTTTGTTAACTCCCATAAGCCATTGGCTAAATTTATAATAAAATTTCTTGTAGGTTCTTTTACCATAATAAGACTGACTCTATTATTAGATTGTGATTCAGCATTATTTACCCAATTATGATATTCAATCTCTGAAACATCTTCGCATGAGCTTGATTCCAATATTTTTAGAATTTCTGCTTTACCAGGACAGTTTTCACAAAGATGTAGCATACAATCGCTTCAATCTGTTGAACAAACGCAATCATTTAAAATTACTCGGTAGGCTAAATTTTTGTTGATGGCAGACAATTTTAATTTGACATTTTGGTGTATAGGACATACACAAATTGTATGTGTACCAGGTGCTCCAGCACTAATACATTCTTTTGGCTTTAAAGAAGCAAATATACTGAAACCTGGTTTGCGCTGATCTTTAAAATGCTGTTCATCATATTCTTCCACCCAATTGTTGTATAGATCCTTCAAATCATATATCAAGTCTTTTTTGTAACTTCTCTGTGATATTAGTAATAGGATTTTTAACACTGATGCAATCTTTAATGCCGCTACATATTCTACTATTGTTTTCATCTCTATAATACTGAGTTACAGATTCTCTAACTTCATTAGAATGAATGCTGTACACTTTACGCTTAATAGTTTCTGAGACCCCTGGAAAAATATATTTTGAAATTAATTTCAAATAGTGTATACTTAATCAGAAAATAAAATCATAATAACAATATTATTTTTTTTAATTTAACGATTATCAAGACGATAAAATTTAGCTCAATGTTTATTCTATTTTAATTACTATGACTTGTTATATTGGAAGAAAAGAAATAGTTTAGAATTCATTTATTTTTTTTATTTATTTTTTTTATATTAATTAATAGTTCTTTTAAAATCCAATAATTACTTTATTATTTTTTATCTAATAATGAATAACGAAGGGTACCCCATGTTAAGATAGGCAAAATGCCACTATTCATGAAAGCGAAAAATGACAGTGATTTCATACAAGTATACCAAAAAAAGAATTTTCTACGATTTTTCCGGGGACCTATCTCCCCTCCTTATACCAGTAAGGCCTAAAAATCGCATTTTTTGGAAATTGTTTTTTTCTCCCGTTCCTCAATGTTAAAAACTAAAAAAAAATATGATATTACAGCTTGTAAACAGAGAGAACATTGAGATTCCTCAAATATAGATTCTTTCTAATTAAATCGGATTTCATTTAAATGTTTAAATTACAATTCATGTATTATTTTACTTAATCCGTAAACAATACTTAAGCAATACGTAAGCAATACGTAAGTAATACATAAATAATAATACTTAAGTAATAATACATGAGTAATATAAATAAATAATTATGAGGATTCTAAATTAAATATTTTATAGGGGTACCCTTTATCATTATAGTTGCTTGAACAAAAATTACATAGATTTTAATAAATTAAACTAAAATTTTCTATTCATGATTCTCAAGTGTAATATAATATATGTAACCTAATGTATAAAGGATTATCGATTCTATATGTTTACACTATGTCTATAATCAAGATATTAAGAATTTATTACAACCCATTTTTTAACTTACCTACAGTAATTTTAAGTTCTCTTGCTTTATTAAACATATAACGCGAACATTGGAAATAATGTTTTGCTTGTTCAAATTTCCAATGATTTGGAAGTAATGTCAATAACGATATTTTTTTACCAAAATTAGTTTCTTCATTATAACACTTAATTATGTTTCCAATCATTCCGTGAAATGACATACTATCCTCTTGTAGTTGTTTAAGATTGCATTGAGTTGGCAAATTAAGATTCAATGTTTTATTAACTGTTGTACAAAATTTCGTATTCATTGATTCTAAAACACTGTATGTTTTATTTTCCAAGCGATAATCACTAAGTTTCTCTCGTTTAAGAGGAGGTTCATCAAATCCATCGAGAATTTTATTTAAACGTTGAAATCCTTGGCTCAATAATATATCTTCTGAACTTTCTGATGTACACACTTGGCTACTTGAAGAAACTTGACTACTTGAAGAAAGCTGCTCATTATTATTTACGTTCAAACCATCATTCCCAGTGTTTTCATCTTTTTCTGCATTTTTTGTTATTATTGATGTAATTTTGAACTCACAGTTTTTACAGTACTTATTACCTGGATCTAAATTTATATTACAAATGTTACGAAATTTATCACATTTATCAGCACTAATCATTACTGTTACGTGTGAGCCTATCACGGTTCACGCACGTACGAAGGGTTCTGAGGTGTTCGTGTCGTTCCAAGTCGAGACTCGAAACGATGCAGTGAAATACAACTAGAGTTAAAGTATATTTGGGTTATTTATTAAAATACTTATAGGTGCGAGAGAGATAATCCTAACACGCGTTCGCGATGCAACCGATCGACGTCCTCTCGTAAATTCGTTATCCACTCGTCCTCGTCCCTCGTACCTCGCTTCCGTCCTCTGTCTGATCCCGCTTTCGTTCTCTTTCTTTCTGTTCTTCTGGATGCGCTTCCCTTGGTTTTTATATCTCTGTCTTGGGGATCGTAAGTGGGGGATCATTGCTCATCGGCTGTTCGTTTCTTCCCCCTAATTCGACGTCCAGATCTCGTGCCGGTGATTCAGTGCCTCGCAGATTCGCTGTTCTGTTGACTGGCATTGTTTGATGTCATGCACCTTCGACATTCGACGTCCTCTATCAACGCTCGGCATATTGCTGACCGGGAGTTTGTGTTGGGCTACGTGTCTTCGTTCTTCGAGAGTCTGTATGAGTTCATGGCCGCACGCGCTTTCTCTCTGGAAGCTACCACTCGTAACACGTCTGAGGGCCACGACATCGACCTCCGGGGCGATGAAACAAGTGATGGGGCGGGAGAAAAATTTTCCTTTTTTTTTCTTGATATTAGGGTTAGATGCGGTAGGTTCGTAGAATTGCTGCTAGGATTCGTTGGAGTTAGTTCGATACTAAAGTCTATATACTGCTAGGGTTGGCTAAGGTTGACGTCGAGCGGTCGGGAGTGTTAACAAAATTATTCGTCTTTCTAGGGTATGATGTGTGTATGTTACAGTCTTAATATTCGTGTGTAGTGTTGTGTTTGCGTGAGTGTACCTAACAATGCAATGCTAAACCTAACGATTTTTCTCTCTCGCTTCTTATTATATTCTTCTTGTACATAGAGTCTGTTAATACTTGGATACATGATATACTGATAATGCAATAGATATGTATATATATATATTTTTTTTTTCTTTATTTATGACATGTTATAGGATCGAGCTTGCGGCTCTGATTTTTCTCAACCCGTGCTTCGTGTTGACGGTGTGTCAGGGTGATGACTCTCCCTGTGGTAGTCGAATAATGTACCGCTGAAGGTAGTAGCGCTTGCGATGGTGTACCTGGAAAAAGTTCTTTATTGATTAGTAGCGGGGGCTCCCTTCCCCTAGGCCAGAATTTCCAACCCAACGCGAGGACGATTATGATCGCGACGATTGACCCGCCTGAATACGAGACTGCTTGTTTTAGGGCTATAAACTCGCCGTCCACGGCGTCGCGTTGTTCTAGTTCCTGCGCGCGGTTGATTATGTTCTTCAGTTCGTTTCCCAATTCTAGCGAAGCGGGCTGCGCGAGCTTGCTTTGTGGCATGCTATCAGATTCTCTCATTGTGTTGCAGCATCGATCCTCCGTCGGTAGTGACTATTAGAATAAATTATGTCAATAATGTACAAAATTTTGTGTTTGTTAAGAGTAGATGTCCTACAGTATTACATCAATGCTTAAAGATGCCTCAAAATTGAAAGAAAAGGATTTCCGACTTATAAGTTATACGGAATGCCAATTGAAAGTACATATAACGCGCGGCGCGCATGAATTTGGCCTGTCCCCCTGAATTCCTATGGGAGTCTTAATATCGCATGCCGATGGTTTCATTGTTACTGTGGCGTCATTGGAGGGTGACATCTAAATGATGGTTGCCATTTAGTCGGTTTACTATATAGTTATTTGTGGTGCATACAAATTTCATACAATGTCAAGTAGTCTAATTTCTACCTTCACAATTTCTTAGCAAGATGACTTAAAAGTTGTTTTATTATAGTGATTTATTGTGAAAAGGTTTATTAACTTTTATTGGATGTTTAAATAACTTTCTCCAGTGCAGTTATGCTATTTACTAGTAGTTTACGTTAAGGGGATGAGCTTGAGCCTTCACTCCCGTATTTTTGATTATTAGTTGATTTATTATAGGGCTTTATTGTTCAAATGTTTATTAGCCTGAATTGAATGTTTAAATAACTTTTTTCAGTTCAGTTATGTTATTTACCAGTAGTTAATGTCGAGGGGATTAGTTTAAGCCCTCACTCAAGTATTTCTGATTATTAGTTCATTAATTATAGTGATTTATTGTTAAAATGTTTATTAATCTTTATTAATTATTTAGCTAACTTCCGGGAGTGAAATACCTTGTCCCCCTTATAGTTAAAATTGGGGGCAATCTTTTAAGCCATTTCTGACATTTTTCCGATTGCAAGTTTATTAATTATATGATTTATTGTTAAAATGTTTATTAACGCTTATTAATCATTTAAATAACTTTTGGGCGTGATATGCCTTTTCCCTCTCATAGTTAAAATTAGAAGCGATCGTTTAAGCCGTCTCTGACATTTTTCCGATTGTAAGTTTATTAATTATAGTGATTTATTGTTAAAATGTTTATTAATCTTTATTAATTAATTAACTAACTTCCGGGCGTGAAATACCTTGTCCCCCTTATAGCTAGAATTAGGGGCAATCGTTTAAGCCGTCTCTGACATTTTTCCGATTGCAAGTTTATTAATTATAGTGATTTATTTTTAAAATGTTTATTAACGCTTATTAATCATTTAAATAACTTTTGGGCATGATATGCCTTTTCCCTCTCATAGTTAAAATTAGAAGCGATCGTTTAAGCTGTCTCTGACATTTTTCCGATTGTAAGCATACAGCGTATGCTTTTATGAGTGGTTACGCAACTCTTCTTCCTATGTAGTTGTTGCAAGCTCGTGTATGTATATGCACGCTAGCTATACCTCAATGCATTTGACTGCATTTGTAGTTGTTGCAATGCCGTGCTGCACGCTCCCGAATCGCATTTGGCCTCTCATGCGCTCCCTGTGCTTGCTCGCCTGTCCAGAGCTAGTAGTGTATGGTGTCGGTTTTTCCTTTAAATTAATATCTTACCTATTCTGTTTTCCCTTATTTCTGAACCCTTCTCTAAATGATTATGTGGCCCATAGGGTCCTGTTCAGATATTTAAATTATGAATTTATTGTTTATTTCTATGACTTACATTAAATTTTAATGAAGATTTTTATGTAGTTTCCAGAGTATTGTTTTTATTATTATTATTATTATTATTATTATTACTATTATTGCTATTATTATTATTACTATTTTTGCTATTATTTTTTTTTCTTCTTCATTTAACTAGCAGTCCCAGTTACATACGCCTATACCTTCTCAATCTTAATGTAAGAATCTTTTTTGGGTTTAAATTTATTCTGTGCCTAATGGAAAGAACTACCATTATTCCCTTCGGACGGTTGAGGTCGGACATCCCGCATGTTCCCCTTTTCTTATTCCATTACGTAGCCATTCAAAAGCGTAGAATTCGCTCGACCAGTCGGGTTCTCTATTAGTATAACTTCTTATTTTATTCATTAGCCGTGCGGCGGTGAGTAGGCGCTTTACATTTATGCTGACGTCCGTCTTAACTTGATTACAAGGCCGTCTACAGTTCGGTTTATGTATATAATACGCGCGTCGCCTAGTTAGTCTGAAATGATGACTCGTTTGTCCCGAGTCCTCTATTCTTGTTGTGGTGCCGTAATCTATCGTGTGTGCCTGCTTACAATTTTCTAAGGGTTCTGGTGATAAATTTTAAGCAAATCATTCCAACGATTATTATTATATTATTGATAAATGGTTTTCCTTTTTTTTCTTTTGACTATCCCCGTACATATTATGAATGCCTAGCGTATACCTCCGGTGCGGGCCTATGATTTCCTTGTATAACAAGTCAGTCACTTTAAATTTATATACCTTAAAACTTTCTCATGGGTTTGTCGATCAATAAAAGCAATTCGCCATCCCTTGCCTATGCTGAACGCGGACTTTTTTTTTTTTGATAAATGAGTAGGCGTGCGGTTCACTTCATAACCCGCATTTTATCGTATATGCTTTAGTGTGTCCCATTATAGCCCTGATGCGTCGTGGGAGAGATACCGCAAGCAAGCTAGCGTTTCGCGCTCCACTTCATGCAACCGTTGGGCTCAAATCTGCACAGCGTTGAGATACGATTTGCGCCATTGCATTTTTTTATTCATGCAGCCGATTGAGGGCTACTTCACACCTAGTTTTTGCCAAGGTCCGTGACTCACATATACGGCTCCCATTTGCCGCGTCCCCGCCGCGACTCCACTCCATAAGTGTACTTTCTCCCTTTACGAGTACTCGAGTCGCTAGTTCGATAAAATACAAGGGAGCTGACCTTCGAAAGGTCAGGGAGATGACGCGTGCGGGAACCGACGATTGGGCCATCGCTCTGTGTTGCGGTGAGATAGGGTGCTTGCACCTGCTTCGTTATACGTTGCACATGTAGGTTTTAGCGAATTCAGCCCGACTACTCATTTTTAATGCGTGACTCATACGTCTGTTTATATTTACGATTAAGGTAATGTGTACTTACCGACAAATTTTAGAACATATATATCTTTTGCAAATAATAATAGAATTACTAAAAAAAAAAATTGAGTATAGTATTTATATATACGGAGCGCCTGACAGAGCTGTTTTTCCAAAAATCTACTCAGAATTTATTTAATTAAATAAAAGCCGCAATGTCGATAAGTAGGGATCTGTAATACTTCGAATTTTGCCAGTTTTAAAACGAGCGTATCTCATGGAAATGCTGATAGAATCGCACAAAAAAAAATCTGAGCATAGTATTTACATACACGGAGCGCCTGACAGAATTGTTTTTCCAAATAAACGTTCGAATGTTTATTAATTAAATAATGAAATTGGGTTGATTTTGAGGTTCACATCGCCTTAAGAGGTAAATTGCTTTTCTCGCTTGCTACCATGGAATTTGATGAGTTTATTTCTATTTCTTTTCTTGTTTTCTAAAATCGGGAATCATATTTCCGCGCCGTAACCTAAACTTTAGCCTCTTGCCTCCACGTTTGTATCTCGTTAGAATCATTTGCTTGTGAGTGTGAGTGGTGATGTTATTACTGTAATAACCAGATCGGTCATGACGAAAACGTATCCCAACTTTTTCAGCGTGCTTCTTTTTCCCAACTAATTTTGATGTTTACAATTATTATATGTTATTCTAGCGATACTCACTGCCGAACTAAAGATATTTATTATTACTTATTTAAAGAACTGTATGTTTGATGTATCTTTGCACGTGTGATGTGCTTTTTTTCTTGACTTGGGCGCGCGAACTCCCCGCGATTGGGCCTGTTTTTTTTCTTTAGAAGAACATACGAGATATCGACCATTACCTGCGCGGCGTCTGAGGGGCCGCGGAAAAAAGAAAAAAATATATATTCCCCCCGCTTTTTTTTTTTTTTTTTTTTTTGAGCGTTTGCTATGCTCCCCTGCCGTGTGAGGGGCCACGATGAATTTGCGCAAACGACTCTCCTCTTCTGAAACCTTATTTATTCGTTTATTGAAAGATTCGTAACTTTTTCGATATTCGTATGTACGACTCGCGTTTGATCCCCTTTTCTTATTTTAGCGTTATGTCTGCTATGATTAATTTCCACGATTTCGCACGGCCTTGCATATTCCGTCTCTATTTGGCGGAGTCTCGCTTTCTTCGCGAGATATTCCATTTTTTCTCTCCCCGAGGAAATGGTGAGTGCTTTACCTTGGTCGTAGTAAAACTTAAATTCGTATATGACTTGGGTCAGTTTCATTGCAGTGAGAGTTCTTAATTGTGCTAGTGTGTATGTACCGTCCACCCTGTAGCTATCCTACGTTAGCTCCTCCTTTTCTCGTTCTGGATTCCTTTTTCCTTTTTCTTTTCTTTGTCCCGTTGTAACTCAGAGGCCGCCGTGCGTGTTTCCCTCTCTGATACGACTCAGAGGCTTCAGGACATGCTTGACTTTTCTTATATTTTGTTTCGCAGCTCAGAGGCCGTTGCGCGTGTTCGCATTGTAGATACGACTCAGAGGCTTTGGGGCGTGTTTGACCTTTCCCTTGTTCCTGTTTTCTTTCGCAGCTCAGAGGCCGTTGCGCGTGTTCGCATCTCTGATACGACTCAGAGGCTTTGGGGCGTGTCCGACTTTTACAGGCAATCCAAATGTATGCGGCCGTTCGCTAGTTAATCATTTGATGGTTTAATTTCTTTATCATCGAGATCCATAAGTGTTTCTGGATCTATAGCCTTGAATATCCTCAGGGCTCTATCTTTCTCTTTTTGTATCTTGGCTATGGCCCTTAGTATATTGGCTAGTTTAAGTTATGTTCTCATTAATATTCATTGTTAATATTCATTCAACTTTTCGTTTTTTTTTTCGTGCGACCTCGTATGGTTCCAACGTGATGGTGGACAAATTCTTGTTTTTTTTTCGGCTTTCGAAGTCTCACAAGCAGAGTTTACGTGACCTTCATATTTGGATAGCAAGTCCTGTTCAAGGAATTAATCTGTTTTTACGGAGATTTCATCATGTGCTACGAATTCTTCGCATAGCAGGCAGCACAATTCTGTACGAATCGTTTTAGGCGTCCAGCATTTCTCTGGCAAGCATCTCTTCTTTTATGATTGGCAGGTGTATGGAAATCTAGCACTCTAGTTGGGATAATCTTATAGTATGTTTGGGTCTACACGCGGTTAGCTGTTCCTTACAGTCCTAAGTCCTGCAGGACTCTAGTACCGGGCATCCTGAGAGTTTAAATGACCAATCACATTCTTATTATTTGTCTCGTTATTGTGGCTATATCTTGCGTTATCTCGGCGATCACCATGCGTCAATCACTCCTAAGATCCCTTCTATAATGATGCGGCTGGTATTTATCGTTATTGAAGCTATGTCCGCCCTCCGGATGAGTGCTATATCTTCGATCACCTTCACGACCTTGGTTATTGTTTTGCTGATAGCGATTAGGACGATCGTCCCAGACATTTCCATTGTAATAAGGTCGATTCAGTTTCCACTGATTCGGTAATCCAATCTCCGGTAGCGGTTAGGTCGCCATTCGTAGTTTCTTGTATATTGCCTATTCGCGTCAGGCGGATCTTCCTGCGATTTCACGTTTATGGATAACCTGTCTCATTAGGTATGTGGTATATAACACTTGCGGTGGCGGCGGTGGCGATGGTGTTCCTCCCAGTTTGTCCAAATTCCCTAAGGTGACTTCCGTGTTCTTCAGGCTCCTTCGTAGGGCGTAACAATCACCATATTGATGTCCCTTCTTTTGGCAGAAGATGCAAAATTTTGTCTCCGCGTCCCTATACTGGCACCTACCCTCGGGATGATTATCCATGCCACATACACTGCAGCGATCCCTGGCGGGGGCCCTCCTAATCATGGCCTGCGGATTATCGTCTTTTAGTTTAGCGTATTTTTCCATAAGTTCGGTTAGAACACCTTCGGCGGAGGTGGAGCTTGCCTGCGCCCCCACGCGTCGTGCCCCAGTTCTCTGTTCAACTCTTACGGCTTCTGTTATCGCCTCTACCAGGGTTTTGGGATTCGCGGCCCTTACTTGGTGTTGCAGATCCCCTTCAAGATCGTACAGAAACTGATCGAGAGCTTCCGAGTCAACCCTGTTTTTGTAAGTTAGTTTCTCAAAATCTTGTAGGGATCTATCGGCATTGTAGGTATTAAGTAGTCGATTCAGCAAGATTTCTACGCGCTGTCCATAACTTCCGACGCTTTCCCCTTTCTCTTGTTTGATAACCTTAAGTTCGGCGAGTAATCTGTCGGCGCCTCCAGCGTGCGTGTACCTCATTGTAATATCTTCGAGCATTTTTTCGACCGATGTAAAACGGTTCATACGGCACATATAACCATCCGCAGCTTGTCCGCGAAACTTGGAGGCTAACGCGCTCATCAACCAGCATTCTGCTGACGGGCCAAATTCGTTGAGTACATTGTGCCCAACGCGGCAAAAAAATGCCACCGAGTCGGGATTGCCGTCGAACGGAGGAATCGTGTTCATAGCATGTTGCAGTGAAAATGTCCACGCAGCGTCTCTCGACCGGGAGACGCGCGGGTGTGGCGGTGGGAGGTCGATGGACTCGGGCAGTGGCTCGGCGAGGGGCTGACCCATCGGTATATAGCCTGCTCTGGAGCCTGGAAGCTCTGTTTTTAGTTGTGACTCTATATTTGTTAATCCGCTAGCCCTTTTGGCGTGCGCGAGGAAATGATTGTAACCCGACAGTCTTCTCGCCTTAAATTCTGGTATTTGGTCAGGCGTTACCCACTTCGGTATGTAGTCATTGGGTACTTCTGTGGCTGTGTGCGGAGCACAGAGTAAGTCGCGATCCACGCTCGCGGCGTTGGGCGGTGCCGGGAGTCCCCCATTATTAAGTTCATTTTTCCCGGGCGACGCTCTCCCGGTGGAGTACGTCGCCTGCAATAGTTCTCTTGACGAGTTCAGGGATTTCGATTGGGTTTTTGATAATTTTTGTAATCTGGCCGCGAGTTCTTCTCTATAGTTCGTAATAATTTGTACCTCGTCGATCCCCAGATCTCCGGCCCCCACAGATAAAACGTGATCGAGCTTCCGACTCGCGATTTCCAAAGCCTCGGGAGAGGATAGAGCTATTGCCATGTCGGCACAGGCGAGAGCACCATTAATGTCGGCCTCCAGCTGATCCGTCGTTCGAAACCCGGGGGTTCGAGGGCGTGCCCCTGAGCATCGCGTTACTTCTACGTCGGGATCGATCCGGCGGCTTCATTTTGCCACGCGGAGTCAAGGTTATATTCTTCGTTATTCCTCATGTTTCGACACGACAAGAGTTTCTTAAACATGATAGATTTATAGTGTTCCGCGAACCAAAATCACTCAGTATGCACGGCCCGTAATTTTACCTTCTTTTAACTCGCTCCTTATTGGTCACGTGATTCCCCACGAGAGACAGGGTGCAATAATTGGGTATTAAAAGCTTCACTTACCCTTGCAGGCAGACCACAATAAGGATGATGGAGACGTGTAACATCCTTCCTTCCTGTCAAGCATTGAGTGGCACGTATTCGGTTCGTACTTCGCGATTTTACTCAGATGTATTTCTAACGAACACCCCACACCTAGCACCAAAAAATTGTTACGTGTGAGCCTATCACGGTTCACGCACGTACGAAGGGTTCTGAGGTGTTCGTGTCGTTCCAAGCCGAGACTCGAAACGATGCAGTGAAATACAACTAGAGTTAAAGTATACTTGGGTTATTTATTAAAATACTTATAGACGCGAGAGAGATAATCGTAACGCGCGTCCACGATGCAACCGATCGACGTCCTCTCGTAAATTCGTTATCCGCTCGTCCTCATCCCCCGTACCTCGCTGCCGTCCTCTCTCTGACTCCGCTTTCGTTCTCTTTCTTTCTATTCTTCTGGATGCCCTTCCCTTGGTTTTTATATCTCTGTCTTGGGGATCGTAAGTGGGGGATCATTGCTCATCGGCAGTTCGTTTCTTCCCCCTAATTCGACGTTCAGATCTCGTGCCGGTGATTCAGTGCCTCGCGGATTCGCTGTTCTGCTGACTGGCATTGGTTGATGTCATGCACCTTCGACATTCGACGTCCTCTATCAACGCTCGGCATATTGCTGACCGGGAGTTTGTGTTGGGCTACGTGTCTTCGTTCTTCGAGAGTCTGTATGAGTTCATGGCCGCACGCTCTTTCTCTTTGGAAGCTACCACTCGTAACATTACTAAATTATTCTCAATGGATTTTGAATGATTATTAAAACAATTGCAACACTTCCTCTGTCTACTTGTATATCGAGTATCATATTTATGAAGATGATGGTCGCAAATAAATTTATTTTCTACATTAATATCAAAATTTTTAATCCTAAATGATAAATACAGCTTTAATTCATTACTAAGATTACTAATTAGATTAAGAGATTTATTTCTTGTGTAATACTCTAAATGACATTTATCATCCTCATGCAATTCACCAATATAGCACATCATTTTCTTTCAATTCCTGAGAAGATAACACTTACAAAACACAATTGTACAATTTATAAAACTCAACCGAACCAATACTGATACACTTGGTAATAGTTCTGCTCAACTACCTTCACAATTCTACTTAGAAATATTCATTTCATTTTTTATTGTAACTTGTACTCATTGTTTAAGGACATTCCGTGCCGTGTGTCGTCTAACGGATGACGGGTTCACGGGTGTTTCACACAGAAAAATGGATGTCTGTCATCTATTAACTTACGTCAACACAGGTTAAATGAAACTATCTATGTATGTTTCATTTAACCTGAGCTTATACGTATAACGCACGTAAAACTATAGAAAACCTGCATTTGAGACCATGTCTATACTAGGTGTGCGAGAAGCGCAACCAGTGTGCGCATGCGACAAGCCATACGTTTTGCACAAAGTACTTGAAATACTTAAAATGATAAATAATATCGTTGTATACGATTGAACGTAAACGTGAGTTTATATTATTAGGGTTTGTCAGCGAGAAGAAATAAACGGGAAAATTAGACTTCAAGAGTCTATGTAACCAACTCTACTCGAAAGTGAAAGTTGATTGCAGAAAAAGGTATGAACACTTATGCATACGAGTAAACAGGCAATAAGGCATTGTATAGGTAAAACGGAAAGTGGTAAGGTAAAAGGAATGTGCATAAAGCACGTAGCGACTAGGCGCCGCAGGACTCTATTTAAGCCCGCTGGGTGATGTTTTTCATAGTGGGAGCGCATCGGACGCTTGCCATCTAGCGGGCACTTTGGATACTTCAATCCCGAACAATCGTAGTAGATCAGTTAGTAGATCTATATTTAGCGCTAAATAATATCGTCAATAATATCGTAGTGAAATGATATTATTTATCATTTTAAGTATTTTAAATATTTTGTCCAACACGCATTGCTTGCTCGCATCGCTTGGGCTGATCGCACGTGCTTCTCGCATAGTGTAGACACGGCCTAAGATCTTCAAAATATGCAGCCTCAGCACTTTTTTAGGACAATTATGCCAAACTTATGGTTGATCTTGTAAATAAAACTTTTCCTATATTTCACAAGCTCTAATTTTACCACTTGAAAAATATTTTTTTATAAAAACGGCTATAACTTTGGCTCTAGTGGTCCTAGAAAAATCAGCGACTATGGATTTTAAAGGTCTAGGAACCACCTTTGTATCTATGTTACGTATACGTGCCAAAAATAATTATAAGATGGTAGAATTCATGTCAGTAGAGAGCCATTTTTGATTATTTTAGGTATCGAAAAATTAGATATTATAATGCTCGACAAAAAATTATTTTTTGACTTTTTCCTATGATAGGAAAAGAGTATAGTTAGATAACATCGTATTCTAATGAAAAATACTTTTGTTAATGATTTTTAATTAAAATTCGGTTGACACTGTGACCATGAACACGGTTGATTTTCGCGATTTTTGATAAAAACGTCAACTTCAAAAGGCTGTATCCTGAAGTCTATTCAATCAATTTAGGTCCTCAAAAAAAGAAATTAAAGGTCTCGTTGAGACAAAAAAAAGTGAGACCTAGTGAGCTCAAAAATGTGGAACCAGTTACGAGATATAGAGGTTTAAAGATGATCTAAAAATGATGAAATGCAATGGCCATATCACAGATCACCAATAAAACCTAAATCATCATTTCATATCAGTGTATTATTTTTTCTTAAAATTTGAAGAAAGACAAAAAAAATGAGACCTCACCGACCTCATTTTGTTAAAATTTCAGCCTTTTAGAATTTTTTGAACACTGGCTAAAAACAGGTCAAAATCAGGGTTTAAAAAAATTCCAGCAGGAATTAGGAATCAAATAAGGGGCTGAAATTTTGCACAAGCTGTTTTTTTATATGTACTTTCATAAAAAAAATCGTCGACAAAATCGACGACCCCTCCGCGCACACTTTTTAAAAAAAGTACAAGAACGACCCATATATATATATATATATATATATATATATATATATATATATATATATATATATATATCTATATACACACATATATATATAATATTATCTGCAATTTTATATATTATAGGATGATCTCATATGAAATCGCATATGAGATCTGATGTTCGATATTCATATATATGAGATCTCATATAATATTTTCACGAGGGTTTGCAATTTCTATTTAAAAACAGAGTGATACATTCATGGATCAGTATTTAATATGTAAATGCAACCCATTTATACATTTTTTGATCTTTATATATGAAAATGACCATATGTGTACACCTTGAACTGCAAACGGTCGGGCGCGCCAAGTATGTGTGGGAGATTGGAGAACCACCCCTGCTAGAGCAACTCTAGACTTCTCTTGTCCTCCCAAGATGAGTAATATTATAGAACTATAGAAAGTTCAACATTTTGACTTTTCGTAAATATCTGAAAAAATTCCTATGAATTTTAGAAATGAAAAGAAAGCATAATAGTCATAAAACAATTTTCACCTACACGGGCGTAAAGTGGGTATAGGTTCTATAAGGTTTTGTATAGGAGTATGTGAGCTATTGCGCCTCTTAGGCGTTAAGTAATACTTTATGCCCACTGGCTGAATATTTTTTAAGTTACAACGTAGGCATAAAATGTAATTTTACACGCAAGGTACGAAAAGTTCTATTATGTCAGTGAAGTTATCTTATGGGTACTTGACTACAATAAATTGATTTCAGTACTTTCTTGTGTTTAATTTGTATAGAAGGATGAACAATTTTGAATACATTTCTCAAAACAGTCATACAGTGGTTTCCGAGAGATGTTAGCATTACTTGACTAACGATAATTGATTTCACAACTTTCGTTTGTTTGATTTGCAGTAAACAATTTGAATGCTTACATATAATTTGTTCAGCATACAATGACTCAAAGAAGTGAAAGACTTTTTGACTGGTATTTATTTGATTTCTTTAAAAAAATCATAAATATTATTATTTTATAGATTTATACAGAAAAAACGTCTATACTTGCCTTATTTTATACTTTCGTAGAAAGTTTTATATCATTTCAGTACTTTCTTGTGTTTAATTTGCATAGAAACATAAACAAATTTGAATACAGTTCTGAGAACAGTCATACAGTAGTTTCCGAGAGTTATTTGCATTACTTGACTATTGAAGTAGTAGGGGCAGCGCGGCTACCGCGCCAGAGCGGCTCCCGCGCCACTTACCCACCGAGCACTACTTACCGTCCGTCGGTAAGGTAGGGTGCAAAGTCACCATGCGAGAGGCCCGGTAGAGGGCGCATTGAACATTTACTCCATCGATAAAATGCATACGTATGTCATGTTGCAGGGGGCATGGGGTCCTCATGTGATGTTATGTTGTAAGTGAATATAGAATATTTTTATAATATTCATATAGTGTTTAAATTTGTTAATTATAAGTAGTCTTATATTCCGCGCCAGAGCGGCTCCCGCGCCACTTACCCACCGAGCACTACTTACCGTCCGTCGGTAAGGTAAGGTGCAAAGTCACCATGCGAGAGGCCCGGTAGAGGGCGCATTGAACATTTACTCCATCGATAAAATGCGTACGTATGTCATGTTGCAGGGGGCATGGGGCCCTCATGTGATGTTATGTTGTAAGTGAATATAGAATATTTTTATAATATTCATATAGTGTTATTTGTTAATTATAAGTAGTCTTATATTTTATAAGTATATTTTATCTTAGTATATTCAATCAGTATATTTTATATTGTATAAGATTCTACAAAGATATTTTATAAGTTCATAGAAATTTTAAAAAGTTAATGATGAGCAATTCAATGAAATTTATATTAACAATACCAAATGACTATTTTTAAATTCAAAAGAAACTTTAAAATATTTAAACAAGTTAGTTTTTAAGGAAAATTTTCTATTATAAGAATAAATATTTCATAGAGGACATTGGGATGTGGAAACTTTAAGGGAAAATAAAAAAGATATGTAAGATTATTTCATATTTATTTAAAAAAGCTTTTTCATATTTATTTAAAAAAGCTTAAAAGTAATACATAGTAGAATACATCTTAATCTACGAGTATAAAAAGTTACAAATTAATCTTTCTACTATAAAAATATATTTAGAAACTAGTGAACATCTTAATTAAAAAGTATTACAATTTAGCAAATAACTTTGAAAATTTAAAATTAAAGTTAAAGAGAAAGTTATCTAAAAACTTATAATTATATAAATTCTAGAAGGCATCCACCTAAAGATTTGACGAAGACTTCTCTATTAACTAATTCTGACTCTATGTTGAGAAGCGCCTCTGGCTTCTCCAGTAATAAAGAATTAACTTTACTTGGAAGGAAAATGTCAAAACTACTGTCTAATTCAAGAACAATTTTTAAGCCGTATTTAGTGGATACCTTTTTTAATGAGGTTATCTTATACTGTTTATTTAGCTCCAAGTCCCGTAGTCGTTTTGTGGGCAGGTATGATGGACTTCTCGCTGCTTCATTTATGAGGTCCATGACTGAAAAAAGAAATGATAAATTATTATTTATATTTTTTTTTATAGAATTACTTACTTATTTATTCTGACGTATCAGAACTTTCAGGGGTTGAATATTGCTCCCTCAAGTCTTCCACCCAGCGGTATAAAGCGCAAACTATTTCAACTGAACAATTCTGTTTCCACCCGGGACAATGATTAATGCAGGCTAGCGGTCGTATAAATCCAGGAGTTCTTATAGATGGGCAACCCAAATCCTCCAAGTTTCTTATATTATCGAAATAGGGTTGCAGCCAGTGTTTTTTGTGTTCACCTTTGACCCAAATTGTTAATAACGACCCCTGCGCTTTTTCTTTCAATTTGTCGAAAGCCGTTGACAGGTATGAATACGGCACCTCTCCGTGTTCCCAATGAATTCCGTGCAGATTGGATTGTAAATATCTATTTAAAATTTTTACATTCTGGTCTAAATCACTCCAATCACAGGGTGGTTGAAATGTCGCAACGTACGGCACCGGATTTAACGCATTAGGATCTATATAAGCAATTTCTTTAAATATAAAATTGCCGTTGTTATCTTTAAAACCTTGTGTATCTACAATTAGTTCCATGATAATTTCCATGTTATATACTGGAAATGTAGATAACATTATTTGAATATTATTCAAGAAAAAAAGTAGAGTTAATATAATAGTGTTAAAAGTTAGAGTGAAAGATGTGATAATAACTTATTAATTCATAATACATGCAATGTAAAAAATTAAAGTCCCTACGGAGAGATTGAAAAGTTAAAGTACAATAGCTGAGAAAATCTTAGAAAAAAAAATATGAACTCATTATATGTGAAAAAGTTAAAGTAAGAGATGTGAAAATAAATTATAAATTCATGATACGTGCTATGTAAAAAATTAAAGTCCCTAAGAAGAGACTGAAAAGTTAAAGTTCAACAGCTGAGAATATCTTAGAAAAAAATATGAATTCATTAAAGTAAGAAATTTTAAAGTAACTTATAAATTCATGATACGTGCTGTGAAAAAATTAAAGTCCCTACAAAGAGACTGAAAAGTTAAAGTTTAATAGCTGAGAATGTCTTAGAAAAAATTAATAATTTATAAATTCACGATACGTGCTATGTAAAAAATTAAAGTTCCTAAGAAGAGACTGAAAAGTTAAAGTTCAACAGCTGAGAATATCTTAGAAAAAATATGAATTCATTATACGTAAAAAGTTAAAGTATCTGAAAGTTTAAAATAGTAAGTATAAGATGCCTAAGGGACTTATAATATGAATAGTGTGAAAAAGTTTAAGTATGAGACGTGAAAATAACTTAGAATTAATTCGACAAATGAATTTACCTTTTATAACTGTAAGAAAAGTGTTGTATTAAGATTCAAGACTTTAAAACTTTTAAATTATAAGAATTTGAAAGTTTAATGCTAAAATATAATATAAATCTATATTCATCCTATAGCAAACTCAAAGCCTCAATTTGTGAACGTTTTAATCGTACATTAAAAAACAAAATGTGGAAAACTTTAGTTTACAAGGCAGTTATAAATGGATAGATATTTTGCAAGACCTAACTTTACAGTATAATAATACTAAGCACCGAACGATTGGTATGAAGCCCGCAGATGTTAATTCTACAACAGTTAATAAAGTTTATAATCGTTTATGCATTCATCAGAAAACCTCTAAACGTCCTTGTAGGCGTGCAAAATTTAAACTTGGTGATAAAGTTCGAATAAGTAAAAATAAAACTGTTTTCGAGAAAGGATATACACCAAACTGGTCTACAGAAATTTTTACAATAAATAAAGTATTACCTACATCACCATTTACATATCATTTGAAAGATTATCAAGATAAACCAATCGCTGGCGGATTCTATGAAGAAGAACTTATGAAGACTAAATATCCTGATATTTACTTAGTAGAAAAAATTATAAAAAAACATGGCGATAAAATTTATGTAAAATGGTTAGGTTTTGATAAGTCTCATAATAGTTGGATAAAAAAAGTGATTTATGAATAAATAAAATTGTAAATAAGATGAACTAATTGTTTTTATTTAATACCTATTTCCTTACATTTTTTTACAAGAATTGGATGCAAAATTTCATTAACTTTATCAATTCTTCTCCTAAAACGTTCTCTGTCACGAGCAATTTGTTCCCATTCTCCACACCGAGCCTTATGATATGCAAACCTCCATGCATGCATTACATGAACAGTTAGCTTTTCATCAAAATGTACATTCTATTTAACACGCATTGGACACCTAAAATAATAAATTTCTATATTACATATGTAGAATATTTACTATAAATTAATATATAAATTACTATTATACAAAAAAATATACTCACTTATTATTTATTTTATAATGACCCCATGCTAAAGTATCTATATTATTGTCTTGAACATATCTTTTATCATCATATGGACTTAAGGCAATCTTTAACTGCTTTATAGTTTCTACATTATGGAGTCGGGATCTTATGGAATACTGCTGTCGTTTTTTAATAGATAAATTTTGCAAACAATCTACAAAATCATCAAACTTTATAGTTTTTTTAACAACTGAAACCTTAATACCTTTTATTTTTTTCATATGATCTTGACCATAAACGCGAGTACTGTACATTTTACTTCTTAAGCCAACGAATTCTGTAAGAATCTGGCCATTACACTCATCTTTCATAAGACCAACAATTTTTTTATTTGCATGAGGCATATTAAAGATGTTTTCCCTGGGATAGTCTGAAGTATCGAACTTTGAGAGATTTTTTTTCATATCAGCATAAAAATCATCACATTCAACAGCATAAATCAAGCTGTCTGTGTCTGTATAAAGAAGCTTACAATTTTCTTTATACATTTTTTTCATATAACTATAATGAAAATCATAAATCAGAGTTTTAGAAATGTCTAAAACTGAAAGTCCAACGTAAATTGGTTTATCTAACAAAACTTCAACTTTTTTAAGCTGGATAGCTACTAAATTTTCATCAAAAATACTAATACTATGAAAAAGGGGACTTGATATTTGTGCTTCTACGCCATACCTTCCAGCCCATTTAGTTGATAGCTTGACATCAACACGTTTTCTTACATTCTCCATAGTTTTACCATATACAGCATTATTCATCAATTTGAAAAAGTTTTTTCAAAATCAGTTCTTGCTAACGCCCTCATATTACTATTTAAATTGATGTAAGACTTAAGCCATGGAGATTGTTTAAATTTCAATACTTTATGAATTTTAACAAGCTGAAGTCCATTTTTGACAGCTTGTTTAAGTGATCGATAGTGTATAACATAATTTTTTTATACGAAAGTGTAGCCAAAAGTTTTTCCTGTTTTGATCCCGGTGGTTTTGCTTGCTCAGGACAAAAAGGTAAGTCGTTATGAATGTCATGTATTTCTGAAGGATATTCTAAATCTACTTCTAAAATGTACCCGTAAGGTGCATCATCATCTATGAAAAAATCTAAATTTTCACAGTCGGGTATCCACTCAAAGGAATCAGAAGCGAGACATTGAGTCATTGCCCAACCATATAAATTATTAGCATCTAAATATATTAGATATGTATTTTCTTTATTTTTATCATAATTTTCAGTCATATATTTATGATTTGCAGCTGCGTAGCGAGAGCACTGACTTAATCCACCTCTTATCCCTCTTTATATGAATAAAATCATATCTATATCAGTTAATAATTTTAATTGTATGCCAGTATACTTTAGCATTGCATCCCATGCAAATCCTGGAGTAGTATAATAATGAGCTGGATCTAAACCATATACGTTTATACTTTGATCACGAAAATTTTCAAAAACATCAGCTAATAATAAAACATCTGTCTTCATATAAAGATCTGAATATTCTCCAAGGGTATGAATACTAAAGGTATTCCATACTTTTTGTGCATGTTCATAATCTTCATCAGATATGGTTGAACCATTTAGCACACTGAAAAATTTTGTTTTTTCAGGTAACTCAGTTTCATCCAACTTTTCCCACGAATCCAGGTACTCGTAAGGCAGAACGCCTTTCTTCGTTAAAAGACTGTTTTTTTGTTTTTCTAAAGATGAAAACTCCTTTGAAACAATTTTATATTCACTTAAATATGAAGCTAATTTTTCTAAAGAAGATGGCATAAATCTAAATGAATCTACAAAGCGAAATTTAATATCACTTTTCTCAACATGTTTTGTAAAAGAAATATACTTCTCCTTAGTCAATGGAAGTAAATCAACATCACCTTTCATATAATTCGATATATCATTAATTATAAAGTGAGCATCATAACCACTTAAGTTATGAAATATCACAGGAATCGTTCTTGAATCTTGATAATTCAAATTACAGTTAGCATGAGCAGGACCGCGATATTTTCCTGAGAGATGACAATGATCTCTTACCTTATCACTGTTTTCCAATAATTTGTTACAAATGTGACAAATTTTTGAATTGAAATAATTAATCATTTCTATCGGTGTTAAAATTGGCATAGATCGTGGGTTTGTATATAAATTAGTAATACGGTCATGTATTACCTTCAATTCACTAGCAAACCACATAGCTGGTTTAACCCCACGATAAAATCTATATTCAGATAAAGAGTCATCAAAACTGCACTTCAAATAATATCCTATACTAAACATTTCATGTTTTTGAAACGATAAAGTATTAGCCAAACCTTCATCTTCCTGGTTTTCTAGTACAGGCTTTAACAGACATTCACAATCTGCATATATTGTGAATGGTAATCTTTCTTTATAATTAAAATTTTTAAAATAGATGATATCTTTACCTTTTATAGGAAGTTTCACCTTGCAATCATTAATATTCTTACATATTCTTTCATGCTCTTTTAAATTATTTTCATTAAAGAAAAAATTTAAACATCTATCACATATATATCGCTTCTTTTTTCTATGTGATAAACTTCCTCCTACTAGACGTGATAAATTTTTTATATATATGTAATGTGATTTCAGCTGTCCCTTAATTGTTTTTTCTAATAAAGAAGATTTACATGATTTTCTTTTTTTCATGTGTCAAATAAAAGGGAATCACATTTTTCTCATGCAATCCGAAGACATTAACCGATATTAAAGGGTTTTGTTTTTCAAACTTGAAAATTTTTTTTATCGTAACAGGGAATTCTATACCTGTCATATTTAAATTATTTTCATACTGAAGATAATTGCTAACCCTGTTAGGATGATTTTTACGGTTTACTGGATACAAAGCAGATAATATTGCCCATTTAAAGCATTGATTATCTTTGTTTTGAATATTAATGCAGGCATTTTTTTTTATCTAAAAATGGTGGTAAAGGTAAATATGAATTACCACTGCGCAATGGATTGAACTTATTCATATTAATTTGAATATTAATAATAGAATTTAAAGTCCATCCAGAATCTTTTTCTTGAAATTCTTCTACCTCAGCCAAAAGTTTATTTAAAACATGATTATCAAACCATTCACTTAAAGATGTACCTAAAACCACTTCAGCGTTTGGCGTATTGAAATGTTTCGTTTCAATACTTTCCTGTGAATCTTCATTTACATCAGAAGAAAGTTTCTTGAATGAACAAGATAGTACAGTGTTAATTTTCATGGCACATCGAATATCTTTCAAAATTTTCTTCACTTGTTGGCAGAACAATACTGAGGCGTCCTTTAAAAAGGTTGATATATCTATATGTACAAGATTTGCAATTATACTAGTTCTCACCCTTTTATTAAAAGCACTTTCAATATCAATCCAACGAACTCGATGCTCGATTTCATCCGTTTTTAAATCTGGTACTATTCCATAACCAGTTTTTCCTATAGCATCAAGCTTTGCTTTGATACTCTCAATCCTTGCTATGGCGTATAAAATAGATTGTTTTTGAGCTGTTGTCAGCGTTCTTTTTCTCAATAATTCCCGAAGACTATCTAATGATAAAACACATTGTTCTACCCATTATTCAATAACTTCGGAATCCATAGATTTATATATTAAAATATTTTCCACCTCTTCAAAAATTTTCACATGTTCCTGACAAAGATCTTTAACTTCATCCATTGTTTCAAATTAAAACAAGCCTTTTTTTTCGTAAGTGTATTCTGAAAATTAAAAAATTATGTTATCATTTTAAATAATTATTGATAAAAAAAAAAAGGTGAAGAGAAATTAAAATAATCAATGATTTTGTATAATATTAGATCAGCATTTGATAATATAGAAACAGTTTAGTTGTATTAGGCAGTTATAATTAGATAGTATTTTATAAGATTTAACTTACATTATAATAAAATTAAAGATTAAATGATTGGTATAAAGCCTTATGCAATACTTTTAAAATCTTAGCAGACGACGTGGCAGTGGGCCACAAGTGAGGGACGCGTGAGTGAGAGGTACATAGTGAGAATGTAGAGTGGGAGGGGAGGGGGATACTATCTACTCGAAGAGTTCATATATGCCCCCGTAGGGTATAAGAAATGATGCGTGGTAATTATTTTATTAAATATATTTTATTAAATATATTGAGAGAAGAGGCGTAATTGAATGCCTGAAACGTTGACAAGGTAGATCATTGAAATCATACAAAATTAATTAATAGTTTTAATACAATAATGATTATGCCAAATATAGTGTAAATATTATAAAAATTATTTATATACTATAAATAGTGAAATACTATAAAAAAATTATACATAAAATACTATATAAACTTAATTAAACTTAACTAACTCGCGAATTTCATTTTTTAATGTTCGCTTATCCGTTTTCTCTTTTTTTAAGGAGAATTTCATTTTTTAATGTTTGCTTATCCGTTTTCTCTTTTTTTAGGGAGAATTTCATTTTTTAATGTTTGCCTATCCGTTTTAGGTTCTTCTATATTTAATATTTTTTTCATTTCTGCACGAACTTGATAGTCTATAGTAGGATTATGCGCAGGATTCGGAATTGTTATTAGCTTCGCGGGCGGTGGAGAATTCAATAAATTTAAATCGAATGATTGTGGACTGTATGGCTCTAACGGTGGCGTTGACCAGCTACCAAATTCAAACGTAAACGATTCTGGCGTATAGCTCTCCCTTAGCGGAGAAGGTGGTAAAGGTATTTCTTCTATGATATTGAATGACTCCGAGGGTTGATCTATTGGTGAAATTACTTCCGGTAGAGGCCTAACTAGTGGAAGAACGTTTTTAAATATATTGGATGTTTTTTCTTGCTCCTGGTTTTGGACTAGAAAAACATTTTCACTACTTTCCACATGGTTTTGTGATGAATTGAGCTGAAAATAAAAAATATATATTTATAATAAAATATATAGCATATGTATCATAAAAAAATACTATATTGCTTACCACTTCATTTCTGCGTATACTATACACTACAGGTGATTGCGGTGATTCTTCCTACAAATAAGCATACTTTTTTAATATAATTTAATTAGAAAAATTATGCATTACTTTATAAAAGATAAAATATTACATTATAATAAAACACTGTTATGGTATCTATCAAATCATAAAATTTTTTCAAATACGATAAAATCTATGACTATAATTTTTAGGTAGTTTTGAAAAAATAAATAAAAAAATTATAAATTTACGTTAAAATGATAGAGAAAATTGCAATATTTTCATAAAAGCTACAATTTCGCAATTCGCTAAAATAATAATAATTTATTTTGAAACTAATAATAGTTTTTAAACTTACCTGATAGTCCTCACACTCATTCAAAACTTCATAACATAGCGTTGGTAGATTTCTTACAATTCTCGGGTCCTTTCTATGATCTTCTGCAAATGGACATATTTCAGGAAGATCTATAGTTTTTCCTTTAACTTTTCCCACTCACATTTATGTTGTACACTATTTACAATGATTCTTCTGATTTCCGTCACATAGATCTCTGTACTTTTATACATTTTTAACTTTAAAAATTTTCTAAATCGGACGAAGTTGCTTGCGTGAACACTTCCTAAAGACTGAATCTTGTATATTATACGTAGCGAGAAAAGCAACGCTTTCAATATATAATGCCCTTTATAGAACAAATTTGGATTTTGGAAAGATTTTCAATGGAGCACTTAGGGTCCTTTGTTTTATGAACGCTTCGAGAGTGACGCGCGGGTGGACGATATCGTTCACACATGTGCTGGCTCGCTAAACTGCCTTTCCGAAATTTTCTTGAATTTTACTTCTAAACTAATTCTTTATCGGTTGCTTCGCGAACTAACAATATTAATGATATTTTATTTAATCAATTGTTATTTGAATGAAGCCCTTTCATTTAGTCGAAAAGTATTACATATTTTTGGCTCATTTTTATTTTACAGAATAGTTTTACTTTATTGTTATGTAGAAATATATAATAATACATAATAGAATGTACTGTTTCATTTATAATTATCAAAGTTAATTATAGTTTGCTAAGTTCTAGTATTATACATTTGAATAAAAAATTTTAAATAAAATAAACACTTAATTGAAAAGGAATATTTGTGAAATATTGAAAAAATTTAAGTGGAAAAAGAATAATGAACTTGAGAAAAAAAAAGGTTTAAATTAATTTATATTAACTTACCAATTCGTTTTGAACTTAACTAGTGAAAAGATAGACTTCTGCAGCAACTATCGGTATATTAGATGAAAATCTTTCAAGCTATTTTCAGACGGTAACGAAAAAATACTCTCAAAGCTCAGTAGCACTTGTCAACTTGAAATAATGAGATGTATCTAAAAAATGTTCAAGTATTATAGCAAAGCATTAAAAAAAAAAATTTAATTTTATAGAACTATAAATGATAAAGTATTAGAGAATTGAAAATTATATATGTTAATACGTTGAAAAGACGAAGTTATTATAATCGAAAACTTTAAGTTACATTAATATAATGAAGAGAAAAACTGAATCATTATAAGTTAAACTATAGATCAATAAGCTGTAAGGATTGTATATTAATAAGCTGAAAATCAAAAGTAATTATATGAAATACTTACGTTTGGTAAGGAGACTAAGCCTCATGGGACTGACGCGCAGCCTTTTATCCACTGTCGGTATATAGGTGCGCATGCGCGACAGTTTAAAGATTGATAGATGGCAGTGCACCTGCACGGTATAGTTATTCATTTTAGATTAAAGAAGAAAGATCTATAGATGATCGTATGCACATGCGTGGTAACGTAAAAGATTCATAGATGAGTGAGGAAAGATTGGTAGGTGACGAACTGCGCATGACCGAGAAACTTTTAAGTTTGGGCTGATAAAAAGTATTTACAAACATTTCCTTACTATAAAGGTTAGGCGAGCTGGGTCCTAGCTACTCGTTTCTTTTTCTTATTTCAGCTCTAATACTTTTAATATAGCATTCTTACAGGTCTTTAATAATTTCTTCTTTCAGGACTTATAATTTAAAAGTTTTAAAGTCTTGAATCTTAATACAACACTTTTCTTACAGTTATAAAAGGTAAATTCATTTGTCGAATTAATTCTAAGTTATTTTCACGTCTCATACTTAAACTTTTTCACACTATTCATATTATAAGTCCCTTAGGCATCTTATACTTACTATTTTAAACTTTCAGATACTTTAACTTTTTACGTATAATGAATTCATATTTTTTCTAAGATATTCTCAGCTGTTGAACTTTAACTTTTCAGTCTCTTCGTAGGGACTTTAATTTTTACATAGCACGTATCACGAATTTATAAGTTATTCCTTTTTCTAAGATATTCTCAGCTATTGAACTTTAACTTTTCAGTCTCTCTGTAGGGACTTTAATTTTTTTCACAGCACGTATCATGAATTTATAAGTTATTTTCAAATCACTTTCTTTAATGAATTCATATTTTTTCTGAGATATTCTCAGCTGTTGTACTTTAACTTTTCAGTCTCCTCGTAGGGACTTTAATTTTTTACATAGCACGTATCACGAATTTATAAGTTATTCATTTTTCTAAGACATTCTCAGCTATTGAACATTAACTTTTCAGTCTCTCTGTAGGGACTTTAATTTTTTTCATAACACGTATCATGAATTTATAAGTTACTTTAAAATTTCTTACTTTAATGAATTCATATTTTTTTCTAAGATATTCTCAGCTGTTGAACTTTAACTTTTCAGTCTCTTCTTAGGGACTTTAATTTTTACATAGCACGTATCGTGAATTTATAAATTATTAATTTTTCTAAGACATTCTCAGCTATTAAACTTTAACTTTTCAGTCTCTTTGTAGGGACTTTAATTTTTTCATAACACGTATCATGAATTTATAAGTTACTTTAAAATTTCTTACTTTAATGAATTCATATTTTTTCTAAGATATTCTCAGCTGTTGAACTTTAACTTTTCAGTCTCTTCTTAGGAACTTTAATTTTTTATATAGCACGTATCGTGAATTTATAAATTATTAATTTTTTCTAAGACATTCTCAGCTATTAAACTTTAACTTTTCAGTCTCTTTGTAGGGACTTTAATTTTTTTCATAACACGTATCATAAATTTATAAGTTACTTTAAAATTTCTTACTTTAATGAATTCATATTTTTTTCTAAAATATTCTCAGCTGTTGAACTTTAACTTTTCAGTCTCTTCTTAGGAACTTTAATTTTTTACATAGCACGTATCGTGAATTTATAAATTATTAATTTTTTCTAAGACATTCTCAGCTATTAAACTTTAACTTTTCAATCTCTCCGTAGGGACTTTAATTTTTTACATTGCATGTATTATGAATTAATAAGTTATTATCACATCTTTCACTCTAACTTTTAACACTATTATATTAACTCTACTTTTTTTCTTGAATAATATTCAAATAATGTTATCTACATTTCCAGTATATAACTTATCATGGAACTAATTGTAGATACACAAGGTTTTAAAGATAACAACGGCCATTTTATATTTAAAGAAATTGCTTATATAGATCCTAATGCGTTAAATCCGGTGCCGTACGTTGCGACATTTCAACCACCCTGTGATTGGAGTAATTTAGACCAGAATGTAAAAATTTTAAATAGATATTTACAATCCAATCTGCACGGAATTCATTGGGAACACGGAGAGGTGCCGTATTCATACCTGTCAACGGCTTTCGACAAATTGAAAGAAAAAGCGCAGGGGTCGTTATTAACAATTTGGGTCAAAGGTGAACAGAAAAAACACTGGCTGCAACCCTATTTCGATAATATAAGAAACTTGGAGGATTTGGGTTGTCCATCTATAAGAACTCCTGGATTTATACGACCGCTAGCCTGCATTAATCATCGTCCCGGGTGGAAACAGAATTGTTCAGTTGAAATAGTTTGCGCTTTATACCGCTGGGTGGAAGACTTGAGAGAGCAATATTCAACCCCTGAAAGTTCTGATACGTCAGAATAAATAAGTAAGTAATTCTATAAAAAAATATAAATAATAATTTATCATTTCTTTTTCAGTCATGGACTTCATAAATGAAGCAGCGAGAAGTCCATCATACCTGCCCACAAAACGACTACGGGACTTGGAGCTAAATAAACAGTATTAGATAACCTCATTAAAAAAGGTATCCACTAAATACGGCTTAAAAATTGTTCTTGAATTAGACAGTAGTTTTGACATTTTCCTTCCAAGTAAAGTTAATTCTTTATTACTGGAGAAGCCAGAGGCGCTTCTCAACATAGAGTCAGAATTAGTTAATAGAGAAGTCTTCGTCAAATCTTTAGGTGGATGCCTTCTAGAATTTATATAATTATAAGTTTTTAGATAATTTTCTCTTTAACTTTAATTTTAAATTTTCAAAGTTATTTGCTAAATTGTAATACTTTTTAATTAAGATGTTCACTAGTTTCTAAATATATTTTTATAGTAAAATTGAAAGATTAATTTGAAACTTTTTATACTCGTAGATTAAGATGTATTCTACTATGTATTACTTTTAAGCTTTTTTAAATAAATATGAAAAAGCTTTTTAAATAAATATGAAATAATCTTACATATCTTTTTTATTTTCCCTTAAAGTTTCCACATCCCAATGTCCTCTATGAAATATTTATTCTTATAATAGAAAATTTTCCTTAAAAACTAACTTGTTTAAATATTTTAAAGTTTCTTTTGAATTTAAAAATAGTCATTTGATATTGTTAATATAAATTTCATTGAATTGCTCATCATTAACTTTTTAAAATTTCTATGAACTTATAAAATATCTTTGTAGAATCTTATACAATATAAAATATACTGATTGAATATACTAAGATAAAATATACTTATAAAATATAAGACTACTTATAATTAACAAATTTAAACACTATATGAATATTATAAAAATATTCTATATTCACTTACAACATAACATCACATGAGGGCTCCATGCCCCCTGCAACATGACATACGTACGCATTTTATCGATGGAGTAAATGTTCAATGCGCCCTCTACCGGGCCTCTCGCATGGTGACTTTGCACCCTACCTTACCGACGGACGGTAAGTAGTGCTCGGTGGGTAAGTGGCGCGGGAGCCGCTCTGGCGCGGTAGCCGCGCTGCCCCTACTACTTATTGATAATTGATTTCACAACTTTCGTTTGTTTGATTTGCAGTGAACAATTTGAATGTACTTACTTACATATAATTTGTTCAGCATACAATGAATCAAAGAAGTAAAAGACTTTTTCACTGGTATTTATTTGATTTCTTTTACAAAATCATAAATATTATTATTTTATAGATATTATACAGAAAAAACGTCTATACTTGCCTTATTTTATACTTTGGCAGAAAGTTTTATATTAACAATATTATTATTATTTGTACAATCATGAAAAAAATGATTACCATTTGTAGAGAGTGCTTATTGAATAGATGAGATTCGAATAAATAATTTCAATACATCAAAATTAAGTAATTACTATAGGTTTTTATACTCATTATTTTGCTTACAGTGTGAATTTTATCGATGATCAGGACTATAGTATTGCGTACGACTTACTAGCAAATGAGCAACCGTGTTTATTATTTGCACAAGAAGATGTCTTGTTTATTGTAACAAGGCATTTATTATGAAAAAGAATTTAAATTTTCATTAGGTATTGTCTTGATTATTTCGTTTGTAAGATTCCCAAACCATTCCGTGCGTTTTCCTAACTCGCATCATATGCCAAACTCTTGACCAGATTCCGAGCGCGGCTGCATTGAAAAACCCGTGCGTCGCAGCATTCGTCGCGGTGCGAGACAGCAGTAAACACAGTGACACACACGCAACCGCGTGGCGCAGCCACCGCACAGTGATGCCTATCTACTCAAAAGTGATGAAAATTCGTGCTTTAGCACAATAAGGCTCAAAAAATTTTTATAAAATACGTTTGGGACTCCTGAAGTAATTTCCTACGATAAATCGTTTCCCTCATGGCTGTAGCATTGCTCATTTTTTTAGTAATGAATACGTTAAATGCCGTTTTTTGAAGTTTATTTTTTTTCTTTTTGTTTTTAATTAGGATTATTTTTTTTTTGTTTTATAATAAACGCCCATTTTTTATAAATATAATTTTTTTCAAAATTCTAGGACTTATGCAGTTGTTTGAAAAAAATTATATTTATAAAAAATGGGCGCTTATTATAAAACAAAAAAATTAATCCTACTTAAAAACAAAAAAAAAAATAAATAAACTCCAAAACAACGGCATTTAACGTATTCCTTACTAAAAAAAGAGTAATGCTACAGCGATGAGGGAAACGATTTAACGTAGGAAATTACTTCACGAATCCAAAACGTATTTTATAAAAATTTTTTGAGCCTTATTGTACTAAAGCACGAATTTTCATCACTTTTGCATCGATCGGCACCACTGTGCACCGTCTTTTGTCGTGTAAATTACACAGACCCCGCCACTGACGCGCAGCGCCACCGTAGCTGCGAACTTCTTTCCGTGTATCCGA